>OW026523.1:62580395-63843278 GCA_932274085.1 Protocalliphora azurea | reverse complement strand
CTGGTTTATTGATATATTATATATTTTATATTATATATTACATATATTATATATTATATATTATATATTATATATTATGTATTATATATTATATATTACATATTATATATTATATATTATATATTATATATTATATATTATATATTATATATTATATATTATATAGTATATATTATGTATTATATATTATATATTACATATTATATATTATATATTATATATTATGTATTATATATTATATATTATGTATTATATATTATATATTATATATTATATATTATATATTATATATTATATATTATATATTATATATTATATATTATATATTATATATTATATATTATATATTATATATTATATATTATATATTACATATTATATATTATATATTATATATTATATATTATATATTATATATTATATATTATATATTATATATTATATATTATATAACAATTAACCAGACCTGGGGATAATTTTGGAACATTTTTTTCTTGAGTTCTATTTGTTTTTACTCTGAACAATTTACAGAACGGCTAAATAAAAATAAATAAATTGTAAACAAAATTATTTTTGAAACTTTAAAATTCGCGGGATTAAATGACTTCCAGTAAAGTATTTATTCTAAAATTCATCGAAATGAAAGTAACGTTTTCCAAAAAGTAGCATTTTTCAAAATACATATTAACAAAATAAAAATTTCAAAAAAAAAAAAAAAAAAAAAAATGATAATAATAAAATAAATAAATAAATGGAATCCTTCTTTATTAGATTGTTTTTCAAAAAAAGTAAATTTTTTTCCAAGAAATTTATTAATATTGAAGAGAATAGATTTTTTAATGAGAAATATTACTTGTGAAGTAAAGTAAAATTTTTTAAAAATACCACAATTTTTCGAAAAAAAAATTTATGGTTGTAAAAAATGTGATTGGTACTATCAAAGAAGACTCTGACTTGTCATAAAATAGTCATATAAATTGCCTTTAAGAAATATATATTTATAGGATATTTATGGATATATGAATGATTTCCGACAATGATCAGATTACTGTACTATAATTATCGACTATTGTACAGTATGTTACATTTAATCAAGTCGATTAACCATGTTAACCTGTAGTTTAATCTATATTGAAATAAAATGATGACATCTTAAATATGTCGAAAGTTTAGAATCTTCTCCATAAATTTAGTATAAATTTCAGGAGAAATCGAAGAGCAAATGTTGGATTTTGACTTTATTTCCTCCGATTTTCTGGAAATTAAGCAGACATTTATACTAAGGAATAAAATAAATATATTCATTTTTATTTTTCATAATCTCGAAAAACTCGCGATTCCTTTTTTCTAGAAAATGGTCAAAAATATACGAAGCATCAAGGTTTAAATATTCATAACTTTTTAAGTTGCAATTCGATTTTACAAAAACAAAAAAGCGAACGAGAAGAAATTATGTCCTCTTTAAATTCCATAATAAAAAAAATATTACTGTCAAAAAAATATGCATTATAATACAACTGGATATTTCAGATACATTTTTGAAAGAATGCAATTTTTTAATTTCGTCTTAAAAAGTGATTTATTGGTTCAATAATTCAATTTGTTCTATTATCTTTTGTGAAGGACATATTTATTATATTTAAAAATACCATCACTTTTTCCCATACAAAATATAATATTTTTAAATATTTAATCTTTTTACGTTCTACGTAAAAACTGACATCCGACAATACGTGGCAATTAATGGAATCTAGTAAGCAAGCAAAAACTAAAGTTAATGATGTTAAAACTCCACAATCCAAGCAAGACGAACAATGTAAGTACCAAGAGGAGAATCGGGAAGTTAAACATAGTGCAAGGAAAGATAAGCGAAAGTGGGCTGATAATTTAGCCAAAGACGCATAAATAGCTAGTGTAATGGGTCGATCCAAGGGCCTGTACCGTAGCACGAATGAGATTTCATAATCACTACAATATTAATTCCCTGAGGAATCATCAGGGCGAATTGATCTATGCCAAAGATGAACAGTTGGTGTTGTGGGAAAATTATTACACTAAACTGTTGTCGGTCAATCCGACTGAATCTACAACAATATGTGATTGCGAGCCAATGCATTATACAAATAACGTACGAAACGATATGAGCATCGTAAAACCCTCATCTGAGATGCAATTGAACGTCTGAAGTTAGTTAAATTTGCAGGCCTATGGAATACCTCCCGAGATTTTGAAAATAGACATCACCCTAGACGTTAGTGGCACCCTTAAATGGGAAAATTCCTCATGATTTTAGAGAAGGCCTTACAATTAAGCTTCCAAAAGAAAACTTGTAAGATTGCTCCAACTGAATGGATGTTACTCTTTTCAATGTCGTGAACAAGATCATACCCCACATCCAGCACGATTGCATTTCATCCATTATTGAACCACAGCTAGGACGGGAACAAGCGGGCTTTAGACCAAACAGGTCATGTGTTGATCACATGACATGTTTGGTTTTGAGGGTAATTGTGGAACAGTCGGTTAGATAGCACTCACCCCTGTAATTAGTGTTCGTTGACTTCAAACGTGCATTTGAACATTATAACACAATGCCATATGGGAAGCTCTAAGATGCAAAGGGGAAGATAATTAATCTCATTAAGGGGCTATACAAAAACGCATTTTGTTCTATACTCCATGAGGGTTCAGTAAGCAAACTAATCAGAGTAAACGTAGATACTCGTCAATGCTATGTTTTGTCTCCACTACTGTTTAACGTAGTTCTGACATAGTTATGAACCACTTGATATGCATCGTGGTATTTCGTGGGGCCTTCGTGATAGGTTAGATGATATTGATTATACAGATGTCAGCTGTTTTCTATCCCACCGCTTCTCTAGCATGCAATCCAAGATTCAAGCAGTTGATAAATAAATTAATATCAACAAAACTAAATAAATGTGCATAAATTCTTCATGCAACATGAACTTGCAGCTTTCGGGCCAACCCATTGAAAATGTAGAAATCTTTTACTATTTGAGGAGTATAATTTCAAAAAGTGGGGAAAGCAAAGAAGATATAGATATATCTTAAGTCACACCAAAATCAAGGTTTTTAATAGCGACGTGAAATCTGTGCTTCTGTATGGCTGTGAAACATGGAATACGTGAAATGAGTTGTATGCACGATATCATATCTGGATTTGTGGAATTTATCCAATTAAACTCCTTTAGTTATGAATATCCGATTGCGTAAATTTAGTTGGCTAGGACACACAATGAGAATGCCAGCGAATGATTTAACTCCACAGTCCGAGGATCCAGTAGACTTTGTAGACCTGCGAATACGCCAAATTGAGAATGAGTTGCATGAGCATGGTGTGTTCTGGAGTGAGACGAAAATGATGCCTACTGATAGAATACAATGGAGAAAATTTGTTCCACTGGGAATTAAAGGATTAAATATAAAAAGTGTGCTACTTTAAACATATAAAACTCAATATGTATACGGTTGATTTTATTTATTTAAAAATATTTAAACTGTGCTTTTATGCACTTTAAGCTTAGTTAGTCAAAAATGCAAGATTTGTTAGAAATTGCATTAGATGCTGTTACAATTGTTTTTCAAAATTATACAATTATTTTTTTTAAATATGTTTTTATTCAATTACGAATGTAAAAAACTGGTTATTGTTAAAATAAATGTAAACTAGCCTGCATTTTATGAAGAATTGGAGTAAAAAATAAAATTGCCAACTTTAAACAAAAATAAAGCTTGGTATCACTTAGTAAAAATGAACATGCTTCTGAATTGCTGAATGTATATTCATTCGATATACAATTCTGCTTATATACATATTTCCTGCCTATTTTATTATAAATCGTGAATAATTATAGTTTTATTAAACATGTCATAGAATATTTAGGAAAATCTGAATAATTTTAAAGTAGTTCAACAATCTTAAAAAAATAAAATACTAAACGTAATTAATATTTTATAAATATAAATAAGACTTTGTAAAGTTTCGGAAAAGGGAATAAAGTAAATGTAAAATTAGATAAAAACCAAGCAAAACCAAGGTAATTTAATATTACATAGGAGAATGAGCACTACAAAACAATGAAATTAATTAAACTTATACCACAGGAATTTAATTTTTATATAATACCCAACAACCTACACCTGAAATCTTACATTCTAAAATATACATCTACATACATTCGTATGTATGTTTACAAGGTACATTTTAATTACGTGAAGTTCAAACAGATACGGTGTAGTATTTTTTTTTTTTTTCTTAAACAATGAAAAAAAAAAATCTTCATCCTCGTGGTTCACTTTCCACTCATCAGGTTTTATAATTTCATTTACACATTGCAACTTTTGGGAGTTCTTTAACAATAATAGAGACGAAAATAACAAAAAGTCTCCAAAAATCATCAGTACTGATGGCACTGATGAGTGGAAAAGAAAGCAAAAAAAAAAAAAACATCTTTTATTTATAAAATCAGTCTCATCAATACCAGAAGAAGTTTTTTTTTTATTCCATCTTCTTTTTATTTTTATTTTTGATTTATACATAAGCCTATTACTGGTATTTTAATGCACTTAATCCTATTTAAACGGATATAACCTACACAAAAGTGAAAAGTAAGGTAATGAATATAAATATAAGGTAAATTTACATATAATTCAAAATTAAATTGTAGATTCAGTTTTGTCTCTTTATACTAATTTTATTTAATATCAGATGAATATAATATGACTCGCAGAATGGCTATTTTTTTTTTTATATCATGAGGTAATACCTATAAATTAAATCATGCTATAAAGTTATTAAAGCCGAATTTGAACATCGTAGTAAAAATAATAATATAAACAGATATTTATATTTATTACTTTTCATATTTTGCGACCGGACTTACAAAAAATTTTGTTAGTTATATCATATTGTAATTTCTTTTTATCGCTTTATTGCAAAGAATCTTACACTGCCAAACTTATATATAATTTTGGTTATATTATTTAATATTTTATTCTTTTACATTTTGTTTTCTAATCTTTATATATATTAAAAAATAAATTAATTGCTAAATAATGAAATAAAGAGAATAGTGTTACAAAAATTTATTTCGAGAGGCAATTTCATTAAATGTAGGGTGTTTTAATTGCCTTTGGTGTGCTAGAATCAACAGCGATTGGTTAGGGAATCAGTGCACCCCGAGAGATAACATCACTCTCATCATGGGTTTTGTCTAAGCATTGATCTAGCTCCTTGAATAGTTTTGAAAAGGTATATTTTACTATACTTGCACGAATTTGTCCGGGGTAAAGAATATAACCTTCTGAGCTAGTTGCTTCATCTTATGCCTGTGTACCTTTTGGAAAACTAGATTTCTATCAACAGTGCAAAAATGCATCAATGCATTTGTATATTTTTAAGTGCATTTTTTTTGTAAAATTACTTCATCAAAAATTTAAAAAAATGTTTTTAAAATTAGATTTTTTTGTAATTACTCATATATATTTTCATTTAAGCACAATTTACTAATTTTTAATTTAATTTGTAAAAATGAAAAATCGTAGCGGATGACGCTTTCAAATGTACTTCGAAAGAATATGCATTTTTGTAAAAAAATGATTTTTCTTTGTTATAACATTTAGGAACGACGTTTCCTTTCTAATGCCGTTAATGAAATCGAACTTCAGCTTCAAAAGATATGTATAATTAAATATGCGACTTTGTGAAATATTTTGATTTTTTTTAAATTATAATCGTGAATAAAGCCGCAAATTTTTTATTTTTTGAAAAAATTAAAACTCATATATTATTCGTGGTATAAACTATGTGTATACCTAATATGAACCAAATCGGAAGACCAAAGGTTATTTCATATTTGATTTCTCATGGAATTCATGATATTTCTTTTTTACATTCAGATAAAATATAAAAATTTATTGTGTTTGCTCATCACTCAGAGCCTTTTCAAAAGCAAAAAAAAAAAAAAAAAAAAAAAATGGAAATAAATCTGGAATTTTCGAACGACTAGTCCGACTTCAATGAAATTTCTCACAGTGATAGTAGAGGTGTAGAAGACTATAAGTTTCAAGTTTGGACGATAAGGACATAACGGGGCGGGTCTACAGGGTTCCAAAGTTGGACATCTCGTTTATTAAAAATATTAAAAACTATCCAAGTGCTATCTTAACCGATTTAAAATATTTTTATATGAGTAGATTCCGCTAATCGAGATATATATTATTTGTTATCTATTTTAGTTTAAGAGATATTGGGCTTCAAAAATTAAAATTTTTACTTTTTGACCTACCTTGGTTAAGTTTTTTTTTTCGCTATAAAGGGTCCAAATTTCACCCAATTTTTTTGAGATATTTTTTATTTTATTAATAACGAATAACAAAATTGTGTAAAAAATTTAAAACATCTTTACGGAACCAAAAGTTATTTGAATTTTGAAAGAAAGTCGAATTTTCCTCAATTTTTGCCGAAAAAGTAGTACATTCTTTTTCAGTTATAATAAAATATTCTTAAATACATATAAAGGTTTTATACCTTTCTAAAAGAAAAATTTATAGAAAATTACACGAAGGAAAATAAATATTGTAAAAACTTTAATTTTGCGAGAACCAGGGTCTCCAAAATTCGACCTACTTTTTCATAATTTTCCAATTTTTTTATATAGCTTAGAATGTTTTAAAATTTTTGGAAATAGAAAATTTTACTCGGTTGAGAAGATATAGACAAAAAAAGTAAAAAATCCTTTTTTGGAATTTTTTTGTTTTTATATTTTTTAATAATATAAAAAAGTGATTAGCTCCAAATGGAGCATCAAAAAAATCTATGGAGGTGCAAAATTTCATTTAAAAATATTTACTAACAAAAGTTTTATTCCAAAAATATAATATGCACAAAATCGAATTCAACACTTTTGCGAACCTCTTCCGCAAAAAGTATGCAACGAATTTTTTATCATATATAATATTATACATTTTTGAAAAGAGACATAATTTCCTATACACTGAGGTATAATATGCCTAAAAATTAATTAATATGCCTAAAAAAATTAAAATGCGTGTAAAAATTAATTATCGTCTAGTTAAGTTTTTTATAGTGAGTATGTAACGTAACGAATTAGGTAATGTTAATCGCTAATTAATTGATATTTGGAACTTTCATTAAAATTTATTTTACAACAGGTAGATTACAGGCACAATCAGAATAACTTTCAATGAATACTTATATAAGCATGGTAAATACTTTTATATTTCAGTTATAATTAGATAATGATGGAAATTCAAGAAAATATGTCGAAACCAATCATAAAAATGAGCTGGAAAAAGGGGAATTATCAAAAATTTAAGTTATTCGATGTAAGATAGAGGTTGGTGAGACGGTCTACTAATAAGTTTGAGTAAAAGTATTCTGACTGGTTGGATAAAAACATTAACTTTTTTCATCTGCTTTTGGTGCACCTTGTAAGCAATACGGAGAATTGTGCCAAAAATCCAAGAAGCAGCGATTGTCTGCAACACTTTCCACAATGTCTACTGAAGAAGTTTCCAGCACATTTAAAACTATGTTAGAAAAGAAAACCCAGCTTTTGGAGACTGTAAAACTCGCTAGTGTTTAAAAAATTTCTAAAAAGTGGTTTTTTTAAATTCAAGCTTTGTGATTTGAGAAATTGAGGAAAAAAATGGAAAATAACGAAAAAATCAGTCGAATTTGGGAGACCCTGGATCTCGCAGGATTAAGCTCATACAATAGTTTTTCTCTCATACAATTTTCTATAAAGTTGTTTTTGAGAAAAGTATAAATACTATATATGTTACTTAAGAAAATTTTTTTTATAACTGAAAAAGAATGTAATTACTTTTTTTTTTGCAAAAAAACGGCAAATAAACTACTTTTTTCAAAATTCAAATTCAAATAACTTTTGATTCCGAAAAGATTTTTTAATTCCTTTACGCAATTTTATTATTCGTTGTTAATAGAATAAAAAATGTTTCAAAAAATTTGGATCCACTATAGCAGCAAAAACTTCAAATATCTCTTAAACTAAAAGAGACAACCAACACATACGACGACGTTTTTGTAGAATCCGACTAGCAGAATGTACTCGCATAAAAGTCTTTTAATATTCTATGTTTAGTAAACCTCTTTAAATAAATTGACATTTCTGCCAAAATATTTCACATTTATTCAAGTTTTAAGACAAATTTTTTGTTATCATCTCTACTACTACAAACATTTTACTTAGGAAAATAAAATAAATTTTAAGTTACAAGTAAAGTAATTTATGAAATCTCTTTTTAAATTTAAAAAAAAATTTTTAAGGTTTTATTTGTCAGAGTTGTTAGTTGTTAAAGCGCGCTATCTGACAATCTAAAGGATAAAAAGGCAAAATAAAAAAATACTCGTAATAATAAAAAATCATGTTATATCTCGGAATTTCTTTAACAGTAACAGGTGCAACAAAATAAAAATTGATTTGTGTTCAAAAAGTTTTGATGAGTTTGTGTTTTGTTGTTGTTTTTTTGTTTATAAATTGTGTAACACCTCAAAGTAACATTTCCGATTTTTGTTATTTTGCTTTTGTTTCTTGCTTGTGTAATTTTCATATTGTTTTTTTTTGTTTTGTTAGAAAAAAAGTTTAATTTAAAATGAGTCTTTCATTATTTTCCTTTTTTTTGTTGGTTTTGCTCCTTTTAATAGTGTGGGTGTATTGACGTAAATATGTGTTTCAGTGATATTACATACGTTTAAGCATTTTTTGTTGTAAACTTTTTTGTCGGTATGTTTAAGTTTTATAAATGAATTTTTCATTAATATCATGTACAAGGGATAAAGGTAAAATAAAGTAAAAGAAATAAATGTTTGTGTGTATGATAAGAAGCGTATTTAAAATAATTTGGAAAATTTGTTTCAAGCACGAAAATCTTTATAGACGTGCTTTGGCATTTATACAAAAAGCTCTCTTCCTTTTTGGCATACACATACACTTACATACACTTAAAAATATAAACACAAATTTATGTTTTCGATGGTATCCCTGCAAGCATTTACTGCAATAGAAGATTTCTCTCAATTTTCCAACAACAAAATATATTAGTATACGAATTGAATCTTCTAAACGTAACTTCTTTAATCACTATTAGAAGTTGTTTGGATAACAGTTACAGTTATCCAAAAACGAAAACACTATTTTTCAATACCTTTGCTAGCATTTGGAAGATTGTTTTTTATCAATCCACATAATCTGTCTAATTTGGCACTCTATGATGATTAATAGTAGAGCGTAAAAAACTTTACAAAAATAACACACATTAGGTTCGAAATTTTATCATAAAATCTTGATTTTGACGATTGTTAACATTTCCCGAACGGAAGAAATGTGCCACTAAGAGATAGTTCCTTTTGAGTAACGCTTTAGTGGGGATTTAAAGATTCGAATTAGTGACATTCAATACTGACTAAAGCGTTACTCAAAAGGATCTATCTCTTAGTGGCACATTTCTTCCTGAACGGTGTTACTAAGTAGATCGGAATTCGATAGTAAAAGCGACGCATATCAACTTCCTGGCGTGTCGATATAGTTACGCTTTCGATAGAAAAAGTTTGCAGGGATACCTTTAAATATTTGAAGGATAAATTTGTTGCTAAACCTCCAGACGTCACTTATTAGTTACCTCTAGATGATTGTCGAAAGATTATTAAAAAATTACAAAAACAAAATACATTAATCGTCCATACGTCACTTGTTAGTGACTTCTGTATGATTGCTATAAGTATTTAAGAAATTTACAAAAACAAAATATATTACCATCATCCTTTCGTATTCCTAAAGTATACTTTGAAGTCACTTCTGGTAGATAATAGGAAGACAATTCGAATTTAACAAAAAAAAAAAAAAAAAAAAAATCGGAAGATTATCAGTTTGTTTTATAAACAACAAAGGATATTTTATAAAAGTAAGCAAATCTTATTATTACTATTCTCACAATTTAAATTTATGTTAGGAAAAACTCCATCAAATAAATAAGTAAGAAAATCTCATTATTACTTTCCTCACAATTTAAATTTGTCTTATGAAAAACGCCATCAAACAGAAAAGTATTTGCATATAAAAAATAAAACCAAAAACTTTGCTTGTAAAAATGTATTGTCACATTCTTTGCGTAAAAAGTAATCTAAATATAATTTAATTATAAAATTTATTACTAATCTTCTTTTAAAGGTATCGGAATTACCTTTACCTTTCTCATAAGGATTTCATTTGAATTTCCCTGAATAAAAAATTTTTATTTTTTTTTTCTTTGTGATGAACATACATATATAATTATTATTAAAAAAAAACGTTTAATTATAAATACAGAAATAGTAGATGTACAAAATCATGTTCCAGAAGAGACTAAGACGACACTTCTGTGACCTTCATCTGAGTGTCGTTCAGAAGACTCTTTTTCGACAGTCCTAGAAGTGAGATTTCTAGAAGACTCTTCTACGAGGAATAGTTCTTACCGATGAAAGATGATTTTAATAACACTTTGACAATAGTTTTTGTCATGAATTTCAACATCTGGAAGACTCTTCTTAGTGACTTCCGAAATAGAAAATGTTTGCAGTGTATGTACGTGACTGTCTAGATTTGTGTTTTTTATTTGCTTATTTATTATTTTTTTTTATGTTATTGCCAAAGCTGTTTTAATTATAGAGTTTTTAGTTTAAATTAAACTGTGAAAAAAGCAACAACAAAAAAATCGTTAATCGTTCCTTGTAAACACACATACATTCTTGAGCACATTCAGATATAGGAAACAAAAAGAGTGATACACACTAACGATAACCTTTCAAATTGCTTTTCTTTGTGCATGTTTATGTTTGAGTATAACGGTTAGTGCGTGTGTATGTGTTTATGGGTGTTTGTTAATTTTTATGGTTGTATAATAAAACTTTTGTTTGAAACAATACAACCACATGTTTAACACAAAACAAGTACAAGACGTAAACAGATGTTGTTTATTTTTTTTTTTTATTTTTTTAGCTTTGTTTCTTGGCTGCTTTTATTGTTTGTTATAGTTTTTGTTAATAGAAGTGTAATTTTGATTCGTGTTTTAGTTATTGTATTATAATGTATTTCTGTGTTTGTAAGATTTCTAAACTTTTTTATACCCACCGTCGTAAAATGATGAGGGGTATTTTGGGTTTGACATTCCGTGTGTAACATGTAGAAATGATCATCTAACAATATGATACGAGTAAGATTGCATAACTATATAATAACATGAGGTAATAATATGATAAAACGGAATCATAATATGACAATGTGGTATAATAATATAATAAGATTGTTCAATTGTATGTAAAGCTATAATCATATAAACATATATATTCTGGGTCCTCGTGAAAATCTAAAACGATCTAACGATACCCATCTATCTGTCGGTCTATCAGTCTGTTGAAAGCAGGATAGAGATTGTGCGGACATTCTAGGGGGACGAAATTTAGCTCAAACGTAAAGATTACGTAAAGATTATTTGATATTGAAAGTGAGCAAAAGCGCTTCATAAACAAATGCTATAAAAACAGGATGTTCATCGTAACCCCAGTTTATACTTTTCGGCCAATATAAAATATGTACATAAATGAAATTTTGCGAAAACAGTTCAAGGAAAAATGTAAACTCGAAAACCAAAAATGGGCGTATCCAACCACTTTACCTCCCATATAAGATGAAATATTAACGAAATTTTGTACAAAAAGTTCAAGGACCAATGTAAACTCGTAAACAAAAAATGGGCGTGGTCTTTACCGCTTACCTCGCCTAAAAGATGAAATTGGCTAGAGCGCTGTATTAAGTACCAGAAGTTTGTTGGTTCAACCTTATTTTAATGCTGTTAGTTTTTTTTAAAAAAATGTCTACAGAGATATTCTATACTAAAAAGGCTTTTGTCACTTAGAAAATTAAGTGCTAGATGGTGTACTGAGTAGGACGTTTGTGATAAAAAGAATGGTTAATTTGTGCCCAAGTTCAAAACTCGCTGAAAGCAAAATTTTCTTGTTTTTTTTTCGTTTTGGGTACTTATTTTTGAGTACGATTAGAGTCCAAAAATAACTATATGAATTTATGAACAACTCGACCAAAAATAACTAGTTATTAAGGCAAAAAATAAGTAGTTTATTTTTGTTTACAATTATACCTATTACCTGTTACCAGGAAAGCATTTGCTGAGAGCTTGGTGAAATATGATTGATATGCCAATAAACCGTTACAAAATTATAAGGTAAAGCTTATTTTAATGCTTAAGTTTTTGTATATAAATGTATATAAAGTTCTAGAATGAGAGGCGTTAAATCCCTGGAGTTTGGAAATAAAACTTGTTAATTTTTAATTTTAGGCACAGTGGGAAATTTTTGTTGTTTTCTAATCATAAGTCTGTAACTTTTTAATCTTTAATAATAAATGAACAAAATTCATCGTCAATAATCCTTAGAATATTTCCTATAATATTGATTTATATAAGCTAAATTCATTTGCAAATTATTTGCAAACTCAATTTTAATTTGAAACTTATTGTTTTTTGTTTAAATAAGTTTAAAAATGTATTAAAAATTGATGATATTTAGAAGATTGAAGATAGGAACAGTAAAGCTCTTGGCTTAAAGAATTAGTGTAAATAGTTTAATTAATTTAAACTGTAATTATAAATATTGATTGATGATTGATATTGGTTAAATATTGATTTACCGAAAAGACAGCCGGACAAGCATAATATGGCCACCAAATAATTTTACAATAATCTGCGGTAAAAGATGTATTATTTATTATTATCTTCCCCAATTCTATATAAATTTTCACTGTAATGGATCAATTGGATTCTGAGATATTAATAAAAATTTTCTGATCTGATTCATCATGATTCTGATTCATCATGTTCTATCATGATGAAAATTTAAAGAGACCTTTCGTCTACAATAGTGAATCACATATATATATATATATATTTTCAATGTTATTTTAAACCATTTTGCTGATACAATTACGTCCGTCCGTACGTCTGGAGTACTTACGGAGAGACTACTAGGCTACATCCGCAGATATCCGCAAATAAAATTTAAAAAAAATTCAATACACAAGATATAAATATTTCGTTTTGTATTGATTTAAGCGCTAAAGGGTAAAGGGAGTAACAAACATACTTTCTATTAACATTTATTTTCACCAAAAATATTTGAATATAATCTGCACAAGAATTTTAACAACGATTCCATTTTTTTTATATTTATGACTAAAAATAAAATCTCTGCAAAGTTCTTCATCTAAAAGAGTATAAATTATATTCCACAAATTTTATGATGAGAAAATATACCACAATACAAAGTCGTAGATCCGGATAACTGATTGCAGATCCCAATCTGGATTATCGACGATTTTTTTCCTGGTTCTCTTTTTTTTTATAGAAAGTTGTTGTTTAATATATTAAACAGTTAAAGCATCAATTTCAAATTATTTATTTAAAAACATTCGATATTTTAAGTTTTTCAGCAGTTTGTATTTTATTTCTAACTTGTGTGTATTATTTTCCCAAAATAATTTTAAAACAATACTTAACTGAAAAAGAAGAAATTGAAATATAATTAACTTTGAGATCATAATTGTATTTTTCAAGCTTTACTAAAATCTAAAGGAAAAAATATTACATTTTATATTCAAAATGGATTATAAAGTTGCAATTAATCCGGATTATAGAGTATATAATGAGTTGGAAAATAACATCCGTATTACCGAATAATCCGGATTATCGAGGTCCTGATTATACTGTATTTAAAATGTGCTAGTTTTTCGTTCAAAAGATTTTTATTTCAACTATACTAAATTTAGCGAATATTTTATGTAAATTACATTGTTGAAATTTTATAATATTTTCACACAGTAGTTCATGATAAAGTGTGCGTTTAAATAAAACATAACCTGTTTTTTTTAATAAAAGATGAACGGAATAAGTTAAGATTAAAACTAATTCAACAACTTGTACCATTTCTTCTCCAGATTTTTCTGGTATAACATTTTATAAAAAAATAAATTGCTAACTAGATTATTTTTAATTTTTTTTAGGTACGATTTTTGAAAAAATTTTAAAGTACTTTTACAAAAATTTTCGCTGTATCTCTCTATATGAATTTACAACTAATAATCACAATTGAGCACTGATAGGGCCTTATTAGTCTCGCTTTTAACTTGTATCCAATTCCTTTACAATTGCAAAAATTCTGGGTAGTTTAAATAACTAAACCATATAAATAAAAATTTACATTTTGAGTTTCGAGATATCAGTCAAAAATTAAAAAACATCAGACAAAAAATTTTGACAAATTTCTTTAAAAAATGTGTAAACGATTTTTTTTATATTTTAAAACGTAAATATTTCCGTCCCTGTAAGCAATACGATACAGATCGGCCAAATCCGAAGATAATAAACATGTTATATGGCAATGAAAAATTCGGCAAATGATATATCAAAGTAAAAATAATATTATAATCTATCAATTCAAATACTAAAGAATCTACAGATCGAAATACCGACTAGATTTGGCAACCAAAAGTGAATCGGTAAAATACTTCAGATTAAAAACTGTAAAACATAGCTGAGAATATATGTAAAAACAGCTAAAAAATTTGACACCTATTGTCAATATAGTGCCAAAAAATGAGTAAACTGTAAGAAAATTGTAAATATTTACAAAAGTATTACAAAAAAAAAAAAAAAAAAAAAATGGTGTGAAAAAAGTGTTCAAAATTTTTTTTCTGAATTTGTATAATTTTTATATTTTTTCCGTGAGTGATCCCTACAAGCAAACTAATAAGAAAATTATTCGAATTCATATTGCTTAGAAGAAAAATTTTACTGCCGTAATAATAATATTCATATTGCGAAAGTTTCCCCCATCGGGAGAGATTGTGCGTCACAGAAGATACATCTAATGTTTTGTAAATTTTTGTTTGTTTTTAATTCGATACTATTCAGAATAATTTTCTCGATTATTCGGTATATTAAACTTGTTCCTTGGAACATGGAAAAAAATCAGCAATAACGTATGTTTTCCAGGCTAATACAAAATATTGAAAATATTTGTATTTTTTATTATTAAAGAGCTTTGATAATTCTTTGCCTCAGAGTTCTTCTTAGTAGTTTCTATACTTTTTGGGCTTGGAATTAATTTTTGTGATTTTTCTGAACCAAGTTTCTTTAGGTCATTGTTTAGCTTTTTTATTACCCTGAAATGTTATACTTTTGTCGAAATTTACTCAGTCAACATTTTCTAAAAAGTTTTTAAAAAAAAAAAATAAGTTAAAAAAGTCAAATTTTATTTTGTACATTTTTCTTTGATTGCCATCTGCATGCGGACAAATAAAAGGATCTTAAGAATTCGATCTAAGCAAGCTTGCATTCATAAATTGCCTTGTTGTCTCTGTTTGGCAGTACCAAAGCAGAGTTTGTGGACTCTAATTAGACACCACCAGAATGAAATACGTATTTTCTGTGCCGCTACACACTTCATCAGCATTCGTGGTATCTTATCCATTTTGGTTTCGTTGAAACCTAAACATGGCGCCCGCCGGTTAACCAGTTTCCGGTTTTCTACAAACGCTGTCGGTTTCGGGTTTTTTATAATTTTCGGTTTTATTCGAAGCCGGTTTTTTAAAGGCGTTTTTTAACAGCATTTTATTTAACTTTTTATGTAATTTTACTCAGAAAAAGAGTCCAAAAAAGGAAAAAATAATACTAAAAATTACATGACTAAAAGTGAAAGTTTTATATAACTTGGTAAATGTAATAAGAATTAGCTTGGACACTTATCTTTAAATAGTTGAAACAAATCGAACTATTGAACTTTATAAACTGATGTGCATTGAAAATTAAATATATTTATCATTATTAACTATGATATATATGTAGGAGCGCAATCAACCAAATTGCCCAAAACTCCGGTCAATTGAAAGGTATTGGGCCTTATTCAACAAATATTTAAAGGATACTAAAAGCTTAAAAGTAAACACGTTCCAGTGAAAAAAAAATTCCGAATACACAGTAAAATTTATACTAAAAAGCTTATAAGTTTTACTAAATCCTAATAAAAAATAAATCGTCGGTGTTGACCTATGTGTAATTTTGTATTTTTTTTATATCGCATCTTGTATCATTATTAGTCACACGTTTACTCAACGGGTTTCGAAGTTACAAAAAGTCCTATATGTAGATTTCCTTTTTGTGTATTAAAAAACGTTTTTTTTTAATAAATATAAAAAGCTTTTTTAAAGAACAAAAAAAAAAAAAAAAAAAACAGAAATTTTAAAAAAGAGTTAAAAGTTTCTTATATATTTTTTTTTTTAATTTCAAGATGATTCAAATATCGTAACGGAAAATACAAAAAATAATAAATGAAAAAAGGTTGCGAATTAACAAAATAAAACAGTGTTTTTTTGTTCTCCTGAAAAGTAGTAAAAAATACATAGAACTTTACATCGGGGCACCAAGGAACTTAGTTTTTCAAATCTGAAACTTACTTTCATAAAAAAACATAAGCCATTTATTGGCATAATTTTTACAAACAGAATTTATTGCACTAGTGTTTTCGTGCTCACTTTCTGGTATTTAAATCTTATTTAATATATTTTATTTTATTTTATTTCGGAAACATATATTTTCAAATACAGAATAAAATATATTAAACAATGTCCATTTCAAATAAAAGAAGTTATAATAATTTCTCCAAATTTGTAACAAGAAATAACAATTTTTAATTTTGAAATTGTGCACTCCAAGATTTATTATTTTTTAGAGTAAAACTTATATGCACGTATAAATTTAAAATTTTGTTTTAAAAAATAAAAGAAAAAAGCAACGAGGAAAAAAGATACAGTCGGTCAAGACTGATTATATGATACTCCATTGTGTACGAGCATAAAAATTCGGAAAGGGGACTTATATTACACCTTTGGCCAATTTTACTAAATGTAAAATAAAATATACAAATACATAATAATGCGTTGATACTAACGTCTAGATGATTTTATGCACTTTAGAGCGATTCCAGGAAGTGGGTTTATATGGGAGCTATGATAAATTATGGACCAATTCTCATAAAATTTGGCAATGTTGTTGCCGCTTACATAGAACTTACTTGTGTTGAATATTAACTTGATACTAACATTTGTATGGAATTTATGCACATCGAAGTGATTTTCAGAATTCGTTTCACCAAATTTCATTAAAATGTTTGTATTTTTAAGTCATTTTTGAGTGTTTAAACTCTATTCCGAGGGACATTTATATGGGAGCAAGGTGAAATAATGGACCGATCACATCCAATTTCAATAGGCTTTGTCCTTGTATCAAAGAAGTCCCACGTGCCAAATTTCTTTGAATTATCTTTAAAATTGCGATCCGTACTTTGTGCACAAGGTTTACATGGACAGCCTTCCAACCAGACGGACAAACGGACATCGTTAGATCGATTTAAAAATTAATTCTGAGTCGATTGGTATACTTTAAGATGGGTGTTGGATAACTTCTTCTATGCGTTACAAACATCAGCACAAACGCATAATACCCCAAACCACCTATGTTGGTGTAGGATATAATAATATTTTCTTCTTAATAAATTTACATAAATGACTAAAAGCCGGTTAACAGGTTTTTTAGGAGATCAAAACCAGTCAGCCGCTTTTTCTGGTTAAACCGAAAACTGATTTTCTAAAAAAGTAGGTTTTTTGCATACTCTAGATCTGCTGTTATATCTGACATGTCTCTAGAAGATGTTATAATGAAAAAAGATAAGTAAGAGTTGTTGCGAAATTTTTGTGTTATATTTTATTCGAACGCACACTTTATGTTAGCTTTACAATAAATGAAAAATTTTATAAAATTTCAAAAATTTTCAAAAAATATTTATGATCAGCTCATACTCTAGTATTGCCTGCAGATATACGCCTCCGACGAATTGAAAAAGAGTATTTCTGGAAAAAATTATATTCAAAATTAATATATTAATTTCTTTATATTTAAATAAACGTTTTTATTATATATGTATCTCTTTTATAACCCAGGGGGAAAATGTGATATTCCTTCACGGTTTAGGTCTTTGTTTATAGCTTCAACATTTTTCAAAAAAAAAAAAAAAAAAAAAAAAAAAAAAAAAATGCAAAAGACATTCCACTATGTTTCCTATGAAAATTCCTCAAAAAAGGACTAGGAATTTTTTCTAAAAAAATTTATTATTAATTCTTGTTTCCCTTTCATAAGCCGCAAAGAAGAAAGTGTATAATGGCTCATTTATTTATAGAAATATTTTTAAATCTGAGACTTTAAGGGGTATGTCGTTAGAAGAATTGGTTTTTATATATTTTTTTCATAAAATAAAATTCCAGACTCTATTTAAGTAGCATTGCGCATAAAACAGCCGATTTATATATAGATACATAAGAACAAATCGTTGCCTCCTCGCGTTTTTTTTTGGCAGAGACAAGATAAGGCCTTGCACCCAATGATACGCTGTATAAAATGGAAACGAGGACTCCTTGAAGACTTTTTTTTCTTGCCAAGAATCTCTACCCCCCCCCCAAACTTATTCAGAAATTATATACACTTTTAATATTATAAATATTAATGTTATAAATCACTTTTAATGAAGTATATTTTGTGGCTAATACGTGCAAACATGCATGTACGTTCATGCAAATATTCCAATTTATTTAATATGGTTTTTGTCATGGTTAGAAAGGTATTATAAATATAAACAAAATTTGCTAACAAAAGAAAAAATAGAAACAAAAATTTATTTCTGCCATCAGTATTAAAACCATCAATAACTATAATTAAATTTATAACCTTTTATAATACACATAATTCATTTAATGGTCAATATGAAATATATTTCGTATTAATAGTTTATATATGTACCACCCACACTCACATATGCATATGAACAGTGTGTATTAAAATTAGTAAATATTGGTCAAAAAGAGAAAGTTTGAATAAAAGTTTAAATTGAATATCAGAAATATAATTACAATTTCTATCATATAAAAACTAAATAATTACTTTTCAATTGTTACCTATAGAATATTTGGCATCTCAAGATAGATATAATTGAATACCTTACATAAAAATTACATCACTTCAAAAGATAGAGTTATCTCCTAAACATGAATATGTGATCTTTTCAGCTGGGTATTGGGGCCGTTGATATACCTTAAAATACCTTCCAATCATTGAAGTTATAGTATATTTCAAAACTTTATAATAATAGAACAAACAGGGCAACAAATAACTACTCGTAACTTTGAAGTTAATTCAAAAACTAAGTACAGAATTTAAACAAATCCTCTCTTCGATAGACTGAAATGCAAAATGACCCAATGCAAAATCGTCCAAATCAAATACTGAAAAATCGCCCAAACGAAATGATAAATTGCCAAAAAAAAGTGAAAAATACCCAAATCTTTACGAAAAATCACCCACGTCTAATGTCTAAATATCTATGGACATAATGACACTTTCTGGTGGTATGAAAATTTATACATTATATAATAAAATTTCTAGACAAAATTAGCTCTTTTCCCATTCTAACTTTGGCCAGGGTAGAATTCTGTTTTTGATTAAAACGGTTTCTTACGCAACCGGATGTAAGAATTTTTAACTCTGGCGTATTTCAAACAGTGGATTCGCTAAATCAGTTTTTTTTTGAATAGTATACTTTACTTTATTAAGCATATTGTAATATATATATATATATATATATATATATATAAAAGCGAAAAACCATCCAAAACTTCAGAAATGTTTTATCAGAAGATGACGAAAAATCACCGTAAAATTTTGTTTAATTTTTTATGACCCAATTATGTATTGGAATTTTTTGGGCAATTTATCTGTATTTGCTTTGGGCGATTTTTTATTGGTCCATTTTGTTGGCAGCCGACTAAAGACATATTTGAAGAAATAAAACGTTTCATGGTATACAGTTCTATTCAAGGGATGAGAAAACAGTACTTAAGAAAGTTGAGAGTTTAAATAAGATCGAACTTAAGTCATTCAGCAAGATCATCAAAAAAGTATCTGAAGAAAATAAGATGAATTTATTTTCCAACAACCAGATCTTTGCAAATAATTCAGGAAGATATTTTATTTGTCAAGAAGTAGGATGGTAACAGAAAAATAATAAATATTATAGTTTAGGTAAGAGTAACTATAAAGAGTTAATAACAATTGAGAGAAAACCTGGATCATCTTAAGAAAGAAATCGAATCAAATAATGTTTATTTAAAGCTTCAGAAGACAGGAGAAAAATAAAGTGAACTTTAAAGCACCTCGACCAAAGAAGTCTTGAAATTCAAGTAATAGATGATACCTTAAGATGTTATTAGAAGCCATTAGCACTTTTCTCAAAAACATTGTACTCTGTACGATCCCAAATCCAAAATACTCGGAGTTGTTATCATGTTTTTCGAGACAATGTCAGGCAAATATTTGTGCAAATACACACTCCTAGATATCGTAACAAATCACTTTCCCTGTCTGAGTTTTATATATTTTAATTATATAAAAATTCGCCGAGCTCTAGTGTTAGTCAAGCAGTCCGCTCGCTTGTTAAAAACACGAGAATATGTGAATTCAAAAGATCATAAATATGTATATTAAAGTGAATATTGTAATTCTAACCCCCCCCCCCCCCCTCCCCTCTTTACAAAAATAAAGTTTAATATGTTATAAACTATTCCAAAAAATATTTCTATTCGATTATGTCGCTTTCGTAAGCTGGACCAGTTTTAAAATACGAGTATCTGCAAATACATGGTCTGCGTTCAACAGCACCCACTGGGGTAGCCCTAAACAAAACTTAGCGTTAACTATAGCGGCAAGTTTTAATGTGAGTGTTTGGGATCCTTAAAATAGGAAGGCTTTGAAATATCAAATTAAGAAAAAAAAAAGTTTGTGCTTAAGGCAAATTTTTGTTGCAAATTTGAAAACCAAAATAATTTATATTGTATGAATGAAAATACACCATAGGAAGTAGAAGTAATAAGTGTTTATGCTGATGTTTGTAACGCATAAATAAATTGGTGCAAATCACTTCCTCAGTCGAGATAACTATATCTGTCTGCCTGGTTGTCTGTCTATGTAGACCTTGTAAAGGTCCAAATTTTTAAGATATCATAATAAAATATAAGGATCGACCCTTTTTTAAAGTTAAGAGCTCTTAAATACTCTTAACTTTAAAAATAATGATGTTAAATAAAAAAAATAAAAAAAATAATTATGAACTTATATTGAGAAAAGTCTTAGCTTTAGAGCCGTTTTTAAAAAAAGAATAATTTTTCAATATTTTTTGGTCAAGTTTTATTTAAAAAAGTTTGATAAAAAAATTACGGCATATAATAGACACACGTCTACAAATACATCAAAATCAAATTTTTGTAATTAGTTTTCATTCTTGTGAAATTAAGATTTCAGTAACATTTTCTATTAATTTTATAAATTACAATTTTATTAAAGTTTGAATATTTTGGAAATTTTCCATCGTAATTTAGATTTGAGACATCATTGGAGAGTTCTGATACAGTAGTATTTATATATGTATTCATTTAATCCTTTAGCAACAAAAGTAATATTGTGGAACCACCTGTCGGTAATAAAAAATTAAAACAAATTTATCAAAAAAAAAAAAAAAAATTAACTTTAAATTCGTGTAAATTAGTGACAAAATTTCAAAGACTCTCTTTTTTCGATAATTATCGTGGTCTTAAAAAAATTTATAATATTTATTAAAATTTCATTGATATTTATGGGAACCAAATGTATAAAATTTACCCTTTTACTCTTAAAGGGTTAATTAATCAGAAAAACAATATATGTTGACAAATGTTCAAAGTATATAAAACTATATGTTTAAATAAATAAAATATGCCAAGAAATATTAATAAAATCATAATAAAAGAGATACAACAATTATTTAAGTGAATATTCCAGGTGTTATATATTTTGAGATTAACTTTCTTATAACAAAAATTTTGATAATGATATGAAAGAAATCTATATTTTTAGAGGTGTTTTTAAAATGGCCCACCTTACGGAAATGAAGACATTCAGATATATATCTTGGGTATCATATAAGAACATTCAAATCTTCATTTCTATAATGGTTCATATTTGAATTAAATATCTAACAGATTTATAAATAAAATAATGCATTGTAAGAAGTATCAGAAAACATTTATACAATTTTTAAAATTTTTTACTAATATTATTTTTTAATTTTCAATTAAAATATTCTACAAAATTAACTAAATACATTTTTTTATTAATTAATTCTTTTTATATTTACTTCCCACTGTATTTGAAAATTTAAGTCAATGTGGTTCAGACTATGGTTTAACCATACAAAATGTTTTAAAACTAAAAAAAAGTAAAACATAAAAAATATTTTTAGTTCACTTCAATCTCAATTAAAAATAAGTAAAAAAGATATAGTCGGTCAAGTTCGACCATATAGTACCATACACCATAGTGTATGTGCTTCAAAATTCTGGGGTACCTGTGTCCAATTATGGACCAATACTTGTATTAAATGCAATGCTTTTTTCTACTAAGCATACATATGCATTATAATGTGTGGATATTCATTTTTATATTTTAAACTTGGTACTAAGGATTCTACTTATATAAAACCTATATGTGTCAAACATTAGCTTAATACTAATATTTCTATGGAATTTATGAGAGTTATGGTCAATTATGGACCGATCTTCATGAAATTTGGTACACATACATATTTATACTTTTATGAGACTTATTTGTGATGAATTTTATTTAATTATAGATATATTTTAGGCATTTATGATCGCAAAACCCCAATTCCGGAAGGACATTAGTGTGGGGCTAGGCGAAATAATGGATCGATCATAAGCAATTTCAATAGACTTTGTCCTTGTATTAAAATAATTATCTGTACCAAATTTTTTAAAGATATCTTACAAATTACGGCCTTTTTTCACATGATTTATATGGACCGATAGCCAGTCAGACGGACGGACGGACAACGTTAAATCGATCCAGGAAGTGTTTCTTTAAGGTGGGATCCAATAATTTTTTCTATGCGTTACAAACATCAGCACAAATGCATACTATCCCAACTACCTATTATTGTGTAGAGTATAATGAATATTAAATCAGAAATTTTATACGTCAAATAGCTCTTAACCATAAATAATTTATTGTTATTTTTATTTATTTGTTAAAAACTTATTTAATATTTTAAAATGGTCCATGGGGAAGTTAATAGTTGTAGATAGACGTCATTTGTTATTTATGTTCAAAAAAGCATAAAAATTTTAAAACCATTGAATATGTGAACATTTCAATCATCAATCCATTGTACTTTCGTTATGACACATTTTGAAAGTGTTAATATTTATTTGTCAATTGTGTCCTTATAAATATTTGCTAATTTGTTTATTTGGTTTTCAAGTGTAATAAAAAAAGTGATGTTGGTCATACATTGGATTAAATTATTCATTTTTTTTTTGGCTTTTGAAGAATAGCCTTCAAGTTTTTTTTTTCAAACTATATTTATTTGTTATTATTTATTTGCTAAAATGAGTAAGCAAATGGAAATTAACAATTATGAATGGTAGTGTGTAAATGACATATTTTGATTATAATCACTGTTGTCAGTTTAGCCTTTTTAAGGCTACATCTAACCTTTTTATTTTGCTTTTAGCCTCAAATTTTCTTTTAGCTTCTAGCTTTTTTTTAGCCTCTTTTGATTCTTAAAATTGACTTAAAAATTAAAAACTGTTAGTATTTCAACAATGAAGAAACTAATTTCTTATTTACTATTACCACGACGACGATAATGAGATGATAGGGGTCCAACGTGACATTCTTCTTCAGGAAAGTCAACTGTTGGGCCAGCTATCAGAGACGGATGAGATTCTGGGTATCTCGAGGGATTCCTTCACTGGGACCAGCGCCACTGAGAAACTTGAGAATCTTACTCTCGGCTCTGAAGATGAACATGAGATCACTGTAATCTCAGTTCGCGCTCAGAGTCTGGAGAAGAACTCGAGTGTTGAGGCGGGGTCTGAGCGGGGGGATGGCTCGACGAACTCAGAGGATCATTCGTCTGGCAGTGGTTTAGTTCGGCAAGACGCGGTAATGCTTGATGCGACAACCGGCGATATAAACCGAACTAAAGAGGAGCATGCTCGTAGTGGCGCAAGAGCCTCTCTTGGTTATCTGCACAAGATAGCCAAGAGAGGCCCTTTGCCACTTACAGGTAAGGATAAGTACCTTATCAGGAAGCACAGGAGGAACGTCCAAAGATTCGAACGAATCTACGGCCCTGTCTGTGTCTCTTTGGGAATATCTTATCCTGAAGGATTGTATGTGGATGCTGGCAACACTCCAGAAGTGTCTCGTGAGAGCACAGGAGAAAAGCCAACCTCTTTATCAATCCCTACCGGAGTGAACTATTCTGGTAGTGGCAACCCGGGCAAACCTGCAGTCCTAGTGAAACAGCAGGCAACGTCTGGTAAGCCAACAACTACCATTGAAATGGTTGGTCATACACCATCCAGCAAACCTGGCAACCAACAAAAAGTTGTCAGAGATGCTAGGCCTGGAGATGATCAGCCATCAACTAGTAAGAGGACTTTACTTTCGAAGCCTGCCAGTTCCAGTAGTGGGGCTGTACGAGCTTCGATTGGGAAGCCCTTTACATCGAAGAACGCTGGTCAAAACCCATCCGGCTCTCTTAAAGGCCCTCATAGGGGGGTTGTTAAGAGGGCCAGGTCTGGGGATGACCAGCAACCTTCGATGGCCAAGAAGGTTGTTCACACGCCAAACAGCTCTAGTAAGGGCCTCCATAAGGAGGTTATTGAGAGAGCTGTATCAGGAAGTGAACAACCCTCAACATCGAAAAGAGCGAAGGAATCAGTGTTGCAGAATTGTATTCAAGCTGCTGTCATTGACAGGGTTGATCCAGATGGGAGGATCAGCGTTGAGCAATGGCGACAAATTGAACACAAGCTCATTGAGGAAATCGCTCTTGTTACAGGAAGGCCGGATGAGGTATCCTTCAAAGGCGCAGACTGGATGAAGGGTGTCAAGACTATTAACTGCGGGAACGAGAAATCATTTGAATTTCTCAGGAACGCAGTTGCTAGGTGCGACACTCTCTATCCAGGAGCGAAGCTTGAGGTGATACTCGCATCTGAGCTGCCCCTGCGTCCAATAGTGACAGCATGGTTCCCTCCACCCATTTTAGAGGTTGGAACCATTCTGACAGTATTGGAAAATCAGAATAAGGGTCTTCTTACAGGTCAATGGAAGTTGGTTAACACCATGACTTGTAAGGAGAACCAAGGCAGAGACTTCAGATTCGCAGTGGATCAGGAGTCTCTGAAGAAGCTGGAGTCACTGGGGGGAGTTGTCAATTTCGGATTTGGGGTGATCAGGTTTAGGTTCAACAAATCTGATAAACCCAAAGAGGCTGTCAGTGGTGCAAATTAACTTGCATCACTGTGAGGCAGCCTCAACCGAACTGACAAGACTCCTCATTGACTCCAACGTGGACGTGGCCCTCATACAGGAACCCTGGATTAAGAACACCAGGGTATGTGGTCTGAGGGTCACGGGGTACAACCTGTTCATACCATCCACAACGGAAAAGGTACGGACATGTATACTGGCTAGGAATAATCTAAATATTAATTTTCTTCATTCCTTTAGCAGTGGGGACCTTACAGTCGTCCAACAGGAAGCCGCAGGATGCAGCGGGCTTATAATGGCGGCTGTGTACATGCCGTATGAGGCAGCCGATCCACCAGGTATCGCTCTGCAGCAGTTGGCGGAGCACGCTAGGAGGAAAGGCGCGTACATGGTCTTGGGATGTGATGCGAATGCTTACCACTATCAATGGGGAAGCAGGGACATCAACAAAAGAGGTGAGTTGGTATACGATTTTATAACTTGTTATGATCTGCATATCTGTAATAGGGGTACTACTCCTACGTTCAGAGCGTAAGATAGGGAAACAGTTATAGATGTAACGCTGGCTAACCGTGGGGGAAATTATGTTAGGGATTGGAGAGTAGTTTTGGATTACTCTTTTTCTGACCATAGCATGATATCTTTTGGTCTCGACTTTGAGAAGGCGAGGGAGCAGCCCTATAGGAACTCGAGAAGAACAGATTGGAAGTCCTTCAGGAGGTCAGTCTGTAGGGACCTTAGGGATACTGAGGACTGGAGAGATTCAGTTGAGGGTATCGAGTTGGCGGTGAATAATTTCACGAATGTTATTAGGAATAGTTTTGCGCTCAATTGTCCGGTGATTTATCCTGGGAAAAGGAAACAGCCGAAATGGTGGACTAGGGAACTTAGGGACTAGCGGTCTACAGTTAGGAAGCTGTTTAATAGAGCCAAACTAATGAGGAGTGATGAGGATTGGAATAGCTATAGGGATAGTTTCTCTAAGTATAAGAAGGACATTGGACGAGCGAAACGGACTTCATGTGTAAATTTCTGTGAATCGGTGGACTCTGTTAACGAGTTGTCTAGGTTTAGGCGAGTATTATCCAAGAACCCAGTGGCACCTGGATACATACAACGTGAGGATAACTCGTGGACAGAGTCTAGCTCAGAGTCCCTCAGTTTACTTATGGAGACTCATTTTCCAGGCTGTAGGGATATAGAATCTGTTGGAGGGACAGGTAGCGTCAGTGATAACCTACAACCCGAATCAGATGCTGGGGATACCGATGTGATAAGGGAGATGATCACTAGAGACAAAGTATTATGGGCGGTAAATTCATTCGAGCCATACAAATCTCCTGGCCCGGATGGAATATTTCCGGCCATGCTGCAGAATGTCGATGAAAGAGCCATCTCTCTATTGACGGAGGTTTTTAGGGAATGTCTTAGAATGAAGTACATTCCCAGGGGGTGGAGAGAGGTAAGGGTCATTTTCATACCCAAAGCGGGTAAGACGACTCACTCGAAGCCCAGGGATTACAGACCGATCAGCCTGTCGTCTTTTCTATTGAAGACAATAGAAAGACTGATTGATCTTTATCTTAGGACTAGTATAGGAACTCAGGTCATTAGCGAGTCTCAACATGCTTATCTCAAGGGTAAGTCCGTTGAGAGTGCTCTGCATGACGTTGTGAGTTACATTGAGCGAGGTCTGCTGCAGGGGGAATATACCATGGCGGCTTTTCTCGATATAGAGGGGGCCTTTAATAATATCACGATAGAGGCTATCGAGGAATCACTTGTTTCGCTGAATATAAGTAAGCTCCTTGTTGAGTGGATAATTCTGATGCTTAGCAGCAGAGTTATCAACTCAAACATGGGAGGCACTTATTTGAGGAAACTCGTGACTAGGGGCACACCGCAAGGGGGGGGGGGGGTCCTTTCTCCATTACTGTGGCTCTTGGCCGTGAACGTCATTTTAAGACAGTTTGATGCTAAGAGACGGAAGATTGTGGCCTACGCCGATGACGTTGTTTTACTGGTCTCTGGTAAGTTTTTATCTACGATCAGTGAGGTCATGCAGACAGGTTTACGTGATCTGTCCCTTTGGGCCAACAGTAAGGGATTAGGGGTAAACCCCGGGAAAACGGAGCTAGTTTTGTTTACTAGGAAATACAAGGTTGAGCATTTTAGCTTGCCAGTATTGAACGGGATTGATCTTGTATTGTCAAGTGAGGCCAAATACCTGGGTGTGTACTTGGACAGTAAATTGTTTTGGAGGAGAAACACTCAGGAGAGGGTCAAGAAGGGACTCAATGCCTATTACACCTGCAGGAACTCTATAGGCAAGAATTGGGGTCTTAAGCGGCAAGTTGTATACTGGATTTACACTTCGGTTGTTAGACCTATTCTTACTTATGGCTGTACAGTCTGGTGGAAGGTATTGAGTAGGGAAACGTACAGGAAACTTCTCTCTAAAGTTCAGAGGTGTGCTTCAATTGGCATCTCAGGTGCCAGGAGAAGTACACCTCAGGCGGCGCTGGACATAATCCTCCACCTTCTTCCAATTGAGGAATTCGTGAGGGGTATGGCTGTCCGTGGCCTATTTAGATTGAAGGAACTGGGTTTATTAGGTTCCTCTAGAGCGGGGCATGTCAGCATACTAGATGAAGTCAGATTCAACGGTCGGACACTATCCTTGGCCGAGCCTACGGATTATGTCGGGACCACGATTGACTTCGGGGCTACTCCCGCTTTGGTGTTACCTAGCAGGGATCTTTGGGATGGAGTAGAAAAGCTCTATGGAGGGTGCGCGGTCTTCACGGACGGTTCGAAAATGGAAGTTGGCACTGGTGCAGGTGTATACTTTATGGGAACTGATATCAGACGATCCTACAAATTGTCTGACAGTTGTAGTGTCTTTCAAGCAGAGATTCTTGGCATTTATAAGGCTCTCGGCTTGATTGAAGGGAATGTTGAACGGGGGTCTGAGATTACTATCTATGTTGATAGTCAGGCGGCGTTATTGGCTCTGACTAGTCATTTTGTTAGGTCCAGATTGGTACTTGAGTGCAGAAGGGAATTGAGAAGGTTAATGGATTCCTATATGATGAGACTATGTTTGGTTCCTGGTCATTGTGACATTCTTGGCAACGAAATAGCCGATGAGCTAGCTCGCAGTGGCTCGGAGCTAGATAGGTCTTTCATAGAGTCATCTGTTAAGATTCCAATTGGGTCCTTCTTTAGGGCCATAGGGGAGTGGACTCTGGACAACACGAATCGAGCCTGGAATGACAGATCGGACTGCAGAGTTTCTAGGGCATTATGGCCTAGCTTAAAACTGGCGGATTCCAAGCATCTTCTAGGTATGAGTCGTGGTAGTCTTAGAGTCATAGTAGGTATGGTTACGGGTCATTTTTCAATAGGGAATATGATGAGTAAGTGGGACATTGGCACATCAGACTTCTGTAGAAAGTGCGATGATGTTGAGGAGCTAGAGACAGTGGAGCAAATACTCTGTCACTGCGTGGGGCTTCAGCGTAATAGGTTGAAGTGGTTTGGAAGCCATACACTACATGAACTAGGTGAGGTTAATGGCAAATGACTTGTCAACCTCATAGGGTTTGTTATGGGGATAAAATGGCTTAGGAACAATCATAACTGATTGATTGGGTATAGGTTCCACTTTTCTCTTTTTCTTTTTCTTCTTTTCATAAAGGGATCACAATGGGCCGTTTGGCCTCTTGGTGTAGGCGTGAATGCGCCGCCCTTTCCAACCTAACCTAACCTAACCTATTACCAATTTTGTTTTTACAGAATATTCCATTTAAGTATATTTGTGTATTTATTGTCACAAAAAAAAAAAAAAAAAAAAAAAATTATTTATATTTAATAAAAAATTTCGCCTCCGGCGCTTCATTATACAAATTAAAAGTGTTTTAACTAAATTTGTAGAGTACCTAATTCGATTATTATAATTATTTTTTAATACACTTCATTAACCATGGAAACCATTTATGAAAATAATTAAAAAAAAAAAAATCTTATTAATGAGAAAAATCACCACAAGTTAAGAAATGATTAATCAAAAAGTTCAAAAATTACGAAAAATCTCTATAAAACATTGGGTAATTATTCATATAAAATATAGCCCAATTTGTATGGGAATTTTTTGGGCGATTTTTCGTTGAGTCATTTTGCTGGGTATTATTTATTAATATATTACAAATTCTTTAAAAATATCAAAAAGTAATGACAACGAGAAAAATAAGTATCTAAATTAAAAAAAAAAATTAACTTTTTCTGGACTTATTTTTTAGGATATTTAAAGTTCAATTTAGGCTCCTTTTTCTCTCACTTCCTAGCAACACTGATTATAACACTTGAATTATGGAAAAGAATTTTCCATGGAATTATAAACAAAACTATATCATTATTAAACTGAGTGCACTTAAACTTAAAAACCTTTTAAAAGCTCTTTAAATTAAGCTTAGTTCCTGACTTTTTTTTTATTATTTACTAAAAGCAATAAATAACCAACTACACTATGCACCCACATTATCGCCGCGCAATTAAGTATTTGTCATGCTTGTAATAATAAGTGAGCTTGATGTAGGAATGTCAAAATATGATTTATGTACATGTTTCATATGACAAAGATAACAATACATAATACATTCATTTCACTGCCTTTATTCACTTGAACTTAAACATACATATTTATGTTTGTGTATTGTATTTGTGTAAATAAAATACATACACAGATATATTACATGCCCTTTAAACATTTGGAAGATAAATTTGTTGCCAATTATCCACACGTCACTTCTTAGCACATTCTAGATGATTGTCGGCAGATTGTTCAAAATTTACAGAAACAAAATACATCGTTATTGCGTATTAATCGTCCTGACATCACTTCTTAACTACTACTAGATAGTTGTCAAAAGTGTGTAAGAAATTTTTAAGAACAAAATATATTACTATCGTCTTTTCATGTTCTAAAAGTATACTTTTTAGTCACTTCTCTAAGATAATATGACGATAATTCGAATTTAACAAAAATAAAATCCATTACTGTTACGCATTAATCTTCTTGGCGTATGTTAGGAAGATTGTCAGTTTCTATTAAAAGAAAACAATACAATAGAGAAGCAGATAAAATCATAAACTTCAGTAATAATATAACTTAGGTGCAGTTTGACTGTAATATTAAAGATGAGAAGAAAAATCTTCCTGATTATTTTTTTTTTATTGTTTTAAGGTAATATTTTGTATATAATTAACGAAGATTGTTTAAAAAAAAGTAAGTAAATCTTATAAACTTTTACTTAATAATATCAGAGTTTTCTCACCATTTTAATTTATTTTAGGAAAAAAACCATATGGATAAAATAAAAACAATTACGAAATATTACAAATAAATGAATTACATTAAACGTTAATTTTACTTATAAATACAAAAATAGTAGAAGTTTAAAATCATCTTTTAGAAAAGACTAAGACGACACTTCTGCAAGCATCGTCTGGATGTCGTCCGGAAGAGTTTTCTTCGACATTTGTGGAACTGTCCCCTTCGAGTCTTCTAGAAGATTTTTCTGCGAGGAACAGTTGATGATTTTAATGATACTTTGGCAACAGTTTTGGTGATGAATTTCAACTTCTGGATGCTCTTCTTATTGACTTCCGCAATGGAAATGTTTGTAGGGATGATTTTAGTTCTTTTAGGGATTTGTTTTATTTTATTTAATTTTATGGTCAATAAAGAACATTATTTGACAAAACAAAAAAAGGAAATTGGTAATCAGTTTTGTTAGCTTTTTTTCTAATTGGGTGACATGGGTAAAGAATTTACTAACTAATACTGATTTATATGGTTATAAATGGAACATTAATCTTCGGCTAAGAAATAAGTAGATTTTGAAAACAAAATTAATATGAAGAGCTTCAAATTTTGGGTAATAAAAGTAACTTACATTAAAGAAATCGGAGTTATTGCGTAGTTTGTTGAACATACCTGAAAAAGAAATAAGAAATACAAAAAATTAATTTCAAATTTTAACAAAGAATACATAATATGAGCGTATTAAAAACACTGTGTTACACACAAAAAATGTCATAGTGTTTAGAATAAAACAAGACATCAATCTTTAAAATCGTACAAAAAAGTGAAAAAGTCATTAAACATTTTCTAAGCTTTATAAAAAAAATTCTTTAAAAATGTATTTTAGGATAAAATATTTTATTTGGTATAATTTTTGGGGCAAAAATTAAAAATATGAATTGAACTCATAAAAAAAAAAAAATAAAAACAAATGTTCTACAGTCATAAAAATTGGTACCTACACGCAACGAAAAAACATGGCTATTACGTGATTTATATAGAGTATACAAACGCTATCGGTGTCGTTTTTTTTCAAACTTTTTATGTAATTTTACTCAGAAAAAGAGTTCAAAAAAGAAAAATTACATGACTATAAATAAGAAGTTTCATGTAACTTACTAAATACAATAAAAACGAGAAAGAAAGATATAGTCGCCCAAGGCCGACTATATGATACCCTACACCATTGGTTACGAGCATAAAACTTCGGGAAGGGGAATTATATTACACCTGTGGCCAAATTTTACTAAATGTAAAATAAAAATATACAAATACAGAATAATACGTTGATACTAACATCTGGATGACTTTATGCACTTTAGGGCAATTCCTGGAAGTAAATTTATATGGGAGCTATGGTAATAATGTTTCTACTTATATAAAACTTATTTGCGCCAAATATTAACTTAATGCTAACATTTCTATCGGATTTATGCACATTAAAGAGATTTTCGGAAGAGAGATATATATTGGAGCTATGGTCAATCATAAAATTTGGTACAAAGATTGATATATGTACAGATATTCTTTGCACCGAATGTTATTAAAATATTCTTATTTTTAAGGCATTCTTGAGTGTTTAAACTGTATTCCGGGGGACATTTTTATCCTTGTATCATTTTTATTGAATTATGTTTAAAATTACAACCTGTACTTTGTGCACAAAGTTTACATGGACAATCGTCCAGCCAGCCGGTCATACGGTCGTTAGATCGATTTAAAAAATGATTCTGAGTCGATTGGTATACTTTAAGGTGAGTGTTGGATAACTTTTTCTATGCGTTACAAACATCAGCATAAACGCATAATACCACAACCATCTATGGTGTTGTAGGGTATAATTAGAGATAGCATATTTAACTTGGACAATTCTCTTAAATAGTTGAAATAAATCAAACTATTTAGTGCACAAAAAAAAAAAAAAAAAAAAAAAAAAATTAAACGTTTATAGTTTTTAAAGGAATTCTTGTTAATTAGGGGAAAATTGGCCTTGTTTCTAATAATGTCGAAAATTTTTATAAAATTTTTTACTAAACGTAAACGATTTCTGCAAAAAATAGTATATTTTAAAATAAAATTTTGTTGCCGTTTTTTACGAAAATGTAACTCTCTATTAAAAACTTTTGAAATTATGGGAGTGTGTGAAACAGTAGAAGAGTTCTATGGTAAAAAACTATTTTTTTTTTATGAGAAGAAGCATTTCTACCTGTGCGGTGTAAAATGAAAACTTTAAAAAAATATGAGGTACATTTGTTCTGATGGATATTTAATAATTAATACTTTTATCTTAAAGGATTGAAAACTAAATTTTAATTTTCTTAATATTTTTTATTATTGACATTTTTCTATTTATTTACACAGAAAGATTTAAATTTCGTATTCTATTACCAAATTTATAAAACCATATATATTTTTTACTGAAATCGGACCTGTCACTGAATTAGTAAAATCAAATGTTCAAATTGAAAAAATTTAATGTTTTTACTTATTAAAATATTTTTACTATTTATAAATTTCAATATTTGAAAATTCTTAAGAAATTCAATAATATGGTTTATTAAAATCAATACTAATTTTTTTGCAGATTTTTTATTTAATATTTTTTTATATATTTTGTAAAATATTTACAATAATTCGGATCGAATGTTAGTATTGTATTTTATCGTGTAAATGCTTGTATGACAATTTGGTGTAGAGAAGCGAAACTTTTACATAATACTAACTAATTAATGGAGACTTTTTTAGATGAAATATAGTTTAGCGCTAATACACAGTGTATAGTATGTAGATAATGTGTAATAATGCTGGTGAAAAATAATGGTGCCATAACTAATAGTTTATGCATTCATGTATTGCAGTATATAAAATCTACATATATGAATAAAAAGATATATATGAAATAAAAGAAGACACGACGCTATTTTCAAATCGTTATCAGTTGAAGCATTTTCTAAATGAATTCAACATTGAAACTTAGATATTTCCGATATTTCTTTATATAAAAATTTCCAAAATTTCCACAAAAGTAAAGTAATATTTTCTAAATTTTTTATAAAGTTAATAATTACTAAAGTCTTTTAAAATAATTAACAGCAGTCACATATAAAAGTGTTGCCATATAAGTGAAATAAATGAATTTTTATTAATAATATGTTTACTATTTTTAAATAAAATTTAAATAATTTTTAAGTTTTGTTCAATATTTATTATTTTATTCAAATAAGTTTCAGCGTAAGACATAACAGATGAAACAGTTTTACTTTTGACATTGAGTAATTTTTGCAATAGTGATAACTTCAGTCACGTCAGAATCTTCAAATTTGTGTTTTATACTTCAGTTTTTCATAAATTCTTAACCAAGGATTTAAAAAGATGTTTGCAATTTAAATATGAAACTTGCAATTATGATTTGAATGTGCTAAAACTATAATTTTTAGCTTTATAATGTATATACCCAGCAAAAACTTTGCTTTCCTGGTAAGCTAGCAGGTATAATTGGAAAGAAAAATAAACTTCTTATTTTTTGCCTGAATAACTAGTTATTTTTGTTCAACATGTCCAAAAATTCATGTAGTTATTTTTTGACTCTAGGGGTACTCAAAAATTTATACCTAAACGAAAACAAAAACAAAAAAAAAAAACAAAAAATTTTGCCGTTAGTGAGACTCGAACTTGGACACACACTAACCATTCGTTTTTACTGACTAACGTCTTACTTAGTACACCATCTCGCACATATCATCCTAAGCGATAAAAACTCTATTTAGTTTAAAATATCTTTTTAGACATTTTGTTATAAAAAACTAACAGTTTCAGAATGGGGTTGAACCAACAACCTTCTGGTTGTTAATCCGGCGCTCTAGCCAACTCATCCACGAGATTGCAGTATTACTGTGCTATTATACTATTGAGTACTTATTAATGTAATACAGAGTAGGCAAATAATAATGACGCCTCATTACCAAGAAACTACTTTAATAAGTAATTGTTATTACCGAAAACCAAAAAGTTTTTGCTGGGTATATACATACACATATGATCATTAAAATGGCCACGGTATAAAATTTTTATAAACTTATATCAAAGTTTATGTTAATTAAATTAATACATTAGACGTAGGTAAAATATTAAGGATCTAATGATATGGACGAATTATGGAAATTAGCGTAGCCATTAAAATATTTACCGCAACCAACTTTGTACTACACTAAAGATTAAAAGCGAAGATAAATAAGAAAATTGTTATTATTATAATAGTCATTTATTGTCTTATGTGTCCTACACGTTTTTAGAACAATTTTTCTATTCTATGGGATAAAGAATTGATTTGTTTTCACAAAGTCTTCCCAAGAGTATTTTTTATCAAGAATATTGTAAATTATTTTAATTGTGATTTATTTTGCTGAATCTTTTTATGGTATGATTTTCTAGATCTAATCAAAGGATTTCAGTAGGGATTGGATCTAGTTATTGACTTGATTGGTTCAAAATTTCAATCACAATTTTTGAAGAAACAGTTAGTTTTTGTTTTGTGTGATGCGTTGGTGTCCTTATCATAATAAAACCTCCATTAAGTACTGATATTATTATTAGCATAAGATAATAGCATAAGATAACTTTTTATATCATTTTCTTATAGGTTTCATACGGTACTTTAAAATTACTAAGATAGAATTTGATAATAAAAATCCTCATTTTTGGTTTGCAAAAAATGTTGTGCAACTCGCAAGTAAAGGAACAAAACAGGATATACTATTGAAAAAAAAAAAAAAAAAATATTAGATGATTAATAGGTCAATATTTGACAAAAATATTTACAAAGAAATTGTTAAGCAGAATGGCGCAATCTACTGTGACGGAGATTGGTCTCATAATACTAATGTTAAAAACTCAGGAGAATAATTTAAAATAATCTTCATTGAAATTTAAGTTAACTTATCCTGAAGAAAGAAAATAAATTTGGTGCCGTTTCAGTAAAATAATATTCATAATTTATCCCTAAAACCGTTGAATGATTAATTCCTAAGTAAACAAATTTAATTTTTTCTTTGGCTAATTTGACAACTGGATTGAAACTATTATGGAAGCTTTCGAGAAGATTTACAAAAATTTTACGGCAATAATTCTAAAATTTAAGGAAAAATACAAAATTCATAATCCAAATATTTGGGAAAGATTTCCGAATTTTATGGCTTATAAAATAGAAAAGATATTTCAAAAATGATGGAATACATAGGAAACTATGTAGCTATAAAACCTAAATCACACGACATGATAGAAATGGATTTGAATAAATATTTATCATTATTAAACGTGTTGTTGTATATGTTCAAAATGAGTCGCATCAACCAAATTGCTCAACTCAAAATCTGATCAGTTAAAATGTATTGGGCCTTATTCAACAAATATTTAAAGGATATTAAAGGCTTAGAATTACACACATAAGAGCAAAAAAGTTCCTGAATACGCAGTAAAAGCTTTTTTAGAAAAACTTATGAGTTTTATTAAAATCAATAAGAATTATTTAAAATTTAAAACTTTATTTTATAAAGAACATACCAATAGATAGTCTTATTGGTTTAATTTTTATAACCAGAATTTTACTCGCTAGTTTTTGCGTGCTCACTTACAAGTATTTCAATCACAAAATATATTTTATTTTGGAAAGACATATTTTTAAATACCAGGATTAGGAATAAATTATTAAATAAAGTTTATTAAATAAGATAAATCAAATAAGAACAATTTCAAATTAAAGAAATAATTGCTCTTAAGTTATAACGTGAATAAAAAACTTTAAGTTTGAAATTATGCACATCGAAATTTATTATTTTTGTAGAGTAAAACTTGTATGCACGTCTGTAATGTAGGCTTTTGTTTAAAAAAATTACAAAAAAAAATGTATATATATATATATATATATATATATATATATATATATACGTAATGCATAATGCTTTTCTTCTTATATGTGGTTTTGTTCCGAGATGAAGGATACTTCTCTGAAGCTTTACAATATCCTAACATTGACTGCACTTGTCGTTGATTGAACTGCAATACTTGGTGTAATTCATTGAACAACAATTCCAACATGAAGTTTTAGGAATGTTTTTATTGTCATTCTGTTTTGATTCTTGGAAATCTGATTTAGACTTAAGGGTATTGATGGATATTGTATTATCCTCAATCATAGCGGCGTCATGTTTTAAATTCATCATTCTCTGAGCTGTTGTCACTAATTTGTTTACTGTTTGACTTGAATCGTCCTCCAAAATTGACAAAGACTTCATAAGAATCCCTGTATCTGTATAAGATTGTAATCCACAAACATAAACATTTGAATTGATCTGCATTCATTTCAGATAATTTGAAATGTTTATAAGATTCATTTATACGAGCTGTGTAAGAAACCAAATCCTCTTGAGGAGACTTAACTGTCTGAAGACATTCATACCGTAACTAAACAAAGATTCTTGCACACCAAGCAAATTAAATATCTCTTACACTTTTCTCAAAAATATATTCTACTTATTTACCATAAGAGATAATATTTCATTTTCTCATTAGAAGTCTTACTCGAGATGCATCATCTAAATCCTATCCATCCACTAGGAATATGTACTCATGAAGATTGTACCAAACATTAAACGTTATTGAATTTGGTGGATCAAAAATAAATTCGGAAATTAAATTTGATAATTTGTTCATTAATTGTTCCCAGATGTTGCTTTTGCAATAATTCCAAAGGTTTATTATTGTCTCTCCTTCAAATTAACTAAGAGTCATTTGGTAATAAAATCTTAAATTGGACAGATGTAAAGTGAATAAAAAGTTAATAAAATTAATATAATAATAAAATTTACTTATACAATCTGTGATCATGTTTTGTAGTTTGAAAACAACTGAATTTCTTATATATAAAGTGTGTGCTTTTAATCTACCTATAAATGAAGACGAATTGCTAATTATATGTATTTATTTCCTTAAAAAATTTTGTTCGCTGCACGGTGGTGACCAACAAATTAGTCCAAACTATTGGTAATTGTGGGCATGGCATGCTGTTAAAAACAAATATTTTACGTTATTTTATAAAAAAAAATGTGATTTTTGTAAATTTAATCAGAAGTAAATTATCATTACTCGCAAACTATTATCGATAGGTTAGGTTAGGTTAAAAAGGGCGGTGTCTTCAAGCCTCCACCCAGAGACTATTCGGTCTATAGTGATCCCTTTATAAATAACATAGAAAGCTGATAGATGAAGAAAGAGGAAAATTCTAGTAGAATAAAGTAAAAGATTAGAAGGGCAGATAGCTGAATATAAGAAAAAATAAGAAAAGTGTGGAACCTAAGACCCATCAAATCAACCCTGACTACCTCTAAGTCACTCTATTCCCATTAAGAACCTTATAAGGTTGCCGAGTTCTCCACCCGCAACCTCCTCTAGTTCGTGCAGAATATGACTCCCAAACCACCTCAGTCTACTTCGCTGAAGCGCTACACAATGACAGAATATGACCCAATCGGAAGCCTAACCACAAAGATCTGTCCAACTCCGAGCCCTTACGAGATAGCTCATCGGCTATTTCATTGCCGAAAATATCGCAGTGACCAGGAACCCAACAAATTCTTATTCTGTAGGCATCCATTAGCCTTCTAAATGCCTTCCTACACTCCAGCACTAACCTGGACCTGACACAGTAACTTGTCATTGCCATCAGTGCTGCCCAAATATCCACATAGATAGTTGCCTCAGTATCCCCATCAACATTCTCCTGCAGTAATCCTAATGCCTAGAATTTTGCCTGGAAAACGCTGCAACTATCAGACAATCTAAAAGATCGTTTTCTGATATCTATTCCCATGAAGTGAACACCCGTCCCTGTGTCTACTTCCATCTTCGAGCCATTAGTGAAGATAGCACACCCTCCATGGAGCTTCTCCGCTCCAATCCAGAGGTCACTACTAAGGATTTCAATAACGGGAGTAGCCTCGAAGTCAATTATAGTATCTACATAATCCGTTTGGGCGACCTAGGATAATGTTTGACCATTCAACTTGACTTCATTAAGTATGCTAGCATGACCCGCTGTGAAGCTCCCTATTATCGATAATTGACTGCACTTTTTATGATAGTAGGATAATAGTCTTTAAGAAATGGTGTGGTGTGTCACTGTACTATTTAAATCTGCTGTGTTATTAAATGCTTTCTCAGGTACTATAGTTAAGTCAAATTTGAATTTTAGTGGAATAGAACTTTTGAGTGTCAAAAGGGGTTCAACAAATTGTGCTATCAGAATAAAGGCGAAAACCCATACGTCTGGATCAGTCTGTAGAACACTTTTTCCGTTTGAATGAAATTACTCCCAAAATTTTTCCACAGAACATAAACTAAAAATTAGTGATGATTTAGATTTTGAATCTACAGGATCAATAAGAAACAACGTTACCAATAAAGAGTTAAGAAGTTTAAAAGGATACATATTCAGGATAAATTTTCAAATATGATCAACCAAAACAAGGATCTTGTCAATACGAATGATGGGAATATAGCAGATTATTTCCAAATCCCGAAAGAGCATCTGAAATTAAAGGTATTGATATAAATCTTATTTCAAGATTTAAAAAAATTATCTATGTACTTGTGTGCAATGAACAAATTGATGCTAGAATATTTGCTGATTATGGATAAATATGTCTGCAACAGTTCACAAGTTTATCATTTAGAAGATGTCATTAAGCATTATTTAGTACCACTTGAAGATCTATCAGAGTAAGCCCAGGAAAAAAGGAGTAAGATTTACAGATATTATTGAGAGCATAATACCAGAAAATTATCACGAAATTCTACAAATGAAGATCTATTTAATATATTACTGGCAACGTCAGATCCGTTCGTCTCTAGAATTCGAAGTTAATGGAAAGTATAACATCGGGACTTAGATAAAGAAGCAAAAGGTCTGTTAGAGAACAGAAATAATATAGAATTAAATATGAAATTTAGGCGTGGCATCCGATCAAGATACAATATAATCTATAATATTCTACAGTGCAAGCGCTATCAGTGCGTCAAATTTCATGTAAATAGCTTCACATTCACGTGTAAAATTTGAATAAAAAAAGATTCTTTAAAAGAAGGCGTAAAATGTGGATGTTACGTCCTGTTGAGATCTAACAAAGCATATAAACACATTTGGCACTGGACTATTTATCTGTCAAATTTCTTGAAAATCGGTTCAGCCGATATTCCAGAATTTTCCTTATATATATTTTTACAATATATATAAGGATATAAGGATTTTTAAAATATTGATACTATTTCAAATTAATATGAAAGTGCAAATTATTTAAAATTTTTAATGTTTACACGGATATAGTACAGGTAAATGTATTTCTCATTACATCCAATATAATGTATTTCATTCTCATATAAGACATCTCAACACGGGTGTAGGGTATAATATCCCTTGAAAATGTGTTAGAGCTAATAATACCTTTTTTATCCAGAAATAAAGAAACTGAACATTTTTCTAATAAATATTTAAAGTGTTAGAACTTTGCATTTAATATAACTATTTAAAAACCACTTGTCTTAATTTTAGTAATCATAATTATTAAGATTTTCCCAAAGACATGATTGAGATGTACATAACACAAATTTTTATACACTATTATTTTCCATTTTCCATGTTTGTTGGTGTTCATTTCTTATAACACTCAAGTTTATGATAACACATACTTCTATGTATTATCCCAAATGTATGCTTGTTAAAATATTAGTTTCAACTTAAACATCCGGTTAAAATTTTCATTTAACTTTTATTTAGCAAATCTAAAATGTACACACCAAAATAAACTAAAGCAAAAAGTAATGAAAATGTTGCAATAAGAATTAAACTGAAAATAAGAGTATCTATGCAGATTTAGATAAACTTTTCAACACATAAATTCACATTTCTGCAAATGCATATGCATAGATTCATACATATATATGTATATAAATACATTAGGGTGGCCTCAAAAGTTATGAATGTTTCCAGCTTAAATGAATATTAACTTCATTTTAAGATACCGTTTAACAAATTTGTATATAGAAATACAAAAAATTTCAATTTATCTCATTTCGTTTTGATCTATCTCACAAAAGGATAATGCTAGGACGAAAATGAGTAATGGTATCTTAAAATGCAGTAAATTTTTATTTGAGCTGGGATCATTAATACCTTTCATTTTGGGGTCACCCAATATAAATATATTTATATTAGTATTATAACTTTTTTGGACTTCACCTTATAGCCAATATTGTGCTGATTATAAAATCTGAACTTTTTACTCGATTTGGGCAGAAATCTTTACGCACCCGAACACGATTCCTAAAATTTCTTTGTAATTATTTGTTTAATATTTATACACAATAGGACCATAGGTGGTTTGGGTATTATGCGTTTGTGCTGATATTTGTAACTCGCAGAAAAAATCATCCAACACCCACCTTAAAGTATACCAATCGACTCAGAATCACTTTTTCAGACGACTGGCTGTCCATGTAAACTTTTTGCACAACGTACAGGTCGCAATTTTTAAGATAATTCAATAAAACTTGGAACTTGGGACTTTTATAATACAAGGACGAAGCTTATTGAAATTGGTTGTGATCGGTACATTATTTCACCTAGCCCCCATGCAAGTGTCCTTCCGGAAAAGAGTTTAAGCACACAAATATGCCTTTAAAATAAGAATATTTTAATGAAGTTCGATGCAAAGAAGTTCTGTGTAAGTATCAATCTTTGTGCCAAATTTCATGAAGATCAGTTTATAATTGATCATCGGTCCCATATAAAATCCTCTTCCGAAAATCACTTTAAACTGCATAAATCACATACTAATGTTGGTATCAAGTTTATATTCTACACAAATAAGTTTTATATAAGTAGAAACAACATTGCCAAATTTTGGTGGGAAATGATTTTGGAACTAAATTTATACAACAAAATGTTGAGAAATTTGAAAACTCAAGAAACGTATATATAAAAAAATAAAATATATAAAAAAATAAATTCTTTTGTTTATAGGTTTTAAATTAAGGTCACGATTTCACAGAAATTTTGTAAAATTATTTTATACCAAAGAAGACGCTAAAAACTGATGAAATTTTGCTAAAAATATAACTTTTTTGATACTAAATCAATGTTATCTTTAACAAATTTTACCCGCGATTGCTGCATGAACTTTTTTAACGAAATTTATTATAATATTTCTTTATACCTTTCCTTGCTCTACCAGAGCTTGCTATAGTATTTTGCATATTTGCAAAAATATCTTAAAGTTATAACACTAATGTGTTATATCAGCAATTAAATTTTTGTTTAAATAAAGAAAAATGAAACATTCACAAAATTGAAGCAGAAAAAAAAATCAACTAAAGTAATTCAATTTAAACACATTTCCGGTATTTCTATTTAACAAACTTTTTAATTAAAAATAAAATAAAAAAAAAATGCATTTATAGTATTTTTGTCCAACGTTAAAAGAGCAGCTTCATAATGGTACTTTTTTCTATACATGTATTTTATTTGGTACATTTTCTTTTTCTGAGTTTTTTTTTTATTAATTTTTGTTATCATGATTTTAAAATACATAAATTTTTTTCACATGTACACTTGGATACAACAACTCACAGATTGAGTTTGTATCAACAATTTTTAACATGTTTTGTATATTGTAATCTCTTTTTAAATAACAAATTTATCTGGAGAAAAAAAGAACGACAAAATAAAAAATCAGGTTAGAGGAAATTTTAAAGTAATTTAAGCTAAATATCTATATACTCGTAGATGTTCATAAGGTTGTTGGGAAAATAAATGTTAAAACCAAAATATACTTTTTTGGAAAACAAAAAAATAGAAAAAAAAAGTTATAATAATAAGTTTATAAAATAAAGAAAAAAAGAAAAAAAGTTACAATCTTATAGTAGTATATTTTCTGCTGTTCTGTTTTTATATGTATTATCTATACATCTATACATATATGTAAAAGAATAAGCAACGGACGTTGCTTAATTATTGACTAATTGCTTCATCAAAATCTTAGCTCAAATATTTTAACATAGCAGCAGAAAATTTAAACTCTAGGTTTCTATTCCTGCATCTATTCATCTTTTTTCTCGTTTAATTAAAAAATGTAACAAATTAAATGCACACCATTAAAAATCAAACGTTTTAGGGTATTTTTCAAAATATATTCAACATAGTCGAAGTTGAAGATCAAGTTTAAATTCGAAATTTGATATCTAATGTTATTCTTAAAACAGGATAAATTTAAGAAGGTGTTAAACATAGAATTAATTTTCTTAAAAATTCATTGCATCTACATATCAACTTTTATTTTTTTTTTGTTTCTCAAACTTAATTTAAATGTAGGTAAAGGTTTGAATTTTAAGTTTGATTTCAAATTGAGAATCATTTGAGAAAAACGTATGAAAAACTGTACATTTTCAAATTTATATCAAATTTTATTATTGAATCATTCTCAAACCTAAAGATAACTTTAAAAATACATGAAAAGTAGTATATTCTTAATTTGATATCAAATGTTATTATCAAATCATTCTTAAAAATATTTGAAACATTATATTAAATTTATATATATATATATATATATATATATATATATATATATATATATATATATATATATATATATATATATATATATATATATATATATATATATATATTCGGAATATATACAAATAAATAAATTATTTAATCAAATATTTTCCAATTAATAAATACGTATATTGATAAAAAAAATTAAAAGTCTATGCAAAAGAAAACTTTACTAAAAATTAAAAATGCAAATTATTTTTATTTATGTTTCATATGTGGTCACAGTCCACATTTGAAAAAAGTTTGAGAATTACATTTAACAATGTATTGATACTAATAGCATTTCTCAATTTGACAATTAATTACCCTTTTTGTTGAGAAAGCTTTTATTTTCAAGTTATTTTCAATTAATTCTCAAACGTATGACATTAGAGACGGGATTTGATTTCAAATCACTTTCAATTTGATATCAAATATTTGTGTTTGCTGGGATGCTAAGTTCAAATATAAATGTTTTTTTTTTTTTTTTTTGAAAAGCAAGTCGTTTTCCGAAGAAACACAAACAATTTGATTTGTGTTTTACATATTTCAAAGATAAAAAAAAAACATTTCGATTCTAGTTTTTTAATTATTTAACACAGAAAAAACATACTAAATTTCCATTCAGGGAAGAAATTTTTAGCATTTTTCTGTTGGAAAAATAATTTGTACAAATTGTCAAACAGTTTAAAAACTGTGTATATATATATATATATATATATATATTTTAATTATAAAGTGTTTATGTGTGAAATTTTTATTTAAATCAAACATTTTTGAAAATATTTTGACAAACAAAAAACAGGCAAAAAAGAAAAACATAATAAAATGTGAACTGTGATGTTTAAACTTATTGTGTTTTTCAAGAAACATTCCACAAATATATTTTAAATAGAAATTTTTAAATTTTTGAAAAGCTCATTTTCAATAATTGGATAATAAATTAATTTAATTTGAAAAAAGCGTTTTTCTAAAATTAAAATTATTTGGCATTAATTTAAGACCAAGATTTTTTTTATTCACACAGCCAGATAAAAAATTGAATGGAATAAAAATTTGTATGACGACAGCTCTAAAGTATTTCGAATTTGACAATTTTTTATCTTTTTTATTTTTCTTCAAAATTTATTTATCTTCAAACTTTATCCAAATCGGAATATTTGTTTCGAAAGTTTGTCATTACCCCATAAGCCAAACGATACTATAACGATATCGAAACGATATCACCTATGTTATAAATAGTAAAAGTAATAATCCTTTTCGAATCTAAAACAATAGATTTTACAGACTAAAGTGTACCTTTCCTCATGGCATCGCTTTTCCATAAAATTTCGGTATCATAATTTACAAAAAATAATGATAATAAAATCGCCATGGTTCACATTTTATTCTTAAAGTTATATAATACCAAAAATTATGTTTTTGCATTTAAATATACTAAATATAATAATAATAATGAACCATAATCAGCTAAAGTAAGAAAAGACCTAAATGAATATAACATATGTATATAAAATTCATCATACATAACATATTTTTTTGCAAATGTTACCAAAAAGAATAATACTTGCAACCATCATTTTGCCTTTTGGATATATTTTTGTAATTGCGTACCTAAAAAGCTTGGTTTTAGTATTAAAAAGCAGTTAACAAATGATTTTTTTTTGTATTTGGTTCTCAGCTGGTTTTGACTTGTTAAAAATTTTTTAATTTTTTGTATTTTTATTTTGAGATTTTTTTCATGTTTTTTACTTTATTGAAAAAAAAAACAAAATCGAAATATCGATAAAATAATATCGTTTTCTGCAATATGATATTATAATCGGCACCTAATATGATAGCATTTTCGCTTTATGGTTTATTGGGTAACTTTAAACCTGCTGTTTACTGGAAAAACTATTGTTGTGTCTCGATAGTGTATTTGGCATTCAAGTTTTCGACAAAACTTAATACAAACAAAAACCTCAATAACCTTTCGATCACTATAATTAAATCTTTTAACACCTTTCAATTTTTATACCCACCACCACCATAGGCGGTTGGAGTATTATGCGTTTGCGTTGATGTTTGTAACGCATAGAAAAAGTTATCCAACACCAACCTTAAAGTATAATAATCGACTCAGAATCCCTTTTTAAATCGATCTAACAATGTCCGTCTGTTCGTCCATCCATCTGGCTGGACGGCTGGCTGGCTGTCCATGTAAAGCTTGTGCACAAAATACAGGCCGCAATTCTAAAGATAAATCAATGAAATTTGGCACGTGGGATTTTTATGATACAAGGACGAAGCCTATTGAGATTGATTGTGATCGGTCCATTATTTCATTTAGTTTCCTTATAAATTTCCCTCCTAAATGCAATTGTTTTGAAACGCAAATTAAATTATCTTCCCCAGCGCTTGAGAAAAACTAGAACTCCTTGTGCCTTATTAATGATTTGGGAAACGTTTGAATTAAAGGATAATTTGCAATCATACAATACACCCAGATCAGGATATTCTTCGATATTAAAAGTTGATATTCATTTATTTTGTACCTACAGAGTACTGGATTTCTTCTGTAGAACATAATGTGTTTACATTTTTTTAAATTCAGATCGATTAGTTTCATCATACACCAATCGTAAAGATTGTCAAGATCTGATTGGAGTAAGGAACATAGATAGAAGTCGATAATGCTATAGAATAGCTTTACATCATTAGTGTATATTAATATTTTAGAATTCTTAATGCAAACTGGTGAATCATTTACGACTATTAGGAATAATAAGGAACTGAGATGACTACCTTGCGGATCACCGAATAAAACAGGAATAGTTTTCTATGTATACCCTCTAAATAAAATGTATTGACGTCTATGAAGTAAGTAAGTTTCGTTCGTAAATCACTTCTATGGAAAATATGAAATAACTTCTTTTAATACTTTAGAAATCTCAAAACCTTTTGTTGCCATTTTTTACAATTATAATCACAACGTATGAGTGATGCTAATTATAACTCATATTCTTCATACGCGAGAATTACAAAGAAAATAAAAAATTGATTTGAAAAATTAAATATTTAATTAGAAAATTTAATCTAATTTTGCACAATGTGTCAGAATTGGTCGGCTGTTTGGACGTAGCAGAGGAGGTTTCATAGAATCCTCAGTAGCAAAGCTATTGGATCTTAAAAATGAGTACCACATAGAAAATTTTTAACCGCTTGCCAAATTTTTGTGTCACATCCGATTTCGAATATTTATAAACCATCGTAAAGCTCTCAATAAGTCCTGTGAATGTGCTCGCACGTGCTATTTATCTCTTACATATTTCAAGATATTTTATTTGAAATTTCAACTTTCGCAATTTTGCAAAACCGTGGTTAAAATTTTGCAATATATAGCCAAATATTTTAGTTCAATTTTATTTTTTTTTTCAATTAGCTAAAGAAAAAATTATTCATAAAAAGAAAATTGAAGTCGATATCTCTTCCGAGCCAAAAAGAAACGATTTTGAATTTGAAAATTGCAAAAATTATAAATTCTTTTTTTTACCGATACAGTGTTAACACTCTTTTTTCTTTAAAATAAAATTATTCTTAAGAATGTATAATAATTTTAAACTTTTCCGAAAGGCATCTTCGCGGAGATAAATTTAAAATTACAAATTAAAAAAAACTCCGTTTTGGGATTTTCGCCAGTTTTTTTTCGAAAATCTTATATTTTTTACACTCTATCAATTTAGATGATAAAGTCTAGTATCACCGAAAATTTCGTTATAATATTTTAACTAACAAAGATTTTATTAACGATAAAATATTTATAGTTTATCCAAAAACCAATAAAAAAACACTTTAGTTCCAAATTGTCAAATAGTATCGTAAAAATATCTTAAAGTGAAAGTTCTAGGAAGAGGCTTTTAGTTGGTAAGTTAATTTTCTAAATCAAATTTGAGAAAATTCATGATATAATCCAGGAAAAGATAAAACAACATATCTAATTATTTAAAAATATTTAAAAATATGTCCAGTAAAAATTAAGAATTTGCATAATTTAAATCCCTGATATATTTTGTTTATTATTTTCAAAAATTGTGCGAATATTATTTTAAAAAATTTAAATTTTCCGTATAACTCAGCTAGTAATGATAATATTTTGCGCCTTTTTACATGTGGTGATAGTTCTTCGCAAGATTTATTAATATGTTTAATTATAATTTATATGAAAGAAATTTGAAATTTTGAGAATTTTTGTAAATTTTCAATTTTAAAACGCGATAACTTTTGGCCCCCTCGCGAAGGTGATTCATGCCAACGGATTTTAAATACAGTAGTATTGCTTTTTTTCATTCAAAGCTCTGTCAATGTATCAAGAAAAAAGTTCGAAAACAATTTTCGTCGAATTTTAAAAGTTGTGTGTTTTTGCTCATTTAGGGTAATTCCAAAAAAAAATCGATTCATCTGAGATTTTGATCATCACCGATTTTAATGAAATTCGGCACATATAATCTTCTCCTGCATGCGCTTCATATTGCGGATAAACCTGCACCTTATGGCTATCGGTTCATATTCTATAAAACTTTAAATTTGGAGACATCGAGCTTTTTTGTCAAAATTGAGCAAATTTTAAGCTTGGATAACTTTTATGTGCATTATCAGATTTTAATAAACTTGGTATCATTTGAAAGAACTGAGATTCTTCGTTATCACAAAGTCATAATAACTAAACATCTACCTGGCGCAAGGAACTCTAAAGTGAAAAAATGTCCTTTGTCCTTAGAAATCATGAAAAATTACCTTTTAATTTTCAATATTTTTTTTACACAATATTTACAATAAATTTCTCTTTATAGTGTAAAAATTTCAAAATGAGATTTCAATGGGATTAGAAACTAACATGAATTTTTCTTTACTAACCAACCAATTTTCAATTAGATATTAAGTGGTTTTTGGGTATATTGATATACTTATTAAAATTTTAATATAACATTATTTCACCTATAATCCATACAACTTTTTTCTTCGGAATAGTGGTTTAACGCTTATAAATATTTGAAATATGACGTATTTATATAATTCCAGCATATGTCATTTTTGTGCAAGGATATATAGTTGAACCAAATTTTATAAAAATCGGTCCATAATTGATTACATATTTTATGTAGGTTCCGCTATCTAAAAGAGTGCACAAATTCCACGTTAATGTTAACATCAAAACAAAATTTTATTTATTTTAGTTGTATATAGATATAAATCATTGATTAGCATTGAGTACATAACATAAATATGTTTCTTCCTCTGCGTATAATAATAATAATAATTTTGAGTTAATTTGTGTTATTTTAATATATGATATGGAGTAAGAATACTGTAAATAGGAATTATATATAACAAAATTGGATATCAATATGCTAAGGTGGAAGATAATATGATAAGATGGAATATTAACATGATGTAATTCAATCAAAGTATGATAAGATGGCAAATAATATGATAAGATGGAATTATAGTATAATGATAGATTGGATAATAATGTAATAAGATGGTATAATAATATGAAAAACTGAAACCATAACATGAAAAACGAAGTATAAAATCGGACACAATATAATGATTTGGACTTATAACAATGATTTGGAACGATTTGGAATTATAACAATTATTGTTTATAATTATATCTATTTTTAGCTGTGACGATATGGTCCAATCGTAATATACTACTCTTAGATTATGGCCACTACAACTATATTTTTTCTCTGCGTGTAAGTGTTAAAAGTGTAAAAAGAAATAATGTAGGCAATAAAGAACTTTTGAAAACACTTCAATTTAAAACATTAATTAAAAACATGACGACTCTTAAAAGTGAAGATAATTTTACATTTTCATTGAATTCATAATAATAGGTCCATAATTGAGCATGGTTGCCATATAATGTTCATTTTCAAAAATCAATTAAACTTACATACATCTCACATAAAATTCAAGTATATATCGCTCTACTAAATTTCATGACGATCGGTATATAAATGACCATGTCTTCCATATAAATCATATTCCCGAAAATTACTTAAACGTGCATAAGTCTCACATAAATGCCAATATCGAAATAAAATATTACATAAACCATTTTCCTATATGCATAAATTACTGTAATAAATTTCATAAGGATTGTTCCACAATTGACCATAGCTCCCATATAAAGCTCTCCACATATAATCATTTTCTGTCTATACACGAGCATGTAGGGTATTATATGGTCGATCTTGACCAACACTACTTGTTTCTATTCCTTCCTATTTGTTTTGATACTAAATTTAAAATAAAAGTATCAGGACACTTAAAAAGATTTTAATTTGTTAGTAAAATTGTACTAAATGCTATATAGTTAAACTGTTATAACTTCTGATCTCATTTAGATTCCATTTTTAAATTTTTGCACTATAACGATAAATTGATTGTAAACATTATGTCAAAAAATAATGGAAATTAAAAGAAAATTTTTTTAGGATAAAGGATATTTTTTCATTTTAGATATCCTTGCGCCAGAAAGATGTATAACTTTTACAATTTTATGATAAAGACGAATGTTAGCCGATTTTATTGATAGCAATTTTTTTAAAATCATATAATGCACGTAAAAGTTATTTAACCTTAAACTTTGTTAATTTTTGACAAAAATGCCTGAGGTGTCCTACTTTAGAGGTCCATGAAACATGAAGCGTAAACGATATGGAACTGATTCATACGCAATGAGATGCACGATGACAGGTTTAATGAACACCCTAAATTAAAAAAAAAAAAAAGAAAAAAAAATCGAAGTTATAAAATTTTTAAAATTGTAATTTTGGGTCGAAATTTTTTGGAATTACCCTATATAGTCTTATACAGAAATAAAGAAATATTAATTAAAATAGTGTTAAAAATAGAAAATATTAAATGCAGCCTCATTTTCACATTGATTTATGCATACATATGTGTCAAATTAGACAGCTACACAAAAGAAAAAAAAAAAAGAAATTAAAAATGAAATGAAATAAAATAAAATAAAGAATATACTACCAAAAGCTTGTAATATTTCTCCACTCACAATTTTGTAGTATTTCAATATTTGTTATGCTAATGGAAATTCAGAGTTTATATACGAACAAGATAAATATACAAATCAGTGTTGTCAGATTTAAGTAAGAAAAAAAAAAATGCTAGAAAGTGCTAAAAATAAAAAAGGTGCTAGAAAAAGTTACTGAGAACAAAAACCTTTTATTTATTTATTTATTATTTTTTTTTTTTTTTGATTGATTCCTTAGAAATTAGACAAAATTTGTGAGTAGATTTTTCAAAATTTTTATTCTTATACTTGTGTTATTTGAATTATTTCAAATAAGCTTTCTTTCTTTTATTGAAAATTTGATTTTTAAAATCTTAGTTATTATTAAAAACCATACACAGTATAAACTCGATAATTTGCATAATTATTGCAGGTCCCAATCCATTTTGTCGAATTGTCTGGATTATAGAGGTCTTTCTTTTGGTACAATTTTGTTAAAAAAAATTATTAAAATGTATATTTTATTTAATAAGTGAATTTGCGAATTTGTGTGAAACAAAATTTTGAGTTCGATACACTAGAATTCAAAATTTTCGTCAAATAATTTTTCATATTTTAAGTTTTTTGTTTTTTAAAAAAAGAACAACTAAGTTAAAGTTAATGTTTTGGAAGAAAAAAAAAATTAACTAAAAATGAAGAAATTCAACTAGAATAAACTCTTACGTAATAATTATAACATTTCTTATTGTATTTTCCAAGATATATTAAAATTTTAATAAAAAAATTTTTTTTTATTATTTAATCCATATTATAGAGTTATGGAATGGAAGTAGAAAAATGCCATCCGAATTACCAAAAAATCAAAAGGATTTAAAATTATTTAAAATCTTGTTTCATTTTAATTTACGATATCACTTCAGTTCACAATTCAACTATATTTAAAGATTAATAAGTTTATATATCATAATTATTTCTTATAACCAAGGAATTATAGTTTATTTCATTTGATAGGTCAACTTGTTGTAATTGTAATTGTGTTGGTTTTTACGAAGGCAATTTTGTTAAACTCTTTAAAGATCGTTAAAAATAGCAAATTTTAGTTGCATTTTTAATTTTTAGAAAAAAAAAAAGAAAATGCAAAAAGTGCTAAAAATAGCCAAAAATAATTCAAAAAGTGCTAGAAAAAGTCCTGGATGCTAAACTATTTTTTTCCTGCTAAATGAATTTAAGAATTGCTAGATCTATCACTAAAAGTGCTAAATTGGCAACACTGATACAAATACATTCATAACACTCATATTCATGTATAATATTACTTATTTGCATATGCAGGAGTGAAATAATGTTTTTGCATATATTTTCTATATTTTAAAATGTATTTTGCAATTAAACAAAATAAATTATTATTTATTAAAGAAATTAACAACAAAATGAACAAATTCCAAAACAATTTGATATTTGAATAAACTGTTAAATGCATTTTAAATACATGTTTATTTTGAAAACAATAAATTCACAAACATACATACACAAATAATTGTATACACATTTAAATGCAGGCAATGGTAAACTACTAAAATTATATGAAAAATAGTTTAAAAAAATAATTTTAAATGACTACTAGATTCAAATGTTCACATGTATGTACTTAGTATATGGATAAATAACTAAATAGACATATATGCAAATCACACACAACTAGAGATTGGGGTTTCCCGGGAAACGGAAATGAAAAATTTAATTTCCTGTAATTCTCGGGAAATTGTTTAATATAAAGAATATTAAACAATATTATAAATCATAATTATTTAACAAAAAATAAAATAATATTAAAGTATCATGCATTTTTCAAAATTTAAACAATTTTAAATATTTAATAAAAATAAAATAAGCACCTACTGTAAGTTGTCCTAATCTATGGTACTATATTCAAGTTTCAATACAAATAGTTTTTTTTATCGTTTTGTTTCCATTTTATTTTCATTTTAAACGCAGAGAAATAACATGTATACAGCATGATCACTACAACAATATTATATTCTCATTGTTAATTTTATTGAATTTTAATAACTCTATGTTCATGATAATAATGATTTGATTCCATCTTGTCATCTAATGTTTACACTCAATAAGAATTTTAATATGATTGTCTGCAAAAATTATATGTTTTTAAATATTTTTACCAGAAACAAAATTTTGTTAATATGAAAAATATCACTATCTCAACAACCATTAAATATTTGCAGTTTTTATCCTTGTTCTTAAACCATATTGTGTTTTTAAACCATATTAATATTATTACTACTATAACAATAAAATGTTTCAAATAAATATAATAGTTATCCTTTTCACAAAGTTAGTGGAAAACTTCAATATTTGTTTGTTTTTAAATATATATGTTTTTTTAAATATTTGTTTTCTAACTTTAATATAATTTTCATTTAGTTCATATATGAATAAATATAAATAGATAAGGTTTGGTTAAACTCGATGTGATTCAAGCAATATAAGATATCATGCATTTCACAAACAAAGGAATATATATATATATATATATATATATATATATATATATATAATTTTTCAATAAAAATTTTATAAAAATAATAATTTTTATTAATATATGATAGGATGGAATAATAATATGATAAAATGAAATAATAATATGATAAGATTGGATAACTATATGATAACATAAGCTAATAATGTGATAAAATGGAATCAAAATATGACAATGTGGTATAATAATATAATAAGATTGTTCAATTATATGTAAAACTATAATCATAACATGAAAAAGCAAACCATAAAATCGGATACAATATGACAAAGCGGAATCGTAATAATTATTACTTATAATCATTTCTATTTTTCGATGTGATCATATGTTCCAATCATAATATGGTGCTCTTAGATTATGGTCACTGCAACTATATTTTTTCTCTGCGTGTACGAAATCTGGAAAATATTTAAAACTAATTCTATTTATGGTTTTAAAATCCTCAGTTAGGTTTTGAAGCTTTAACATTTATATAGATTTTTTCACATTTTCCTTGCTTGTATAAGACATGTGTCTCAAAAGTACAGAAACATGTGGTGTTTTCAGTGCAAAAAAAACTCTCAACTTAATAATAATTTTTTTCTATAATAGCGAAGCGCAACTTGTTTAATATTCATTTTCGCAAACCAATTACAATTAATTTAACTTGCCAAAAGCAAAATTTTTTTGAAATTTCATTAAATTCTTGAGACATTCTATGACTAGAGGTATTAATAAGTTTAAAAAAATAAAATATTTTGTGTTTCTTCAGTATGTCAAAAGATTCGATAGAGAATACTTCAGAACATAGATTAATAACTAGATATGTTAGAGAAAAAAACCTGATGTAATTGTCAAAAACCTAGTTTATGTAATAAAAAAATATATGTAGTCACATATATATATTTTTTTTGTGCTGAAAAAAAATGAGTATTTTTTTTTTGAAAATTTAGTTCCAAGTGCCTCTCACATAAACAAACGTATACTACGCTTCAGAAGGTAATACAAAAATTTTGTATTTAATTTAGTTTTTATTTTTCTTTCAATATTTTTTTCTTTTTAATTATTTTTTAGAAAACTTTTCTATAATCTTAGTTTCATAATGTAGAAAACTATCTCATTGATACGTATGAAAATCAAATGTTTTTTAGTAACTTTTGTCTCGAATTTTTAACAAATCTTAATATTCAGTATTACCATCAAAAATGCCTTTAGTAAGTAATGTGTTTATAATAATGTAACTTTTTCATTAAGGTGTTAAAAATAGTAATATTTTTACTATAGGAATTTGAAAACTACATATCAAATTAATATTAAATTTCCCGTTTTTCCGGGAAAATAAAAAAATCCTAGGAATTCTCAACAATATTTTTCCGGGAAATCCCTACACACAACATAAGGTAAATTTTTAAACATAATAAATATTTACATAGGAAATTTGTTTATAAATGCATACTCTCTGTATGATGTTAATATAAAAATCTCAGTATGTTTAACATTTTGTAAAAAGAAGTATCTGAGCTATTTCTGTTTAATGTTTGTGTTTTGTAGAAAAGTTAGTTTTAAAGTTAAATTTATACTTATTTATACCAATGCACAATGGTACCAAAATGCTCTTCTTGGAAACAAAATCTGTAACTAGTAAATCGTTGGAGCACAAGTCCTTTGCGGGTCAATGGGATAGAGAGTAAACCACAAGAAACTCCTCGGGTATGTAATTTTTTTTAATTCGCCAAAAATTATGATTTGAATGTAAACAAAATTAACATATAGATACAGTCCTTGTGAATATCTAAAAAAGATATGCTTACGTTTGCACGTTATCTTTTTTAGTTTTGAAGATATTTAGGTCGAAACAAATTTTGACATTATTTTTGGACTAGTTTTCTTAAAGCTTTTTATACTTGGAAAGCTTAATTTGATTCTAAAATTTCTTATTAAAGTCTTAATAATATTAAGCTGATGTTAAAACTTTAAAAAAAATTTTACATTTTTGGATTATTTTCCAAAAAGTTGGTAGTATAATTTCACTTCTAAAATATTTTTTGTTCCGCACTATGAATTTTTTTAATGCTTTCAAAAGAAATCTTAACTTAAATGCGTGTGAAGCAAAATTGAAGGCCATTTGGGTCAATTTTGTCAATTTTGAAAAAGTTTCCTAAATTTGTTTGTAAAATTCTGAAAAGCCAAAGCTGAAATCAACAAAAAATTAAAATTTCAAATTCAGATTATTTCAAAAAATTTTATGACCCAAATTAATCTTCCCGAATTTAAAAAAAAACTTTAAAAAAGTGGCCAAAAATGAGGGTAAAATTTGTGTCGACCTAAATATTGCTTAAATTAAAATATATAACCTAATACACATAAACATGTTCTTGTACTGTAATATGTAATTTTTTTTATATTCAAATCATAAATTAATTTTTGGCGAATTAAAAGAAAAAAAAAAATCATATACGAGGTGAACAATTTTGTATGTATCTATTCTGAACCGCAGTGACCCGCTAGAGATCTGTGCTCTTCTAAATCAACTCGAGAACACCTCTGCTCTGAACCAGAGCTGTCAGATGTGGCAATTTTTTATTGCTTTCGGCGACTGAATTTTCCGTTTGGCGACATGGTGAATTTTTTGTCGAAATTTGATATGGTGGCGATTTGTTTGACTAATTTTTAAGATTTGATTGAGGAGAAAAACTATTAAATTTTCTTGTTATAAATCGATTTTTTTAGTATTTGCCTATCTAGTAAAATGAAGAACCTTAATTTGTAAATAGCTTGAACTTAGTTTAAGAAATTTTATCCCCAATAAATATATTTTACTGTATTTATGTATTATATGTTTGATAATTTATTTTCCATCATCTTTCAAATATATTAAGTATATTATTGATTTCGGTCACAATGAAATAAACGTTCATGAATAAATTAATTCTTTGAAACAATTTATAAGTTTAATAGGACCATTGTTGTTATATAATGTTAGAATTATTTTTTTAAAAATATAATAAAATCCAATACATTTTAAAAGTTGATGTTCTAAGAGTTGTATTTTTTTATTCAATTACTCTGTTCTCGAAAATGAGACTAATTTTTTTTAATAATGTGGGGTTAAACTAAATTGACGACGCTGAACACCACTAAGTTAACCATTAAAAGAGTTTAGAAAATTAAGTTTTTTAGCTTAAATTTAATAATTTAGTTTAAACTCTTAAATTTAAAATGCATTTTAAATAAAATTTTTCATACAAATTTTGTCTCTAAAATGTATTTTAAATTTAAAATTGGTTTGTGAATACAGGGGTTAATTTTTGTATTTAAACATTATAAATAATAAGGATTCCATTGAAGTGTATAATAATGTATTCTTGTTATTAAATATCTTTTAAACGCTAAAAAACAAAAATTTAAACTGGCAAAAAATATTACTAGAATTCTGTAAGCAAACTGACTAGCGTTACTTACCGAAGAGCAATTTTTCAAGCAAAAATGTTTAATATACATAAATATTCCTTTTATTTCTAATTTTCAATTAATCTGCTAATTTCATAATTAAGTTTATACCCGAATATCGCAAATACGAGCGCTAACTTCGAAAAACGGCTAACAACATTGAATTCAGTGTATTCAAATTAGCTTTACCAGTAGGGTGCCCAGTTTATTAAAATTGACAATTTCAATTATCGATGGCTTTGCTAATTCTGAATTTACATTTAGAAGTTATACGAAATTTTAAGTACTAATAATTGTACGACACTTAACACTTTAGTTAATTTTCAGTATTTTAATTTGGCGACAGAAGAAAATCTTACAACCCTGCTCTGAACGTGTGCAACCTTTTATAGATATCTCCTACGGTTCACAAGTTACAGAATCATTTCTAAAAAGGCGTTTTTTGGACTACTATGCAATGCAAATAAAATGTACTTAATAGGAATACATATCTTGACAGTAATTTGTTAATTCTGTCAAATACTTTTTTTTGCTGATGATGAGCTACTTCAAATTAGATATATTTTTTAAAGATAATTTAAAGATCATAGGTATTTTCTTATTATTAATAATTGGCATTTATTTTTAAATATAGAAAAATTAATTAGATATAAATATTCTTATTTGATAAAATATGACAAAACTTTAGAAGAATTATTTCTAACAACTGAAAATTAAAATTTATTCTTCAATGCATTTCAGATGATACTGTCCGTATACGTTTACAAATGTGATATTTTTCTTAAAAAAAAAAAAAAAAAAAAAAAATAAACAACTAAGGTAATGCACAGTGTGAGATTTTGATGATTTAGCCAGACAAAAGTAAATTTAATGATCATTGAATTTGATAAAAAAACAGAGTGAGATTTTGATGATTTAGCCAGCCAAAAGTAAATTAAATGATCATTGAATTTGATGAAAAAACGGCATGTATGTTTTAAAGAACTATATGAAATTGTTTATCTTTGAAACATAACATTTTATTATAACGGAATTTTTTCACAATTTTTTTTTAAAATTTATTTATTAGCCCTTTTATTTAGGTTCTTTATCCTATTTAAGCATATAATAAAAAATTTTAAGGTTTTTACAATTTATTATATTTATATCTATCAATTGTTTTCTTTAAGGTACAGTTTTTGTTATTCGTGCGTATTTGCTATCACTTTAGTTTTAAACTATAATTATACATATAGATAATAAGTTGAAAAAACAGGTGCTTATTCTTGCTTCTTCACCTTCTTTTTATAGAAGCAAGATGAATACATGCATAGATTTTCAACTACTAAATTAATAATATAAGAATTTGGGTGAAATAGTTTTCTGTTATCTCCCAGCAAAAACTTTTTGGTTTTTGGTAATGATAACTACTTATTAAAATAGTTTCTTGGTAATGAGGCGTCATTATTTTTTGCCTACTCTGTACTACATTAATAAGTACTCAATAGTATAATAGCACAGTAATACTGCAATCACGTGGATGAACTGGCTAGAGCGCCGGATTAACAACCAGAAGATTGTTGGTTCAACCCCATTCTGAAGCTGTTAGTTTTTTATAACAAAATGTCTAAAAAGATATTTTAAACTAAAAAGAGTTTTTGTCGTTTGGGTTGTTATGTGCTAGATGTGTATTGAGTAAGACGTTAGTCATTAAAAACGAATGGTTAGTTTGTGTCCAAGTTCTAGTCTCACTGACGGCAAAATTTTTTTGTTTTTTTTATTTTTGTTTTCGTTTAGGTAAATATTTTTGAGTATCCCTAGAGTCAAAAAATAACTACATGAATTCGTGGACAACTCGAACAAAAATAACAAAAATAAATTATTCAGGTAGAAAATAAGTAGTTTATTTTTGTTTAAAATTATACCTGCTAGCTTACCGGGAAAGCTAAGATTTTGCTGGGCTTCAATTTATTTTCGTAAAATTTCATTAAATTATTTCAAGAATTTAAAATATTTGTAGCGATTCTGAGGGAAATAATTTATAAAGGCTATATCCAAAAGTGTTATCCAATCTTATTTCTAATCAGTATATTAACTACTGTTTATAAAATACATTCTTGAGCAGTTTATTATAACACAATAATGTCAAAATTAGAATTTACACAAAAATATTTTCCGTAATTTACCCAATAGTATAAGGTCAGACTAGAGAAATATTTGACAGATACTGAAAAATATTTCTTTGCAGTAATATGACCATAAAATATTTTTGTGTGACAAAGAACTAATCAGCTGATTTTGGGCAATTAAAATTATTTATTAGCAAACAAAAAGTTTTTAATGTGAATATAGTGTGACCACTTAATGGAAAATATTTTCCTACTTTTTGGGCAAATAATTATTTGATCATACACAATTTTTGTAAGAGGCAAGAATACTGAATAACAGTTGTATTGAATCTAAATCATTAAAATGTAAAATATATAAATAAATAAGAAGTTTTAAGTCATAAATTCTGCCAACACAATATTGCTGATCATTTTAGTAATTTCATTAAATCTTTTACTTAAACAAGCATAAGTGAATAATATAATAATGCGGGATATTTAATTACATTTTATATCCTTACTTGGTACTCCAGGCAAATTATACAAAAAAATATTTTAACATCGGAAATGTTGGATATAGCATCTTATGGGTGTCTTTTACATAGTTATAAAAGTCATCGATAATCACCCCAGCAAAAACTTTGCTTTCCTGGTAAGCTAGTAGGTATAATTGGAAAGAAAAATAAACTACTTATTTTTTGCCTGAATAACTAGTTATTTTTGTTCGACTTGTCCACAAATTCATGTAGTTATTTTTAGACTCTAGGGGTACTCAAAAATATGTACCTAAACGAAAACAAAAATAAAAAAAAAACAAAAAAATTTTGCCGCCGGTGAGACTCGAACTTGGACACACACTAACCATTCGTTTTTACTGACTAACGTCTTACTCAGTACACCATCTTGCACATAGCATCCTAAGCGACAAAAACTCTATTTAGTTTAAAATATCTTTTTAGACATTTTGTTATAAGAAACTAACAGCTTCAGAATGGGGTTGAACCAACAACCTTCTGGTTGTTAATCCGGCACTCTAGCCAACTCATCCACGTGATTGCAGTATTACTGTGCTATTATACTGCTGAGTACTTATTAATGTAATACAGAATAGGCAAATAATAATGACGCCTCATTACCAAGAAACTACTTTAATAAGTAGTTGTTATTACTGAAAACCAAAAAGTTTTTGCTGGGACGTATTTACTGCACGCATTATTCGGTTTTTACATGTATATCGCTTACTATGCATCATACGTGTTTTGACGCTATTTCAACATTTATATAGATTTAATGATTTTTAGTATTTGTTATACTACAGGATGATATAATCAAATTGTAAGGATAATTATAATAACCATTTTCTAAAGATATTCACTTATCTTCTGTTGGACGTATTTTTGATAGATATTGTTCTGGTCCATGTAGAATTTTCAACGGGTCTATAGGGTAAAATTAAAATCGCAAACTGGGCACATAACTGAGCAGAGATTTCGGGCACAAATCCCCTGACTTGCTCAGTTATTATTATTATGAAAAAATTACTTTCTTTTGACCTAATACTACAAAATATTCTCTTAGTTTAATTTAATTTAGTTTAATTTAAAAATCAGTCTTTTGAATGCAACTCTCCCTATTTTCAGTGTGAGAATGACTTTTTGTCATAAATATCAAAATTAATGTTGGTATTTTTACGTACATTTTGTTCATAGCTTTTAAAATTTGTATCGCTTACATAACTTCGAATTTAATTTGGTTAAAAGTACTTATGTTTTTAGAATTTATATTAGATGCTATTAGATTATAAAAATGTTTAAATATATTTATTTAAATGCAATTTTATTGTGTGTGTGTGTTTTTGATAAAAAAAAATATAAATAAATGAAATAAGAAAAATATCTTGTATAATTCACAACACAATATAAATTTATGGTTATAATTCGCCATATACCCTCAGTTTTCTGAACCAAAACGTATATAATATATCATGTATACACATATCGTCACCTAAAATGCAAAAGACCGTAAGCATTGAAAATATTGGTTTTTTACTGAAATATAATGTACTGACCTCGACTACATCTGGACAAAAAAATTTACATTCATATCTTTAATATTGACAAAAGTCAAAAGGCCGTAACATCAGCTTCATAAACAAAGCTTACTACTGCTTTGTTTTTATTCCATCTGAGGAAAATTTTGATTTGATGAGTGTATTATGCTTTATCTATTTTTACTTTAAGTGAGCGATTAAAAAAAGTTTGATTAATTGCTTAATTTTAAAGCAAAAAATTTAAAATTGTGGTTACTGCCTTTTGCGTTTTATGTGACGATAAATAATTATATATTATCATTTTCAGCTGGGCCTTAAAAAAATTATTAAATAACTAGTTTCAGAATCGTTCTATTGTGATGCTGCAAAGCTACATTTAAAGGTGAGAATTGAAAACGAATATCATTACTTTGTAATGCCCTTGTCCTAATCAGGCCTTCTATATATATCAATGCTAATAATACAATTGTTTTCCTAGCATTACATTATTCATCTGGTTATTTGTATTTAAATTTAAAAGTTTGTGGTTGCTGTTCTTAATTATATTAATTTTAAAACAACACAGCTTCCTTTCGATAAAATAAACAAATTAAATCAATTTTCCACATAAAAAATTAATAAAAATTTTTACATTACATTATTGTCATATTTGAATTACTTCATTAAAAAACATAACATGGTTTTTCAATTTAAACTAATTATTAATTTTGCATTACAAGAATTTTGTTTGCCATTACTCCAACAATATTTAGATTGACATTATGCCAAATAATTGTACATTCATAATTATAAATTAAACATAATTAGATGCGTGGGTCAACTAATAAACTTTTGAACTTATTTTTAAAGATTCGGAATTTAAATTAAAAATTAAAAAAAAAAAAATTAAAGAATATTGTTTTAAACATTATTTTCTAATGATGTTAGTTGTGCTTTTAAAGAATGTACATATTTTATTTCTTAAAAGATTTTTAAATATTTATGAGTTTTTAACAAAACACATTAATGGCATTATTGCAGCATTATGTTATGGCATCATCAATAATAATAATGTTCGGTGGAAGGATTTCCTTAAATATTTCTCGGAGGGGTAATTTATAAATGAGTAAGTTTTCTGAACTTGTATTTTGAATAGAGTGCTATAAAAATATAAATTTAGGAATTTGATTGCAAATTCTAGTAATTATAAATCTTTAAGGGATCCTAAATGCATTAAATTTAAATGCATAAAATTAAATATTCGTCTGAAGTAAATGAAATTCTATATATTTCAGCAAATATTTACGACACTAACCTTTGACTCAGGTATGATTTTATAATATAATCGTGTTTTTTTACAGAATTGAAATTGTTTTGTGCAGTAAGCTTTAATGTTCTTCGTATGAAATATTTTTCTCTCACTACAACTCTGCAGCAGTCTAATGTACACGCAATACTATCTATCTGCGTTTTGTATTGGTTCAGTTAGCTTCAAATATATATTTGAATTATAAATTACAAATACTATAACCTACCTATTTACTAAGAATTCAAACCAATTTTCTCTGGGGGTATTTGTATATTTATGTGTGTGTTTTTATGTTTGTATGAGTTTGCATGTGTCTGTATTTCGTTGTTTTAATAAATTAATGATAAATTCAAGGAAAATATAAATACGTAAACTATTATTTATGAACATTGTTGCCAGATAAAATTGATGGAAAATCGTCAAATTTTGTGAAAAAAATCATCAAAATCGTCAAATTAATTATTTGAAATCGTCAATAAATTGTTAATATTAAAAATATGGTTTTTTATATGATAATGGAAATTCTCGGTGCTTTTTTTATATTTTTTGTGATTAAATTTTAAATTAAAAACAAATTATGTATATTAATTTCATATTGTTGACGTATTATGAAAGTCTATCGATATCCAGCAAAAACTTTTTGGTTCTCGTTAATGGGAACTACCGAGAACCAAAGTAGTTTCTTGGTAATGAGGCATCATTATTATTTACCTACTCTATATTAAATAAATAAGTACTCAATAGTATAATAACACAGTAATATTGCAATTACGTGGATCAGTTGGCAAGATCGCTGGATTAACAACCACAAGGTTGTTAGTTCAATCCCATCCAGGTGCTGTTAGTTTTTTTTTTTTTTTTAGACAAAATGTCTAAAAAGATATTTTTTGTCATTTAAAAATTAAATGTGAGATGGTATACTGAATAAGATGTTAATTAAAAACGAATGGTTAATTTGTGCCCAAGTTCAAATCACACTGACGCCAAAAGCTTATTGCTTTTTTATTTTTATTTTCGTATAGATATATATTTTTAAGTACCCCTAGAGTCTAAAAATAACTACTTGAATTTGTGAACAATTCGAACAAAAATATATAGTTATTCAGGCAAAAAATAAGTAGTTTATTTTTGTTTCCAATTATACCTGAGTTTGCCAGGAGAGCCAAATGTTTACTATCTTTACTATCTTTCTTGGAGAGTTGTTAAAAAAAGTTAGATTTTTTATAAGCGCACAGACGATATACAAAATTTACTTTTGAATGAGTTAAATAAAAATGTTTGAATTAATATCTGTAAGTGGTACTTAGTACTGCTATTTAAGTATGCAGTGATTACTCTATGTCTATACGAAGAACGTTTTAATTCCTAACATAAAAAATAACGTCGCACAGTGGCTCAGAATCTTTTTTCATTGGCCAAAACTCTGTAACTTGAGTTCAATCGATAGAGATATTTTAGAATCTTTTTTTTTTTTTTTGAAAGATATTTCTTTGAATTTTTCTCTAGTTTTAATTTTATATAAATCGTTTCAGCAGTTGTTGAGAAATTTAAGGCTAAAGTTGGACTTTTAATTTTTTTAAAGCATTTAGTATGAAAATGCGGATTTTTTGTTTTTATCAATTATAGAACATGTTCCACTATAATTGATTCTTAAGGAACCGGTTCCACTAGAATCGGTTATTTTCGGACAAAAATATGACGATTTTTTTAATGTTTATTTTGTTTTTTATTTAAATAGAATTAAGGACAAAAGTTTTTATCTTTTATAATAACTAAAATGTTATTTTTAATATTTATTTCATTTTTTACTTAAATAACAATAAAAGCAAATTATAATTATTATTCATTCAGATGGAAAATAGCCTGCAAATATTCCATATTTAGTTCTATATTATTTCTTTCCTCTAGCAGCGATTTTGCTTATTCATCTGAGTCCTGATGTTATACATTCCATTGACTTCAAATGCTAGAGATGAGCGGATCTGACGTTGTATGTTAAATAGATTTCCATTTATAGAATTTCGTGACATTTTCCCGGTATTGTGATCTCTAAAAAATCTGGGTTTCCTCTGATGGATTTTCAGCTGGTACTAAATAATGCTCAGTGACATCTTCCCTACGTTAAAGGATTTTGTGCACTGTTGCAAACATATGTCTCTATGGATATTTAGTTGCAGTTTCCTTCGCAAAATCACCAAATTTTCTAGCATCAATTTGTTCATTCTACACAAGTCCATCGATAATTGTTTTAAATTTTGAAATAAGATTTATATCAATACCTGTTAATACAAATGCTCTTTCGGGATCTGCAAAGAACCTTCTTGCTGTGTTCCCATCATTGGTATTGTCGGATCATTGTTTTGGTTGATCTATAATCAATCCATATTTGAGAAATTCGTCTAACTTTTTTGTAGCACCTTGTTAAGTTTTTGACGAACTCAGTTATTTTATTTTCCAAGTTCAATTTCATTTCGGTGCTGCATGAATATAAGTTTACTTTTATTTGAACGTTTTTAAAATACTCTTCGGATAATTTTTTATAGCTGAAGCTTTCCAAGTTTTATAAAGATTTTAAAATTTGATTTGCAACTGAGCTTATATTCGAATACCACTGGCTTTTATCCTTTTCTTACATTACGTTATATTATGTTCTTAGTTAGTATAAATAAGTATAATAAAAAGGTGCTAAAAAACTAAAAAAAAAGGCTAAAAATAGGTGAAATACGCAAAAAATGTAGGAATAAAATAATAATCGCTGAATATACTTAAGATCTCTATTGCAACTTATAGGGATTGATGTGTTTATATTTGAGTCATGTGAACAGGTAAAATAAAAACAGAAAAAAAATTTGGGAGTAATTTCATTCAAACGAAAAAATTGTGTTCTACGGACGGGTCCAGACAGGTACAAAAGTATTTCTTTTGGTAGTAAAATTTGTTTAACCCCTTTTTACCTTCAAAATTTCTATTCCACTAAAATTAAAATTTTACTAAAATATAGTACCTGAGAAAACGGTACGATGACATACCGCACCATTTCTTAAAGACTATTATCCTACTAACATAAAAAATGAAGCCAATTATCGATAATAGTTTTCGAGTAATAATAATTTACTTCTAATAAAATTTACAAAAAGCACATTTTTTTTTAATAACATAAAATATTTGTTTTAACAGCATGCCACACCCACAATTACCAATATTTTGGTCTAATTTTTTGAAATGAAATTAATTTCTGAGCCACCGTACTTCGGCAGAATAACGGGAACAAATCTTTTTTTTTCAATTTTATGTTAAGTGGTGTAGAACACGTACATGAGAAAATAACATTTGAAATTGCCTTTTTTTTACAGGAAAGTTTAATTTTTTCCTAATTTTTATTTTTTTATTCGTCTTTTTAAAACAATATTAATTCATTTTGCAATATTAATTCATTAAAAAGAGCAAAATATTAAGACAGAACAATAAATTTGACAGGTTATGTTTAACATTATTGCTCAACTTTGTGTTTAAACATTGATTGCGAAATAAATTGCGCAATATTTTTTTTTTTTATTTCTCCATACGTAACATTTTTAAGAGATAGATAGAATTTGACAATTGCAGATATAAAATATAAAAAAAAATGTTTACGTGTAGACTAGGCGTTAAGAAATTAAATGTTTTTTTTTTTTATAAAAATTACTAAATGGTTCTGACTTTTTGTAAAGAGTTTACAATAAAAATAAAATGATAATAGAATAAATGTTTTCTGTAAATGAACAATTTACTTTTAAAATTTTTTTCTAGATTTTCATTTTAATTGCTATTATTTATGTATGAATTAATTTACTTGGAAGAGAAAAATATATAAGAAAAGTTGAAAATAGTTTAGAATCTACTTTTACAAAAAAATCGACAAATTTAAGGCAAAAAACATCAAATCGTCAACAGGCCATATTTTACATCAAAAATCGTTAAAATGATGATAAATCGTCAAATCTGGCAACAATGTTTATGAGCTGCTGTGTGTGTTTATGTTTATTATACATACAATACATCATTTAAGTCAAAATTAAGTAAAAGTATGTACGAGTATATATGTATGTATGTTTGTCTGTTTTAATGTTGTGGAATAAAACTTTATTACCACATATGTACACAATATAATTTATGTTGCCTAATAAATTTAAAATCAAATATTTTTTAATAAAACAAAACCTTTGAATATTTTGCAATTTAAGCAAAAATAAATTAACGTTAAATGTACTGAAATTTAGAAATTCAATTAAGCAAAAAATGTTATTAAGAATTTAAATGAATTTGAAAACAAATGCGACTTATGAAAAGGAAATTGTGTAAAATTAAAATTTGTTAAGAAAGTTGTTAAATGTTTAGGTTTTTTCTTATGCGGTAAAATTTAAATTTTATGGATAATAATTTTATTCAAAAAAAAAAAAAAAAAAAAAAAAATTAAAACTAAGGGAACAGTGTAATATTATTCTTTAACAATGTAATTAAGAATTCAAAAGTCGATTTAATGAAAAACCGATAAACTGATATGATTTATGGTTGCCGAGTACTATTAGTTTTAAAAAGGATCAATTTTTTCGTGGACACGCCTTACTTAAATATACAGTCGAACAGGATTATAATGAAGGGACTAATAAATTTAGTTCGTTATAAACGAAGTTCATTGTATCTGTAAAATACTAAATAATTATATTTGTTTACAAAATATACATACTTCATTACGATACTAATATGTATTTGTAATTAAAGTGTATTTCTTTCCTTAAAAAATTAGCTCTATTTATAATTTTTATATATGTATTAATGATTTTAATATATCATGAAGAATATTTTTTTGTCTTCATCAGTCATTTGACAGATGGCATATTGAGATTAATTAAGTTTTTTATACTGATTCAGTATTTTCATTTATTATCGAGGTTTTGAAATTTGCATGTTTTGACATCTTTACTTTGAGGAATATCTTATTTCCAATACACACAGTGGGGTCAAACGCAAATTTTTTGGTAATAAATCTGAATCTCCTAAACTACTGGTCGGATCAAATTGAAATGTATGGAAGAGTTGTAGAGGAGGACCTAAGCTTTCAGAAAAATCATCTCGTAGTCACCCTGTGATAACACGAGATAAGCTACAGGGTGTCAAAGTTGACTACCTCGAGTATGTAAAAGTTAAAAAAATCGTAACTTGTACAAATAAAGTCCGATTTTAAAGATTTTTATATTTCTGGAAAGTGCTTGGCAAGATAAAGAAAAAATAAGCTTACTCATCTAAGTTATCTCTTACTGTTAAAAAGATATTTACGCTTGAATTTTGAATTTTTGATTTTTTGGCTCGACTTTCTTTCGTTTTTCGGGAATAAGTCCGGAGATATATGAAGTAAAAATTTTTTAAAAATATTATGTGATTTGCAACATATTTCAAAATAATATGCTGAAAGAATTTTTGGATTATCTCAATTCGTCTAGACGTGAAAAATATTCTAAGTCAGCACTCTGAAATTGGCATGAAAAATGGCTATTTTTTTACAAAAATATAGTACAATTCATTCACTTTTTTCTCAAAGTTCCGTTAATAAAAAAATTTTTTCCTTATTAATTTCAAAAGATAAGGCTTCATAAATGGTTAATAAAGAAATTTTGAATTGATTTAAGTTTGCACCCTACATCCAGCATTGGCCGAAAATTGTCAATTTTAAAAAATAGTTTCATTTTTATCGATTAATAAAAAAAATGTCACGCGAGCTTTTTTAAATTTGGTACCCATATTTTTTATAGAAATAGATTTAGAATGATTTAACACTAAACTGCTTCCCGCCCGGCCAAAAACGAATGCAGGAGTGGAGATTTTATGTTAAAAGTCAGTTTTTTTAACGACTATTTTTAAAAGCATATTAGCATAATATTTTTAATATTATTTCTTATGTAATGTATAAAAAACAAATCAAGCTTTCATTGCTAAAAAAATCAATCAAATAGCTCCAATAACCTATTTTTGGTAATTTTTCAAAAATAATTTTTTTTTCCAAAAATAGCTGAAAATCCAAAAAAATTTAATTTTTTTAATACAACTCCACTAATTTTGCAAATACTTTAAAAATGTTAAAAGAATATAAAAATAGACTTATTTACCAATTCAACGATATATAAAATGTTGATATAGGTCATTTAATAATAGTAATATAATGGCCTCAAAACTACCAAGTCACGTCAAAAGTTGCAAAATTCACTATTTTGTTCCGTATTTCCATATGTGTGTATACGTAACATTTTACTATTCTAATGTATTATGTAGGTATATATTTGTTATTATAAAGTAGTAAATTCTTTATTTGAGTAATGTTTATTTAATTTGTTCTACAGATTTACATACTTATTATACATAAATCCCGTATATTTATTTTATTAAGAATATATTATCGAAGATATTATTAATCTCTAATAATATCTTGAAAATAATCAGAAACATCAAACGTTAGCAAATTTTTAACTTCCTTAGCTTCGGAATCCTCTTTTTCTATTTCAAGAGTGATTTTTGGTAGCCATCGTGTTCTTATAGAATATATAACTGGATCTGATGATATTAATAAATATTCCATTAAGTCCATATTTTGCGCTATTTTCGAACATTTTCGGGTATTGAAGAGTCGGAAATGTTTAACATCTTTATTTCGGGCTTACTGTACTTCCTCTGTTAGCTCTTCCAATGGCAAAATACTATTTTCTATTATTTCTTTACCATGAGCCAATACTTTGTGAATTGTTGGAGTCATTGATTTCCAGGGGTATATAATGTTAAGTAGTTCTTTAGTTTCGTAAGCAAAAATTTTAAATTTGTCCGCATTAATTTGTTTTTTGCTATTAATGGCTGCCAATATAATCTTAAAACGCTTCAAAATATTTAAGTCAATGCCTGTGATTGAAGATGTGAGTTCCGGATTTTCAAAGAAACGTCTTGCTGTATTTCCATCATTTGAGCTTCCATAGCCATGTAGAGGTTTATCAATTATTAATCCGAGTTGTTCTTTGAATTCTAATTGAATTCTTTTCTTCTCCTCTTTTCGTAATTCGTGAAGTTCCAAATTGTTTTTTACTGTAGCATTTTCCTGCCCGGGAATATTTCTGTACTTCATATCATATGCAAGATGTAAGCAGAACTCCAAAAATCTTATCCTTGCGTGGAGTGGTGATATTCCAAATTTTAAAGAATTTTTATTAAAAAGGTCTTCAGAATTATCCTGAAATTGTGAACTTATTTTTCCACATATATTACATTTCCATGTAGATGTTGTATCTGTTACAGCGTTTGCAACTTTTCCATCAATCATCGTTAATTGTTGTTGAAATGTAACTTTAATAGTTCTGTTTGATACTTTTACATATATTGGGGGCAATGCATTAATTTCTTCTTCCAATTGGTTGACAATGCTGTTTATTGTAAGCGTGGTTTCTTTTGTGTAATCAAAGAGGATTGGACGGCACAAAAATTTGGAACCTGGAGTTAAATTTATCCATATATCATCAAAACGCGAGTCATTTCTTGTCGATGAGGAAGGCTTATTTAAGCGCATTCGAAGTGGCACCAGAGACGATATAAACAGCGAGGAATAATTATTTCCAGAATTACTTCCATCCAGTTGTTTGTATTCCGAAAATCCTGATGTTCCATCGCAGCCCCATTTGAATATTAAAATAAGTTCAGAGTCTTTGCATTTTTCAATGTTATCATTGCTGAAGGTAGATATAATTCTAGAGGCAGTATTTTCAAGTAATTGCAATATATTAACTTTAGCACTTTTAACAGAAACATTAACCGGGTGCTCCATAGGCTGTAAAATATTACTTTTCGCTTCTCTCACTGATTTGCTACTGGGAAAGATATCATATCCTTTTTCGCTAACAGATTTCCTCAAAATCTCGTATTGGTTTCTTGATAATCCTAAATTTAATATTAGAGCTAAAGCATCTTCAGAGGTAAGGGACGATGTTGATTTCGGTGTCACTATGCTTTCGATTATTCGATGTAATCGATTGGGAGAAGCTGTTGGTAACACATCTATAACTTTTTCTACTTCCTTTGGTTGCGTACGTGTTACTAAAGCTTTAAATGTATCTTTTATTTCGGCATTCGTATGTGAATTTATAATAGATTCCTGTTTGGTCCTCTTTGTTCTTAGCTGAACTTCATCGCAACTTTTTTTGGTCGACCTTTTTTCTGCTTTCTGATGAAAATTGGTATTTCTCCCTCCAACCACTCTTCATTTTTCTTCTTGAACTTTGGTATTGACCAATCTGAAGCTTGCATCCTTTTTTCGTATGATTTATAAAAATTTTCGAGCTTTAAACTGTCTTCTGCAGTAAGAGTTAAACCAAAAGATGCTACTGTATCAATGAGTTTTCTTATTTTTTCTGGACGATTTATAATATCAGATAGATTATCCCAGATTACTTTGCAAATAGAAAAGTGTTTTAATGTAATCTCCATAATGACAAATTCACTAATAAGTCTGCATATTTATAAGGATACTTATATATAGAAAAAGAATATTTATATCAGGTAAATGGTGACAGGCAAAAATGAATTAAAAAATTTAAATTTTTGCTCAAAACCACCAATTTCATTCAGTTTATTTTTATGACCTGTAGTGTTAAACAGGTACGTCAAAAAATGTACCTATGCGATTGTAAAAAAAATCATTTTTGTTATAATACATTAATTAAGTAGATAGGTAAATTAGTTAAAAACTTAAAAAAATGTAATAAAAAACGAAGGAAAATATACTTATTTGTATACTTAGGTAATTTTCAGTAGAAAAAAATTATGAACACTTTAAATAAATTCATTAATAAATATTATTATCTCGTAACAAAAATAAGCAATGCAGTTGAGTGTAACGTATACACACATATGGAAATACGGAACAAAATAGTGAATTTTGCAACTTTTGACGTGAATTGGTAGTTTTGAGGCCATTATATTACTATTATTAAATGACCTATATCAAAATTTTATATATAGTTGAATTGGTAAATAAGTCTATTTTTATATTCTTTTAACATTTTTAAAGTATTTGCAAAATTAGTGGAGTTGTAATAAAAAAATTAAATTTTTTTGGATTTTCAGCTAATTTTAAAAAAAAAATTATTTTTGAAAAATTACCAAAAATAGGTTATTGGAGCTATTTTATTGATTTTTTTAGGAATGAAAGCTTGATTTGTGTTTTATACACTACATAAGAAATAATATTAAAAATATTATGCTAATATGCTTTTAATATGCTTTTAAAAATAGTCGTTAAAAAAACTGATTTTTAACATAAAATCTCCACTCCTGCATTCGTTTTTGGCCGGGCGGGAAGCAGTTTAGTGTTAAATCATTCTAAATCTATTTCTATAAAAAATATGGGTACCAAATTTAAAAAAGCTCGCGTGACATTTTTTTTATTAATCGATAAAAATGAAACTATTTTTTAAAATTGACAATTTTCGGCCAATGCTGGATGTAGGGTGCAAACTTAAATCAATTCAAAATTTCTTTATTAACCATTTATGAAGCCTTATCTTTTGAAATTAATAAGGAAAAAATTTTTTTATTAACGGAACTTTGAGAAAAAAGTGAATGAATTGTACTATATTTTTGTAAAAAAATAGCCATTTTTCATGCCAATTTCAGAGTGCTGACTTTGAATATTTTTCATGTCTAGACGAATTGAGATAATCCAAAAATTCTTTCAGCATATTATTTTGAAATATGTTGCAAATCACATAATATTTTTAAAAAATTTTTACTTCATATATCTCCGGACTTATTCCCGAAAAACGAAAGAAAGTCGAGCCAAAAAATCAAAAATTCAAAATTCAAGCGTAAATATCTTTTTAACTGTAAGAGATAACTTAGATGAGTAAGCTTATTTTTTCTTTATCTTGCCAAGCACTTTCCAGAAATATAAAAATCTTTAAAATCGGACTTTATTTGTACAAGTTACGATTTTTTTAACTTTTACATACTCGAGGTAGTCAACTTTGACACCCTGTAGCTTATCTCGTGTTATCACAGGGTGACTACGAGATGATTTTTCTGAAAGCTTAGGTCCTCCTCTACAACTCTTCCATACATTTCAATTTGATCCGACCAGTAGTTTAGGAGATTCAGATTTATTACCAAAAAATTTGCGTTTGACCCCACTGTGATACATATTTAATTTTTAATCTCTTTATAATTTCAGTTTTATTTTAAGCTATTTTCGATAATTGTGTATGCATTATGTTAAAAAGTTCAAAAACTATAAATATAAAATTCCTCTTTTATTTTTCTGTTGATTTAAACTGAAATTAATGAAAATTATTTTTATTTATGCAATAATTTAAACCGGAATGAATAATATTTATTTATGTTAGTTTTCATATTGCTAAAAGATTTGGAAATGTGCAATTTTATTTATATAAAACTATTATTTGTGAGAGTTCGTTATAAACCTAGTTTTTTGTATGAAATATTCTTCTTGGGATCATAATAATGTGTTCGTTATAAACAAAGTTCGACATATTCATGTTCGTTATGAACGTATGTATGGAAAATGTTGGTAAAAATCTATGGGACCGAAAAAAAGTGTTCCCTATAGCAATAGTTCATTATAACCGTATTCGACTGTACAAAAATAATGACAAAAATTGCAAAAAATAAAAACGAAAAAAAACTGTTTGTACTGATTTCTTTCAGGGTCATATTTCACAGCGCCATATTATTCTTATGTTTTTGAAATTTTCATCTAAACTAGGTTGAATATTTCCTTTACTTAATATTGTTGCTCATTTTAAAAAATTTTATATATCTTTCACTACAGTTATATCATAATTACATAACTTTTCTTATCTTTGATCACACATTGTATATTATGATTACCTACAATTTTGTATTGCCATTATATTCTTTGCCAAAATAAATTCTTATACGAATTGTAAATTTGCTTCTGAAATAAATTTTGTTCGCATTAAAGGTATTTTCAGACAAAATGCTAAAACAAAGTGTAATAAATATACATTAACAAAAAGTTTCGGAGAAATTACTGCACAAAGTAACAACAATTATATTATCAGATCCTTAATAAAAATAAAATTTTTGATCAAAAAAGATTAAACGTAAATACATGTAAAAGACAAACTAGCATGATATAAACTCTCTTTCTCACACTTAGAACAACCAGTTATGATACATATAGAAATATCCTGTTATAACTAACATGTAAAGTGTATGTATGTGTTAAAATGAAATACAAAAAAGCTCCATAAATGTGTTTGTGTGTGTGTTTATGTCTTTGCATGTGTATTGTGTAAATTGCATGCTTTGCATAATTTTAAATATTGTTGCATACTTTGCAGCAAACATAAATAATAACAACAATAAAAAAAAAAAATAAAACAACATACATACACACCAGTAGAGCAGATCAGAGGACGACAACAGCTTATGTTTTAACATGTTTTCAACAGAGACGACAAATAAATGCAGCAAAAAAGTACAACAACTAAATAAAAATGTTTCACAACATGTACTACGTCTCTTGTAGTTTTCCTTACTTTGTTTCAATATTTTTGTATGTTTTGTAATATAAAATAAAAAAAGGACACACACATACATACAAAAATATAAAATAATGACAAAGAAATTTTTATTCAAATATTCATAATAAAAACATTGCATTTATGAATATTACCATGTCATAAATAATGGATTGCGTTTCTTTTTTTTTCACAACATTTTATATCGAATGTCATGTTTTGTTAAATACATTGAATGCAAATATTAATTTGTTACCTAAAATTGATGGCAGAAGGAAAGGGGGGGGATTGATACGAATGTATTGTAGAGAAATAGACAAAATTTAGCACATTGTCATTGAAACAAACGGGTAAATATTTATATATTTGTTGAATCACAATAGGGGAATGACGATATAAAATAGCTTAACATATTTTCGTTGTTATAAAATATATTTACTTAACCTTTAACTGTGGGCAATGGGCCTCAGAGACTTTTAATTTTTTATGGTTGCTTAGAAGAATAATTAATTTTTTCTACCATAAATATCTTCATTTTTGAGCCAATAAGGTGTGCGTTCAAATAAAACATAACATGTTTTTTAATAAAACATAAACGGAATAAGTTAGGATTAAAACTAAACCAACTACTTGTTGCATTATTTCCCCAGATTTTTGTGATATATTATTTTACATAAAAACTCTATAATAGTTTTAATTTTTTTGTGAAATTTTTCGGATATCCCTCTATAAAAATTTAAAATTAATAATCACAATTAAGCACTGCAGGGGCTTCCTTAAATTTGCTTTTATTTTCGATCTAATCCCTTTACATTTGAAAAAATTCTGGGTAGTTTAAAAACTAGTATTCTGTGGCACTAAAATATAATCCAATTCTAGATACTTCCACTATAACGACAAAATTCTAAATCTGGCCATAAAATATTAAAAACGCTGTAGCATGTCCTACTAGAAAATGTGTCATAAATTTTTATTGTTTTTAGTTCGATATTATTCTTGACCATTTTCTCGATTATTCGGTAAACAAAACTTGTACCTTGGGACGTGAGAAAAGTCAACAATGTATTCTAGGATAATACGAAATATTGAAAAAAATTTATATTTTTTAAGTATTAAAGAGCTTTGATCATTCTTTGCTTCAACTTTGTTATTCAATTTTTTTAGCTTTTAGGTAAACTAGATAGAATTTTGGATGCTAAATTCGTATCTATTATCAGCTTTTTTCTATCAGGTCCTGATTTTTTTATAGGCATGTCTCATATTTAACCTTTAAAAAGGCGATTTTTTCAGTATATTTGACCGTAACTCGAGGACAGTTTTGTCTGATTTAGATAAATGAAACACCAGAAGATGCGGATAGAATTGTTCTCAAATTGTAGTTTCGGAGTTATTTTGATATTATTGTAGGAAAAATTATTTTTCCTTGCAAAATTTAATAATTTTTTTTCCTTAAAAGCTCTTTTAAGAAATGAGAACGGCAATACTATGGTAATACTATAAATAAAATAGTATATGTATCATCAAAATTGATGCACAAATCTTGATTTAATATTTTTTTGTTTAAACAAAATAGGTGCACTGGATGGAATTTGATGTGCTAAATAAGAATTTGCTTTCATTTTCTTTCTATCACGTATAGATTTTTTTATGGGCATGAAGGTGATCATATCATTAGGCCTTATCACATTATCACACTAGTATAACTCGAGAACGTTTTATACAATTTAGATAAACAAAACTTTTGCAGATGCCGATTATAATTATCTTCAAATTGTTTTAACATTACTTTTTTATACGCTCAATATTTTCGGAGTTAGTCGAAAAGTAGTGGAGAAAATGTAAATAATTTTTTCATGAAAAATTGGAAGAATTTTGCTTCTTAACTCCACAAATATTGAGCGGATAAAAAATAATGTTTAGATAACTTGAAGATAGTTTGCTGGAGTTTTACGTGTCTCAATTGTAGAAACCCTTTTTGAGTTATAGTTTTGAGTGATAGAAAAAGAGTAAAAGCAGAAAAGTGAAAGTGATAGAAAAAAGTGAAAGTAGATTCTTATCTAGTACAACAAATTTCATTTTGTCAACCTATTTTTGGTTTAAAAAAGGACAAAAATAGTTTTGTTGCCGACTAGTGTAAATATGACCAAAAGGACTTAAATTAAATATTACATATCTAAGTCTCTAGGAAAAAAGATATTTTTTTTAAATATATTTTACAATTATGAGACGAAACCACTTTAAAAAGGGGGAAAATGGCGAATGGTCCCCTTCTAACCTACCTTCCGTCAGATCTCCTTGGTATTTAATTCCATAAGAAGACAAAGATGATTTATTTCATCTAAGTAACCTACTTCCATCAGATCTCTTTAGTATTTAATCCTCAGAAGAAAAACAAAATTTATTTGAACTAAATAAAGCTCGATATTTAATGTCAAATTTAATGTTTGGCAATTGAATCCTATTAAATATTACAAATAAAATTTGTTCTTTAGCCTTATCATCCGTAGGTGCAATAAATTTTTGGCAGATGTTTTTCTCATCGCTTGGGATGTATGAAGGTTTAATTTTCCAACTTAAAGTACAATATTTTTTCTTCTTATTTCATTACGAAAAGTTCTTACTTAAAACAGAAACGAAACACTTTCATCTCTTTTAGAGTTAAAAAAATAAGAACAATTGAATTTTTTAACCGTAATACACGCAAAGAAAAAAATATAGTTGTAGTGACCATAATCTAAGAGAAACATATTATGATTGGAACACATGATCACAGCGAAAAATAGAAATGATTATTAGTAATAATGATTATGATTCCATTTTGTCACATTGTGTCAGATTTTATGGTTCTTATGGTACATATCTATATAAAAATGAAATATGTTTGTCTGTTTGTTTGTTTGTATGTTTGTTGGCTTATAGACTCCTAAACGACTGAACCGATTTTCCTGAAATTTTTACAGTAACATCACATGAGTAACGAAAATAAAATAGGCTACTTATTTTTTCGATAGACGCAGGGAAGGTGGTACCCCCATAGGATACCAATATTAAGTATCGGATATCTTAAGAGTCGCTGCACCCACTTTCTTGAATTTTTTGCAGTAGGATCTTCTGAGCACCAAAATTGAAGTAAGATAGCTGTAGGGGGAGTGGTACCCCCCATAGGACGCAAATGTTTAATATAACATATCTTAATAACTGTTATAGTGAGAATGTTCAAACTTGGTAGGAGTTACTCTTATGATAAACTACTTTGAAAATCAAAAAAAAGGGGGAGGCGCAGGGTTAGCAATACTCCTATATGATGCAGATATTAAATATCGCGTAACGTGGTTAAAGTCACTATATTGGAAAACTATAAATTTCAAAATAAAAATGAGCTGGGTGGACAGAGGAGGAGCTATATCCCCATAGATAGAAAATATTAAATATCACATATCTTAACAAAAAATTCTCCAGCTTTTATAGAACCCACTCTTATGATAAACTACAGCTTTCAAAACAAAAATAAAAGGAGTAGGTGCATAGGGAGCAATACATTTTTACAAAAGAAAAATAAGGAAGGAAAAACCAAAATATTGTATATCATAATAATCATTAATAATAAGAATTACTTAATTGAATTAGTTGCTATTGATAATATAAATAAATATATTATAATATTTTTTTGTTCAAAGTGTATATTTACAAAACAAGTTGAAATACGATACGTATGTAAATAAATAAATTAAATCATAAAAAATATATTTGTATTTTTACAAATATACCGGGTTAAGCTAGTATTATATATAATTGAACAATCTTACTATATCATTGTCCCATTCTATCAGATTATTATTTGTATTTTTTTTCTATCTTATTACACTATTATATAACAGTGTCATATTATGATTCAATTTTATCATATTATTTCATTTTCTCATATTATTATTACATCTTATCATATATTAAAATAAAACGTGTTAAAAAATATATAATATTTTAAATTTTTTTTAATTGAAAATAATAGAGAAAAAATATAAATTATATATTATTTGTTCATTAATTATATTTATTTGTACCACCAAATAAATATAATTAATTCAAATGCAAGATATTTTTTTTACTAAAAACTTTAATGGCAGCTAATCAATATCTTAGATTGCTTGAATCACAGCGAGTTTAACCAAACCTTGTCTATTTGTTTAAATGAGAATTACAATAAAGTTGGAAAGCAAATATTAAAAGCAAAATATATTTAAAAACAAACAAGTATTGAATTTTTACACTAAGTTGGTTAACAGGATAAGTATTATATTTATTTGAAACATTTTATTGTCATGGTAATGATAATATTAATATGGTTTAAAAACAGAATATGGTTTAAGAACAAGGAAAAAGACCGAAATATTTAATGGTTGTAGAGGTAGTGATATTTTTCATATTAATAAAATGTTGTTTCTGGTAAAAATGTTTAAAAACATATAATTTTTGCACCCAACAATATTAAAATGTTTATTGATCGTAAACAAAATTTAAACAAAAACATTGTTATTACGAACACAGAGTTATTAAAATGCAAGAAAATTAAAAATGAGAATATAATATTATTGTAGTGATAATGGTGTAACCATTTTATTTTCACATTTGAAAATAGCGAAGGGTGTAAAAGCGACTTTTTAGAAAAAATATATTTTTTATTTTTATTTCTTTATTTGATTTTTTGCTGAAAAATCTTTTTCAGTTTTTGTTTAAATCCCGAGATTTTGACAAAATTATGTTTTTGGTTAAAAACTATTTATTTTGGTGAAAAACAATTAATTTACTTTGAGTTTTTTTAAGTTTTCTGACAGAATTCTATAAAATAAAAAAATTCTCGAATTTTTTAAACAAAATTTCACGTTATTCCGCTTTTTTCGACGTCAGGGACTTTTGTAAATTTGGTTTATAGTTATCATCGTACATTGCTAAGTCAACTCACGCATTTATTCTTTTCTATTCAAAAATAATATATTTATTAGAATTTCTCTACCGGATATATCTAAATTCGATACAAATTTCAAATACTCAAATACTACATACATTTATTTTCAAAAATGTTAACTTTTTTTTTTATTCCTTAAACATATTATTATACTATAATTAAATTAAATTTGTTTTACTGGTAAACTTGTTACAATATTTATTTACTCGTAAGTCTATATATTTATTTGCATTTCAAAAGAGAGAGAAGAATCGAAATTTTAAATTAAATTTTAAAATCGATACGTAAACTAAATAATAATAAAAAAACTTTTCAAAATATATTTGTTTTGCTTTATTTCTATTTTAAAATGTTCATATTGTGTTGCGTCACCCTTCATTCCAACTGTCTGTCAATTGTTCACAAAATTCAAAAAGGATTGTTGTTTCTATAAATCGATTTTAAGTTGACACATTTTATTCACAAATAAAAAAAAAAAAAAAAACACATTTGCATACATATGAATATTGACATAATATGTGAATAAATAATTTCTTTTATTTGTAATAGAGTGTAATAGAGTACAAAGTAATGAAATTAGTTTTTTTTTTGTTACATGTATTCAGTCATGTGAATATACGTGGTCGACAGTTTTGGTAATTTATCACGATTTGGTGAATTTTCAAGCCATTTGGTTCAGCATTGCTTTCAACACAGTTAAAGAATGGTTACGAAAAATTTTTTACATTTTTGTAAATATTTAAGTACGTATAGGGAGAATCAAAAAAATGTTATACTTTTATAAAAAGAATACAAATCTGTTTATTGTTTTTGTTTAAAGCCATCAGTCCAAATTGTAAAAATTCGGAAAAACTGATTTTACTATATCATCTTTTAAAAACTTTTGTAAATTTCTTATAACATATAATAAATGTTTAAAATATTCTTACAGTTTATCCATTTTTTTGTTTTTTGACACAATTTCAACCGTAGATATGTGACATTTTTTAACTGGGCTCAACCTTTATTAATTTTTTATGACACACTTATTCAGTGTGTTTTTAATCTGAACCATTTTACCAATTCACTTTTTGTTGCCAAATCTAGTCGGAAATTAGATCTGCATATTATTTATTGATATATTATGACATTGTGTTTTCTTTGATATATCATTTATCGAAATTATCACTGATAACTAACTTATTTCACCACTTAAAGTTGCTTGATAAAAAAAAGTCGCCCAAAATTAATTTTGTGTTATTTTTTAATTCTTAAGTTCATAACTTGTAGCATGATGCATATAAGAGCGTATAAACCTGATTTTTAGAAATACATTTTTTGCATAATATTGCTTTTACTATTACTTCTATTTATATGAAAATAATTAAAAAAAACCGTCAATTTCACTGAAAAATGATTTTGAATACACTATTTTATTGAATTTTTATTTTTTCATAATAAATTTTATTTGAATTTTTACTTCTTTTTTTGAATAAATGAAGTACAATCCATTATTGTAATAACACAAAAACTTCAGAATAAGAAGCAAACATTTGAAAGTTATGTAATATTGTAATATTGCAAAAAATTATATTATTTTGTGAGTTTTAATGCATAAAACTAAGAACAAATAAAAGAGCATCGTCGCTGCTCCGACGTGATCATTTATGTGACAATTTGCGACTTTCTCTTATTGTATCATTTTAAAACTTTATTGGTCTTACTTGCATCCACCAAACTATTTTAATATATATTGATTGAAATAGAAGTTAGCAAAATCAGCTATATATTACTCATATATGAAATGTTCCAACAAAATTATTTATGTGTATAATTTCATATAACTTTTTTTGGATTTTTCTTTTGCAAGTTGCCTTTAAATTTTTTTCAAAATTTTATTAGACTATAAAACCACTTATAAAAAATTCTCGAACTAGTCAATAACTACGTTAAACTAAAACGAGAAAGAAAGATATAGTCGGTCAAGACCGACTATATGATACCCTACACCATTGTGTACGAGCATAAAAATTCGGGAAGGTGACTTATATTACACCTGTGGCCAAATTTGCTAAATGCAGAATAATGCGTTGATACTAACAGTTAAATGATTTTATGCACTTTAGGGAGAATTTTGGAAGTGGGTTTATATGGGAGTTATGGTAAATTATGGACAAATTTTCATGAAATTTGTCAATGTTGTTTCAACTTACATAAAATTTATTTGTGTCGAATATTTACTTGATACTAACATTTGTATGGGATTTCATTAAAATATTCTTATTTTTAAGGCATTTTTGAGTAGGCTTCGTTCTTGTATCATATTCCAAATTTCATTGAATTATCTATAAATTGCGACCTGTACTTTGTGCGCAAGGTTTATATGGACAGGCAGCCAGCCGTCCAGCCAGAAGGATGGACGGACGAACATCGTTAGATCTTTAAGGTGAGTGTTGGAACACTTTTTCTATGCGTTACAAACATCAACACAACAACGCATAATACCCCAACCCCATATGGTGGTGTAGGGTATAAAAAAAGGCATTTATAGATTTTATCAAAACAGACAGCAAAACATACATTTTCGGATTTGACACCACCGATTTCCATGAAATTCACTCAGCGCCCTTTCTGGTCCAAAAATTTAGCGTTTTGAAAATGCTAAGTAAGTTTTACTTGTTTAATTGCTAATAACTTTTAAAATATAGATTACAGATTTTTGGTTTTAGTTTCATATTATAGACAAAGATATTATCTTTCGAACGATGAACTTTATCAAGAGTTCAAAGGTCAAAGTTGGACATATAAAAGTTATATCTCATAAATTCTTAACACTCCTTCCTACTCTTGTAAAATTTTATTTAGTTTAGAATTTATGGACCAAAATATATAAATATAATTAATAATTCTACTCAAATATCAATTCGATAAGAAGCGTTGTGGAAAACGCACTGTGAATTTTATATAAAGAAAGGTTAGATACCCAAACGACTGGAGACGAAAAAAAAATCCTCAAAGTAAAATTGTATTTTTGTATGAAGAAAAAACCTAAAAAAGAGGTATAAAAATTTAACAGTTTACAATCTTAAAATATATATATATATATATATATATATATATATATATATATATATATATATATAGGAATAAAGATTTCCATACATTCACTTTTTTTAATTCGATTTGTTCTGATAAAAGGATTTTTTTGTTTTTTATTTATTCATTTTTATTAAAGCTACAAATATATAAATTAGAAAGATTATTGTATAAAAATGAAATAATTTATTAATTTTTTAAGTTAATAAATTCTTTGCATTAATAAGAAACTTAAAAATTAATAAATTATTTAATTTTTATATTATAATCTTTCTAAATAAAAAATCGTTTTATCAGAACAATTCGAAAAAACATACACCAGTTGACTATTATACTACAATTTACATTTCAGCTGATCCTTATAAAATCCTTATAAAATGTTTGAACTTATTTCTGCTGCTTTACACATATTAATATTAAGGACATCATTAGAGAAAACGTAACAGCTTTTATTATTATTTCTTAAGAATCCATATTCACACTGAATAAATAATTTTTTGGAAAATTTATCAAATTTTTAAACTAAAGTTTTATGAACCAAAACAGTTGTGTAAAAAATTTTCTAAATCAAAAAATAATTTTACTAAAAATGTTCCAGAAAAATGAGTTATGTTTAGCGACGATATGTCCATCATTTTAATAATATAACATGATGAACTCTTTATGCGATTTTTTTAATTGTTTCAGCAAATTTATTTTTTGAAAAACAAGTAAACAACATGTGGTTGGCCAAATCCGGTCATTTAATACCCTACACCATGTATTTTAAATATTTTCTAAGGAGGTTTTTCATGGGATCTAGGGTCAATTGTCGACCGGTTATTATAAGATTTGTACCATTAAATCTTATAATTACTGGTCGACTTATATTTCAGAGAAACATATATATGTAAGATTATCACAATATTATAATTTATATCACACATGGAAATTTTTCATTGAGCCTTGAATCTTCATTTTTATTATTATTATTATTATTATTATTATTATTATTATTATTTGAAAATAATGGTAATATAAAAAAACTAATTACCATTTAATGATTGTGAATTTTTTCAATTATATTTTTTTAACCAATTGTAATGAAATTACAAAAAATGCTCAAATACTAATTAAAATTACTGAAAAAAATAATTGATGGTATAAAAACGAAATTTATTTCAATGATATATCTAATATATTGGATTAATTTAGTATCATTTTAATAAAGATTTTTAAGTCATTTAAATATAAATCTCCATTACATCTAATCTTGAGGAATATAAAATGTCACATTTTTAAAAATTATGCAAAAGTATATCTACCAAATAGAAGAGTAAATGAGTACAAATTACATAATAGTTACATACATACGAGATAAAAAAACAGTTTGAAATGTACGAAAAATTTTGCTAAATATTGATAATGAATTTAAAAAATTTGATCATTGTTTAATGATAATGATTTTAATTTTTTAAAGCATTGCCTTTATTAAAAACAATGGTAATGAAAAAATTATAAGTACCATTGTCCAATTTAATGGTAATGAAATAGGCAATTCATGAGTAGATCTAATGAATTACTTCCATTTATGATTTATATGGCATTTATTATGATCTTTATTCCCGAAGGTCTTATCAGGGTTGTTAGACATTTTTTAGCTTCTGTCCCCAAATCGAACATCAGAAATCGCCAATCTGATTCTTTAAAGAAAAAATTTAAATAATAAATTCAGCTTCAACAAATCCTATGATAATTGCAGTAGCTAATAGTAATTGAATAAAAGATAAAATTATAAATTAAAATTGGATGATTCCATGTTAAAATGGCAAGCAATCATAACTTCTAAACTAAATAAGTATCCATCTTGAAATTTTGCACATGTACAGATAAGAGTTTTTTGAGATATAATGGTGTGATTTTGATCTTTGAACTTTTCATATAAATAAACTTTATACATATCGTTATAAATTTTATATCTTTGTCTTGCATATGAAACTAAAACTAGAGATTTACCGCGTATAGTTTAGAAGTTATTAGCTATTAAACAAGTGTAACTTTGTGAAGTTTTTAACCTTTTCTCGTTTTTCAAAACGTCATGTTTTTGGGCCAGAAAAGTTTATGATTAAAAAAATACTTCCAATAGACAAACCTAAAGTAAATTTCCTTGAAATCGGAGATGCCAAATCCGGAAAACGCTGTTTTCTGTCTGTTTTGATATGAAATCACCTAATATACTTTTTAGACATATAGCTCCACTTTAAGCCAACAAAATGTGTTGAAATTTATTATATATTTTTTGTTGGTAGAATTTTTCAAATAAAATTAAAGCCATTTATAAATTAAGGCAATTCATTTTTTTGATAGGCAAATACAAAAAAAAAAAAAAGGAAAAGAAGTAAGAAAATATAATAAATTTCCTCAACAAATCATCATATGATTACTTATATGTCGCATAGAATATTTTTTTATTAATTAGATATCGATTATATATAACTCATATGCTCTTTTTTTAAACCCACAAACCATTTTTCGATATATCGAATATATAAAAAGATATGAGCTCAAATTTTGCAACTAAACACTATTTGATATATTAAACGCCATTTTTGTAAATTGAGGTTTTCTTATGTGTTCCGACTGGCATCTTTTATGAGCAATTATATCTTGTTCTTATTTTATATTAATTTAAACAAATACACTTTCTTGACCCATTTGAAAGAATATAAAAAATGTTTGTATGTTTGGTATAGAATATGCGGCACAAAAAAATTTGTCTTAATTTGGTTAAATATTAATAAATGATATAATTCAATTCCAAAAGTGCTAAAAAATAATAGATTTTGTTTTTAACTTGTGCAGCAATCAATATTAGCATCTAAGAAAATATCTCCACGTGTAGCTTTTTTAAAAAATAAGAACGAACTTTCTTTATCGTTTTTCTCAAAAGCATCTTCTTGTTTTATGCAGCACATAAGTAATTATTTTTATATATTTTAATAAAATTCTTAAAATTAGCTAAAGAAAATTACCCTCTTGTTTATAAATCTTCAAAAAATTTGCCATGTCGCCAAATGGAAAATTCTGTCGCCAAAAGCATGTTTGGCTAAAATTGACACATTTGAGCCTTACATGAGGTCTATGGTCAATTATGGTTTGAAAGTGATAAAACGTTACACTACATTTTCTACTTATATAAAACTTATTGGCGTGAAATACTATTGTTATGTCGGCATTTTTGTATATGGGAATAATGCACTTTAAACTGATTTTCAGAAATGGGGCTTATATGTTTGCCATAAGCAGTTTTATACCGATCTTCGTGAAATTTGGCACACTGATTTCTTTTTATATATTTAACTCACTTGGTCCGAATTTTAATGAAATCGTGAACAATATAAAATCATTCATAAACATACATTACTACTTACTATTAAAGAATGTGGATATAAGACCTTATTCCATTTTAAACTATTATAAAAACCTTTTAAACTATTTTCATTTTAAACTATTTTCAATCCCAAAACTTGGCATGTTCGGATCTAATTTTTTTAGTGTTACTTTACATACAGATAAATGCTTAATAAATCTTACCAAATACTAATAAAAGTTAAGAAAACAATTAAGTTTTATGATTTTATGAAGGTTTTTTTTTATATATATATATTTTATATGCCCTTATATGCGTCCGTGTTTCAATTAACGGTTTGATTATAATAAAAAAAAATAAGATAAAATGTTTATAATTGTCGGACATCGCAGATTCAGAAAAATCGTATTACTTACTGGGATTTAAAAAATTACGTTTTAAAATGAAAAAAAAAATTCGTTTAGATATTTTTGAAAAAAATTTTCCCGGGATTTTTTCTGTTAGGATACACTTTTAAGATATTTCATTACTAAACTCTTGAAACTAAGAAATAATTTATACATATTCTCAAAACTTTAAAGAATCAGAAAATATTTTCCGATATAATTTTGTTTAATAATATAATTGGGTTTAATATTTACAATTGAAAATGTAAACATTTTTTCGTGACCATGCTTTATAAGAAAGTGCAGTGAATACATTATAGATTACCTAGAGCCAATTGCAGATTAGAGTACTTCCCTTAGAATTAAAAAGGCTCAGATATGTAGAAAATTGATATCCTTGTATATGACAATAGTAATACAGATGTTAAATGATCCAAAATACACCAACTGGGGCCAGTCTAGTAATCATTACCTCCAATAGAACTGTAAGGTTTTTATAAATGCATGTTATATTATTTATTTATGTATGTGTGTGTTTAGGTATAAAAATCCACAAATAAAATACTAGTACTTACACACTTCCCCACTCTCTCACAATAAAAATCAAATAAAACTTTTCCAATTATTTTTCATACAAAGGTTTTCTGTAATTGTAAGCGTGTGTTAGTGTTTTATTTTTGCTCATTTAAATCTCTTGTGTTGATAACAAATAACAAACGTATAGTAAAACAGTAACAATTTATATGTCGTATTATGTATTTATTTACATTTGTACTCGTATTAATGTAAAAACCTATACAAAATTACATTTATCAAAATGTTTTACAATTTATTTCTAATTAACATGAAAAACTCTAAAATTTAAAACACTAATAAAGATTTAATGAATTTGTTAGCAGATTAGAATTACCACTAGCTACGCGCCATAATTCTGATCGATGAATTTAAGATCTTAAAGCAATTACTAGGGGCAAAATTATCCAACTTTTGCGCTATCATTATCTAGTTATTTTAATATTATTAGGTAATATAAAAATTTATTTATTTTATTTATTTATTTTTGTTAATTTTATATTCGTGTTGTAAATATAGTGTCTACGTATCTTAAACTTTATTATTTTTTAAATAATCGTATATATGTATATTTGGGCGACTCACTCCCTATGGAGAAAAAAAAAATGATTTTGTTACCCCCTTGAGAATTAACCTTGAAATGTTTTATGAAGTTTCCCTAAATATTTCGGTTCAACAACTGACCGTTCGTGAGCTGGACCGTTTTTAATAAAGGTCTTTTTTATATTTTTTGAAAATTTTGTATAATAGAAAATGTGGTATAATTTAAAATGTATTTAAAAGCCGCGTCTATAGGTATATAAAACATATCTAAAAGTGACTTAAATATTTTTATATTCTACAAAATTTCCTATTTTTCAAGGTTTTTTTCCAAAGTATTGTTTGTTAGTTTTAATGAAACTTCAAATTTTAAAATGTCTACTTGCTTTAAAATATAAGTTGTTGGTGCCTGATTAATTTTTATTTTATTATTTAATTTGATATAAAATTTTTCATAAATATAACGTAAGCAGAATCAAATTGCAACAAAATTAAAAATGTTTCAATTTTTCCAAAAATTAACACAAATCTTAAAATCTTTTTTTGTAATATGACTTATTATTTTGTTTTCATATGCACTTCTAAAGGACTCTTTTATCATGAGTTTAAAAAGCCAATATTGGAACTTTCCGTACTTGTTATTCGGTTATTATATCGTTGTTTACCTTTTGATTTTTTGAAAGGATTCAAAAAATTATTTTCTTATTAAACTGGTCTAAAACGTATTAATAGATTTTAATTTAAAATTATTTGGAGATTTTTAGTGTTAACATTTTAATATAATTTTGAGATTTTTTTTACCCCTCAAAATCATCCTGCCGTTGTATTAGCATACTAAAGTAGTTTATAAAAGATACTTATATTGGATAATATACCTCTATATGTCCATTCCCTCTGCAGATACTTATATATATCTTATTGGGTAAAATACCTCTATATGTCCATTCCCTCTGCGTTATACAGCTTATTATATTAATCAAAAAATTCAATCAAATCAGAATTTTGAAAAGTTTAAATCCGCCATAAATTAACTTTGACTCATAAAAATTTTTTCTTCGAAAAAGTTTTGCCTTAATTTTTATAGCTTTTCTATTAATGGTTTTATCGAAAAAAATAAATTTCTTTGATACTCATTGCCATCTAAATTAAAATATAAATAATTTTATGTGAGGTAAATATAAAAATAATTTAAAAAATTAAAAATATTTTTTTCAAGGTTGTTCATGTTTTATTAACATTTTGAAAAAAAAGAAAAACTAGAAATTTGAAAATTTGCACATTATAATGAGGAAACCTGTAGACATACAAAATGAATAATAAAATATCTTTAACATAAGTATACTGTTATTTAAAAATTAACTCAAACTAGATTTTAGAATTGTTCCTGAATAAATTTCGCCTCAAATTGACTTTTACACATTTTTTTTCTTCGAAAAACTTTTGGCCATAATTTTTCTATTTTATTCTTTCAATGGGGTTTTATCTATCGAAAAATTTTTTTCTTTGATTCTCGTTGCCATCTGAGTTAAAATATAAACCATTTTGTGGTGGTGTATATATACAAATAATCCAAATAAAAAGAATACAAAAAATTAAAATTAAAAATATTATTTAAAGGCTGTTCGTCTGTTATTAACATTTTGAAGAAACTAAAAGTCTGATTTTCATAAAATTTTCACAATAATATAAAAAGACATGCGGTCATCCAAAATTGATGACAAAAGATCTTTATTATAAGTACTCGTACATACACTGCTTCGATCAGTGCCGAAAGTTTTTTTGTAATTTTATTCCTCATACGTTATTCAATATGGGTATTCTTCTTTTGATAAGATCTACCCGTTGGAATTAAAATATTTACAAAAATTTCAAAAATACTATTAAAAGGCATAAATAGCATTAACAGTGAGTGTAAAAAATAAACAAATTATTAACAAAAATTAAAAATTAATATACTGAAAATGCTCATTGATTGTAACACATTAGGTTTATTTTCGGCAGCGCTTGAAAGAGACCCATACTTGTAAAAATAATTACCAGGTTAAAAATATTTATTAATTAATAGAAAAATATAAAATTGATTAATTGCTACAACTAAATTATTGCACAGAATTGGCTTAAGTCAGCCTTATATCTTAAGCAGTAATAATGTATGATATCTAAGAAATATTTATTTATAATATTGGTGAATTAGAAGGAAGACTATTAAAAAAACCCTTCAAAAAATTAAAGAATATTTATGATTTTTCAAAGGAATCAATTTTGATCAGGTCGCCTATATATAAAACTTATATATAAATAAAGTTAAATCGCACAAGCATAAAAACATTTTTTGTAAAAAATTACTTATTTTTTTTTTTTTTTTTGTACTTTTTCCTGTTAATACTTTTTGTTTTATTTTAATACTTTTGTAGTTTTCGTAAATATTTAATTCAAACAGCTAATTGTTATCAAAAGAAGTATTTTGATACCCCTTTTTTTATTATGTTTATGAAAAACTTTATATCAGATTGACGATCTGATAAACCGCGAAATTGCAAGAATATTAAAGTAAAAATTAATCAGACAACAACTTATATTTTAAAGCAAGTAGACACTTTAAAATTTAAATTTGCATTAAAAATAACAAACAATATGTTGAAAAAAAAAAAAAACATTGAAAAATAGGATATTTTGTGGAATACAAAAATATTAGGTCATTCTTTATAAATGATACCATATTTTTTATGCGTTGCTTTGGAAAAAAATCAAAAATTTTCAAAAAACTAAAAAAATACTATTTTAAAAATGGTTCCGCTCGCGAACCGTCATAAGTAGAACCGTAATATTTTGGGAAACATCATAAAACATACCAAGGTTAATTTTCAGGGGGGGGGGGGAGGGGGTAACAAAAACACTTTTTTGAGTATGTCGCCTTAATATTTGTATATATATATATATATTTTTTTTTTTTTTAACCGCTTATAGTTTTCCAGTCTTTACTTTTTCTCACTTTTTTTTCCTATCTATTATAAATTTCCAAATTACACCAAAACGTATACAGAATAAAACACACACATATGTACCATGATTAAGTTCACTTTATCTTTGGTATAAATATATAAATATTACAATTGTGGCTGCAATACCAGCATTAAAAAAAACGAAACTTCAACCACAGTTTATGGTATTTGAAAAATTTTAAATACCCCAACCAAGAAAACGGCAACAACAAAAAGACAAAAAAAAAAAAAAAGAACGAACGAATACATTTTTATGCTACTTGCAATGCGACATTTCGCAAACAACAAAATGACAATAAATTTTGCAACTTCAGCATAAAAAAAGTTTAAATTCTTATGTGCTCCTGTGAGTATGTACGTCTGTTTGTATGTATGTATGTATGTATGTATGTATGTGTGGATGGATGTAGGGTTTGTATAAGTAAATGTCGGGAATGTGGAATATTTATGGACATTTTTGGGAATTAAAAATTGTTTTCTGGTTATTAATTGAAGGACCTGTGAATAGGTTTTTGGAGGTTCATTAATAAAGGCAATATTAAGTTCAAAGTCTGATGAGTGCAAGAATACTTTTATAAGGCTTATGAGAAAATTATAGTCAGAATGCAAACCCTAACAAAAGTACTTATTCTTGTGCAATTCCATGTACAATTTAATCGAAGTTTTCGTATATATACGTTACAAAGACATAGGGTATTTTAAAATTACATTTAAAGCTATGTTCTTTGATATAATTTATTATACACACAGAAAAAAGATTGGTTGGATGTTAGTAATAATAATAAAAATTTAGTTACAAATGCAATTATTTTATTATAATTATTAACAAATAATAATTTGAATACTATTTCTACACTTTTAACATCTGTGGACAAAAAGAAATACTACATAACTTAAGTTATGTGGTTTTCTATTTTCTTAATTTTTGGAATTGTTGTATTTCATTACATATTGTATATTTTTTTTTTTTCAAAAATCTGTGCATTACTTCAGGAGATAGTGGTCTGCGTAGTTTGATTTAATTTTTTTCGAAATGTAAAAATTGTATAAATTAACATATGCTTTTTTCCCATATATCCTATATTCAAATTCATGATTGATTTTAATATACTTATTTTTAAACAAATTGTTTTCTTTTACAATATTTCAAACAATTATTTTTTTTTTTGTTTTAATAATTTATAATATTTGTTCTATTATCTAATTAAACTAAAACTATAAAAACTCAAGTGTTGAAAACATTTGCAACTCTTAAAAGCACTAAAGGAAAATATCAAAAATACACTGCCTGTCACTTGAATAAGGAATCACATTTTTTTTAAATTTAATTAAGTATATCTCCTAAACTAAAGTTTACAAAAAAAAAAAATAATTATTTGCGCAACCAAATTTCAAAGTGTTGGCTTTAGTTTCCTGAAGAAAAAGAAAAAATTTACATATTTTGTTATACTAAAATTATGCATTTATTTAAAGACATGTATTTCTGTGGTACTTTTTCGTGTGTCACTTGAATAAGGAATTCTTTTAATATTAATCAGGAAGGCTATGACTTGAATTTCTTTCAATATAAACGGCTAGAGAATTTTTAATTTGATAGTTTTTAAATAGTTTTTATTCAAAATGGGACGTGGTAAGGCTCCTAAAAAGTCTGAAAAAGAAAAAATTCTGATTTTGAAATCTCAGGGTCAGAATCCGGTCCAAATAGCCAAAACCATTAATAGAGAAAAGACAGTTGCGTACAATTATTTAAATAACGTGGAAAGATATGGAAAAAACATGAAAGGGCGGAAGAAAATGGCAACAACTCCAAAAGAAAGAATTGCGTCAACTTCTGTCATGTCGGTATCAAAAATACGTGAAAAAAGTGGAGTCAGTGCCAGTCTAAGAACAGTGCACCGTATTTTAAAGTCGTGCCCATACATAGTCCGACGAAAACTGCAAAAGAAAAACACCACTTAATGGAAAACTCAAATCACAACGTATATAGTTTGCCAAAAATACAATGACATGGTCCGACAAATGGTTTGACGTTGTATTTTCCACTGAAAAAAAGTTTTATATTGATGATCCCGATGGGTATAACTATTACTTCGATGACCTGAATAAGGAGGAATTAGTTTTGAGCCGCAGACACAGCCGAGAGGGCGGAATAATTGTATAGGGTGCCATTTCGTATTATGGTACCATAGAATTGGTTTTTGTATCCAACAAAATGACTGCAACGACTTAAAAAACCATTCTGGAGGAAGCATTTCCAAAATTTAATGATTTTTTTGGATCCATACCTTGGACGTACCAACACGACAACGCTCCGATTCATACCGCCAGAGCAGTAAAACAATGGATTAATCAACAAGGTGTTCAACTTTTGGATTGGCCCCCATATTTACCAGACCTGAATCCAATGGAAAATGTCTGGATTTGGCTTGCAAGGAAAGTTTGTGAAGGAAGAAAACAATTTGAGACGATAGAATCCTTAAAGGATGCAATAACGGAAGCATGGGGTTTAATTTCGCTAAATTACTTTTTTTGAGGTTATTTCTAAAAATGGTGGCAGTACTCATTACTAATTGAATGCTAGAAGATAATAACTTTCATTTTTATAACCTAAAATTTAAAAATAAATTACAGTTTGCTTAGTTTTAAAATATTCCTTATTCAAGTGACACACGAAAAAGTACCACAGAAATACATGTCTTTAAATAAATGCATAGTTTTAGTATAACAAAATATGTATATTTTTTATTTCTTCAGGAAACTAAAGCCAACACTTTGAAATTTGGTTGCGCAAAAAATTATTTTTTTCTTTACTTTAGTTTAGGAGATATACTTAATTAAAGTTAAAAAAATTGATTCCTTATTGAAGTGGCAGGCAGTGTACATAATATATGAATTTGACTAAGAATAATTAGATCATTTAGTACATATATTTTAATTGGAACAAAGTAACCTATTGTTTAAGTCATTTTTGTTTTCTTTAAAAAATAAACAACAAAAAACAAAAATAAAAAAAATGTCCGCTATCTATTTTTCTTACACAAAGTAATCCAAGTAGTAGTCAATTGATTTTTCTCTAAATTACTTTTCGTAGCTTTAAATGAATTTTTTAAAATTTAAAATTAATTGAAATATAAATAGAGTACAAATGTTTATTTGTAGCTCATAGATTATTTTAAAAACTAAAGATGGAATTCATTAACAAGAAGCTTGTTCCAAAAACTCCATGGTAGGTCTACCAATACAATGAATAAATGTTTATATATTTTTGTATATATTGCACATTTTACATTGTTTTCGTACAATGTTATAATATTTTTGGTCTATTATGATGACGTTGCTGAAAATGGCTAAAGTTTTGTGTTGTGGTATGTGGTTAAGAATATATATATATATTTTTTATTATTTAAGTTTTCGTTTATTGTCTATAAAAGTGTTTGTTGTATGCTTTATTTAAAAAATAAACATAAAAAGGATGCATTGTTAAAAGCTTTCATACATACATATGTATTTATGTATTTACGTAGCAACGCATACTGATATACATATAAATGAATACATATTTCCGTTGGTAGGATGATCGATTAATCGACTTTTTGGAGAAACCGGATTTTCGAATAGTTAGACTTTTGAAAAAAACTTGTTGCTTTTTTCAAATTCCGTCAAAAAACTATATTTCATAACAAACAAAAACTCAATAAATCTTATAACAATCAAGTTAAAATTTATTAAATAATTTATCTTGGAAAACAACTTTTTAATTATGGTAAAAAAATAATCATCATATCTGAGATCAAGTGTTATGTATTACTAGATTATCCCGGTGCGCTTCGCTACAACTTTTGAATATTAAAATAGCACCTGGATACTACGTGTAGTATATATACGTGTTACTATTATTATTTTCTTCCTTAAAATTGCGAACTTATTCTCCACTCCTCTGGAATATCACCGTTAACTCATTGCTCAGGAAACTTGATTCACTGAAGTTTAAAACCGTTGCTTATGCGGACGTTGTTGCAGTAGCTTTATTTGGGAAATATTTGGATACTATGTCTCACCGCCTGCAAACTGCGATGGGTCTAATTAGTTTATGGAGTACAATTAGTGGTCTTAGTGTAAATCCAGTAAAAACGGAACTTTTCATCTTTTTCTAGAAAATACAATACTCCATCTTTTCCATTTCCGCGCCTAAACGGTGTTGCATTAAAGGTGTCAGATAGTGCAAAGTACCTAGGGATTATAGCAATAATTACATTATATGGAGGTTACTACTGCACTTGGACATGCCCGCCTTATTAGAAAATTGTTTCTACAACGTTTTTAAGACTTTCACTAATTTATTTATTAAACATGCGAAAATTAATATTTGCTTTATATGGCGGTTACCCTTTCCCCTGAATTTACGGGTCCATTATAATTTCAGCAATGTAATTTGATACGAAAGTAATTTCCACAAAGTTTGGGAGCTCTAAGAATAATAGTTTTTTAGATAAATCATTGTGCATATCTGACGTGACATTCTGAAAAATAAGTACACTGTTATGCGCTTGGAAATAATGCCTACTACGATGCACTAAGGGAATAAGTTCGTATTTTTAAGGAAGAAAATAATAATAATTTCACGTACATATACTACACGTAGTATCTAGGTGTTTATTATAAATAAAACTTTAGTTTTTTGTCAATAATTATGTTGACAATGTAATGCTTCCAACTGAGAACTACATTCCTAAAGGAAGGTGAAAATGCTATTTTAATATTCTCCCTTACAAATTTGCTTCGTTCGAAGCACGATCTTTTACTGGGAACTTACAGAATTAATTTCAATTTAACCTTTAATTGTATTCATAAAACATAACAAGAAATTACACTTTATGAAAATTAATCAGTTAAATCATTAAGTATTCCTAAATATCCATTCCAATATTAGTATTTAGAACAAATGTTTTTTTTTAATAAAATGTTATATTTAAAATCGGTTTTTTTGCGTTAAAAAAAACCAGTCTATTCGATATTCGAAAAATGGTCATTAAAGAAAAAACGACAGTATTTAAACTAAAAAAACCGGTTGAAAAACCGAGTCGTTCACCCTATTATACATAAATGCATTTTTCAAAAAACTACAGCAGATATGTAACAATACAAAAAATTTAAGTTACAGCAAGAAACAAAAAGAGGATAATCCAATGATGACAAAAATATTCAATATTATTTAATGTCCAACTCAATATGAAAACAAAGCTCGCAGTATATAACCACGAAAAAAGGTCAATTTAATTTATATTTTCGTGAGGATTAAATTGTTACGTATGAAAATAAAAATAAACCTGAACGTAAAAATAAACTTATTTTTATAAATTGCACAAATTTTAATATTGAGTTGATTTAAAGTGTATCCAGAATTTTATTATTATTTTTTTCCAGCGTGAATAATAATGATGTTGGTGTGAAATATGTTTTTTTGTCAAATATTATGTTTATTTTTAATAATAAAGTAATGCATATACAAATGTGTATGAAAAATGTTATTGTTTATTGCAAACAATTTTAAAAAGGAATTTAAGTTTGTATAGCATAAAATTTTAACGACTTTATTTATAACCAAATTTTACATTTATAATTTTTTTTCATACAAAATTTGTTTTATTAAACATTTACAGATTTAAAATTTGATTATGAATAAGACCTTAAATTTTTAAAATTTAAATTGATAATGAAAAAGCATAAGTCGGTAGAATATATTTTATTGTCTCAAGAATTCCCAAGATTATTTCTGTAACACTATTATTACTTTTAATTTTAATACATTTGTATCTATATATGAAGCATGGACGCATGTAAGGGCGTATAAACCTAGTTCTTCAAAATGCATTTTTTTTTTGCATAATATTCCTTTAGTCACCAATTTACATCTATTGATACAAAAATTACTTTAAAAATCTATCAACTTCACCGCAAAAATTACTTTAAATACACAAATTTATAGAATTTTTATTTTTTCAAACTATTTTCTTTTTATTAAATTTTTAGGTGCTTTTGAATAGAGTACAATCCAGTATTAAACTATTACACACATTTTAGAATATGAAGAACACATTTAAAATTTATATCATACTAGCTGACCCGGTCAGCGTTGCTGGCCCTAAGCAAACATTAGTGTTGTATTACCACACGGTTTAAATGATGTAAATATTTTGTAAATAAACCGAAATCGGATTTTTGAATGCAACATTTCGAAAGGTTTAAAATTTTGATATTGGATTATTATTAACATAGGTTTTTTGTAAATATTTTCGGAACTACATAACCGATTTAATCGTTTGATATCTCGTTTTGAAAAAATAATATAAAATAAAAAAAGCAAAATAAAAAAAATAAATATATGTATATGTCATTGATGGTGCAATATGAAAAATGGATTTTGCCACGCCCCTCAGCCCGCAGACCGAAAATATTCTGAAGATTCCCTGAAAATTCAATCAAAATCGGCCTAGCCGTTTTGGACTCCATACGTTACATACATACACATATCCTGTTTTATATATATAGAAGATTTACTCATATTGCAAAAAAAAAAAAAAAAATAAATGTTATCTTGTGAGTTTTAATAAATCAAAGTAAGGACAAGTAAAAGGGCGTATGTATATCCATAATTTAAATAATATAATATAATATGATTTTGTTAATAATTTCAGCAAATTAATTCGAAAAATATGTAAAAAATATGTTGCTGGTCAGATTCGATTATTTGGCAGTTTATACCGTACGTTTTTAATATTTATGAAGGTGGTATTTTATGGGATCTATGATCATTCTCGATTCTCGACCTGTTATTATAAGATTTGATGTGTAAATTATATTTCTGTAAAGCATATGTATATGCAATAATATCGTGATAATACCATTTAAATTATAACATATGCGCATAGATTCCCGAAAGTAGATTTTATATGGGAAATTAGATTTTATTATGGACCGGTTGTGATAAAACTTCGCACTAGGTTTTCTACCCATATGAAATTTATTCGCATCAAATACGAGGGCGGATCAATAAGTCCGTGACTTTTCGAACCTGTTAATAGACTACTGTCAAATTTTGAGCAAATGTCTTCATTTACTTTGCGTTTAATAGCTGTTCAAAACATGCAACCTCGTGTATTTTTCTAAAAATGGAAAAAATGAATTTCGAGTGCTCATTAAACATTATTTTTTGCGAAAAAAAAACCGTCAATCAAACCAAGGAAAAGCTCGGTAAATACTATGGAGACCCTGCACCATCGATTTCAATGGTAAAAAAGTGGTTTACTGACTTTCATTGTGGTAGCACAAGTACAAATGACGCTGAACGTTCTAGACAGCCAATTGAGGTCAGTACACCCGAAAATGTCGAAAAAAATCCACGATATGGTGTTGGCCGACCGAAGAATAAAAGTGCGTGAGATTGTTGATGCCATAGGCATTTCATGTGGCAGTGTGGTTTCGATTTTAAATAATCAGCTGGGTTTAAGAAAGTTGACCATAAACGTAAACGTGCGACAACTTCAAAGGATTGTTTGGAGTTGTTTAACCGCAATCCGAATAAGTTTTTGTGGCGTTTTGTAACTGTGGATGAAACATGAATCCATTATAGTACTCCGGAGACCAAGTAGCAGTCTAAACAATGGTTTTCTCCGGGTGAATCTGCTCCGAAGAAGGCCAAGGTAAGTTTGTTGGCCAATAAGGTGATGGCAGCAGTTTTTTGGGATGCACGCGGGATAATCCACATCGATTACCTTCAAAAGGGAAAAACAATAAACGGCGAATATTATGCCAACTTATTAGACCGATTTAATAAGGATTTAAAAAGAAAACGACCCCATATGGACAAGAAAAAAGTTATTTTTTATCAAGATAATGCACGGGTGTACACATGTGCAGTTTCAATGGCAAAACTCTATGAATTTGGCTACGAATGGGTACCTCATCCGCCATATTCTCCGGATTTAGCCCCTAGTGACTACTTCCTATTTCCAAACCTAAAGAAATGGCTCGATAGAAAGAGATTCAGCTCCAACGATGAAATTATTGACCAAACAAATGACCAAGTAAATGACGACACTTGCTCAAAATTTGACAGTAGTCTATTAACAGGTGGTACTTGGTGGGAATAGTATTGAATTTCATATAATTATGAGAGAAGTTCGAAAAGTCACGGACATATTGACCCGCCCTCGTACTATTGTTATGCTAGCAATTATATTGAACTTATGCACTTTAAAGTGATTTTAGGAAGATAAGCTTCTATGAAACTTTTGGTGAGCTTTCTACCTGTCTTCATGAAATTTATCACACTAATTTATGCATATATACAGCTCAATTCTTCCGAATTTTAATAAAATCGTGATTTATATAAAGAATTTATTAACATTCATTACTACTATTGTTCTAAAAAAATTTATGGATATAAGCTCCTATACCATTTTCAGCCTCAAAATTTTGCATACCTTTACTAGAATTTTCTAACGGCACTTTGCATATAGATAGATATTTGATAAGTCTTACCAAGTATTGAAAAAAGGGTAAGAAAACAATTAAGTTTTATAATTTTATGAAGTTTTTATTTTCTTTAGTAAAACTTTTCATATGTCATTATCATATGCTATTTTATAACTTTATTGAAATATTTATTTTTTTTTAATTCTGTTGCAATCAACAAATATTTTTTTATTTTTACAGTTTTTAAAATGAAAAATTAAAAAAATAATAATAAAATAAACAAATAATTCTGCAAAAGTTTATTGAGCTATTAACATTTGTTTGTCGGATTTTAATCTATGTTATTTAACTTGTTCAGCTTCTATAGTTAAATTTTGTCGATTTTATTAAATCGACTTGAGATTACAATAAATTCCACGAGTATTGTAACAACATTTTGCAATTTAATGTTGAACGAAAAATTGTTGGTAAATAAATTGAAATTTATTTGTCTACGTTTTTAATTTGAAATATATATATAAAGGTATAAAGTATATGGCATTATATACTTGTAAATATGTATAATAGGGTTGTACCAAAAATTCATTGGTGAACTTGGTATCTTTATAAAAGTTTTAATTCGATCAATAGTGCCGAAAAACAATTTTTCATACAAAATGTTAAAGATTTTGCAACTTTAAAGTTCTTCAAAAATTGAAAACGGTAAAAGTGCTCTGTTTTTAATTCTTAATATTATGAATGAATCCTAGCTATATTATATATAAAATAAGCCTATGCAAAAGCGTATTTAAAATTTATAATCAAAACACATGTGGACTATAAAAAAAAACTAGAAGTGTAGGTGCGTTGACAAATTTAGTTTTTTTTAGTCACAAATAATACAAATAGTTCTTGATCACCGAAATGAAATTTAATAACCGAAACAGACCGTTGGATTGCAGTTAAAATAATACTAATTTTCAGGGAAAATCGCTGGATGGAATGTAACTGAAAAAAATAATAACACGCTGCTATAAAACGACACTTTTTAATTTCACTCGGAACACGATTTAATATGGGTTGTAGACCTACATATTAGGTCTACAATTCGAAACACCCCATAAATTTTGAAACTCTACGGAAAAGTTCGTTTTTAGGGAAGATATTGCACTATAGATCTCGTAGCTTCATAAAATTATTTCCTTTTTTTTTTGAAATTTTGAATTTAATGTAAATTTTTTTGATTTTTGTTTTTCTAAAATACTACACATATTTCTTTACAAAGTTTGAATTGTTATTTTGTTTACAATAAAATGAGATATCCCTATATATAGCCGCTTAAAACTCAAAAAGTTACTATGTATTTGCTCAACTTTATTAAAGAATGTTTCATATATTTTAAGACAAAATACTTTTTTATATTTTTTTATTTGGTTTCGGAAAATAAATTAAAAATGTATGAAAAGTTTTAGTACGTTATTACAGCTAGTTTTGTCCAATTTAAATATATAAAATTTGGTTATGTTCACAACAAAAATCGCCTTAAAAACGATTGCATCGCTCAGTGGTCCAAAGATGAATTTTTTTTTGGAAATAATTCTGTAACTTTAGAGTTACTGTATGTCTTTGAATGAAATTTCACATGGCCAATCCTGATATGAATTACAATTGATCCGCAGGAACACAGGTTCTTGGCGGGTTTGGAGGACAAAGGGTGGACTATCAAAGTTGGTAACTCAAATGTGAAAATTTTTTAAAAATTTAAAAATTTCAATTATGATTTGTTTGAAAAAAATTTTATTCGTACATAGTCGTTATAATTCCCTACAAAAAATATTTCCTTTACTTTAAGAGATATTTAGACCGAAATAAAGTTTTAACCAATTTTTGGGCATGTTTTTTTGTTTTTTAAATTGGCAGGCTCATTTTGAGCCCCAATTTTTTTTAAATAGTCCCTGAATTCTGTACAAAATTATAAAGAGTTTTCGTGAAAGAATTATATATATATATGTATAAAAAGTTATATTACTTTGAAGTAGAAAATTAAAAAAAAAATTGATTTTTTGTGATTTTTCTCAAAAAGATGGTGACATTTTTTCACTTTAAAATTCTTTATTTTCCTATAAGCAATACATTTTTTAATGTTTTTAAAAGAATGCTTAACGTAAATGCATGTAAAGCAAATCCAAAGGCATTTGGGGTAATGGTCTCCCAGCTATCCCATTCAGAATTTCGTTAATTTTAATTTTTTTTTATTTATTTGTGGATCTCAAAATATGAAAGCGGAAATATTTATTTAGATATATATTGAGTTCTGTTCCATTTAGGCATTTAAAAAGAACCTTTTTTAGGCACTATAAAATTATGCAATATTTTTATAAAAATCCAAAAGTATATAATATGTTCTAAAAAATATATATCCAATTAATTGACCTACTTAATTTACCTGTTCTAAGGAATATCAATCAGGTATATCCAGATTGTTGTAATATAATACCGAAACTTGTGGCGTATACCTGATTACTTCTTTCTTTAATCCTGAATATAATGACTTGAATACATTAAATTTCATTAAAAAAAAAAAATAATAAACAACGAATAAAAATTTCATTAAAGAAATCCAAATATTTGCACAGAACTTTATTAAGTTTTTAGTAAATAGTAATTATGTAAATCTATTTTCTATCCTAAGTAGAAAATTAAAAAAAAAAAAAATATTTTTTGTAATTTTTCTCCAAAAAGGTGGTGATATTTTTTCACTTTAAAATTCATTATTTTCATCTGGACCATACATTTTTTTATGCTTCTAAAAGAATGTTTAATGTAAATGCATTTAAACAAAACCGAGCGCATTTGTGGTAACAGTCTCCCGGCTAGCCCTGTCAGAATTTCGTAAATTTGATTATTTTTTTATTAATTTGTGAAGCTCAAAAATCTCAAAGCGGAAATTAAAAAATACCTTTATTTCATACCTACATATATTTCCTAAATACAAAAAAAAAAAAAATATTTAATAAGCTACCGCTCTGATAACGACAGTGTGACCATTTTACTGAAAAAAGTCAATTTTTCAAACAAGTTTTCTCCGAACTACGATTTAGACTTTTTCGGAATAAAAAAGTGGGAATCTATTTATGTTTTTGTGTTAAGGACAACTTTTTTATGTTGTACTAAAACTTCATAAAAATAGCTTTATTTATATAGATTTTATTTAAGTTCAAATATTATTTTTATTTTTACAAAATAACACTAAACATCAAAATTTTAAGTTTTTTGGTCAACTTAATGAAGATATTTATTTATAATACTTTTTTTTTATCATTTTTCTTGTTATAACCTATCCAATGATGCCAAATACTTGTCTAAATAGTTTTGAAATTCGTTTAAAAATAACTAAAACTTGACCCCCTTCAGCAAAATTTGCACATTTTCTTACATTTCTATGACAAATGTATGCTGCAGCATTCTAGATACATAATTGCACAGCTGTTTGAACATTTTTTTTTTTGTAATAATTTTGTGTAACTTTTGAACCGTTAAATATGTTTCAAAGAAATTTCAGATAGTTATTGCTGAGGTATTTTACATTTGTTTTGGAGGAGCACAAGTTTCTAGCTAGTTTCGGGGCAGTTGGAGAACGTTCGAAATTGGTCACCTCTTTTAATTACTTCTTATTTGACTTTATTTTTTTTAAATTCACAGAATATTTTGGAATAATTTAAGGACTTAAATTGAGTCTGCCAAGTTAAAAAATACTAAAAAACACATGTGTCAAAATTTTACTTTGGTCTAACTATCTCTTAAAGTAAAAGACATATCCCATATATATATATATATATATATATATATATATATATATATATACGTTTATATTTTGTAGAGAATTATAAGGACTATTTTTGTGTAATTTTTTTCAATCAAATCATAAATGAAATGTTGGCAATTTTTAAAAAACTTCATAACTGAAGTGATCCCCAGCGAACCTGTGCTCTTTTAGATCAATTGGAATGCATCACAGGATTGGCAAATACATCCAGTAGTTCTGAAGTTACAGAATTAAAAAAAATCGTTTTGGGACCACTGTGCGATGGTTGGGAATGAAGCATGAAAACTTTTGCTAGTGTTGATGTCTATATATTTATGCGAAACTAGTTTTTTTACTCCACAATTCATAAAATCCAAATTTAGATCACACTTGGATGTAAAAAATTAAGTAAGATGTGCTTTGTTAGAAAATTCTCCCAATGATAAAAACTTATTACAAATAAAATTATTTTGTTATTATTTTATTATATTTATATTTAATATTTTTAATTCTTTATGAGATTTAAAAGGTTCATAGATTTTATATCTAAGAAATAAATGAATTCTGGTAATACAATTTTATTTAACATAAATAAATTTTGAGCGGTCCAAAGTTCGGCTAAAAAAAACACAAATATCTAAAAGGGTCCGTGGAGCATGAAAAGGTGGGAACCTCGTGGTCTAAAGGCAATATAAATTAAGTACTGTCGAACTTTTTGCAAATTTCTAGTCAGGAATTACATATCACAGATATTATGGGAGGGAAATGTAGCAGATAAATATCGTGTAGAAAAATCAAAATCGTTGAACAAATTTTTGGTCTGCAAATCTATTTTTACGTGCGGGTAAAAAGCACTTTATCCATAACAAATGACAGTATTAAAAGAGAAATGTACGCAATTGAGTGCTTTCGGAAAATATTCCTTCCTATAATTACAAAGCACAAGGAATTCTATTTTTTCTGGCCTTATCTCCCATCTCATCATTACAACAAAAAAAAAAGTATCTAAGTGGTATCAAACAAATGTGCTGATTAGTAACAAGGGAGGACAATCTACTAAACTGTCCAGTTGAAATATACTCAGTCATAGTAAAAAGATATTTAAAGAATACTTAAAGGTGAGTAAGAAATAAAATATAGGTTTAAAAAAACAGCGGAACCATTCCAACAAAAAAGTAACAGAAATTAAAATAAAAATTTTGTTTAGGGTATTACAGAAATTATTAAATATTTTATTAAAAACTAACAAAAAAAATAATTTTTCTTTTCAATTTAAAAGTAGAAAATAATGGTATTTACCTCAGTTCTATTACTGAGATTAACGCTAATTTAATATGAGAGATAACGCCGGCAGAAGGGAGTAACGATTTTGTTTATATTATGTTAAATATTAAATACGAGTACACGTATTCTAATAAATCCTATAAAATATGTATAATTATCAATCATAGAGTAAACATGCCCTTTTTATTTAAGAAATTCTTACTTTTTAGCAAAATGTTTACAAAAATACTTTTTAAAATGTAAAACAATTATTAGAAGGTAACAATAAAAAAATACAATTGTTTTTTTTTTTTTTTTAGTAATTACCAAAATACGCATGCACACAAGCAAACAAACTTTTCAATGTGTGTAATTTTTTGACAGTTCATTTTATAAGATAGTTGTGTAGAGAAATCTATCACAATAGTCTCATAATACATCTGATAGTATTAATATTTGAATCTACACTTGAACTAATTCTCTCAGAGAGCAAATTTGACATTTTCTGATTGAAAAATCTCGCATATTCTATTACGTCTAGATGGGCTGTTAGAAAAAGAAAATTTTAAAAAGATTGATCCAGTGGTTTCATTTTTATAATCTGAATTGTATGCACTAATTTTTCAATGCGCAGTCCTTATGTAGGTGTCTTCAGTTAATTTTGAATAAAATCAATATTTCTATACTAATTTTCATGATAAAAAGTTCATTTTATTCGTAGTGTATCTAGCTTAATGATAAAAGACTAAAATCAGAACAGCAAAAATTTTTTTTGTTGTCAATATATTAAGAATTAAATTTTGTCAAATTTAGCATAAAAAATTGTATTTTTCACTAATATAAATTGATGCCAGCATCTTTTGGTATATTATTTATTTAATCGAGTTACACTAGTGTGACCGCATTATTCGGCTGTCTACCTTTCACCCGTGTTGAGTTATTATTTGAAAATGTATATTACATTTTTAATGTTGTTAAAATTTAATGAACGTTTTAAGTACTTAGATATTGAATGTAAAATATATATAAATATTTTTACTTATACTATGTGTACGTAAACTCTAAACATTTTAAATAATTTACATTTTCACACAAAGTTGAAATAAAATTAAGATTTTATAAATAAATAATAAATTTATTACTTTGAACTTTTACAACAGTTCGCATGTCTCTAAGATATGGTGGAAAATTTATGGAACAATATGATTGATTTAAATAACCTCAATTCGAAAAGAAGTATTTGTTATAGATCTATAGAACGTATTTTGGCCTATAACTTGGTTAATATTGGATCGATTAGTTCACTTTTTCAAAAAAAAAAAAAAAAAAAAAAAAAAATTGAAAAAAAACGAATTTATTGTGAAAGAAATAAGACTCTAGCTTATATAGGTGACTCAAAAAGTAGAAAAAACCAAATATGCCTTAAATTTTTGCTGTTGTTGTTTTTCAGTACCCATTGAAACAACAACAACTATAAGAGAAGAAAAAAATAAAAAAGATATTTGCCAATAACTCGATGGTTTATAAACCGATTTGGTTGATTTATAAAACCAAAATTTAAGAAAAATATTTGTAACCGATCTATATAAATCCGTAGTATATATAGAAGCTTCAGAAGCACCAAAAATGCATTTGACCGATATTTAATTTATTTTTTCAGCACCAACATTCAGAAAAAAAATTTCGAATTTTCTTTGCAAAAGTGAAATCTCTGGCTTATGTAAGGTCTTCAGCAAATCAGTTATTAGAAATATATCCACCATTTTTAAACCGATATTCTGAATTTCAATGTTATATGTTATCAGCAGGTTTCATAAAAGCTATTTAAACAATTTCAAAGTCAAGAAAGACTTTAAAAATCCACTTTTAGGAATATATCCGACATTTATGAACCGGTTTTGCTGAATTTCAAAAGCAAAATTCTCGAAAGGATTTCCGATCTTTTGATTCATATATATTATATAAGGCAGCTATCAGTGGGCTTCATAAATGCCATAACTACCGACGGCTGGAGGGACAGACGGACATCGTTATTTCGACTTCGCTTCTTATACAGACATATATATATATTTTTTTTTTGTCCTCAGACGAATATTGTGGGAATTAAAAACGGAATGCCAAACTTATATGAAAACTATTATCAAATATATACTGGCTGAAACTGACTTTAATCTTTAATAAGTTTTGTGGTTATACTATTTTACAGATCTGAACTCACAAGACTAGAGACTAAGAGAGTCCAATATTTCAGCACCACAGGTTTCATTTTATAATCATGATTGTTGTTAAAATTCAAAAAATTATAAAAACGTCTAAAAATTACTTATCTTTTTCCCACTGTTCTGCACTTTTTGTTCGCACATTTATACTTTTTGATCCCATTCGATCTTATATAAACAAACTGGACTTTGTGCATAAATTGTATACCTTCCTTGTTGTTGTGCAGACTTTCAACAGTTACATAGTGGGTATAAAAATTTTGATGACAACATTTTTGTATTTTTAAAATTTTTTGGTTTTTTGAGCGGGGTCTATTTGGCCCTCAATGGAATACAAGTTTTGAAAAAGGGATTGATACCTGTTGTAATTATGCATATTTTGAGCTATATTTCATTAATACTTTTTTGAAACAGTTCACCGTTTCTAATAGAATAACATTGATTAATGCGTGCACTTAGTTTTTCGTTATTTTACATAATAAAATCGAAGGAGCATTAAAAATTAAGTTAAAAAAAATGTTATGGGCTTTTTAAAAATTTTTATGTAGCAATTTGCAATTTGTGAAAATCTTGAACATATGATAAAAGAGCGGTGATAACTATAATTGATCGGGATCCTAAATTTAAGTCGAGTGTCGATGATATTTGAAAATGGGTCACTTTTGTCAAAACACATTTTGCTAAGGCACATCACATGGACAGCATGAAGTTGACCGCAATTGGCATAATGCTTAACGGAAATGTAGAGGCGCATCATAAAATTTCCAAAGATAAAAATTTTATGGACTAAAAAAATATACTTGGGTTAAAAAGTATCATAATATTAAATAGCATTTCTTTGTAATAAACTCTGATAAAATATAGTTTCGTATAATATATGGAGAAATAACTTAGATCCGAATTTTTCGCAAAATTTTTAAAAATCGTGATTTTTAGTATAATGCAATTTTTTTAAGTTTTACTAGGAAACTCTAAAATATACTACACTAATACCATCAAACACTAAAAATATCATAAATTTTATTCAAGTAAGTTTTGATATTATGCGTAATTTTTACCAGAATTATACATAAATTTTTAGTTTGTTAAAGATTTTTATATATTCAACTTAAAATCGCTATAACTTTCGCACCCCCTTCACAAAATGATTAACGCAAACTGATTCTATATGCATTCGAGGCACTTTATATTTATATAAGTGGATTTTAATGTGCTATCAAAAAAAAAAAAAAAAAACAAACAAAAAAAATTTTTAAAGATCTAAAATCAAACTTTTTTGATACCCTTTATACCTCTGATGAAGGGTATAAAAATCTTTACGTGATAGAAAAAACTGAGAACAAATTCATATCTAGCATATCAAAATCATCATATTCCATTTATTTTCGTTAAAATTAGGGTTAATTAGTCCAGGCATTGACTATTGTCGCCCTTGAAACATTAAGTCAGAATTTTTTGGGAATAATGAGATTCGAGACTGTAAACTCGTTATACTTAAAAGTTAACGGGTATCATTGAACCTTAAATAATTAATGAGAAAATGTGCCCCATTCGAAATATTTGTATCTGATATGAATATATAAACAACTTTCAGAAAAAGATAGATGAATTTATATTGATACGAGTACATTGAATTGATTTTATATTATTTGTAGGTAGGCTTTCAATATTAATCCTATAATGAAAAACTGTATACGATTTAAACTATAAAAAAAGTAAATACAGATCATAATAAAATCAAAGATGTAAGCCTATTGTCAGCTTTTTTGAATGAGAAATTAAGTACATGATTCTGTTAGAGTTACGTTTGAAATTTCCAAGGACATTTTTTTGCAGCACCCTAATCCACATATATATAAACACTTCCATTCATAGATGCATGTTTACATTTAGTAAAGATAATCAATATAAAAATTAAATAAAAAAAGTGTATTTCACCTGTAGTGAAGTGCATATGTGTGTATAAATGCACTCTGGATTTATATAGTACATAAGAGTGTTTGTTTGTGTAGCACAAATATAAATATTGTATGTATGTATATATTGCATGTATGTATGTATGTGCATGTAGGTTGATTCAATGAAATTTCAATTTCACACGTACAATAATAAATTGTATACAATTAAATTTACAGACTTAACAATACAAACTCATATATATATATGTATGTATATGCTACATAAGCTCACTGACTTACCACACACATACGTGCAGCTAGAGAAATTTTATTTTTGAAGCTTCTCCCCGCAATTTAAAATTTAAGATTTCTATTGTTATAAAATAAACAAATAACAAAATTATTTTCTCTTTGTTCCAAATAAGAAAATTAAAAGAAAAAAATGCAAATTTGAAAAAGCAAAATATGAAAAAGAAATAACTAGCGATTAGTAGTGAAGAAAGTGACCACTAGACCCTCAACAAAAACAAATAATTTAAGAATATGGAATGCTAAGTAGCATTAGTTCTTAATGCCTAACAAATTAAACACCTATTTCCATGAGCTGCAAAGAAGTTTTAATACATGTACCAGCACTTCAATATACTTTACACACAATCATACATACATACACAAATACATACACAAATGGGTGTGTTTTGAATGCGCGTGAAAACATGCATAAATATTTGTTAATTATTATTGTGTTTTCCTTTTATAATCTCTCAGTCTCCACTTTAAATTATTTTATTTTATATTTTTTTGTTCCCTGTTTTAACTATCCAACAATCACTGTCTGTGTCTGTCTGCTAAGTTTCACTTCTTTTTATTAATTTTGAAATGTAAAATGAATTAATTTGAATTTCTGATTTGTTAAGTGCAAATTTTTGTTGACTGGTGTGAATTTATAGGAGCACTAGACAGTTAAAATACATATCAGATGCTAAAGTGTATTATAGAATTGAAAAAAAAAAACGAAACTAATTTGCATTTTTATTAAATGATCTTATAGTCGTGTTTTTGTTGTGCATTTATTCTTTTGAACAACATCTGCAAAATATGTAAAACAATAAGCATAAGGAGAAACAAATTAAATATACGTAATATATTTTTAAAAAATAATTCTTCCATTTCTTAAATATACACATACATATTATTTCTAGATGTTTTTTTAATGTAAGCTTTATCTATATATATATATATATATATATATATACATATATATATATATATATATATAACAAGCAAGAAAGATATATATATGATACCCCACACCATTGTGTATGTCCATCAAATTTCGTGGAAGAATCTAATATTGGACATGTGGACAATTGTGGACCGATACTTTTACTAAGTGTAAAATAAAATATACGAATACAGAATATTACGTTAATACTAACATTTATATGAATTTATGCACTTTAGAGTGATTCCCGAAAGTGGGCTTATATGGGAGCTATGGTAAATTACGCAGCGATCCTCATAAAATTTATCACTGTGATTCTCACTTATATAAAACTTACTTGCGTCGAATATAAACTTATGTATATGATTTATGCACGTTAAAGTGATTTTCGGAAGAGGGTTTTATATTGGAGCTATGGTCAATTATGTACCGATCTTTATGAAATTTGGCACAAAGATTGATACTTACACAAAATTCCTTGCGCCAAATTTCGTTAAAATATTGCTATATTTAAGGCGTTTATGATCGTTAAACACTTATTACGGGGGACATTTGTATGGGGGTTAGGTGAATTAATGGATCGATCATAACCAGTTTTAATAAGCTTATAATAAAGAATCTTACTCTAGGTCTACACGAAGACATTTTTATTTCTTAACATGAGAAATAACGTCGATAAAATAACGGGAAAACAATTTTATTTCTAACTTTTTTATCAAGGGATGGAGAAAACGTACTTGAGAAATTTTTATGCTAAATTGTATTATTTACCGAAATTTTTAATTTATTTCGCCTTTCTATTCTTTATTTGTCTTTTCAAAATTAAATTAATTATTTTGCACCTTCTTTTTCGGCAAAATTTTGAAAGAGAACAATAAATTTGTCACCTTATGTTAAACATTATTGCTCAGCTTTGTGTTTAAACATTTATTACATAATAGGTTGCGCAATAGATTTCTTATTGGTCCACACGTAACATTTTAAAGAGAGAGATGGAAATTGACAATTGCTAACATGAAAATGTCTACGTGTAGACTAGGGGTTAAAATTAACAAATTATAAAAAGAAAATGCATCCGATATATTTTTAATTATTTAAAAAAATTGTCCAAATAGTTTTTCTGTGTAACTCTGCTCGTAATAATAATATTGTCAGTAATTTTGCATGTGGTGATAGCTTTTCACAAGATTGATTAATGTTTGAAATGTTGAGAATTTTTTTAAATTTTTAACTACAAACCGCGATAACTTTTGGGCTCCCCTCGCGAATATGATTCACGTCAACGAATTTTAAACGCTGTAGTATTGCTTTTTATTCGTTCAAAGCGCTGTCAATTTGTCAAGAAAAAAAGTCCGAAAAAAATTTAGTCGAATTTTAAAAGTTTTATGCTTTTGCCCATATCTGTTACTTTAAATAAATTTAAAGCAACAAAATTTTTATATTTTACTTTTTCTCAGTTAATTTTGTATTTGATATCTTAAGGGTGATGGGAAAATATAATAGCAGTGAAAGAGGAAAATTGCATATTAATGTGGTGCACAAACAATTTAAAACAGATAATTGTTATGCACAATTAATGTTTAAATAATTAAGTTAGCAGAAGATAAATAATTTGTAATAAAATATGCATTTTGATAAAACAATAAAGTAATTAGAAAGTCACAAATGTGTTTGGAATAAAAAAATCATGTTTAAATTTCATGAAATTTAATAATAAATAAACTAGAATATTAAATAATACTAAAAATTTAATTTTTGACTTCGAGGGCGAAATTATCCTATCGCTGTTTCCATTTGATATTGTAAAATAAATATAGGAAATGATAGTAAATTTAATTGTTTTAGAATTAACCCTTTTTCCCTAGAAATATTTCAATGCTTATATTTTCAATTAAAATATTTATCCTTAATCTTAATTGGTTTTGCATAAAACAAACAATTAATAGCAATTAAAAAAATTAACATTACTGAAAAAAAAAACTGGCACACAACATTAATTTCTGTGAATTTTTATTAAAAAAAAAATAAAAAAAGATTTGACAATGATTAAATACCCAAATGGCAATTAAATGCAACACAAATATAATTTTCATAAAAAATTATTATAACACAACACAAAAGAAAACAAAAACGTATTAATAGGGCAACCAAAAATATACTCTAAAAAATGCGTTTTATGCGCCCTTAAAATTAAAAAATATGCTCTTAAAATATTAATTTTTTCTGGCTAAATTTTAAATTATCCAATATTCATGATAAAAATAACTTGATTTTTATTAGCAGAAAATCTCTACTTTTTGCACTTAAAAACACTCAAGTCTAATACATTTTATCAGGAAAATATAAAATTTCTATTATTTATAAGATAAAAATGATTAGGGAATCAGATTTAAAAAATGTATGTGACAGTAAAAATAAAATTTCATTAATGGCAAAATACGTAAAAAATTCCATATAATTCAAAATTAGCAAAATTTTCTCTTAAATGTAAAGTATGCAAAATCATGCTCTTATGTATAAAATATGCAAAAATATAAATAACATATTTCTAAAATATGCCCCAAAATAAGGATTTTCATAACAATATGAAAAAATAATAAGTCAAAATATATATAAAATAATAAGTCAAAATTATGGAAAAATATGCTATTATGGCTAAAATATGCAAAAATATGCCGTAACAAATCAATGCAAAAATTCTTAAAATAACTAACAGTTTGGTTAATTTGTAGCTCAATAAAAAATATGAATTTACATATTTTTGGTTACCCTGCAATCATACATATACATGTATACATAATTAAAATCCAAACATTTTTGTCCCACATCAACAGCAGTGTCATTGTCATCCTCAACATCATACGATTTATAAATGACAATTGACATTTCATTATTATTAAAAAGAGAAAAAATATAGAAAAATCATAAATAAATCATTTACTTATAGTCGCATAATATAATGATACAAAAATAATGATGAGAGGTCATAAACATGATAATAATGCTGGTAATTTGCATATAATTTGTGATTTTTAATGAAATTATTTCACGTTTCATATAGCAAACATATCTATGAATTTATAGGAATTTCATTATCTTTTGATAAAAAAATAATAATATAGAAATTATTTATAATAATCGAATAATTCAATTTTAATTAAAAATGTTTGTAAACATAACAAAAAACGCCTTAACACACGCACTACAATGTTATGCAATTAAACTGTTAAAATCTACACTCAATGCCGACTTCATCACACAAAAATAAATTTATTACTGACTTGAATCCACAAAATAAGTACGATTATATACTAGTGTCTAAGAATTATCTTGTACAATCTTCTAGTAGCTTATTTATAACAGCTTACAATATAAAACATAAGTTTATAACACTTAGGTAGGTAGGTAGGTAAAGAAGGGTTGCACAGCACTCATAAGAGTTCTTGTGCATCCACTCGGAGACCATGAGGTCCATTGTGAGTCCCTTCGTGAAGAAAATAGAAATAAACTACACATAGGATATAGAAAAGAGCAAGAAGGAAAATAGTGGAGCCGAGACCAAGAGAAGTATAGAAAAGAATAGAAAGAATTTGAAAAGAAGATTATAACACTTATATAATACAAGTTTCCCACTAACACTTAAGCAACCATTTATAATATCTTATAATACAAGTTGCTTACTAACACATAAGCAAATTAACAAAAAGCTCTCTGTATCACCATAGCAGTGAGTAGCGAGGTTAAACTACAAAATGCTGCTTGCATAACGTTGTGTCACACGTACACTATAAACTTCTTTATGTGACTTAGTTCGACTACTGCTTTATCTCAATTTCGTCAAAGCAAATCAAGTTAGTTGAAGTTTAGCACTTGTTGAAGCAAGGCCTTGCTACGAAACTTAAAAAAATACACTAACCAAAATGATTGATGAAAAACGGGAAGCTGATTTCTTTTTTTGAAAAGAATATAGATAGTGAAACACAATGCCTTATATGTTATCGCTTTTTAAGCAACAAATGTTTGTACAGTATATAAAGGCATTACCGCTCTTGACACATAGACTATGATAGTCTAAAGGACGATGAATGAAAAATGAATGTTCTGGAATTAAAAGCAGTATTTTTCTTAAAATTTATGGTTCATGAAAATTATAACTCTTTTCAAACTACTCGTATAAATACGAATGATTCATTTCCTCCAAAAAAGGCATCTTATGTAGTTTCTCTGGCTTTAGAAAAACAATGTCGACCATTTAATGATGTTATTTTTGTTTTTTTTTTCTTTTCTTTTTTAATTTAGCATCATATGTTTCGAGTGGTTATGGATAAAACTGTCAAGAAGATTTAAAACTTTGCTAAAAAATTTCAGTATCTAGAGATACACTGATACGTTGGACTGAAGATATCAGCAAATTTATCTATTCTGCAGCTAAAAATAGATTTAAAAAATTTCAAATATTGTTCAATGTCGCTAGAAGAAAGTACAGTCTTTAATAATATATACCAGTTTGTAATTTATAACAAAGCAGTTGATGAAAATTTATCTCGTTTGGAAGGTTTTAGATGTAGTTTCTTTCATGGTCACATAACGGGACGAATTTTATTGATGCAGTAAATTCTCGAATTTTTTTTTCAATTGTTGATAGAAATAAATGAAGTTCTGTATGCTCACATGGCGCGAAAGTAATGAGAAGAAAACATAAGGCATTTTAGGAAAGAAAATAACATTCATAATTTAGTTTCTATTGCTTAATACGCCAACAAGATCTTTTCGTAAAAGAATTGACGTTAGAGAATATAATGAATATTGCTATAAAAATTATAAACAAAATAAAAGGTGGATGCAACACACTATTACACAGAAAATTTAAAGAATTTTTAAAATGAAATCCTAGATATGATACCGAAGAGTTCACTTCTTAACTTGAAGACCACGATTTTCAATTAGACTTGGTGTTTCTATGTGACCTTACTGAAATTTTACATGAATTCAACCTCACTCTTCAATTTAAAGATATTAAAATTATTCAGTTAGTGAAAAAACTAAACATTTTTTATAGAAAACTTTATTAATAAATCAATTCAAAAACAATAGTATTATTAATCTTAAAAAATATCAATAATTTTTAAAGAATTCAATCAATAGTTTGGATAAAATACAAAAATATGCCAAATTCGTCGTAGATATAATGGTTGATTATAGAGAAAGATTTCAAAATTTAAAATGTATTGAAAAATTAATAGAATTACACGATTATCTATTTACTTGTGAAATATAAGGGCAAGACATTGCACTGCAAGAAATGCTAAGAAATTTACAGAACGATGTAGAAATTTCTTTGGAAATTGGAGAAAATTTCTGGAAGCTCAGCAATGGTAATAAAAAAATATGGGAAACTAGAAAATGAAATATACATACTTTTCTTAATGTTTGACACTACATATAATTGCGAGGTTGCACTTTCCAATCTTAAAATTATTTTGACTAAGTTAGGCAATAATTTAAGCGACCGACATTTAGAAGATATGTTAGGCATCAAAGAGTGCTAAGGAAATTTTGATTTGAACAAGTTAGTTAAATGTTAAGTAATTTTATAAAAATTAATGTTTTTTTCTTTTTTTGTTAAGCTCGATTTAACTTAACTTTTGTAGTTTCCATCATAGATAAATAACTAGATATTTATGTGAGAGAAAAAAACCTGATTCAATTGTCAAAAAACTAATTCATGCAACAACAAAATATATATAATCACATATATTTTGTTTTTGTGTTTTGAAAAAAAAATGAGTATATATATATATATATATATATATATATATTTTTTTTTTTTTTTTTTTTTTTTGAAATTTAGTTCGAAGTGCTTCCCACATAAACTTCTGATTGTATTCTTTGGTTTCCAAAAATTCGTGTAGAAATAAAAGTTATTTGTTTATTTAGTAATTTTTATTTATTAAAAAATCATTTTTTTATGTAAATTGGTAAATTTTTAAAATAATACAATCATGAATTCATAATTTAAAAACGTAAGAAATCATAAATTTTATAATTCATCATTTCGTTGATTCAAAAATTCAATATCTCATTAGTTCTTAAATTCATAAGTTCATAAATTTATATATTCATAAATTTACTAAATCATAAATTCACGAATTAATGAATTTACGAATTTATTAGTATATGAATTTATGATTTACGAATTAATGCTTTTATGAGTTTATGAAAAATGTATGAATTTATGAATTAATGAATTAACAATTTTATAAATTTTTGAATTAATGAATTTATGATTCCGTGATTTTAAAAAATTACTAGTATAAAAAAATGAGTTTCAAATAAATAAAAATTACAAAATAACTAATATTTTTCAAAAAGAAGCAAAAATTAAAATATAACTTTTTTTCTCCTCGGAAAAATAAATATCGAAAATTTAAAAAGCATGACATTTTATAAAAATCGGGTTCATTTATTTATTTTATTTATTTATTTGTTTATTTTTTTATTTAATAGTAAATGAAATTAAAATTTTTCACAGGCTAGCATGCATATTTTTCTTAAAGCTATTTACAATAAAATGTTTTTCATAATCATTCAATAATAAAGTTTTGTTATTAAACTAAGTTAAAAATATTCCTCTTAATGAGGACTGGATTTACTGAGAAATTAATATGTAGAAAACTACTATTGAATTAATTGCATACATGTCTCATGGGATCAAAGTTGTCATAATTGTTTCGAAAATATTTGATTTTTAAAGGAGTATAATATCTAATTGGTCGATTTAGGATTACGAATTCGATCTTGCGAAGCAGAAACTCCCAATTAATTGAACCGCTTACTAAATTAATTACAAATGAAATATTCATATATTTTCTCCTACTTTCGAGAGTAAGGAAATCAATAGGCTGTAATCGACTTTCTTATGATGGTAAATTTATATTAGGATTCCGTGGAAGATTACTAAGACAAAATAAGTGAAATTGTTTTTGGACCGATTCAAATTTTTTATATGAACCACAGAGGCTTATTCTAGGATTGGTCTTACGAGAGATGTGAATAATTGCTTGGAAACGTAAGGATCATTAAACTCTCTTCCTTAACGCTTTGATAAGCCTAGAACTATTTTTGCTTTATTGACGATTTGCGAAAAGTGAGAATTATAGTATAGTTTACAATCAAGCAACACGCCCAGATCAAGGTCGAGTTGATATACATATATTATATATCTACAGAGTACTAGACTTCTTCTGTAGAACATCATGTGTTTACATTTTCTTAAATTCAGATCCATTAGATTCATGATACACCAATCATAAAGATTGCCAAGATCTGATTAGAGTAAGAAACATTGATATGAATATTTAAAGCTATGGAACGGCTTTACATCATCAGCATACATTCATGTTCTAGAATTCTTAACATAAGCTGGTAAATCATTTGTAAATATTAGGAATAATAAGGTACCGAGATGACTACCTTGTGGAACACCGGATAAAACAGAAATAGTTTTCAATGTACATTCTCTAAATAATACACATTGATATATATTTTTAAGATATGTAGAGATCCATTTAAGGAGAAAAAGCAAGACAAAATCCGAATTTATCCAATTTGAAAAATAGGAGATCGCGATTTATCGAAAGCTTTATTGAAATCTGTATATATTGTGTCTATCTGTAAATTGGAATGCAGTTATAACTGAGGTTGTGAACTCCAAAAAGTTAGCAGTAATGGAACATCTTTTTCTAAATCATAACGATAATAATGATGTATATAAATAAGTTGTTCGATATTTGGTTAATACTGCTTCTATTTTGGTTAAAAAAAAAAAATTCAAAAATAGCTGTTACTTTCAGTCCCTGAGTAAAAGTGATTCTAAAGTATTCAATATTATTTAAAAACGGGTATACATTTAATATTTGCAATCTTTTTTTACAGGAGGTGTGTTTGAGTAGAAATCACTAGGAAACCAATTTTCTTAAAAGAACTACCCCCCTTCTATATTAAGCGAACTAAATATACCTTGTATTTTTATTTATTTTATTTTATAACTTTTATATTTATTACTAGAAAGGAATTAAAGTTAACTTTCAATTTAAATTACAATAAAAAATCTTTCAAAATAACCCAAAAGTCTGATTTATGTTGATAAAAATTTGAAACACGGATCATGTTTCAAATGAGTTTTAAAATATATTTTTTAAGTTTCAATGTTCCTTATTGTTTTGTTATTTTATTAATTTTTTATTTTTTGAAATTTCATTCATCTGAATGAATACTTTTTTAGAGCCAGTAAAATAAATAAGTTCTAGTTTAAAATGAAGTCATCAGATGTAAAGTAGTGTGTGTATCTTACTGCACTATAGTAAGCAGAACTAAATCTTAAATAACTGATACAAATCACAATTAAGCTCTCTCATTCAAATTCAAACAAACAGACGTCACAAACTAGAATACGATAAAAACTGGAAAATTCAAAAATCGCCATTTTAAACTTCTAAAACTAATTTTCGTAACAGTATAGTGTAGTTTATAATATCATCTATAGTCTAGTCTATAGTAAAATCTACTGTCTAGTCTATAGTCACGTCCAACGGTTCTCAAATGTGGGTACGCTATCCACAAGGGGTCCGTAAGGAGATTCGTGGGTGGTTATGAAGTGATCCTGAAAAATTGTCTTAGACATACAATTTTTTAATTTAAATATTATTTAGAAGTTTAAATAAAAATTATAATGAAAGCATAAAACTATTTAAAAATTGAAAGTCTTTCTTATACAAAACGTTCCCAAATTGAAGACAAAAAAAATATATATTTTTTTCTATAATTAGTTTTTTTAAGAATCAACCAGCTGCAGGAAAAACCAGTGAAGGAACCAATGCTTTGCTTCAATTGAAAATATTATGCTTGAGAAAGTCTGTAATGATCAAATAAAGAAAGTGATGCTGTACAATGATATAATTTTAATAAAATTTTACGATGAGACAGGGGTTACAAATAATTAAAAAAATAAATAGTTCAATTCTATTTGAAGAAAGTATCGATTTTCCACATGAAACCCCACTTTTATTTTATATAAATATATTACGCCATGAAGATTTTTATAAAATCGTTTCAATACCCTTTCCGAATTTTAACTATTGAACAACATCCTGTGGAATGAGATTGTTAGAATTTGCTCTAATGCTTCTATGTATACAAAACTTTTATTTCGTAGAAAATTGTGCGGTTATATAAAAATAAAATTTGCTAAAGGACTTTAAGATTTAAAGACGGATTTATTTCAAAAGGGTCAAAATGTAACTTCTGTGTTGAATTTAATTTTGAATCACCATATTTCAAAGCATTTTAGTTGAAATATAGCAAAGTCTATTCACTTCACGGAAAAAAAAACATGCATATATTTGAAAATTTTTTTCATAAATATTATGAATCGAACATGACTTTTTTTCCCAAACTTTTTCCATAAAAAACGAAATTTTGTTAATAGATATTATCAAATTGATCATAATGAATATTTTAGGAATTTTGCAAAAATTTTGTTAAATCTTTGATTTAATTTCATTAAATTTGTTTGGAAATGGTAAATGAAAATAGTTATGTATAAAAACAATAAGAACAAATGCCTAAACATGACAAAATTCTAAAGAAAATCTGTAAAAAAATAACGTTTAGAAATTAACATAATTTTGCTCGCATACTGCAGCACATCATTTTGATAAAAAGCGCTTCTGTTCTGTTCCCAAAATGTGGTTAAAAATCATTGAAAACTTAAAATTTTCCGAAGAAAATTTCAAACATTTTTTTACAATTTGAAATATAAATGAAAATGTAAACAATTTCTAAGTCTTCTTGACTTTTGATTCATTTTAAAAAATATAAAAAAAGTTTTAATGCTTAAGAAAATATTATGAACTGAAATTAATGAAAGTAAATTTTTATATTTATGTACAAACATTTTTCTGTGTTATTGGTTCCGAAGGCCTAAAAAAAACTATTAGAACAATTTTTATCAATATACATTTTTATGTGAAACTATCTTTTTCACTCTTTTGCCCATTAAAACAAAGAATCGGTCTTTTGTGTACATAGAGAATGATATTACACAAAGAAAAAAATCATATATTTGAAAATAAACATTATGAATCAAACATACCTTTTTTCCCCCAAACTTTTTTCATAAAAAATAAAATTTTGTTCATAGATATTATTAAATTATACTTAATGATAATTTTGCGAATTTTGCAAATATGCTGCTAAAATTTTAATTTAGTTTTATTAAATTTTAATCAAATTCTAAATCAAAATACTTATGCATAAAAATATTAAAAATAAATCCCTTTAAATGGCAATTTTCCAATAAAAAGCTGTTAAAAAGTAAGGATTAGAAATTTGCTTAAATTTCTATAGCAAATGCATCATTATAATAAAAACGCATATGATTTGTTCTTCTGCTCCCAGTAAATGCCTAAAAATCATTGTTAACCAAAAATTGTGTAAAGAAAATTTCAAACATACATTTACAAATTGAAAATATAAATTGACTTTTGATTCATTTCAAAAAATGTAAAAAAGTGTTAATATTTAAGACATTATTCTTAAATATTATGAACTAAAATCAATGAATGTAAATTCTTATATTTATGCACAAACTTTTTTCTGTGTAGATATGTATTATCCGAAAAAGTCTTTTCATACGATAGATCTCATGAAGCCCAAACAATGTCGCAATTATTAATATTATTTTTAAATTATTTTATCTTTACATACAATTTTATATGATTTTTAAATTAGTCGAGAATCTGTAGGGCTGCGCTTTTATTGCAATATCGAAAAGAGGTCGCAAAGCAAGATCTTGTGAGAATATCTGATCTAGTCAATAGTCTAATCTGTAGTTCCATCTACAATCTACTAGTCCGTAGCCTCATCTATCTATAGTCTAGTCTGTACTATAGTCTATAGTTCGTTTATAGTCTAATTCGTTTATAGTCTAATCTATACACTAGACTGAAGTCTATTCTATAGTCTAGTCCTAGTCTAATCTATAGATATATATGTAATCCATATTAAAGTTTAGTATTTTTTCAAGTTTCTAGTCAAAGTCTACTGCAGTAAAGCAATTAATTTCAGGGACTTTTTAGCTTGTCAGAGTGTAGTGGCGGTAACAGAAATTAATTCATAAAAATCACCATGAAAGTTTATAAAATAAAAAATAAATAAAAATCAAAGTTAATTTAACAACTTATTGTCGTTTTATCAATCATGACAAACCACTTAACCCTTCATTTTATTTTTCCAAAAAAAAAAAAAAAAACGCAAACAAACAAGGTACGAATAAAATCTATATATTTTCAACGCGAACTCATACAAATCATTTATATTTAACTTCAAACCGAACTTATATTTCCTGAAATGAATCCCTCCAAAAAAGATTAAGATAAATTTTCATTCAAATGAAAATGGAAAGGAGTGATATAATAAGAAAACAACAGCAGACACAATACAAATAAAAGCGTACAAATAATAATTCAAATTGTGCGTTGTTGCTGTTAGTGCAACTTTATCCTCTTCATCTAACGTAATTTATCAATTTCTGTATCCGCTGCTAGCCTTTAGGCAAAATTGAAATAAAATGGTTACAGACTACAAGTATAAAAAAAAGAAAAATAAAAAATAACTTAAAAGTTCCATTAAAAGTTGTGCTAAATAAAATAGGCAGCTTTTATTTGTGGCAAAAAGAAACTTTTTAATGCTTTACGCAATAAAACTCTGCTATTTTCCTTTTCACATTTTTATATCATCCGCTTTATAACTTTATTTTGTATTTTTCTTTGTGGCTGCAGAAAAAGTCGCAATAAATAAAAGATCATAAATTCGATAAAAAAAAGTTATAGAGAAGCTTGTAAAATTTAAAATAAATGTTTGCCACATGACTGGAATTCAAAATATTCTAAAATTACTTTTAACGCTTAATGCTCACACGCTGGCAAAAAAGACGATCATCTAGATATTTCAAAACACAAATAGACAATTTGTTTGGATTTATCTGAGAAAAAATAAAAAAGATTAAACCAAAAAAACACGTTAATAATTTGCTGTATGTTAAAGTAAAAAATTTATGAAGGACTTTTTGCCAAAACAAAGGGAAAGATTACAAATGTTGAAGTGCCATAAAATAAATAATAAATAGGTGCTTATAGCGCTTATTTATGTGTTACTTAAAGGTACCAAAATCACGTTTCATAAATGTAAAAAGGCAATTTGTGATTGAAAATATAGATTAGGAAATGAAAAAATATATTATAAACTTGGCTAAAAATCAGACCATAAATCAGACTTTAAATTAGACTATAGACTAGTCTAGCGAACAGACTATAGTCCAGAGTATAAACATGACAATGAACCAGACTGTAAATTAGACTATGCGACAGATTATAAACCATTCAATGGAATAAACTTAGAGTTTCCAAATTCCCCACCTTTTTTTCATTCCCGGAAAAAAAAATTGTTATGTTCTCGGGAATCCGAAAATTTCCGACAAAATTAAATGTACATACAATAAGCAATGATTTTTCTCCTTTTAATTTTTATTTACATCCTTAATTCTTAAGCGAAGGCACTATTTTCAGTTCTTGAACTTTATATAAAATAGGGTTAACATAATACCAAAAAATTTATTTAATTTACCTTTTTTTTTTGGATAATTTAGTAAATTTTGTTAAAATATCTCCATTAAGAAAAGAAAAAAAAAAAAATACTCTACATTTCACATTTAAAAGTTCTTTGATTTGTTGTGTTGAATTGATGTGATTCAATGTTTCATACCTCGAAGAAGCTACTTTTATTCTTTCCAGATAACAAAAAAAAAAAAAAAAAAAAAGAGTAATAATAATAAATAAATTATTATTACTTTCTTATTATTACTTTATTTTGAATTTTTGTAAAACACTAGTTAAAAAACATTTGTCTTTAGACTGAAATTAAACTGTTTCAATAAACAATTCAAATTATCCTTTTGTAGAATAATTTTAATACAAAACATTTATCTATTGCCGATGTAGTAACATTTATTAAAAATACTAAATATAACAGAACAAACTAGTTAAAAAAATGCATTTTTAATATTTTTTAATTCCCAGGATTCCAGTCTAACTTCCCGGAAATAGGAAAGTGGAAAATTGCCATTAATCATACCAAATAGTCTATATTATAGATTATAGACTATAAAGAATACTAGAGACCAGACTATAAACAAGACCATAGATTACACCTTCCAGACTACATAATAAGGCAGAATCGAACAATTTTAGAAGTAAATCTATAACTTCCGATCAGTTGGTTGGATTTACATAAAATTTTACATAAACATAGCAGAATAGCATATAATTTTAAGTTTGCTAGGAGGATTCCACAGTAACTTCAGGAGCGGAGCTAAGGGGGCTCAAACTAGGACACCTATATACATAAAGTATTTAAGAATATTTGAAACTTACTAGATTTAGCGAGTGATTGCTGTTGTTAAAACAAAGTCAAGTGCTATAATTGTTTGCGTATATGTATGAGTATGTGTTGTTTACGTTTAAACTTTCATTTCTCTCAATTTTGCATGATTTTGGTTCCAATTTTTCCATATATAGCCAACATTTCCAACCGATTTAGCTTGATTTTTTTGTGATTAGTTAAAGAGCGGTTAAAAATTTTCAATGTTAAAAGTGCCCCCTCTGAGCCTCCTTAGCTCTTAAAGTAATTGCAATATTCCTCTTTTAAATTTAAAATTGTTCTTTATACTGCTATATCCATGTGAAATTTTATTTAAATCCAACTAGCCAATTAGAAGTTACAGATTTATTTCCAAAAATTTTCGATTCAGCCCCACTTTGGATTATATAATAGACTTTGAGCTATATTAAAGACCAGGTCAAACTATAAACCAGACTATAAGACTATAGATCAGACAATAAACCAGACTATGGATTACTTCAAAAAACTATGCTATAGAAGAGACTATAGACCAGACTATAAACAAGACTATAGGCAAGACTGGAAAATATAGAAAAGATTATAGCCCTGGCTAAAAATTAGACTATGGATTAGACTACAGAACAAACTATAGAACAGGCTACAGTCCAAACTAGAATATATAACGAACTATAGAATAGAATATAGATCAGACCATAATCCGCGTTATGGATTAAACCAAAGACCATACTATAAACCGGACTATATAATAGACAGTACACCAGACTGTAGGACATACTACAGACGAAACTATATACTAGACTATAGAACAGATTTTACGTCAGATTATAGACTGGACTGTAGTACTGGCGATAGGAAAGATTATAAATCAGAGTATGAATCATGCTATAGACTCGACCAAAGGCCAGACTATATCCCAGATTATAGAATAAATTATAGACCGTATAAACTGGACTATGCACTAGACTATAAATTATAAATAAATAATATATAATCTAAGTCAGAACTTTATGAACTTTAAAGAGATTTATATGAGAAGATAAAAGATGAAAATTTAACATTACTATATTTTTATTAAAAGATGTTAAAGTAAACATATTTTTTTGATTACTTACTGGCTAAATCTATTTTGTCTTTTATTGCAATTAAAAAAATTACCTGAAAAGAAAATAAATAAAAAAATTTATTTCAATAATATTTATATAATTTTGTTTATTTAACTTTAAAATTAATAATAAACAATAACAAAAGTACATACTTTCTTTTAAAATGTAAAACTTGTTACAACTATTTTCAGATTTAACAACAAATTAAATAAAAGTTCTATTTAAATATTAAAACAAAATTTTAACATTTTATAATTATTTATAAAGTGTTAGCGGAAAAGGATTTTATGTTTTAGAAATAATATAAAAAATACAAAAAAAAAAATACACAATTCCGCAATTTAGTGAATTAAACCAACAATATAAATTGCATTTTATTTTGATAGTGTTTATTTCATTTTACTTCCTTTTTATTTCAAATAAATTTTGCGGTTTTAACAATTGTTCAATTGTGAATGTCTATTAAAGTACTTGTGTTATTATAATACTTTGTACTCGTATGTTTGTATATGGACATATATGTTGATATTGGTATGCAAATTAAGTAATTTAAATGTTCAAAACTATTTATTTATTTATGGATTCGGGGCGGTTTTTAAATAAACTTAAATAAAATGTGCATGATTTTTTTTTGTTTGTGCAAATTATTGTTTTTACTATTTATATAAAATTTTAATTGAGAGAGAAATTTTTTATTTGTAATATTTAAATTTATTCTTTTTTGCTGCAATTAAAATTATTTATTTTTTATATAGGAAAAAATTTAAATATTTACACTATATATTTGTTAAAAAATATATGTACGTGGTATGGTATATTATGGTATGTTTATATTAAGGGAGAGGGAAGCGCAAGTTTTGAAAAAAGTCGAAATTCTTGAGTTCTTTATGCGTAACAGAAATTTTAATTGGAATGGTGTTTTTTGTATGAAAAATGTTTGCATAAGTTGAAGCTTTTTTTTACATAACCCTTGCATTTCTCAATGCAGCATATTTATAGCCTTCTGCGGAGTCTTTAGAAGTATATTTCTTAACTTGGACTAGTGTACTTGTTAATGTATGGGTGTATGAATATTTAAATGTATAATAAGTTTTATGCACTTTAGGAAATAAAACACGAATGTTAGAAAAAAATTACATAAAGTATTCAAGAATATTTGAAACTTGTGTGTATGTTTCCTTACGAGATTGAGCGAATGAGTGCTGTTGTTAAAGCAAAGTCAAGTGCTATGATTGTTTGTTTGTATGTATTAGTATATGCTAGTAAAACAAGTTCATTTTACAAAAAAAAAAAACAAAAAAAAAAACAAAAAAAAAAAAAAAGAGAAAGAAACGCACAATATGTTTCACCATACTTGCATTTATCTGTACAGTGGCAAAAAAAAAAAAAAAAAAAAAAAAAACTAATCGACATGAGTGATATTAATTTAATAAAAAAAAGAATAATACAATTTTCTCATAATTTTTAACAAAAATTGTTTAATGTTTATTAGAACATTAAGGTTTCAATTCTGCATATATTTTAAAATTAATAAAAATAAGAGTTAATTTAAAACGCCGTTTATATAATGACATTAAAATTCAAGACAAAAAAATTACTCAACATCATTTTATTTATTCTTCGAGAAATCACAAAAAATTAAATTTTTTATTTCGACTTTATAACCTCTTTTAAGCGTTTTGATATAGACTTGAGAAGGATTTTGTTACAAAAAAAAAAATCTAGCAAAAAATTTTTTTAATAAAATGATTAATTAACTTTATATAGAAATTTAATTATATTATTAATAAATGTGATTAACTTTATAATTGGTTTCAATTTTTTGACAAAATCGCTCTTAAAAAATATAAAGAAAAAAGAAAATTTTTAATAATTTTCTGCTGTTTGCGCTGATTGTAACGATTGAAAAAGCAGTAATACGAAATATTTACATGATTTCTCATTACTCGGAGACATATTTAATAATAATCATTTGGTATGTAAGAATTTTAAATATCTAATAAGATTTTTAATCGTTTCAATATTTTTGTAGATATTACGGTCATTGGTAACGGTCATTGATTCAGTTTCAAGATTCATTCTTCTTTTAAAGCTGTTCTATGAAAGATTATTTATATATAAAAAGGTCAGTTCACATTGATTGTTTTAGACGATTTGTTCAGATATCTGTCACATTTTTTAATGTTTTTATTGGTACATCATTCTAGGTCATAAAGATACTCAGATATGAAAACCTTTATGAAAATGCTGCAAAAAGGAAGCCTTCCTTTCTATAATATGTTTTCGTCAGTAAAATATAAGTATAATATATATATTAAAATTTATTTAAAAAGGACTCTTGCAGAAACATTACACACAATCAACATATATTATACATAAACTACATACATAAGTATATTATTATAATTTATAGTTAAATAAGGGTATAACTCGAAAATATTATGGAGGGAAACGAAATATGACATATAGTTTCGTCTTGGTATCTTATAAGTCCTACTGAAAGTCATAGATAATCACATGTGAGCTACATGAACTATTCGAAGTCAAAGGTTACAAAAATTGGATATATATGTGATTATCGGCAATTTAACAGGAAGTATATAACGCTAAGATGAATTTATATATCAGCTTTTGTTTCTCTTAATAAAATTTAGAGTTTTCATATTTTTTGTTGCCTAATTTTATTAGTTTTATTTTTAATAATTAGATAAATAATTATATCAGAATTCGTGTGTTTTTATTGAAGAAAGAAGCACTTAGTTAATTGTAGAATTGAAAATCTTAGTTGATTTTATGCAAACGTTCAATCACAATTCTAATTTATTTGATCATAAAATTTAAAAGATTTAATTTAGGCCAAAATCAATTATCCTAGTTAATTGATATTATAATTTTGATGATTTAAGCAAAATCAAACAAAAATTTAATTAATATAACAATTTCATAATTGAAGTCCATTTATGTATATATTTTTTTCTGTGTTATATTCAAGATCAATTTTGCTTTATTCAATACCTTACTTACACTTACAGTATCAATTTAACATAATTTTTATTCGTTAAATTCAGACATTTCTCTTTTCTAATAAAACTCCACAAATTTTTATTTAGATTGTTATCTGGTGATTATAATAGGTATTTTTTATTAATTTCATGCAGTTACAGAGAAAACTAAGCTTTATATTTGTAGCAATAATATTTGGGTTATTATCCTGGGAAATACAAATCGGTCGGAATTTCCCAATTTCTCAGCAATTTCATATAAATTTTATTTTAAAATCTATATATAATACCATATATAAATAATTATAAATACTAAAATACCTACTCCAGATCCTGTTACATACGTTACACAATACTTCAACTACTTTACTTTCCGGTAGCTAACTAACTTCCTTTTTCTAGCTTGATAGATAGACTAGGACATTCATATTACATACAAAATGATATTGCTAATTGCAAAAAATTCATCCTTCCAGAACTTTTTTGACTTCTTGGCGAAACCTCTTACAAATTCTAATCTCAATTTATATCCCTTTTGGATGTGGGGTTTTCTTTATACCAAACCTGGTTCTAAAATTATTTATTTTTTAATAAATCTAAATTTCTAGAATGCAACGCTTATTCCAAAGTATTTTTCACTATCTTTAGCCATGTTCGATGTATTTAGTTTGTGATTTTGTTTCACTTTATGAATAAATTTTACATTCAGTTAGCCTTTGTAAACCTTAATGGTCCGCTGATTAAGTTTTATTTTCCAGTGAATTTTTTCTTGGCTTTTACGCCTTTTCTACAATTTAGTTTTCCAAGTTTTCTTGCTAAAAATTATTAATTATAAAGTTTCTGGTTTCAACTGAAATTTCTTTTTTTGCGTTCTTTTTTGTATAAAAATCGCAATAAAATGATGTAGAATTATATAAAACACATGTAACTAGTGTCCTAGTTGTAAAAAGAACATCAAAAAGATATAAGAAAATTAATATACATAGTTATCGGAAATGGACAAACAACATGTCGCAAACTTTCTTTGCATTCGAATTCGAATTTGACAGCGCTTATTAAAGTTCTGTGTATTTAGGGGCATATATTACTAAAACTAGAAGGAAACACACATTTCAAATAAATATTCCCCATTTTACTCGAAATATTTCAATAAGTATATAAATTATAACGAAATTATAATAAATGAAATGGTACATCGAATACTTTTTTTGCCCACTGCATATGTATATATGTATATGTGTGTGAGCACTAATGTTGACTCTCCTCTTTCCTTGCTGTTGTTTCAATTGAAAATTTTCCTTTTTGCCTTTATCACCTAAAACTCTCCTTAGTGGGAGGTGGCGAGTTTGTGTGTGTGTGTGTGTGCACTACAAGTATGTATTTGTTTTTGTGGCAGTTAAGTAGAGCATATTTAGTTTTTTTAAATCGTTTTCAAAAACCTGCCTGACCTGAGTTTCGATATTAGCGAATGTTTGCTAAAAACAAAGAATTAAACGAGAATTATATTAATTATGAATGTTCGTAGCATCGAGCTTTTTTCGATATTAAATAAAAGCGTAATTTTCGAGAGTTTTAAAAATATCGATATCGCAATATTTAAATTTTCTAAATAAAATATCGAAACTAAATGTTTCGAGAAATTTTCTAATCTTCTTAATTTCTCTAGGAATTCTTATGTAAACAAAAGTAACATACATAGTATATATTTTCTTGTTTGTGCATGCAAAAGACTGAAACAAAGAGAATAAAGTGTCATCTTACGTCATAGTTCATAGAGATCTGTTGTAAAATATTGCGCTTTAAAATTTAAGACGTTAGTTAAATTTTTTGAAGTTTTTATTAAAAAACACTAATAATAAAATTTTAGAAAAAATGGCAAGTAATGCCACTACTTGTCTAAATAAATTTGCAAAATAGCATATTTATCTCAATATCAAATATCGAAGGCTTATATTCAAAAAGGACTACCTGCAGATTTCTAAATTCTTTTTTTGTTCCAAACTCTTTAGTGTTTTTTTTTTATCTGTGGTAGGTTTTTCGCTTTATGTTTTTGGACTATCTCCAAACAATGTATTTTCTTTAAGGAAAAATGGGTCATCTGGAAGTTTTTGTTTGATTTTCAAAGTGGTAAATAATGAAAACTTTCCTTGAGATTTAAACTTTTTTCATCAAAATTATGCTATCTTAATACGGTTTGAAGAAAAAATCCATTAAAGTTAGAATTTTAACTTTTTGGAAATTTATAGACCACATGCGCGTTAGCCATCAATATTTTATGAGGCTAAGTGAGAGCATTATACCTTAAATTTTTAGATAGGAATAAAATATTTTATTGAAATAAAATTCGCGTTTATAAGCAAAATATCTTAAATACCAAAAGTATTTAAAAGTGCAAATTATTCAACATCGACATTTAATTATACCGTTCGACTCAGAATCAATTACTGAGTCAGTTTAACGTCTTTCCATAACGATTCTTCCATTTTTTCATTCTGATAAGAATTGAGAACTAGATTTATTTTTTTAAAAGTTCACAGATATAGTCCAAAATTTTAATTCATTAATTAATAAGTAAATAGCTTCTTCGAATGTTTTAATCACAATTGAGTTGAATTATTGAGTTATTGAGATATTAAATTTAATACAATTTTAATCAGTTAAATTTTTTTTGCAATTTTTTTTCACATGCAATTTTTATTTTAATATTAATTTAAAAATTTTTTTTGTTTGTTTTTGTTGAGTACCCATACTTGTGATTTTACGGTTGCAATGTTTATAGATGGTCCTGTTAACCATCAAATTTCATTTCTTTTTTGACTCTTGAATGGTAAGATATCGTAAATTCAATATATTGTCAAATTTTTACCAAACATTTTTTCTTTTACACTTTTAATTTTTGATAAACAAATAGGGTTATTTTAACATTTTATAATACACATTAAAAATAAATTAAGAAAAAAGGTCCAATTACTATAAATAAAGGTTAAAAGATTTACTTTTAAGTGTGAGGTTTAGTAGACATAATAATAATAAATCGTAGAAGACCGGATCGCAAAATATTGAAAAATGAGTAAAGGAAATAGTTTTTATGCTCTTCTAAACAATTGGAGTTTTTCAGATAGCTTTTTTTTAATATATGCCCTCGATATATTTTCTTGAGCAGCCGAAAAATTAATTATATTGAGAGAAAAGCCGCTGATGACTTCTCATTATATGGATTATTATTTTTGAAATATAATTTATTATTATGTTAATTTTATTCCAATATTTGATTTATTGTGTTAAATTTTAAATAAAATATAACTTCAAAATTGAAAACAGCTTTTAATTTTATATTCGAAACAAAATGTAAATGAAATAAAATAAAAGGCTATCATTTTCGAACTATTGCCAATGTTAATAATCACAAATCGTTAGTAATATTAATAACGAATAATTTTCATAATTTTTTGATACCGAAATTGTATCACTAACAAATATTTCTACATTTCTCAACTAATACGATAGACGATGCTTTGAGATCGAACGATTTGCCCTTACAAAGTGAGCGACGAGTGAGCTCAAGGAGCACATATTCGGATCGCCAACGATAGTCGTTATCGAATGTTTTGTCAGAGAAATATTCGCGAAATGTTTGAACGGGATATCATTATCGAAGTTTGTGGTCAGCTAGGATAAAAGGAGAGTGAATGGTTTTGAGTAACATGTGTTAGTTTTATGCGTGTTTACAGTAAATAATGCACTCAGGGAAACTAAAAAGAGAGCTTAGATAGTTTAGATAGACAAGACTATAGATTAGACTATAGACTAAACTATGGGCTATCCAGCACAAGCCAATTATTATAGGCGCGGACTTTAATATCGCATCTGAAGATTGGGGTTTTCTAAGGACGAAAAAGAGGAGAAGAGTGCTTTTTTAGGCTTTTTCTTTACCTGATGTTGTGCTGTTGAATAAAGAAAATGTGCAAGCCTTTAGAATCGCTTTGATGAAGAACGAACCACAGAAACCACTAAGCAATAATATTTAAATTTAACAAAGAAACCCCACCGAAAGATGCCACGGGGAAAAGCTACCTCCTATGGCTGGGATAGTGATAGACTGGATTCAGATACTTTTGCAGAATCGTTCCTCAGTCAACATTTCGTCATAATAGAAAGATTGGTAGATGCCTTAAAAAAAGGCTTGTGATGTATTAATGCCAAGGAAAAAGCAACAAAAGAAGAAAAAACTACTGATGGAACGAGGATATAGCTCATTTCATCCATAATCAACAGCAAAATGGATGGTTTAAAAAAAGAAACTATGCAATAAAGCTAACTCCAACCTATGGGAAAATGCGTGTCGAGTAGTGATGCAAAGGTACCATGTCCCTTTTTGATTAAAGAAGCAGTTGCTACCCTATTTCTACAGAAAGAACAATAAACCAGCTGTAATAAGTCTGATCCAGAATCACTAAATGAGGAAGAAATACTGAAATTGTGTACAAAAATTGGCAGCAAAAAAGCATCTGGAATTCAAAGTATTCCCAACAGAGCATTAAAGATGACACTCAAAACTGATTCCGATTCCGAAACCAGGAAAAACCTTAGGAGAACCACAGTCATATAGACTGTATCTCTTAGATGCAGTAGGCAAGTGTTTAAAGAGGGTAATATATAATAGAATCCACAAAACTATAGAAGAAACTGCAGATATCTCGCAAATGCCGAAAAGGCTATCCAAGGCAAGGCGCGAGTCGGAAATAGTGATATTGTCTCCATGGGTGTTACAAAATATCTGGGAGTGATAGGGTGGCATCCATTTGGAAAAGCTTCTTAAAGTGTACTTCCAGAAAAGACATGATGTTAATTTTCCATTGAAGTTATTTCCGAATATGTAGTATATATCGCACCATATTCCTCGAAACATGTTGTCGAGAATATTTAACCAAGGAGAAAAATGGAAACTTAGACATCCAGTGCAGACTAATCCGACAGATCGAATGGTGACTCTCGGAAGGAACTTAGAACTCGAAAGAACAGCAAAATGAACTGTCCACCCTGTGAAGTAGTACCAAAAGCTAGTCCCGAAGAGTGTGGGGTTGACGATGAAGGTCGTTTTAGTCGCGAAAAATTAGCGACGTATTGAAGGTAGGAGGTCAACATTAAAAAATTATACTATAGACTAGACTATAGTATAGGATATCGACTAGACTATAGACTAAATTATAGAATAGATAATAGACTAGACTATAGACTAGACTTTTTTCAATACAAGAAGATCAATGTGTGGGATTCCAGAAAGAACTAAAGATGCACTTGAAGTCAGTTCTATATGTTAAAATAGGAAGTGACATAATCACTTCCTATTTTCTTAAATTTTATAATTGTTGCATTTCATTACATATTGTGTAATTTTTTTTTACAAAAATCTGTCCATTACTTTAGGGGATAGTGGTCTGCATAAAAATATAATTCGTTTGATTTTACTTTTCTTGTAATATACAAATTTCCTATATTAAAATTCATGATTTAATTTAATATACTTATTTAAAATATATAGTTTTTTAATGCATAAATTTTATTTTCTTAGTATTTTGAAAATGGAATACGTACATAATTCAACATTTTCAAGATATAAATTAAAATTACATATTGGAAAAAATTTATTACTTGCGATATTTGCTATTTTTCTCGATAGTCTATATACTCATAGGGTTAAAGAATATACCAAATAATTTCAAATAAAAATCTAAAAAATGGTAATCTGGAACGTAATAAATAAATAAAATAGTATGTTGTTTTTTTTTCCACAGATATCTTGAATTCATTTTGATCTTGTATCATTATCTATGGGATTTGATACACTTTACCGTCTGTGGTTAAAATTGCTTGTTTTTTTTTTGGCGGATAGTTTAAGACCATACTCTAGTAGCCATTTATCACAACGGTTGAGATAGTGTATGTAAAATAAGGAGCACTACGTTATCAGCATATCCAATTATACTTGCACCTATTGGCAGTTCCAGATTTAGAAGTTTATAATACATGATATTCTATAAGAGAGGTGCTGGGACCGATGCCTGTGGTACTTCGGCAGTGTTGCAATATTCTTTCATACTACTATTCGTTGTGAACAAAATTATTCTATCATATAAGTAGTCGGCTAATATATTATATAGTGAAATATTTATTTCTTTGCTTCCACAAGAGTCCAAACCTACTTTCCATTTAACTAAATTAGAAGCATTTTTAACGTCCAGCGTAATAACAATTCATAAACCTTTTGCTTTCTTTAAAGCTAGTGCAATATCAGTTACCTATTTTATAGTATCCACCATAGTTTTTCCCTTTTGGAAACCACGTTGATTTGAAGATAATCCATCGTATGTCTTCATTTCTTCCTCTAATCTGGAGTATAACAGGCTTTTGAATAGTTTAACTTGTGTATTTATCATACACAAAAGTTTGTACGAACTAGGTCTAGATCCCTTATGTAGCAGAACGTGTTTTTCCGTTTTCCAACATTTGGGAAAAATACCATTCCTGAAGCATATATCGTAGCACCCAGCAATAATCCAAGCCCAATCTACCCTGTTAGCTTAAGTACTTTATTTGAAATTCCATCAAGTCTTTGGCTTTCTCCCCACTTTCAATTTTTAACACGTCTGGTTCATCTCTTTAGTATTAAATGACACGAAATCATTTCCTGTTCGTAATAAAGGGTTACATATAAGTCCTTGTGTATTTGTTGGCCACTATAGACTAGTCTGTAGAAAAGACTATAGACTAGACTATTACTAGAATATAGGCTAGAAAATAGACCAGACTATGGGCTAGACTATAGACTTTGCAACAAAACCAGTTTTTATATTATACATATTTTAACAATTTATTTTTTTGAGTGTATTAACACTACCATCCAACCCTTCAAATTCATATATCTATTTATTAAGGTTAAAGTAAGTATATATTAGCTATTACTATGTCCATATACAACACTTGTTTCAATAACGTTAAAAAATCTTAGAAATCTAAGAGCATTGTACAGATATGTAATAGCACAATAAACAACCAACAACAAGTTGTTTTTTTTAAGTTTTTTTCTTTTTAGATTTTTTTCTTACATCTAACATTTTTCTATGTATCACTATGTATTTAATTATTTTTTTTTTCTGCAGAATTACTCTTTTACATTTCTTAACAACAGCACAGAAAGTTAAGAAGATGAGAAATAAGAATGAAAAAAAAAAACGACAACAAGATTGCAACATTGTACTTGAAGCAACAAATACTTACTGCTGTTGCTGTTGTAACCATTGTTCATTCAAGATTTTTAAGAGCAGCTAAAATTGCTTAGCATCATCAACATATGTTGCCTGCAACTCTTCAAAAAGTTCAGGGTTAGGTTTTTGTTGTTAATGCGTATATTTTTGTTGTTGTTTCGTTCTCGAGAGTATTAAATAGTAATAAGATGCAGCAATAGAGGAGCAACCCAAAGAACTATTTCATTAAAAACTTTTGGAATATTTTTTGTATGAGCTTTTTAAGTTTTTTATTTTGGATATATTTAATTTAACAAAATGGTAGTAATTTTTTCTGGAAAAACTTTAGCAACTCTAATGAAATTGTTGCAGAGCTTAAAAATATTTCACTTTTAGAGAGCCTGAAGCCTTTCGGTATACGTAAGGTGGCCAGTCTATAAAAAAATGAATTTTAAAAAGCTAAAATTATCAATGGTTTAAAATTTATTATGAATTTTTACTGGTTTTATTAATGTTAAAACGACAAGCCTTTTCAATCTCAAGTTTTGTTAAAAAGTAGTAAACTAAATGATTTACATAACTTGTACATATCATAGCTGCAATTTTACCAATGGAAAGAAATATTATTGTAATCTATTTCAATTCCATTAATGTTATTTATAACCATCATATAACATTAACAACATTAAAGGGAAATCTTGTATTTAGTATTTTCATTTCTTTTCAAACTGTGTAAATCCCCAAAAGAAGTCTGTTTGAGCTTGAATAATTTTTAAACTTTATGTATAAAGAGGTCTTTTCTACCAACAGCAAAACCTTAACACAGATGGGATTTTCTGTATGCGTATATAAAAATAAAATATATGTATTTATGTATGTACATGTATTGCATTGTATTTGAAACTTAAAGCATAAAAATAAGAAGCGAAGGTAAGCAATTCATGCATTCAGGTAATACACAAACGTGTATATGTACATATGTATAAGAGTTTGGAAAAATACACAATGGATTTAAAATTTCATTTTAAAATCGATTAGAAAATAGAAAGAAAAAAAAAAAAATAAATAAAATTGTACACTCCCAGGGGTAAAAATGTCAAGGGCTCCACCGTGCAGGCCTTTTAGAAGGTCTATTTACACCTTCTTTTAGCTGCAGTTGCTCGTGCTAACCAGGCTTATAAAGAATACCTCAAGAATACCTCATACTTGCCTTCTAAAATATCCGATAGAACTTCCGACTTCCCTCCTCTTAGAAGGAGAATAAGAAGGTATATTTTTTTAATATATTTCCTTTTAAACAACAACCAATATATTTGGAAACGAGAAAGAAAGATATAGTCGATTAAAACCTACTATATGATACCCTACACCATTGTGTAGGAGCATAAAAATTCGGGAAGGAGACTTATATTACAATTGTGGCCAATGTAAAATAAAATGTAAATGTAAAATAAAATATGCAAATGCAGAATAATGCGTAGCTACTAATATCTAGATGATTTTAAGCACTTTAGGGCGATTCCTAAAAGTGGTTTTATATGGACCGATTATTATAAAATTTGGCGATTTTGTTTCTACTTATATAAAAATTATTTGTGTCGAATATTACCTTGATACTAACAGTTGTATGGGATTTATGCATGATAAAGTGATTTTTATATGGGAGCTATGGTCAATTGTGGGCCGATTTTCATAAAATTTGGTACAAAGATTGCCACTTACAGAACTTCTTTGCCCCAAATTTCATTAAAATATTCTTATTGTTAAGGGATTTTGAGTTTTAAACTCTAGTCCGGAGGACATTTGTATGGGGGCTAGGTGAAATAATGGACCGATCACAACCAATTTCAATAGGCTTCGTACTTGTATTATAAAAGTCCCATGTGACAAATTTCATTGAATTATCTTTAAAATTGCGACCACTACTTTGTGCACAAAATTTGCATGGACAGCAAGCTAACTGTCCAGCCAGACAACCAGACGGACGGACGGACATATATCATTAGATCGATTTAAAAAGTGATTCTGAGTCGATTGATATACTTTAAGGTGGATGTTGGATGATTTTTTTGTGAGTTACAAATATCAGCACAAACGCCTAATACCCCAACCTCCTCTATGTGGGGTATAAAGGTCTTTTTGTATCACTTCTTCAGAAGGGCTGCTTTCAGTTTTTATTCTAAAGGTCTCTTAGAAGGACCGCATCGGGTTGCGAATGTATAAGTCAATGCACTCAATGACATCATGTGTCTTTGAGTACAATGATTTATGTTGAGAGCAGGGAGAAATTCTTCTGGAAAAATGGCCTTCTAAGAGGGCTCCTTACTTCTTCTTTTTAACACAGAGTAATATACACTGTCGGACAAAATAAAGCGCGGTTTCCTCCACTTGCTATTTACTAAATAATAATTGTCTTCTAGGTGCATCATGGGCCACTTTTTTGATGTCCAAATATTTGTCATTTTATATTGTTTAATTTAATAAATAAAAGATGTTTTTGTATTATTTATATTTCGAATGTAATAATAATTTGAATAGAACTTAAAGATTAGAATATTAAAATTTAGCATTTTTAAAGCATCTATCTTCAATTTTGCAACAATAAATTGAAAAATTAGAAGTCAAATTAAAGAATTTAGTAAAGTGTCAATTTATTTTGTCGCACAAAATCTACGACCAACAGAACATTTTTACCCTAAACACGAAAGGCAAAAAATTCAAAAACTTTTGTTATTTACTAAATTAAATAATATAAAATGACAAATACCTGGATACCAAAAAGTAACCCATAATGCACCTAGAAGACAATTATTATGAAGTAAATAGCAAGAGGAGGAAACGGCACTTTATTTTGTACGACAGTGTACATACATACCTATACATAAGAATTTATAAGGTGTATGTAAGCATATAAGCGTCTTTCAAGGAAAAGTACGCATCTAAGTAAGTAAGAAAATTAAGGATAAAATTTATATCATAAACATACTATTTGTTTATATATTTACGCACAGTGTTTTGCTCCCATAAAACGAATCGTAAAAATGGAGGATATATTGTAGAAACATAAAACAGCAGTGTTTTGTTCAAAAATTATGAAAAATTAAAATTCTTAAACAAATTGGGACAAAGCCACGCCCACCTCCCATATGAACTGAATTTTAAAAATATGTTTCCTACAATTATAACCAGATTGCGACCAAATTTGTTACATTGTCATATATATGTGCTATATATATATTTACTGAATTTTAGCCCAATCGGTTCAAGAACACGCCCATCTCCCATACACACAAAACTCTCAAAATTATATTTTTTTTTTGCAATTATAATCAGATTGCAACCAAAATTAATATGTTGACATGTATTTATCTCAACCTATGCCAAATTCTAGCTAAATCGCACTTTGGTTTCGTTGAGCGCTTTTGTTGGCAACTACTATCAGTGAACAATTTTTTTTCTCGTTTGAAATATAGTTTGGGTGAAAATCAAAGCAATTTAATATATTTATTTTGTCAAAAATAAACAGTAAAGTTTCTCTTTTTTGGTTAAAAAGTCATTACAAAGGAAAATATTGATTTTATCGAAAAAGCGCAGAAAATCGCAAAACCAGACATAGTGAAAATATGGCCCAGATATCATTGTATTTGTTTACATTGTGTTCTTGTTTACCAATTTTCAGCGAAAACTTGTAGGCCTATTCAAAACTTAAATTTTCCACGAACCCAATTTTTTTCTAGTTTACGTAAAACACACATTTTTTCCCATGTTGCCAACAAGTTCTTAAGCAAACTTCAGATTACGCAAATATTTCATCGTATTTTCCGTAATGTTTGCTACTAAATACAGAGTTGATTTTTGTTCACATTTATTTTTCTTTTTTGTTTGATGAAACAACTATCAAATGTCGAAAAGGAAAAAAATATTTTCAGCCTGCTCAGATTAGATGCATTATTTACTGAAAATTATTTGATTAAACACAAAATTACTACAAATTTATTTGACATCAATTCTAAAATGAATTTATAGGAAAATCTTATTTTTCATTTTGTTTTAACCAATTTAGAGTACTTCTCTAAGAGAATTTCGGAATATGTGGATATAAGGGTAATGTTTGTAGCATTTTATTTAATATAAGGAGAAAATGATATTTATTTTAAATATATTTTTTTATAAAATATACAAAGAAACATATTTAGGTAGATTTAAGAAATAAAAACTATATAATATTGAAAAAAATGTATTTTAATAGATAATATATAAACTGATCACTTTGTCAATTTAAAGTTTGTGTACATAAAAATAACAATTTTTTCAACCCAAGCCATAAACCGCATCAGCTGTCGTTTTCTGCTGTTTGGTCTTATATTTATTTTGTAAGATCAAATATTTTACAACTTGTGTTCGCACAATGTTCATGTTAGCGGCACTTTTAGTTAAGGGCAAATAGTTTTGTTTATCCAAATTATCTGTCATCTTATTTGAATCGTAAAAATATTTGTGGTTCACAAAACGCAAAGCAAATATTGGCAGAAATCGTCAAATATTAGCATAGTGTGAACTTAGCTATACTATTTTAGTATTTAATTATAAATAAACTTTTCCTCAGATATATTTTTTTTAATAAAATTTTATAAAAAACGGTTTTATTCAATAAACAAAAATTAATGAAAAGTGTTGAAAAAAGAAATATTTTGTATACATATTTCCAAATTTGTTTAAAAAACTCTACTTTGATCTGTGTGACGAAGGAGTACCAATAAAAAAAATTTATTTTCTGGCATTTTAAAGCCTTAATTTAATTTTGATCAAGAAAAGTGGTCGATAAAACCATAGGGAATCGTTTTAAGGGCGCGCCCACTTTCCATGTAAACCATGTACACTTTTAAGTAACTTGATGAAATTTTAAAGCAAATTTTATGAAATTTAGCATATATGATTATTTTGAAAATATCTCTTATAAGTATTAGTATCGAAATAATATTCAACAATAAAAACTTTCATCCTCCAAACTTAGCAAGAATAGATCCAAAATTTACCTCAGTTTCCACATAAGACCCTCTCCGAAAATATATATATATATATATATATATATATATAAATAGTTCACGTTTCCGCTAGTTCACTGTATATATATTGCCGGCTTGTCCGACTATAACCTTCTTACTTTTTTTTTCTTTTTTATTTATTATTTTGTACATTATTTGATAAGGGTAAAACACCTTTAATTTAAAAACAAAAAAATTAAAAAAATAAACTACTTACTTTTTGCCTGAATAACTAGTTATTTTTGTGCGAGTTGTCCACAAATGCATGTAGTTATTTTTAGATTCTAGGGGTACTCAAAAATATGTGCCCAAACGAAAATAAAAAACAAATTTTTGCCGTCAGTGAGATTTGAACTTGGGCACAAATTAACCATTATTTTTTAGTGACTAACGCCTTAATCAGTACATAACCTTACACTTAATTTTCTAAGTGACAGAAAATTTTTAGTATAAAGTATCTTCGTAGACATTTTGTAAAAAAAAAAACTAACAGCATCAGAATGGATCGAATCAACAACCTTCTGGTTGATAATCGAGCACTCTAGTCAACTGATCCACGTGATTTCAATATCGCAGACTGTTATACTATTGAGTACTTATTTATATAATATATAGTAGGCAAATAATAATGACGCCTCATTACCAAGAAACTAATTTAATAAGTAGTTGTCATTACCGAAAACCAAAAAGTTTTTGCTGGATATTCTAAAATTAGCCTTATGTAATAGAGTTTCGCATATTTTACGCTGAAATTGTACAGTTTTTTTATATTTTATGCACACAATTAAGTTCTTAACATACATACAATGTAATAAGATAACAGGAGAAATTTAGGTTGTAAGTAAATATTTCAAATCTGCGGACAAAAATCTCAAAACTTTCTTTAATAGTGTACTAGGATATCAATTTAATTTACAAAATCATGAATAAAAAATAACATGTGTGTTTTCGTATATATTTTTTTTGAATTAGGCATAAAATATAAGTTTTTTTTAGTAAACAAAAAAAAAAAAAAAAAAAAAAAAAAAAAAAACTATTAAAAACAAAAAAAAACTATTAAAGTTATCTGAAATTTAGCGCCCATTAAACAAAAATTGCCACATTGGTGAAAAACTTAAATGCTTTTTTTTAAATGCTATTTTAAAATTTTCAGTTGGACGACTTAATTAATTTTGGCCTATGTTTGTTTTTCTCAATTTGCTAAATTAGGCATTAACGCCAACATAAAATTTGTAAATTTGCGGTCAAAATTTTGAACTTATTTTTACGTAGATTTTTATAATACAAAATTTTCTATTAAAAACAAAAATAAAAAATAACATGCACAGAACAAATTATACCAAATATTAAAAAAAAAATTGATTAATTAACTTTATATTGAAATTTAATTATATTATTAATTAATGTAATTAAATTTATAATTGGTTTAAGATCTTTTGTTTGAGAAAAGACGTGTCAATAAAAAATATAAAAATAAAATAAGTTTAATTAAATTGACAACCTTTTTCAGTTGTTTCGGTTCAATCTATCGTTAGAAAAATAGTAATACGAAATATTTACATGTTTTCATCAGTCGGTAACGTGTTTAATGAATAAATATTTGGTAAGTATGAATTTTAAATATCTAATGAGATTTTTCATCATTCGATGCTATTGTAGATGCTCCCGTTATTGGTATTTGCGATTTTTTTTTTGATATCTGTCATGTTAATATTGCTATCTCATCCTAGGTCGGTCACAAGGGCACTCAGATAGAATAATATGATTTTTATTGGAACGTCATGTTAAGTTTCCAGGAATTAAATATAAATATTACATATTTTAAAATGTATACATTTTATACCCATTACAGTGAATTATATTACATTGATTTCTACATTATACATACATTATTGTAAAATCTGGTTAAATGAGTGTACAACACCAAACTTTAGTGGTTGGGGATCGAGACTTGACGTATTGTTACGTCTTGGCATCTTATAAATCTTTTTAAAAGTCACCGATAATCACAAGTGAGCTCCATGAGATACTCGAGGTCAAGGGTTACAAAAATCTGATTATCGGTGATTTCAACCAAATTTGGAATTTTAAAATGTTTCTCCTTTGACTTTACTTGTATTGTGTTATTTAAATATTTCTAATGATCCGTTAAATAACTATATTTAAAAGCTCTTTATATTGATTGGAGGGATTTAATTAATTGTAGAAAAATAGAGATAATAACGAATCACTCTTAACATATAATTTTCTTTTTAAATACTTTGTTTCAAACCCAAAAAGAAAAAAAAAATAATAAAAATAAAACCTCTAATATCTTTAAAAATAAAATTTTAGCGAATTTTTTTTCTAAAACATGAAAGAAACATTTTTTCTACGTATGGAAATTGCCCAAATTAGTATGATTTTGGCGCCCTCTATTGTTAACAAATAGAAAAAGCTTAAAATTTTTCATTTAACATTAGTTAAGCTATTACGTTAGCTTTCCAATAATATAAAATTTACTAACATTCATGGAATAATTTTATTTCTGAATTTTGCCTATGTTACAAAGCACTGTGCTACATACGTTATATAATATATATACTTATCTATGTACATATGTAAGTATGTACGTATGTATTTGCCTCACATAATCAGCTGTATTGTTTGCATTCCACTTCACAGTTAATTTAAAGCACACTTTTAGGAGTGGCATAAACTTAAGTATGGGAATTCTTAATTTGACAAGTGTTGTTCATTTAAATGATTTAACCAATATAATTCTTTTCTTTTGTTCTTAATGCGGTTGAATTTTTAATTAACTTATTTTTCTGTTTTGTTTTATTTAAGCGTAAAAAACACGAGTTAATCTTAAAAACTCAAGTATTTAGAAAAACTCAAATATATTATTACATATGATTTTAAAGAATTAAAAACCCACAACATAACAATATGGAAAGTGTCTAAGGGCAATTAATTATAAGATCGATGTTGTTTGATGATAGCAAAGAAAAGCGAGACTGTGCTTTAAAGAATTCCTATGCTATGGAACCGATGTTGAAGACCCAACGGAACTTAGAGTTTATAGAAAACCAGATATAAACTTTCATTGCACAAATTACACGGAAATGATCAATTTTAATAATATAAATATAATATAATATAAATAACGTATTTGAACCACCATTCACGCGAATCATTTCGTACAATATATTGAAAGAATATATAAATCAAGATGATCCACCCTTTAATGATCTAAACATATACAAGGACCGAAACGACATGTTCAATTGCTAGCTAACGTTTCGAAACGAGTTATACCAGAAAATGTAGATGCTGTTATAGCGACGACATCAGAGAGCCGTGCGAAATTGCTTAGACTTGAGAGCAAAAAGGATTTCAAACAATAATTTTTTTAGTTTCTTTTCTATTATTAAGTTGTATTAAAAAAATAAACTCCAAAACAAAACAAACATAGCCATTTCGCTGATTGTTTCATCTAAAGTGTTAAAAATGGTGATTCTTCGAAACCGTGGAACCTGGGTTCCAGGGGGTGTGCCACATGGGTGAGTCGGCCCTGTACAGTAAGTGGGGTCGGTCATACATTTATACTCGATTGGGGTACTTTAAATGGGTCAAAGTGGGATTTTGCAAAATTTGACCTTTGGGTTAAAATAAGGAACATCAGAATTCATTTTAGAGGTATGGTTCCTTTGGCAAAGTTTCTTATTTTGATTCCTAGAATAAGATTTTCCTTGTCACTTGGGCGATTTTTAAATCGATGCGCCCCAGCATATATATATATATATATATAATTTTTGGAAATCTTTGTTAACAAAAATTGGAGTTTTAGTCAATGAAATTAATTTCTGAGTCACCGTGTTTGCTTTTATATATTTCTAAATGTATAAAATTATTTTTTTACATGAAAAACATGCGTTTAAATTTTTTATTTATTATTATTATTATTTTTACTAATGATAATTTTGTTATTAATTAAGCTAAGTTTTAAAAAGGGAAAAATATTCGTATACATATTTTTTTTGACATTGTTACGTTAAGTAAAATGTATTATTTACAGCACGTATAGTTTGGTCTTCTCAACCAAAATTTATTATATTAGGAAAGTGAATATTTTTAATTTTTTTGGATACGCAAAAATAACGTAAACATTTTAGATTCTAAAATTAAAAAAGTGTGAAAATACTTCAGAGACAGATTTGTTCATGGTGTCACTAGTATCATTGCGATTGACAAAGAATATGGAAGACTCGGAGCTTTCGGCTAGTAGAATGGAAACAAAGGATGTTTGGAAAAATCAAACACCATCTTGCACGAAATACTGCAGACCAATTAAATTATAATTTAAAAAGGAAACTCATGATGTCAATAAAAATGAAGTCAGTGATATTAGAGGCCTAATCGCAATACTACATCCATTCGAATTATAGATTGACGGTCAGACAAATGAAGTAAGCTACTAATTAGTGCTAAGGATGACAGATGGAAGAGTAACACAGGCTTTGACGACACAAAGGCTTTATCCAGCTGCATTATATGTCAAACCACATCAAGCCGCTTAAACCAAGTCCCGGAAAAACCATTAGATAATAGTGATGCATATTAATTTGGATTATTACTGCTACATACAAGAATACGATTCATGGAACATAAACTAAAAATAAGTTATGATTTGGATTTTAAATCTACAGAATCAATAAGAAACAACGACACCAATAAGGATTTAAGAATTTTTCAAATATGGGTTGATTATAGATCAACCGAAACAAGGATCAGACAATACGAATGATGGGAACACAGCAAGAAGGTTTTTTTCAGATTCCGAAAGAGCATCTGAAATAACAGGTGTTGATATGAATCTTATTTCAAGATTTAAAACAATTATCGATATACTTGTGTGCAACGAACAAATTGATGTTAGAAAATTTGGTGATTATGAGAAAGATACTGCACGAATGTGGAGAAATATGTCTGCAACACTTCACAAAATCCTTTATCGTGGAGAAGATGTCATTAAGCATCATTTAGTACCACTTGGAAATCTATCAGAGGGATTTCAGGAAAAAAGGAATAAATATTAAAGATTTTATAGAGAGCGCAATAGCAGAAAAATATCACGAAATTTTACAAATGAAGATCTGTATAATATATTACAAGTAATGTTAGATTCGCTTATTTCTAGCATTCGAACTCAATGGAGAGTAGAACACCGGATCATAGATGCAGAACAAAAGAATTGCTAGAAGACAAAAATAATTTAGAACTAATAATAATAATGATTTGCTTTTATTTTTATTTAAGTAAAAAGTAAAATAAACATTAAAAAACTTTTAGTAATTTAAAAAAATAAAAATTTTCGTCCTTAGTGTTATTTAAATAAAACATAAAATAAAATTTTTTTTGTCCGAAAACAACCGATTATAGTAGAACTTGTTCTAGAATTGATAAACTGGGAACCTGCTCACAAAATTATCCTGAGTATTATTAAAATGTTTTTTTTATCTGCTTATAGCTTTTTTTATAAGTAAAGCTGATTCAAAAAACAAAAAAATCTGCTTTTTCATACTAAATGCTACAAAAAAAAAAATTAAAGTTCATCTTTAGACTTAAATTTCTTATCAATACTGAACTGATTTTAATGAAATCTAAAATATCTCTATCAATTCAAAAGTTCCTTTCCACCGAAAAAAAATGAGGAACAAAGATAGTCGGTCAAGACCGAATATATGATACCCTACACGATTGTGTACGAGTATACAAATTCAGGAAGGGGCTTATATTGCACCTGTAGCCAATTTTACTAAATGTAAAATAAAATATATTAACACAGAATAATGCGTTGATACTAATATTATGTACATTAGGGCTTTTCCTGGAAGTGGGCTTTTTTTGGGAGCTATGGTAAATTATGGACCAATTCTTATAAAATTTGGCAATATTGTTTCTACTTATATAAAACTTATTTGTGTCGAATATTAACTGGTTACTAACTAACCTTTGTATGGAATTTATTCGCGTTAAAGTGATTTTGGGATTTATATGGGATCCATGATCAATTGTGGATCTGTATTCATAAAATTTGCTACTTAGATTGTTATTTATACAGAACTTCTTTGTACCGAATTTAATTAAAATATTCTTATTTTAAGACATTTTTGAGAGTGAGGGCTAGTTGAAATAATGGATCGATTACAACCAATTTCAATAGGCTTCGTCCTTGTGTCATGAAAGTACTACGTGCCAAATTTTATTGAATTATCTTTAAAATTACGACCCGTGCAGTCAGACGGACGGATGGACATCGTTAGGTTGATTTAAAAGGTGATTCTGAGTCAATTGGTATACTTCAAGGTGGTTGTTTATAACTTTTTCTATGCGTTACAAATATCAGCACAAATGCATAATACTCCAACCATCCATTGTGGTGTATGATATAAAAATCTAAAATATCTCTATCGATTCAAAAGTTACAAATAAAAAAAAAAAAAAACGATTCTGATCTGCTGTGCGACGTATAATAAGCGAGATACTTACATTTCGAGATTGAATTCTTTGAGTTTATATATAAATAAAATTCCCGTTAATTCTATATAGACTACCAAATGTTTATTATATAATAAATAAAGATTGCTAACGTAATCATTTAAAAGTTAAACAATTTCTTTTAAATAATAAAACTTTTTTAGATAAAGAAAAAAATATCTGGTTTTAATTATTTAATCTGCGCAAATAAACTAAAATACTAACAGCTGTAAAAGCAACAGTTACAACAACTTAAAATACATTTTAATAAAGTCTCTATTTCTTATCCAATTATCCTTAGTTATTTTCATTTATTTTTCCCTGTTTCCTATTCCTTTGCCTTCATCTTCATATTCCTGTGTGTGTATATTTTAATAAAGTGTAGACATTTTTTTTTTTTTTGATTTGCACTTTTCATATTGTGTTGCGTTTTTTATATAGCGTTTTTTACCCTTTTCAAAACCGTGTTATTTTTAAAAAGTGTTATATTGCCTTTTTTATAGCTTTCTTTATTTTCTTCTTCTTGCTGCTGCTGTTGTATATAGAAATATCATTAATTTCTGCCAACATCTTTTCATTAATTATGAAAGCAAAGCTTTCATTTCTGGATTTGTTTTTCTATTATCTTTACTTTTGCTCCTGTTTTATTTTTTTGTGAAAAATTTGCTTCATGACTCCAATGTTTTATGTTTTTTCTTAACTTTTCACTTTTTCATTTTTTTTTTTTCGTTTATTTTAGCAGCCACTGAAATTTCATTTAAATTTTTAAACATTATGGCAAAAAGGAAATGTTTACCTAGTTTTATATTTTATTTACATTTATTTTTTATTATTCTATTTTCTTTATCTTTTTCATTTCTTCAGTTTTCATTTTTTTTACAAATGTTTGTGTTGCGAAATAAAATATTTATCATTAAGATAAGAGTGGCACCAGAAAAAAAGATGAGAGTATATTAAGAAAGAAACTCATTAATATTTTTAAATGCCATTAAATCTGTTGTCAGTTAATTTAGAAACAATTTAATAAAACATTTAAAGTTATTTTTTTATATTTTTTTTTGTGAGAATTTTAAATGTGTGGCATCAAAAAGAGAAATAAAGTTGAGGAAAATTTCCTCCAGAGACGTTTTATAGCAAAAGAGATACACAGAAAAAGTATTTGTTGGTTTTCCATTCATCATTGTTGGCCCTTAAGGGTTTTATAAGAAAAGCTAAAAATATTCAGTGGAGAAATGTTAAAGAACTGCTGAGGTCAATATCCCAGCAAAAAATTTTATTACCAAATAATCTTCATTAAAAACTTTATGTTTCCAATGCGCAATGTACATATGCAAATTTGAAAACCTTGAAGTTAATTAGTAAGTGATATACAAAGAAAAACAAACGCTTTTTTTTCTTAATAAAAAATATAGCATTACATAGTGAGGCAGATTGAACATTTTTTGGAAATAAATCTGAAACTTCTAATAGACTGCACAGTCACATATATAAAATCAAAATAAAAAAATTTTTTAAATTGTATTGTAATAAATATTGTTAGAAAAGTAACAATATAACTCATATAATTAAAAAAAAAAAAATTAAGAAAAACTATTTTTGTGGCTACAAAAGGACGCTATAGTAAAAAAATTTAAACCAAATACTAATGAACAAAAAATGTAATTTTAAGCTGTTTAAAGAAAAAAGTTTCCAAACATTCAATTTTTGACAAAATTCTTTGGAAATTTGATTTTTCAATACCACAGTTTATTTGTCAATTAAAACTATTATTATGCCTTAACTATAATATTTCGAATATAAATATTTTTTTTTACTCAAATTTACACATATTTTTTTTTATTTCAAATGAAAAAATTACTTAAATTTTATTAAAGATATTTATAAGAAAATTATAAAGAATTATACAAGTTTTTTTTAATAGATTAAAAATTAATTAGTGCCTAATTTTTGCCACAATTTAAAAAGTGTCTGATTTTCTGTTTTTACTTCAATTTCAAAGAGTTTTTAATGTTAACGTAATTTAATTAAAATTATTTTGAAATTGCAGAAACAACTAAGAAAAGGAAAAATATAATTTCTGGACTCTAAATAATTATAGAAAATTTTAAAATTTGAATACAACAATTAAATGAGTTCAATGTAGTAAAAAAACTATTAAAAATTATAAAAATTTTTCGCTTGCTTCTTAGGGCGTATGTAAATCGGTATAAATTTAATGTAAACAATATTTTTTCTATGGTGAGAAAATGTTTCATTCTACTGTGTGAAATTAAAACTGTAAAATGTTGACAAACTAAATTTTTATAATAAAAAAAAAAAAAATTTTAAATATTAAAAGGGGGAAAAAAAAGAAAATAGATTGAAAAAATTTAAAATGTTTTATTTGAAATCCCTTATGAGAGAAAAACTCCACTTTGGCCACGTTTTGTGTTCAAATGGACATTTAATCATTGAAATCTTGAGTGATGTTTTGCGTTTGAAATCTTAAAACTAAATATAAATTTTTGAAATATTTTCTAATATTTTTTAAACGTCGAAATTATATATACGTTTGTCAAGAATTCTAATAGCTTTATGAGCTAGTAAAATTTTATACACCTCATACCAATCAAAAATTTACTCCCAAACATACTTTTCTATCGTTCCACACAGGCACTTAGTATTGTGTTTGAATATATAAAAGAATAATTACTTCCTATTTTGTGCCACAGCTAAAAAAAAAATAATTTAAAAAACTTATAAATTTCTTTTACTACACAAAAGTTTACTAATTCTTTATGTTAAAAAATTTCGTGATTTTAAATTAATATTATTCTAGAATTTAATATAATATTAAAAACTAATTAAAATACAAAATTTGGAACGGATATCGGGCAAATTTAAGCAAACTAATAAGTTACTGAAGAGAAAACGTAGTTGCAGAAGTTAAAATAATCTTAGATGACAGAGTTTGGGTAAATAGATGTACTCTTTCTTCTATTAAGTCAAAATAGTCTGATTCATAAAAGGCCTTTTGACAATGGTTATCGCAAATTTTAATATTGTTTTAACCAGCATATTAGAAGAAAATGCGTGTCCTTGTTTCTTTGTTTTTTCAAAACTTTGTATATATTCAATTTGGGTCCAAAATATAAAACTCAGACCAGTATTTTAGCTTAAAATGACTTTTTAAATTTTAAGTTATATAGTAGGTAGGGGTGTTATAGTTCTGTTTCAAACAAAAAATAACAGACCAATAAATAATATACATAACACTGTCATTAAAAATTTTGGTAAAATTGTGACCAGTATTTTATTAGTAAATCCGTTTTTGCACTTCAAGATATATGGGAGGTAGGCGTGTCCTTGCTTCGATTAAAAAATAAATTAGCTGACTCATGCAAATTTTGGTAAAGTTCTGAGCAGCATTTTAGAAGAAACTTAGTTTCTTGATTTCAGTGTATATGGAAGGCAGCCGTACCCTTGAATTGATTTCTTCAAAACTTCATTTATATTAATTTTAAGTCTAAAGTAATATGCGTACCAAGTTTAAATTTTTTACGACAACTCCCATTATTTTTCGCCCCTATCATTGTCATCTCTGAGATGAAAAATTTAAAACTGCTTGCTAAATTTTTGTTTCTCATCTGATGTCTCAGATGAGAAAGGCGAGAAGGCCTTTAAAAAAACTTGCTTACGTGTGCAATTTATGTTTCGTATCTATGGAGTAATTCAAATTTAACAATTTATCAAAAACAGTTTTGAATTTGCAAAAATTGGGAAAAAAGTATCATCATAAAGGTAACAAAAATATGAAATATTCTATTTTTTCCTGCACTTCAAATGATCCAAACTTTTAGTTAATTATTCGTTTTAGAATATTTTATGAATTGTTGTGGCGATTTGTTACAAGATATAGCAACATATTTTGCATTATTTTCATGGATAATACTTAATTTAAAATATATTTTAGTAATTTAAATGGCGTATTTTATTTTTTTCTTCATTTTTAAATTTTCAGATTTTTAATGTTAATAAAACCCTTTACACTATATTTTGGTTCTGGTCATCTTTTATTATTTTCTAAATAAAAAATTAATATAAGAACATGTAAAGTTTTTAATACTTTTCTAAAAGATATTTTTATGAAAAAAAACTTGTCAATTTGTCAATAGGAGCCAGTTTACATTTTTCCGAATTTAACCAATTTTATTTCAATAAGTTTCATAAAACCCAATGTGTTTCATTTTTTTTATGATTTTAAACACAGACGAAAAATAAATATGGACTTTATGCAAAAATTTCGAAAAAGAAATACCATTTCTTGGGATTTTTTTCTAGTTTTTTGAAAATTGTGGAATTATTTTTATTTAAAAATATCGAAAAAAAATATGAAATCTATTTTCTTCAAATGAATAGTCAATATAATTACAATATGAAGTTATGGGTCAACAAATATTGCCTAAATGATTCCAACGCAAAGGGAGAGTATACCATAAGATTAATAAAATATCCAAAGAGTTTTTCAAAGTTAGTTCGAATTTAAATTTTATGGACTCTTATTTTCTAATATATATATATATATATATATATATATATATATATATTACCGCTGTCATCAAGATTTTATTGTTATTTGATATTTGTTTACTAAAAAAAGTAACCATAGCATCTATTCAATACCTCTTTCAAGGATATAAGTAAGTGCCAAGTTCCATTTTAAACGGTTTAATAGTATAAACGTAATAAAAAGTAAAATAAAGTAAACAATTCAATACAAAAGAGGACATAAAAAGGATATGGCATCCAGTAAAAATCAACAAAAATAAATAATAACATTTGCAGTAACTAATTTAATTGTTTTTTATTTCCAATCATATTGAAAAAAAGGGGTTAAAAAATTCTAACTTCAGGAGACCATAAAACTGAAATTCGAAATATATTATAAAACCTCTTTGGGGATTTTGTTAGATTAGTGTTTAGATTTCAATACGAATTTGGTTAATTACTGATTACACAGAAAAAAGAAAAAAAGGCAATTTTTTTTAATAAATTTCTTTTTAAATTTCACGATCGAATTTATTAAAATCTATTAATTAATATAGTTATTTTTTTTAAGAACAAAATAAAAAAATGGAAAAAACACATAAAAATTGCATTTATATTAAGTGTAAATAATTTTGGCTTTTTCATGGGACCTAATGGGACGTTTTACAAAACGAAGAACTTGTGTTTAATATGTAGTTAGTATTTGCTGTGTATGCACGCAGAGATAAAGCATGGTTACATCATTATCACTACAACAATATTATGTTCTCAATGTTAATTTTATTGAACTTTAATAACTTTGTGTTTATGATAACAATGATTTTGATTAAATTTTGTCATTTAATGCTTACATTCAATAATAATTTTAATATGATTGACTGCAATAATTATATGTTTTTAAATATTTTTACCAGAAACAAAATTTTGTTAATATGAAACATATCATTACTTCTACAGTCATTAAATATTTGCAGTCTTTTTCCTCACTCATAAACCATGTTCTGTTTTAAACCATATTAATATTATTATTCCTATAACAATAAAATGTTACAAATAAATATAATACTTATTCTTTTCACAAACTTAGTATAAAACTTTAATACTTATTTGTTTTTAAATAAATATGTATATATATAATTTACCAATAAAAATTTTATAAAAATAACAATAATTTTTATATGATAAGATGGAATATTTATATGATAACATGAGGTAAAAATATGATAATATCAAAATTTTATATAATAATATAATAAGATTGTTCAATTTTATGTAAAACTGTAATCATAACATTAAAAAATAAACCATAAAATCGGATAAAATATAACAAAATAGAATCATAATAATTGTTACTTATAATCATTTCTATTTTTAGCTGTGATCATGTGTTTCAATCATAATATGTTGATCTTAGATTATGGTCACTACAACTATATTTTTTCCCTGCGTGTGTTGAGTATTATGCTTTATTAATTATCCTTTTATTACCGCATATATTCCAGTAATAGCTAGAGGATCAAAAGATGACCTGCTTCCGTAAGATATAGAAAAATAATTCCGTGTGAGTAAATATTGTTAGCGTTTTCCAAGAAATATTATTAAATGTTTCTCGTTGAGGCAAAAATCAATAACCTTTATCAAGCAGTTATACAATTACATGAATACAAGTAAGTATCTTTTTATCTTTTTTTTTTAAATTTCTAATCATATGATCTAAGTTCCTTTGTAGATGCATACAAACGTTCTGCAAAATAGGCATAAGTACCTTTAATTTTTAGAACCACGTATACCGACATATGTCAGTTTTATGTCATATGTTAATTACGAAACTAATATACGAGTACATTAATTCAGTACATTATATTCATTATTGTAAAATATTAAAAAAATAACTATACTAATTTTACAATTAATAATTTAAATGAAGTTTTTTGTATTCATATTTGGTGGCAGTATGTTTTTGCAAAATTTTAATCAATTAATTTCACTTTTGATAACTGGAGCAAACTCAATCAAAATTTTAATTGATATAAGCAATTTCGTAATTAAAATCCATTTTTATTTTTTTTTTTTCTGTGCAGTCTGCACCAAAATTTACCAACTTTTGAATTTTGAGGTTAACTCCGTCTAGTTCACTGGGTTATGAAAATATATTGTGTGAGATATTGGTGAAATCGGATATCGTTAACCTGTGCCGCATCGGACCTGAAGTTCGTAGGGTGCGTTTATATGGCCTTTTTATTTATCTAATAAATATGATATAAAAACTCGATTAAACAATTTTAAAAGTTATTAGACCACTTGTGCTATTTTTAATAAATTTTGAAAAGTAAGTATGAAAAATAAGGTTTTGTTTCCTCATGGTTAAAAAACGTTGATTTTTAAAGGCTGTTTCCGAACTCCATTTTCAAACTTTTAAAAATTTTGTTAAAGAAATTTCAAAAAGTTTAAATAAACCTACGCAAGTTTATAGTCAACACCATAAGAATTAAAATTGAAAAAGAATTTGGTCAATAGCTTGTATGACTAAGCCGTATCTTCTACTTGAATTTTGAGAATTTGGGCAAAAAGATATTTTTTTGCAGTTTTTTTTAGTTAGTATAAAGTAAATTTTTTATTTCGAACTGATATTTAGACTAAGCAAAATTATTACACGATAAGATAGATAATATCTCAGACAACATAGTTCGTTGTTTTTTAAGAAATATGAAAATTTGTACGAAAACATAACTATTTCTATTTAGAATTCGATACAATTTTATGGCGATATATTGTAGAGATTTTGATTGGTATTCACAGTAAAAAAGACAAATTTAATCCTGAGCTGAGCTTTTAAACGCACATATTTTTAAATATTTGTAAAGTAAGTTTTATTAATAAATATTATTGATAAACAAAATTACAATTACCTTATTATGAAAGCAGAGTCATGATAAATCATCAAAATTCATCACAAAAATCATTGCATTCATATTCGTATAAAAAATATTTTTCATTACGCTTTCCTAAAAAATTTGAAATATTTAAAATTTTGTCCTTTGACCTTCCTATTTTAGAGGTGATCTTTGTCCAATTTTCTTAAAAAACTTCAGAGTATAATTTTCAAACATGGTTTATGTTATATCAGTTAAACAAAATTTACTTTATAACTAAAAAGCTGTAAACATATGTCTATTTGCTGAAATCCGCAGAATTCAAATCGCAGGTACGGCTTAGACATGCAAGATATTAAACTTTATTCTTTTTAACATTTTTTTGCATACTTTTAATCGAAAAACGAGAAAGAAAGATATAGTCGGTCAAGACCGATTATATGATACCCTACACCATTGTGTATGAGTATAAAAATTAGGGGAGGGGACTTATATTACAAATTTTACTAAATCTAAAATAAAATATACAAATACAGAGTAATGCATTGATACTAATATCTAGATGACTTTATGCACGATTCTTGGAAGTGGGTTTATATGGAGCTATTCTCATAAAATTTTGCAATTACTTACATAAAATTTATTTATGTCGAATATCAACTTGATACTAACATTCGTATGAAATTTATGCACGTTAAAGTGATTTTCGAAAGAGGGGTTTATATTGGAGCTTTGGTCAATTGTAGACCAAAAATTTGGTGCAAAGATTGATACTTGTAGAAAACTTCTTTGCACCTAATTTTATTAAAATATTCTCACTTTTAAGGCATTTTTGAGTGTTTAAACTCTTGTATGGGAGTTAGTTTTATATTTTCCCATATAAGCGCACCCTACAAACTTCAGCTCTGATGAGACACGATATTCAATTTCACTAATATTTCAAGCAATATATTTTACAACAAAATGAACGATTCTAGGGGGAGTTATGTTCAAAATTCCAAAGTAGGTAAATTTTGGTACAGTATACTATTGATATGCATTCATTTTGGGTTGAGATTTTTGAGGATTTTTTTTTTTTGTTACTCTGTGTTATTATTTACATAAAAAAATATTCATGTTAATATCCTTTACAGAACCGAAGCTACGCCACACTATGTATTTTTTTGAGGTGTGAGTGTTCAAAAATAAGTTAAAATATAAAAATCAGTATTTGAGTAATTTTAATTGTAATATTAATGAAATTTAAATTGTAATATTAATGTAACGTAATGTAATGTAAGACATAATGAAATTTCTAAAATTTCTAAAAGATATTTGGTTCTAAAATGGGCTAAATTTAGTAAGAATGAAAAAATAATTTTTTTTAGACCAATTTACTTTTTTTTCCTATATTTGGAATGTTGTGTTCTTATTTAGTCTAGTGCAAATTTTTTTTCAATTTCCGATAATTTCAACATATTCTTTTCTTCTTAACAAAAAAAAAACTTTATTTTGCCTTATTTTTTTATCCTCACACAGATGTTTAACTATATTGCTAAAATCAGCAAAAAATTCTACTTATATGGGCATTATCAAAAAATGCTGATTTTAGGACTTCAGAAAAAAAAAAAATATTTTTATTTTTTTATGGCACATTAAAATTCATTTGTATAAATATAAAGTGCATGTAGAATCATTTCGCTTTAACCGTGCAGGGGCGCGAAAATTATAGCGGTTTTAAGTTGAACATATAATAATTTTTACAAACTAGTAGTATAATTCTGGTAAAAATTATGTGCAATATCAAAACCAGCTGAGTTATGCAAAATAAAATTTATGATATTTTTATTTTTTGATGGTATTAGAGCGGCATATTTTGGGATATTAAAAAGTATTCTTTGTAACAAAAATCGCAATTCTTAAAAATTTTAAAGAAATGTGGATCGAATCTAAGTCATTTCTCCATATATATTACGCAAATATATTTTATTAGGGTTTATTATAAAAAAAGCTATTTAATTTTTTTTTTTTGGCCATAAAATTTGTATCTTTCAAGTTCTTTGATGTGCCTCTACATTTCCATTAAGAATTACAAATATCATCTAATTAAGCTAATTATAGTTAATTTCGTGCTGTCCACACGATGTGCCTTAGCAAAATGTGTTTTGACAAAGGTGTCCCGTTTTTCATTATTAACGACATTAGACTTAAATTTATGGTCCAGATCAATTATATTTATCGCCATTCTTGTATCCATATATGCACAAATCCCGTCAAAAAAAAAAAAAATTTAAATAATAGAAAATTTTGTCATCAAACTTTGATTTTCCTGTATGTAACTGTTTAAAATTTGTACAATAACAAAGAAGGTGTAGATTTTCTCAACACATTCTGATTAGTTTACATAAGATCTCATGAGATCAAAAAGTATAAACGTGCGAACAAAAAGTTAAATAATTTTTAGAACTTTGAATAACTATCATGATTATAAAAAGAAATCTATGGTGCTAAAATTTTACACTCTTTAAGCTTCAGGTCTTGTGAGTTTAGATTTGCATCCCGTTTGTTTAAAGTAGTATTATCAAAAATCTTACTAAAGATTAAAGTCAGTGTCAGCCAGGTGAAGAATTTTTACTAATGGCCCATACATCTATAAAATATATTGAGGATCAATATTCAATACCCTCTATCTCGCATTTTTAAGAATTTTTATGCCATTCTGTTCACTATAGTGATCCTTATCTTTGGTATAAATTTCAAAGTAAAATTTTATTTTTGCCCCCATTTTGATTAACGTTTTTTAATTCCTCTATCTTACACAGTAAATATTTTTAAGTACAAAAGCGTCTGTCTCTCTGAGTAACTATTTTATAGTTTGACAATATAAACATAACATATATTATTTCTGACTAATTTATACATGACGAACATGAATCTGGCCAAAAATTTAAATCTGTTGAATAGTTCTTTAGTTATACTCTAATAAATATTTAACCATGTAAATGTTTAAGCAGCCATATTTAGCTTTATATGACGGCTACTACATCCTATGAACCTATCATAGCTACTTTCACCACAATTGAGCAAATTGAGAAGAAAATTCTTCCTATAATATCTCGAGACTTTCTCTGTAATAGTTACTTAGATATGCGAAAATTAAGATTTACTTTGAATGGGGGCTCACACTTCCCTTAGAGCTATCCGCCTTATTTTTACCTCAATTTTGAATCTTGATAAGGAGATTATTCCCACACAATTTTAAAACTTTTGCTCTAATAGTTTTTCATTTAAGCGATAAATAATTTTTACTTTGTATGAGAGTTACCACTCCCTTTTTTCATTTCAATTGTTGTAGTTGTTGAGAAAGTTGTTATCATAAAAATTTTAAGACTTTTGTTGTAATAGTTCTTTAGATACGTTATAATTACTATTTTATTTGTATGGGGGGCTAAAATTTCCTCTACTCCGATCCCTAACTAAAGTAGCGTATTTAAATTATGTTGCTTTTCAAAATTTTTTTAAAATTTTTATAATCAAACATGTAGTGTATTTTAAGGAGAGATAGAGGGCCAGTCTCTCTTTAAAATTGCAAATATTGCGAAATATTAAAAACAAATTATATGTAAGCTTTAGAAAAATTTTCTAATACTTCAAAACTAAGAACCAAGGCGAATTCAAATAGGTGACCTCACTTAATCAGCTTACTATTTTTTAGTACTTAGAACTGTCAAACTCCATATAAGCATAATTTTTATTTACTCGCTGAAGTAACAAACTCCATGTATAAAAATAGTTAATGAATTCGCTGCATTGTTGTTCTTGAAGAACTGCTACCACCAGCTTCATTTCGCCACGAGTAGTACTATATTAAAAAAATCCAAAGATAATAAACTATTTTTCAAAGTTATCGATAAGTAATCTCAAGTTATCAAAAAGAATTTAAATATTATTAACTTAAAATTGACACTTCGAGATTAATTCTTAAAAGTGTTGCCCACTGTAGTAGTTCATAAATGAAAACTTCTTTATCTTGGTTTCAGCAACATTGTATATTTCTCAATTTTGTATTGTTTTTTCTGTTTGTCCCTTTCTATCATTCGCTGTCTCATTCTATCAATCCAATATCAATAAAATACAAAAAAGCTAGTGTTATAAGGGCAAGCCAAGGATTATATTTCATTTAGAGCTATATTTAAAATTTTATAATAATCCATATCAATGTTAATATTTATGAGCAATAAACGAACTTAATAAATAGCTCATCTAAAACAGAAAACGCCTTACAAAAAGTTTAATTTAAAAACTTAAGATTTTAATATTTCCAAGTTTCAAGATTGTTCATTAAAATTAAAAATATGTTTTAGAGGGTTTTAAAAATGAGTAAAACTGTCTTGTGGTTTCACACAAGAAATTCACTTGTGTAAATAAAAAAAAGAAAAAAAACACACACTCATATTTTCTAAAATTTTCTCCTTGGTGGTGTTATAAAAAAAGGTTATTCTAAGCGATTTATCTAATTTGAGAAAATATTAAAGTTATTAAAAAAAAATCCCCTAAAAACTTAGTTGGCAATTATCGGCATTAACAAAAATGTTCCTATGTTCCTATCATAGCAAAAACAACACTAAACACACTTAAGATTCCATTTAATATAATTAATGTATTAAAACTGTGTTAAAAACCCTAAAAAAGTAAGAAAACCTAAACTTATCATTTAGATTAAAAATTAAAGAAAATGTATCATTAATTAAAATTAATTTACTTACATATGTTTTCAAGCTTAAAAAAAGAACAGATTAAAAGATACTAAATGATAGCAAAGTTTAAGAATATTTAAACAGATATATATATACATGCATATATGTATGTGTGTGCATAAGTAGGTGGATCTTTACGTGTTAATCATAAGCAAATGCGGCTCTAAAAAAAAGGAATTATGTAGTAAAATATTATAAATAATGAAGAACATTATAATCATTTATGTTTTATTTTTCCAGTCAGCCAATGAAACCAACCTCTACAAATTTGTTGCAGGGAGAAAAAGTGAAATACTTAGAGAACCAGGTAATTTTAGTTAGAGTAGTCATTTGGAAAAAGTAATAAGTATGAAAATGTCACATACAGATTGCTTAGTTTTTGTGTGTCATTAAGAATTACTCTGGGGTTTTGTCGACATTATGTTTTTTTTTTTTGTTCTGAATTTTAATTTCTTGGTTTTTCTTATTAATTTATAACAGAGCAGATAGTATGTATTCTGTGGTTCATCTGTATGGATGCATGACTGCTTAAATATATTTAGAAATGGAATGAGGGGGCAGTAGTCAGTTAATGAGATACAGTGGGGGGAAAAACTATGTTCACAAATCAAAAAAACTTGTTTGTTAAGTTTGCTCTTTTTAGCAATCATTACCACTTATATAAAATTCTTTATCTGAAAGCTGCCTAAAATCTGCATGAATATATTTTACTTTTCCTTTATAAAGGGTACACAGATGTATAAATCTCACAGTTTTTTTTTATGAAAAATAAATATTTATTTCAATAGAAAGGATACATTATACTTTTATTCACCTTTAAGTCAAAGTTGTCAAAAGTTGTAGCTTTTTGCCATCATTCTAAAATTTTATAGATTCCATCCTAAAACCGCTTCATAACTTTTGAAGCTAGAGCTAGGACACTCAAAATCGAACTAAACAAATAGTAGTCCAAAGAGCCAACATTGGGGTAAAAGGGCTCGAAAATGGTGCTAAATTCAGGGAAAGGTGATATCAATATTTTAGTGTTACATTTCGTTTTTATATTGATCAGTAAGTAAAAAATGTATTTTTAGAATTTATTTATATTTTTTTGAGAAAGAATTCTGATGTCTGTCCGTCTATCTGTTTATTAATTTTTGCAATTCTCAAATTCCAAATTGTTTATTTTTGGACTCAATAAATATATCGATCAAATTTCCTTTATTCGATAGATAATATTGCTCTTGAACTAAATACAAAAAGATATAATAACATCGGTAGAAAAAACTTGATCAAGATTTTGAAAAATTGAGCTAGTTGGAATTTCAAATGCATGTAATTCGAAAAATATATGAGATAAGTAGCACATACCAAGAGCTTTAAGATGAGATAAAAAGCTTTGAAATCGATTATGGAACAAAAATTTACTAGTGGCTAAAAATTTTCTATGTCAGAGGTACCCTAATTTGAGCCCCCATAGCTTCCTTTCTGAGAGGAAAATTCGACTCTTCTCAGCTACACCTATAAGAAATTTTATGTAAATCAAACCAGCCGACTAAAAATTACAGATTTATTTCCAATAATGTTCGATTCTGCCTCACTGTGTAATGTTCAATAAAGCAATGAAGAAACAAGTAAGAAAAATATAGTCGAAAAGCCCGACCATGTGATACCCTACACCATTGTGTAAGTGCATCAAAATACGAGAAAGGGTCATGTATGGGACCTGTGGTCAATTGTGGACTGATACCTGTATATTTATGTGAAATATATGTATATATTATATTAAGTTATTTATGCATAATAAAATACATATAAATGTATTTCTAATGATTCTGTAAGCTCTTCTTGCATTTGTCATGAGTTTCGATCTAGTAAAACCTTCCATTCTTCATCTTCAAACTTTTTCGGCTGGAAGGAATACTCCTTATCATTCACATTGAAATCGCAATTTTTAAATCGTCTAAACCTCTCGTGACAAGTTGACTCCACTAAAGCATGAATGTCATAAACTTCCATCAAAATATGAAGGCTTGCTGTAGCGGTTTTCTTAAAATAATAATAATGAAGTAAAACATACTGCAAATACAAATGGTACGCAATTTTCTCTATGTTCAAAGCTTAAAAAATTGCATTGTTTAGGTTTCAACAAAATGACATCCTCATGTCATGAAAACAGTCGATCACATACATGTTAAAGACAAATCTGCCCAGTATGTATTCAAGTTCAACTGTGTGTTTAATTCATTAACTAAAATTTATACCAATTGGCATCAACTTAACACCACAGTGGTATCGAATTATTAAATTATGTTGTCTTTTTTAAACGAACTGTATCAAAAAGCCGATACCGCAAATCGTCAATGTTACCACAACTGTCGTGGATTTTTGAAAACCATAAAAAGATGGGAGTATATTGGATTGTCATTCCGTGTGCAACATGTCGAAAAAGTTATTTAAGACCCCATAAAGTATGTTCTAGGTCCTGGTACGATACTGAGTTAATATAGCTATTTCCATCCGTCTGTCTATTGAAAGCAAGATAGGGCTCGCGGAAGACTATCTAAGGAACGAAATTTGGCTCAAATATTTATCTTATATAAGGTTTGTTTGGTCATGGAAATTGGAAAAATCAGTTTATAAAAAAAGTTACTCCTATATAAAGTGAAATATCAACGAAACTTTGTACAAATAGCTCAAGGACCAATGTAAACTAAAAAACAAAAACTAGGTGTGGTTCGCCCATTTTACCGCCCACAAAAAAGTTATAGGCTAATTACCAGAAACACAGGGTCTCAGTTGTAACTTGAGTTCATATTTTTCGGTTCATATCACTTAAACAAAAGCAAGTACGACAACAGATAGTACAGATTGTACAGATAGTTCGAGGGTCGATATAAACTAAGAAACCAAAAATGGAGGTGAGCCGCCCACTTTACCACCCACCTTCCATATGAGATGAAATTTTAAAAAGTTGCAGACTACAAACTAACAAAACCAACATAATGTTACAATCGCATGCATGTATTATAAAGTCTCACATACAGATATATTCATATATATATATTGTTCACTTGTTTCCTTTAGTGCACTAAAGCCGCACAATTATATATTAGTTCAGAGCTTTAAGAACTTAAAATATCCAAACACGAAAGCGGATTTAAAAGAATCTGGGACTAAATTTATACCTTCGATTAAAGCTAATTTGGACATAAATAAAGACCTGTGATTAAAGCTAATCTAAGCTTGCATAGACTTTTTGTTAAAGATAATCTTTGACTTATTAAATAAATAATCCTTTAACTTACTTTTTGTACACACTGTTTGCAGAACCATAACATTAATTCTTTCCTTCTTTGTGTACTTTTGCTTTATATATAAATATATATATATATATATATTGCCATTTTTGTGGTTTATCTTATAATTCTTTGCTATTATATGTATTTGCAGGTGGGTGTCTTTGTGTGAATGTGTCAGTAGGTATTTGTATACATCAGAGTGTTAAAAGGTATGAACAGTTCAACTCTATAATAAAAACGGCAGCTAAATATGACAATCATAAATCATTTACTTACATTTATAAGAGTTTATGTTCAAAAGAGCGTTGAGGGGCTAAAAGTAACTTAATAACCCATTAAAAACTAGTTACTATAACTATAAGTTACAATCGAAGAAGAAGAAGAATTGAAGAAGAGAGCAGAAAGGATAACTCAACTCAAGAATAGGTAGAATTATCGTTATTTATGATTGTTTAAGAGGGTCATTGGGTGTAATAGCAATATATAAATTATATCTTTTTCCAACTCAAACTTAAACTAATGACTAAAAAACTTATGAACATTAAATAAAGTGGGAGTAAATGACAGAATTTAAACAGAAAATTTAAATAAATTACCTACAAAAACGTTTATTTTAAGCAAATTTAAAATGCTAATTTTCATTTTTAAATAGGATAACAATTTCCTTTTTTTCTCTTTAGCTAACACTTTAATATAACAATCAACATTCATATATTCATTGCAAAATATAAAAGACCTAATAATATTTTTATACATTCTCAAATAAGTAAGTGTATAAATGTGTGTCTCTTTAAAAGTAAACCGCTTTAGCAGTTGACAGTTTTCGCCTTTTTTTTTGCTATCTTTTCTAACTCATCTTAATTTTTTTCTCTAAAAAGCTACATTAAACGCATTTCTTTCCTCACCAAGTAGTCATCTTTTACTTCTAGCTGCTACATCAAATTTCCGTTTCCGTTATTTTATGCTTGAAGATAGGGAGTTTTCAGCAGATGATTATGTGACTTTATGTATGGATATAATGTGATGTAAGTTAAAGCAACAAGATACACAAGAATCATCATCAGCTGAACGGAGGGTAAAAAAAGTAAGAAATCTCATTTGTATGTATCACTACAAACTAACAAAACCAACATAATGTTACAATACACAATCACATGCATGTATTATAAAGTCTCACATACAAATATATTCATATTTTGAACAGTTACTCGTCGTACTGTCTAACTGTGTACGGATAACAATATCAACAACAACAGCAAAGGGTACTCAAAAACATACATAGAATACTGTTTTAGCAGAGGTGAACGAACTTTTAAATGTGGGGGGAAATTTCTTTTAATAAAGACCTCGATCAAGAACTTTCACAATCTCAAAACAATTAAGAAATAATAGTCAGTCAAGCTTCACCATATGATACCCAACACCATTGTATATGAGCATTAAAATGACTTTCGGAGAATGTCTAATTTGAGACATGTATCCAATTATCGGTTCTTGTACTAAATGTAATTTGTATTTCTATAAAACATACATATACATAATGTGGTGTGCGTTCAAATAAAACATAACAAGCTTTTTTTTAATAAATGATGAACGGAATAAGTTCACAAGAAAAAATTATGTTAAAAATATTCTTTAACAAATAATTTCTTTTATTGAAAAAAAAAAAATTGTTTAAAATAATTATTTAATTTAAATATGTTGTTTTATATGAAAAACATAAATATTTTTTTTATTTTGACAGTTTTTAGAAATATTAAAAAATAAATTACAAACAAATTTTTAAGCACAAATAATATGAAGCCTCGCATATAAAGACCTTTAGAGGTAAGATATATTAAAATTAGTGCAAATTTTCGAAGTATAATGAATAGTGTTTCTTATCTTTTAGACACATGGGAAAACTGTGAAGTGGAGGTAAAAAAAAAAACATTTATAAAACATGTACATAATGTTGTGTTTTATGACTTCAAATATACAGTTAACTGCCGAATAATCACCGAATAATCACACATTTTTTATTAAAATAGGTAATTAATAGTTATATACGTATATAAATCAGCAACATTTATGAACTCTTTTTATATTAACACCACCTTAAAGTGTACTATCTGAATCAGAATCACTCACAGAGTTCTAATGATGTCCGTTTGGTCGGCTAGCTGTTTGCCATGTAAGCATTGTGAATAAGAACAAGGTTACTGGTTTTAAAGACAACTTAATCGTATTTGGTAAAGAAATTATTTTGGTGCAAGAACGCTAGGTCTATATAATTAATTAATTCAGCTAGCCCCAATAGAAATTACATAACGGAATAAGGGTCTCACATATATATATATATATATATATATATATATATATATATATATATATATATATATATATATATATATATATATATATATATAAGTAAATATAAATAAATAAATAAATATATATATATATATATATATATATACATATATATACTAGTTGTTTTGCCATATAACTTATTTCTGGTAAATATTTTGGTTTGCAATAAAAAAATAACGAATGTATTTTAAGTGTGTGGGGATGGGTGGGTGTGCTTTTACCCTTTTTGTTCTATTTTACGCCCTAAGTGTTAAAATTTATAGCCTTTAGCTCCTTTAAGACTTGAAACTATCATCAAATAATTAATTAATAAGACATGAGTAGGGGAGCTTTTACCCGTTTTGCCCTATTTTATGCCATAACTGTTGAAATTTCCAAAAAGATGTATAGCTTTGAGTTCCTTTCATACGTTACAGTGTCTGCATGCTAAATTTAAAGAAAACCGGATGATTAGTTAGTCCTTCCAGATGTTATACTATTTGCCTGGCAAATTTTAAGAAAATAGATAGATTAATGAAGAAGATATAGGGAAGGGGAACTTTTATATATATATATATGATTTGTTTTTAAAAGAAGCAAAATAATCACATATCTTATCGTATTTTATGTAAACTTGTCATACGACAAATCTTTTTGAAAATTTTTATTGTTTTTTGGACGATTTTCTCGATTATTCGATATACAGAACTTGTACGTTGGAACGTGAGAAAAGTCAGCAGTAAAACATACGTTTCCTGGCAAATATAAAATATTGAAAATATTTTTATTATTTCTTTTTATTATTATTATTGAAGAGCTTTGATGGTTTTTTGCTTCAGAGTAATTATAAGGTTTGTTTTTTGAAAATTTGTTATAGCATTGATTGACAACTTAGGCATAGCTATGACATTGCCCATATTTTATTTTGAAGAAATGAACCCATTGTAACATTACGTGGCCGAATATTTTTGGCATACCTCTTAGGAGTTTCTCTACTTTTTGGGCTTGGATTTACTCTTGTAACTTTTTCTTTTTCTTAACCAAGTTTTATTATATTCTTTAGGTTTTTGTTAAGCTTCTTATTACCGTGAAATGTAATATGTGTGTAAAAACTTACACAATCAAAATTTTCTAATAAGTCCAAGAAAAAGCTAAAAAAAATCAAATTTAATTTTGTACATTTTTCTTTAACTGACAATTGAATGCAGGTAAACGAACGGGTTTCTAGGGTTTGATATTCTCTTAAATCTGGCATGTTTCTTGAAGAAAGTTATTTAAAATTAATGGCAGTAAAAGTTATTACGAAAATTTTGTGCTATATTTTATTCAAACGCATATTTTATTATGTTAATATTAACATTTATAAGGGACTAATGCACTTTAAGGTGATTTCCGGAACCTGAATTTATGTCAATTATAGGTCGAAACTCATAAAATTGGGCACTGTGATTTTTGATGATAAAAAATTTGGTTGTAAGCTGAATTGTATGCACCAATTTTTCGTGCACAATCCTTGTATACACTGGTGCATATTTCCACAAACGCATTTAAAATTTTTGTTATTCTTTGAGATATATTCGTTTCTTTTAACCGAAAGCAATATTGTGTTGTTACAATAACTCGTGGTATAACGGTACTTTTTTATGTAAGAAATATTAGTTTCTTGCTTTTGTTGCTCTCTTTAATTTAGTAATCAGAATATAATGGTGATCATTTCAGTGGAATGTTGACATAAACGCTGTCGAGAAAATTTTGTCCAAAAAATTATTAATATATATATATATATATATATATATATATATATATATATATATATATATATATATATATATTAAAAAAAATTTTACAGTTTTAGGTGTATGCTTCATTTAAGGTAAGCTTTTGATGACAACATCTCTGTTTACTGGAAATATTTTTATTTTAATTGGTAAATTTCACCAGCTTAAAGGATGCCCAAAGGAACTTTTCTTACAGACCAGGAAAAATTCGAGTTCAATTTTTACGTGATCAAAGCTATTCCAAAAAAGAAATTGGACGAAAAATTAATCGTTCGGAAGGGGGTATTCAAGGCTCTCTATGAAATACACAGTGCGGAAATCAGAAAAAGGTAATTAAAAATTAACAGAAAAGCAAATTAATAAAATAAAAGAAGAAGCCATCCGCAGTAAATTAAATGCTACACAAATAAAAAATAAAGTTTACCTTCCTGTCACTTCCGAATATGTTGCATACATTTTGCGAACAGATGATAACATAAAATGAAAGAAACCAAAATGTAGGCCATTGTTAAGGAAAATCGTTTAAAATTTGTGCGCAAATATATGAAATGGACAGATGGGTGGAATAAATTAATCTTTTCTGATGAATAGAAATTCAATTTGGACGCTCCCGATTCATATTCTTGCTATTGGCATGACTTGAGGTCAAACGAAATTCGTATGTCAAAACGCAATTTCGATGGAGACAGTGTTATGGCTATGCTAAATTGGTTCATTAGTTTAAATGGGTATATAGGAAAATGACATAAAAAGTGGTATTAAACTACTAAAATTACAATGAATAAGCATTTAATGTATATTTTAAGATTTTTGTTTTTAAGTAAAGTCAACAAATAATTTAAAAAAAAATTAATTTGTAGCACCTAATTTATTTTTTAGCCCCATTTTTAGTAAGTTGATTAAAAAAAAAAAAATTATGTGCGTTTATAGGAATATGTACCAATGTATACATTTAACCCTTTAATAATAAAAGCAAAACTATGGAACCACCGGTCAATAATATGTTCTTAATTTTTATGTCAAATAAATGGTTAATTGAGAAAATAAATTTCACCAGCAGTATGAATTTATCAAAAAAAAAAAAAAAAAAAAAACTATAAGTGAAAAAATTAAAAGAAATCCATATTTCTAAATGTGTTTTAAAAACGGTCCAACGGACGGAAATGAAAACACACTCAGATGTAATAAGTTTGGAATTATATAAAATGGGGCTATTTGCAAAATAAATGGTAATAAGTCTGGAGCTTTTAAACAGCTGAACAATTTTGGCGAAAATGGGAACAACGATAGAGGAGAATTTAAACTTTCTGGATATTGTTTGGTAGAGTGTGTGGCTGGAGCATGGACGGTGCTCGCTTAGAAAAATTTTGAAATGTAAAAATATTTAAAATCGGTTCATACTTGTAAAGTTTCAAGAATTGATATGTTTTCACTCTCGAATTGATCAATTCCGGAGCAATGTAGCGCCGACCGTCCTCCAGCGGTTTAAAACATCCAGACTTATTACTATTTATTTTACAAATGGCCCACTATGTAAGGGTACAAAATATGTACCAAAGCCTAACTGTTTATATCTAATTTTATTTATCAAATTTGTTACAAAAATAGAAGATTATTTTGTACAATCATATATTCTTTGAGATTTTTACAAAATTTGGTTTTTGAAATAAAATGCTTTAAACTTTAAATTTCAATATCGAATATCGTCAAAGCGCTGACGAAAACTTTTATAAGTAAATTTCCAAAGTTGGATCATTCGAAGGCTGCATTGATCGTCTACTTTCAATTTTAATATTTTTTATATATATTTCAATTACTTCCAAATTTAACAAAAGATGTATTTTGAAATTTTTTATGGCTTTCATACAAATAATAAAATATTTTTTATATTTTTTAGGAAGCAATTTGGGATAAATCGATTCTAAAACAAATTCATTTAAAAGTTGTTCGTACTATTTTAACTAAATAGTAGAGATGCTGGAGATTGTTTTGGATAAACAATTAGGATCTCTCTTTACTCTGCACTTTTTAATGTACTCGTATAATTTCTAACTACGAAGGAAATTAAAATAGTCATAAATGTATTGATTTACCCTCGTAGTCAGATAAGTGCTGATTTACTTAACGCTTTGTAAGATTTGTTTCTGTAATATTTTATATTCAATGCGATGACATTTCTTTCCTCTAATGATAAATTGAATGAATGAAATGAAATTTCTTTCCCTTAATGATAAATAAATTGAATATAAAAATGGTATTTAGAGATGATTATTGTTAAAAATGCAAATATTTTTTTACATTTTTTCTCGTTTTTCTTGTACGAAACTCGAATACTATAAAATTATTTTGCTACAAAGTATTAAATAAAAAATAAAAATATTTCAGTTTACTTACTAACTATATGCATTATCGAAAGTTAAAGTTGAAAAAATTACCTAAAAATATAAAATAAATGTTAAATAAATAATTTTTTACATTTTGATTAAATTGCAATTTCTTAAAAATTGTTTTATTCTTTAAAAAATATTACTTGGGGTGTACACGTAAACATTTTTATGTTCGCAATTGTCAAATTATATTGCCTTCCCTAAAATGTGTGAAATGTTTGGAAATTTATTGCTCAATTTATTTCGCAATAAATTTTCATACACAAAGTTGAGCAATTACATATGTTCGAACATAAGCTGTCATATTCTTTGTTCTCTTTTAAAATTCTGTTACTTTTTTTACAAAAGGAAGTGCAAAATAAATAAATTGTGTTTTAAAAAGAGAAATTAACTTTATTTTGTAAATCGTTTTTCCTCACCTTAAAAATGTTTGAAAAAACAATTTATATGATAATTTTTTCAAAGTGAAGTGGAGTGTTTTACAAAATTAGGCAAAAAAATTAAAATGTTAAATAAAATTGAAATTTTCCCAAAAAAAAAAACATCAAATTGAACATAAACATTTTCCCGTGATTCTGCCAACGTTATTACTTATGTTAGGAAATTAAAATTGTACATCTAGACGAAGAGCTAGCTTTTTTGACATTACTAAATTGTTCAACAAAAAAGAAAAATAATAAAAATTACATAAAACCAAAAATGTTAAATTGTTTTTGAAAAAAAAGTCTATTAAACTTTTAGCAAACATTTGCACAAGAATTGTTCGGTTACAAACTGTTCGCTTTTAAGCCCTGTATTATATATTAAGCAAAAATTTGTAATGATATATGTACTTAGATATTTTTTATGTTATTTATGACCTTATAAAAATTGTACCCCTGGGCACGTTCTGCTCATTTTATATAGAGAAATATATTTGCCAGTTTGTCTATTTGAATTAGCCAGTCCTATTTGTATCAGATTACATAACATTTGCGCCGTTTCGAGTTTGAAATTATTGCCACATTCTAAGCAAAAAAAAAAAAAAAAAAAAAACACAAAAAAGAGTGCAATATTCGGCTGTTCCGAATCATATATACCCTTCACCCGTGTTGAGATGTATTATATAAAAAGAAATGCATTAACCTATTCCTATATTTATGTAAACACTAAAAACTATCAATAATTAATATTTTCATATAAAGTTCAAACAGAATCAAGATTTTACAAATTCTTATTCTTATATAAAAAGAAAGAATTATTAACGTATATTTTTTTAATTAACAGAGTTGTTTCATTTTTCATCTTAATTTAATAAATACATTCAAGTAAATATAAGATAAAAATAAAATTTAAGTAAAATTTTATTTCTCACATAAATTTTTAATTCATTCAACCATCTACTTGATTGATTTGATCAATTTTTTAATTAGAAAATTTTTCTGTTTTTCATATTTTAAAGTTTCTAGTAATTGATATAATTATTTTGGTGAGAGGTGCAGATAAAAAAAAAGTTTTTAATTAATTTATTTATTTGCTAATATATTTGGTGCTTGACGACATTTTTCTGTGTATTTTATAAAAATGAGGAGTAAGTTTGTTTGTGCATCAATCACGCCTAAACAGCTTAATACACTTTCACGAAATTTGACACACAGATAGTACCAATACCGGAGTTGGTTATAGGCAATATTACATCTCTATTGGACATTACACACAGATTTTATGCCTACTTAAAAAATCTAAATTTTCAATTTTCTACGTTATTAATGAAACTATTTACATTAAATTTTACGCACAGATAGTACTTGCATTGCTTGCTATAGGTTTTGTTGGATCTTGATCGGATACCACGCCAATATTTTAAGCCTAGTTTTTTAAAACTCTAAAACGGGTGAACCGATTTGCTTTAAATTATCCCAGCATCATCCTGAGAGTCTATAAGTTCAAATACGGTATTTTATTTTTCGATCGGAACTATTACAGTGAGATCCCTAAAATTTCGTGGGAACCTTTATCTTGTCTTATCGCATTGATGAAATGAAAATAGGATGGATAGGTTCGGGGGTAGAGGTAGCGCCCATAGAAAATGTAAATTTTCTCATCTAAAGGACTATTACAGTGAAAATTTTAAAAAGTTTTAAAAGTAATTTTCATATTAATATTGCTTTAAAAAGTTGAAAAAAAAACAAATATGTCCTAGTTGATTGTTGTAGTTGCCTTTAAGTACCCACGAAACCAATAATTATAAGGGATTCAAAAACCGAAATTGAATAAAAATATTTGTGATTGACCTATATCAAACTAAGTCCGAAGTTTATTTAGGACTTGGATATAGGTCAGAAATGGGTTTTGGCCGATACCGTGGCCTATATAGGGGTTTCTAAAAGTCGAAAACCGGTTCGAAAAACTTTTTTTTGAAATATCTCAAAAAGACATATCTCCGCCATTTATAAACTTTTACTGCTGAATTTGAATAGCAAAAATGTAGAAAGGATTTCCGATCAATTAATATGTATTATATGTATTTGTTATTGTTGGACTTCATAAACAGATGAAGGGTATATAAGATTCTAATAATGTTACATTCTACCTTATTATTATTATTTTTTTTTGATGATTTTTGTTTTTATACCGTTACTATTTATTTTTAGCAAATGCATATTTTTATGTAAAATTAATTATTATACTTGCGTTATCATGATAAGCTAAATTAATTTTGTTGGTCTTTTATTTTAGATACTTAAAATCAAGAACCGTAACAGTTGTAACTTTTACCATTTTCACTTTTATATTTTTTGAGCCAATACAATAGTTATTTAGTGATTCTTATTTGTCGCGAAGGAATATAAAAATTATTTGCTTTTTTAACAAACTGCATCAGTGTTGCCAGCGGTCACTTGGAAAAGTTACAAGTTTTTGTCATAAAAGTTACAATGTTTCCTAAAAAGTTACATTTTCGGAATTTGAAAAAACAAATAGCTATTAGGTATTTATTTTCTATATAAAATTTTCAAAAATTTGAGTAGAAATCAAGATAATGTTGGTTGTGATTCAGTAGTATTCTTACTTGTGATAAAAAAAAGTAATGTAAAATTTATTGTCAGTTCGCTCATAATTTACGAGTTATGGTCTCTAAGTTTTGATAATTTTTCTCAATATCTTTATTAATACACATGCGATTTAAATTATATTAAAAATTTTAAAGTAAAATACCTTTCTAATGATATATAACATGAAAAGGAGAAAAATCCATAAAAATGAAAAAACCAGCATTTACAAAATTTTTTGATTTCCAAAAAAAGTTTATTCAGCGAAGTGTTCGATATACTTATATAGTGTAGAAAGTGCTTGAGGAAGGTCAAGGGCCGGCAACATATAGATAAATTTATTAACGTTTAAACAATTATTTTAATTTTAACAGTGCTGGAATCTTGATTTGTTCTAAAACTTGATTTAGAACGTTCATATTTTTTGGTATTGAACCGGTTATGATGATCCGATTTCATAAGTTTTGTTGACCAAATATTCTATAAATATATCCATTTTAAAATACGTATTGCTTTTTTTATATTGTTGAATAATGACAATAGTCGTCGACACTAAAATAATGATATAGATACATAGGATATATCTTGTTATCGCGAGGAATATGTTGCCAAAATTTTCTTGTAAATAAGACTTTTTAAATAAGGAAATTCATTTAGTAAATCAGTTGTGCCCCTGCAGACCAAAATATCGGGCCTTGTAAAGGATAACTACTTTTAAGGTAGCAAAGACACAATTTTCTTAAGTGTGATAATTCATCTGGATATTTTTTTTATGAAGAAAACTTCACTAAATTTTTCATTTGCTCAAAAATTAGTTTTTAACCAATACTTCAAACTTCTGTACTGAATCTTAAAAAAAAGCAAAAAATACTATTTATATTTTGGATTCTAATACTGTTTTTATTAAAAGCATAGCTAAAGTTACTTTTTATGTAATTATGTAGAACGAAAATGTATTACGATAAAAAAAAGAAATATTTAATTTCATCTGCCACGCAAATAAGAAGATTGCCACGTACAAGAAAAGAACATATTTCAAATTTTGTTCTCTTCAACAAAAGTGATATGCTAGGAGGTAAATTTTTTGAGAAAGTCCCAAAACTCTTCCAAATGCTGGTAAATCTATATATATAAATGATATAATTTTTTACTTAATTTTATTGAAGAGATCAAAAGTTACGAAAATGCGGTTGAAAACAAAAAATTATACATGTTACGTAGTGCGTTGAAAAGTTTTGAAAAATGCAATAAATGTAACCAAATGGCAATTACAGTTTTATTCGCCTTCTCTTCTTGAAAGAATTTTACGAGAGAGTTTGGTTTTGTTTTCGTGTTTAACCGCTATTTTTATATTGGCTATTTTATTTTTCACAAATTTTCGCTGTTTTGTTTTGTAGAAATACCAGGTTCTGTAACATTTTAAAATTGGTAAAAAAAAACTATATGTTACAACTATAAACGCACAAATTTTAGAATATATTAAAGTTGTAGAATAATGATATTTGGATATATGTGAAATAAAAATATTTATTTATATATATATATATATATATATATATATATATATAACTATAATGAATGAACAAAATTTAAAAATTATATTAATTAATAATGGGTATGACCGGGCTAAACTTTAGTTAATTAAAAAATTCTCTCTTGGATCCTCTTCAAATTTGTTCTCAGTTTCAAACTGATGGAAATCTTTGAATTAATTAATTTTGCTTTTACATGGAATACTCTTCCAATTCTATGCAGAAATATTGCTCAGATATTACCAATTGAGTTTTAATCCGTATCCAAGAAATTATTATTTTGCGAATGTTGAAATGATTTTTCAGATGAAACTTGTGAACTAAAGCCCTCTTTTGATGAAAAATTTTCCCATATCTGTGAAAATTGTCCGTGAAAAAAAGAAATCTCTTTTCTAATACTCCAATGCACTCAAAAAATTTTGTTCGCGTGGTGGAAAATGCCGGATCAACCAAGAATTCGACACAAAAAGATTTCAAATGCTCCGCAGTTCCATGTACGAAATATGAAATAACTGGAATCCTTTTTCAGGCCAACCTAATTACTTTTCTGAAAGCATAATTTACTCCTGATATTCTCAGCGGATGTAATAATTTAGACAAAGTCTAACAAAATATTCCTCGATTCCTAAGTCGAATCTCCAATGATTGTGTGATCTTTCCGTATTGTAGTAACGGCTGCATTGAAATTATTATAGAAAACAATGCCACCAATATATTTGAGAATATTGGAGTATTAGAAGATTAGACTTCCTCCTGTCATGAGCAATATTCTTTGCTATGGGCAAATTTTTCATCAAAAGAGCACTTTAATTCCCAAACTGCATCTTAAAAAAAATTTAAACATACGAAAATAATAATTTCTTAGATTTGCAAACATGGTTTTGGATCAAAACTAAATTGGAAATATTGCTCAAATATTTTTTTGCCCTGATTTAACCAGAAAATCTTACATTTGATGGAGTATTCAATCTAAAAGAAGCAGTAACTATTATGAAGAGTTTCGCCAGTGAAAAATTGATAACAAAATTAGTGAGTAGAATACTAGAGAGAATTTTTCAATTAATTAAAATTTAGGCTCGCCATACGCATCATCTATTAATATATATGCTTTTTTATGTTTTATAAATTATTTTTTCTGTTTTATAAATTTTGCAGATTTTGGTTAAGTGCATTTATAGTAGTGAAATACTACACAAATTATTTTCCCTCAAAATAGGAAGTAAAATAAAAAAAAGAAAAATTCTTTTTAAACGAAACATATTTTATTTTGACTGATTTAGCTTACATCCAAATTTCATTATCACGCAACTTTAACTTCTGAAATTCACGAAGGTAGGGTTTCTTTATAGTTGTGACTCATAGTGTATTTTACAAATTACAGTTTCAGTATTTGATTAGTTATATTCATTAAACGTTTTTACTTATATTTGTGCTTTCTGAAAAAATATTGTTTACCAAAAAATTAATTTTATTAATACTAAACATTTTAATTTCAATACGATAGTAGAGGAGCACCCTAGGTACAATCTAATCAATATTATACTTAACGAGATAGTGAATTATACGTGTCAAAAACCTATTGGCAAATATATAAATTTCTGCCTGAGGTGACCGTAATATTAGTAGTATTTATTTTGCTTTAAAATTAAACTTATCTGTTATTCATGTGTACTCATGTGTTATTTATTTATACATATATAAAATTACTTAATTATACTAATAAATATGACCTAGTTTCAAGCAGACTTAAAGGAAATTCAAGATAAATAATTTCCATTTATTAAAGGATTTATGAAGTCTTTTATTATTACCTAAAGCCATTCCTCTTCTTCACAAAGATCTTTTGATATTGCTAAAATATACACAACTTATAAATATCATATTACAAAATGTGACACCTTTTTTATTTTCAATTTGTTGGTGTTTGGTCCTCTCTGTCTATTCCTTAAAGGCTAAAATGCGCGCGCAGTATTTATGTATATATGTATATATATATATATATATATATATATATATATATATATATATTATATTACATATATAAAAACATATATTTGTTCCTCTTTGGCATGTCTTTAAGGAATTTGTTTTAAGTGTCATTTTAGTATTTTTTGTTTTCTTCATATTTTTTTATTATTACTTTCATACGTTCAATGTTTATACTTGCTACAGAAATTGCAAAAAATAATAACTTAAATAATAATTTTTTTACATAAGAGCATTAAAGTTAAATTTTGTTACATATACTATTTGCTCAATAATTATATACATCCACATACACATATATATATAATATGTATAAGTCAAAAATATAAACCAAGTATAGTGCTGTTACATTTTTTTCTGTCTGTTAAAAAATAAAAATATTTGACACTTACATATGAGAATATATACGTCTTAAAGATTGCGTTTTCCTTTTTTCTTTCTTTCTGTTGACTTGTTAAGCAAAAAGGCAAGTTAATATTTCATATTTTCAACAAATTGCAAGAGTATCTATCATCATAATTTTGAATTGCTATATTGTATGTACGCATATATGAGCTAGTTTAAGTAAGTTAACATATTTATTTTGTAGGCAATTTAATTTTTACATTTTATGAATTATTTTAGTATTAGATTAACTAAAGAAAACGTTACTAAAGAAAATATTTTTATACATAGGATTTGCTTTTTGTCATAGTAAATATTTAGTAGTAAATATTTAACAGCTGGATATTTCAAAAATTTAAATATAGAATACTGAAGAGCATATATGGCAGTCAGAATTATTAAAATTTTATTATATAATAAAAAATGTGCCTTAAAGCTAAACATTATTTCCCATTGCTAATAAAATGTTAAACAAATTTTTTAAACTTTAACCTTACAATAAATTTGTTCAAAGAAGTTAAAGGTTAAGTAAACATATACATACATACTGACATATATACATACATACATACATGCATACATAGATATATATTTATATGTAAATTTGTGTTTCTTATTAAAAATGTTTGTATAAATATTTTCACATCCCTATATAAAATAGGTTTTTTGTGTAAAAGGAAATGCCTAGCGTATGACTAATATTTGCTCTTTATATCTTTTCTTTATTAAGTATACGCACTGGTGCACTTAAACTAAGCATACTGAAAGCAAATAAAAGCATTTCATAAAAATTGGTCACAAAATTTACTTTTGGGGTTAGACAAATTAGAATATTTTGTTTTAATGACACATCATCTCTAATTAGTACCAATATTAGCTGGCTTTAATGCAATACACTGGCTTTAATGATACACTGCACAGTGGGGCAGAATCGAAATTTTTTGGAAATAAATCTGTAACTTGGCCGGTTGGATTTTCATGAAATTTGGTATAGGCATAACAGAGGAGCGTACAATGTTATATTTGGAAGGGGGGTACAACAATCCTTTCAGGGGCGGAGCTAAAAGGGCTCAAATTTAGGTACCTCTGACATAAAATATTTTTAATCGTTTGCAATTTTTTTGTTCTTGTCTGATTTCAAATATTTTTTAGTTTTCGAGTTATTTGTGTTTGAATTTTTAAGCACCATAATTTTGCATGTTCTTGGTCCAGTTTTTTTTCATATATATCCTAGTATTTCCGACAGATTTTATTAGTTTTTATTTCTCACCTACTTAAAGAACAAAATTATCTATTGAATAAAAAAATTTGAAGTCGATATCTTTACCGAGTCCAAAAATAAATGATTTTGAATTTGAAAATTGCAAAAAGTCGACTTTTTGTGTTTTTTTTTTTGCCGAAAAAGTATCTACACTCTTTTTTATTTAAAATAAAATTTTCTTTAGCAACTTACAACAACTTTTCATTTTCTGAAAGGTAACTTCACAAAGATGACTCCAAGGTAAGAAACAAGCCCAATAACTTAATTGGTCATGCTACATACCCTCCCCAATTCGACCCATTTCATATGAAAATTTTGATTTGAGACTATATTTTCTCAAATCCCAAAACACGAATCGACAAGCGGAATATATTTTAAGAATCTCCAATATGTTGTTAAAAGTTTAAAATCAAAATCTGCGGGACTTCGGAAAAATGTGGATTCTATAGCCAAAAATGTAAAAAATTCCATATTTGGGAATTTTTATTAGTTTATTTGGGAATTCAGGAAAACCCTACCTCTGATTGAAATTTGGTTAACGCGCTTTTATTTACATTAATAAGATTCATATTTCCTGCATATTTCATTAAGATATCTTTATAAAGAAATATGTTATTACATTTAGAATATTTGTATTTTCTCCAAAAACCAAAATTGGGCCTTTTGTTTGGTTTATTTCTAAATATTCTCCAAATCGACCAGAGTTAATTTTGTGCTTACAATTAATTGCCATTAATATTATGTTAGTCCTTTGAAAGTGGTTGTAAATCATTTATTTCATCTTTAATATATTCCACTAAATCCTTTGTTGTTGTCATCGACTCCCTTGTGTAGTCGAACCAAATAGGTCTGCAAAAATGTTTTGATCCTGGAGTGTTGTTAAGCCATATATCTTCAAATGAGTTTTTACACTTTGATGAAGATTGCTTTAAGGAATAAGATCGCATTCTTAATGGCACCAATGATGCTATAAATACGCTTTAATAATCCGCTATTTTCTTACTTCCACTAGCATGCTTGTATTCAGGAAGAGCTGATAATCCGTCACATCCCCACTCACAGATTAATATAACGTCGCTGTTATTTACTTTTTCCAACTGATCTGCAGAAAAATCTGCAACTATCCTGGTAGCTGTATTCTCAAGCAAAGAAGATAGCTCTACACATGCTTCTTTTTTGTTAACCGAAATAGATGGTAAAATAGTTTGATTTTTTTTATTGAATATCCTTGTGTGATGGTAGAATTGTGTGTCCCTTTTCAAGCAGAGCTTTTCTCAATATTTGATATTTGTTTCGGTAGGTACACTTTCGGCAATCCGTTTAAGACGTTTTGGTGATGCAGTTGGCAGTATTTCAGCAATATTAATTGTTTATGGGTCTTGCAGGGTGCTCCAGTTGATATTTTGCATGCCAATATTTCTACGTCAATATCCATCCAATCGAAATGTTTAATTTTTAATCTGATAGTACGCTGATTCAATGATTTCATTTTTACGTCATATAACTTTAAAAAGCTCTCTATCTGAGATTTACCAATGATGTCGACTTTTGTATGATATGTAGTTTTTATGAATTCCACTATAGCTTTTAAGCGATTAAGATCGTTTTTAGATAAACTCCACAGAACACAACACAATTGTTCATATTTCAATGTAGTCACCATGGTAAGCAACTTCGTTATGATGTTGATAAGGATTAGCTGCGCATTTATATATATGTATTAGATATATGGCACAGGTATTCTGTGAATTTTCATTAGGTAAAATATCTGAAAGAGTCAATTTGGAAGAGTACCTATACCGAATTCATTGATATTATATGTTGCTGTTAGGTATCACCGGAAAGGATATTACCTGTGCATTGTCACTAGCTCCTAAAAATATAGATTTTGAACCTCCAGTAATAGATAAATGCTGCAGATAGGTGTCACCGGAGAGTATACCTGTACATTGCCACTAGATCATAAATATATAAATTTTTAACCATCACCAATAGATAAATACATTTGTCAAATTTAGGTAAACACCATAAATGTAAACCAATAAAATACTTATTGATTAAGTAAAAATAGATATTTTTTGTTTGTTTTTTTATTTTAAAATCATTAATAGAAATATATGAATGCTTAGGGAAATTTGGGAAATGTGGCAACTCTATTAAAAATAAAAAATATTTATTAATTATTTTTATAAAAATTTTTATATAGATATTATTAAATGTATACAGAAATATTCATAATTTTCTAAGTAATTATTCACGCAAGACTAAAGGCAAAAGTTGCAAATTTGTAAAAATATAGTCATAAATACAATAAATTGGAAATATAAAAGTTTAAAGGCGCATGTTTCTGAGGCATGATATTGACTTGAATCTTTTTGTAAAAGATCGGAAATTATATACGCTAAATGATAAACTTAATTTGAAATACATATTTTTAAAATTTCTTTCGCTATTTAAAAATAAACCAAATAAAAGTCCCAATTTGGGGTTTTTGGAGGAAATTTTTTAATTGTAATAACATATTTGTTTATAAAGATCTCTTAACGGATTTTGCAGCCAATGTGGATCTTATTAATATAAATAAAAGCATGTTAACCAAATTTCAATCAGGGGTAGGTTTTTCCTGAATTCCCAAAGAAACTAATGAAAATTCCCAAAAATGGGATTTTTTACATCTTTGGCTATAGAATCCACATTTTTCCGAAGTCTCGCATATTGTGATATAAAACTCTTGACAACACATTGAAGATTCTTAAAATATATTCCGCTTGTCGATTCGTGCTTTGGGATTTGAGAAAATATGGTCTAAAATCAAAACTTTCATATAAAATGGGTCGAATTCGGGAGGGTATGCACCATGACCAATTGAGTTATTGGGCTTGGTTTTTTACCTTAAAGTCATTTCTATAAAGTTACCTTTCAGAAAAGTAAAAAATTATTATATGTTGCTAAAGAAAATTTTATTTTAGATAAAAAAGACTGTAGATACTTTTTCGGCTAAAAAAACATAAAAAGTCGTCTTTTTGGCAATTTTCAAATTCAAATCGTTTATTTTTGGACTCGGTAAAGATATCGACTTCAAATTTTTTTATTCAATAGATGATTTTGTTCTTTAACTAGTTGAGAAAAAAACTAATAAAATTTGTCGGAAATACTAGGATAATATGAAAAAAAAACTGGACCAAGAACATGCAAAATTATGGTGCTTAAAAATTCAAAGGCAAATAACTCGAAAGCTATAAGAGATAAATAGGACATGTAAGCTTATTTTTTATAGGTTTTATCAGGGCCTACAACAATATATAAAAATATTTGAAATCGGACGAGAAAAAAAAACTTTGCAAGCGATTCAAAATTTTTTATGTTATAGGTACCTAAATTTGAGCCCTCCCCTGGGGGATTGTTGTGCCCCCCTTCCAAATATAGCATTGTACACTCCTCTGCTACGCCAAATTGCATGAAAATCCAAGAGGCTGATCAGAAGTTACAGATGTATTTCCACAAAAATTTCGATTCTGCACTATTCGCTTGAATGACTTTAAGCAAACGGCATTAGTGTTATGGAGATTTAAGATAAAAAGTTATAAAAACTTGACGAAATTCTATTTTCAACAACATTTGAAATATTACTATACGTTTATATTATGGTAACTAAAATTTAGAAGTTTAAAAATATTATAAAAATTTCACTTTAAGTCCAATATTGATAATATATGTAACCCACACAGATGATAATAAAATACATATTAAAAGAGATTCGGTAAGTTTTACTAGGGCGGATCAACAAGTCCGTGACTTTTCGAACTTCCTTCGTAGCAATATGAAATGCAACACTATTCCCATCAAATACCGCCTGTTAATAGACTACTGTCAAACTTTGAGCAAGTGTCGTCATTTACTTTGCGTTAAACAGCTGTTCAGAACATGCAATCTCATGTGTGTTTCTATAAATGGAAAAAAGTAAATTTCGAGTGCTCATTAAACATTATTTTTTGCGAAATCAAATCAAGGAAAACCAAGGAAAAGCTCGATAAATACTATAGGGACTCTGCACCATCGCTTTTAATTGTAAAAAAGTGATTTATTGACTTTCGTTAAGGTCGCACAAGTACAAATGACGCGGAAAGTTCTGGACGGCAAATTGAGGTCTGAACACGCGAAAATGTAAAAAAATCCACAATATGGTGTTGGCCGACGGAAGAGTAAAAGTGCGTAAGATTGTTGATGCCATAGGCATTTCATATGGCAGTATGGTTTCGGTTTTAAATGATCAGCTGGGTTTAAGAAAGTTGTCTGCAAGATGGTTGCCGCGTTTGCTCTCAATTGGCCATAAACGTAAACGTGTGACAACTTCAAAGGATTGTTTGGAGTTGTTTAACGGTAATCCGAATGAGTTTTTGCTGCGTTTTGTAATTGTGGATGAAAAATGAATCCATTACTTTACTCCGGAAACCAAGCAGCTGTCTAAGCAATATGTTTCTCCGGGTGAACCTGCTCCGAAGAAGGCCAAGATAAGTTTGTCGGCCAATATGGTGTTGTCAACAGTTTTCTCGGATGCACGCGGGATATTCCACATCGATTACCTTTAAAAGGGAAAAACAATAAACGGCGAATATTACGCCAACTTATTAGACCGATTTAATGAGGATTTAAAAAGAAAACGACCCCATATGGCCAAGAAAAAAAATTCTTCTTCATCAAGATATTGCGCGGGTGCACACGTGCGCAGTCTCAATGGCAAAGCTCTTTGAATTGGGCTACAAATTGTTACCTCATGCACCATATTCTCCGGATTTAGACCATAGTGACTACTTCTGTCTTTCCTTTATTAATGTTTTTGGCTATTTGGACCGGATTCTGACCCTGAGATTTCAAAATCAGAATTTTTTTCTTTTTCACAGTTATTAAGAGCCTTACCACGTCCCATTTTGTGTAAAAACTATTTAAAAACTATCAAATTAAAAATTCTCTAGCCGTTTATATAGAAAGAAATTCAGATCATAGATTTCCTGATTAATATTAAAAGAATTCCTTATTCAAGCGACACATGAAATAGTACCACAGAAATACATGTCTTTAAATAAATGCATAATTTTATATGTATATTTTTTTATTTCTTCAGGAAACTAAAGCCAACACTTTGAAATTTGGTTACGCAAAAAATTATTTTTTCTGAACTTTAGTTTAGAAGATATACTTAATTAAAGTTAAAAAAAAATGTGATTCCTTATTCAAGTGGCATTTAGTGTATAATACGAGTATATCATAATTATAATATAATTATTATCAAATCAATCTATATATGTACATATATATACATATATATATATATATATATATATATATATATATATATATATATATCATAACCAAAAAATCAAATTTTTGAGTTAATGATGTGGAAATACATGCTATATCAAGTTTTATCTTCTGTAAAAATATCGTGTAAATATCTTCTATGGACACCTTTTGAGAAGATAATTTGACGTTAATTTTTATTGTGAATATATATATCAAACTAAAGCCTATACATAATAAAATCACATACTCAGTATGTGTTAGAAGTATCGAAAAATACAAAATTTAAAAAAATATAAAGTATTTACGACGACTATTTCAGCCCAATATGGATGCCAAATTAAATTATTGTCTTTAGTTTCATATATATATCGATCCTTTCATGTGTTTAAATTATTGCCACGTAGTGTTGTCCATTCTTGAGGCTTTAACTTTTGACTTATATGAAAAAAGTACTTATTTTGTTAAATATATTTTAAGAAAAAAAAATGAAATTAATCGGACCACTTCTTATGTAAAAGAGCAGCAATTTTTCGTACTCAATTTAAAATCTTGACTTTGAAATTTTCCCACTGCAAGACGAATTGAGATAATTCAAAAATATTTCCAACACCTTGGCTCTGTTCAAGTATTCGTCAAATTTACAGGCTTTAGTCAGAAGTATTGCGAAATTATCAGAAAAGCAACAAAATACACTTAAATTCTTAGTACGGGAACGCTTTCCTGTAAATTCTGGCTAAAACTTGAACAAGTATTGGAACAAGTCTATTATTTTGGAATGTATTGGGAATCTTAAAAAAATTTTAGAATTTTAGAAATTTTCACTTCTACATATATTACGAAAATGGTTTAAGAAAACAAAAAAAAAAAAAAAAAAACAAAAAAGAAAAGTCAATGCATAAATCGAAATTTTCAGATTCAAGCGCAAATATCTTTTTAAACCATAAGAGATACCGTAGGTGAATAAATATATTTATCAAAATCTTTATAAAAGTTTTTAAATCTTAGAAATCGTACTTGATTTGGCGATTTTTTTAAACTTTTTCATACCAGAGATGATCAACTTTGACACTCTGTAGCTTATCTTGTAATATTGCATGGTGACTACAAGATGACTTTTCTGAAATCTTAGGTGCTCTTCTATAACTCTCCTATACATTTAGGAATTACAGATTTATTACAAACAATTTTTGCGATCTGCACAACTATGGGCACTAGGCTTATTAAATGTATCTACTTTTTACTCTTAACTTTAATTATTTTCCTGGTGAGTGGTATGGTCTTAAAAAGACGGTATTTAAGTAATTCTACTTGATTTCTTGTCCGACTTTCAACCTACCATATTATCCGATTAAAGAGCCATATATAAATGAACAATGTTTTTTTGAAACTTCAGAAAAAAATTTTGATTAAATTATTTACTAAATAGTAAAATATTTTTAATAAGTTTAGCAGTTATCTAACAAAATTTAATAACTAAAATTATTCTCTTTTTGGTCGGATTATTTCAAGCATAACTTCAATTATTTTTTTTTTAAGAAGATCCATTTAAAGCAGTTACAAAGAAATTATTCTCCTATTGAATTTCAATTTTCTACAATTCATGCTGTTTTACATTCATCTAAAAGTCCTAAATAATTAATTTTAAAATTATTTGTTAGTGGCAAACTTTTCAATAGGATAAATTGTAAATAAATCATTACAAAAACGATTATTTGCCAATAAGATAGAAAACAATATTGTACAATAAATAACAGTTTGTACACTTTTTTTATAATTATTTACTTTCTTTTAATTTTTTTTTTTTATACATACTTTGTATATCAGATACACAGATAGATTGTCTACAACTAACGAAGTTTTTAATTTACCTTATTCTTTACCTTGATTGCACTAGAATATGTAATAAACAGGGCAACCAAAGAAAAAACGCATATCATAATTTTTTACTGGGTATCAAATGAACCAAACTCTTAGTTAGTTATCCATTTCAGACAATTTTATAAGTTTTGGCATTGATTTGTTACTTTATAATTTCGCATATTTTGATCCTAACAGCATATTTTTGTATATTTTTAGTTTATCGTAATATTTTGTCATATTTTCATTTTAAATGGCATATTTTTGTATATTGTACACTTAAGAGCATAATTTTGTTTATTTTACACTCAGGATAAAAATTTTTCACTCAATAGAATATTTTACATAATTTGCCATTATACACTTTTTCTGACATAAATTCAAAAAGCACTAAGTGCCTTTTTGAAGTTGCATTGAAGTTATTTTATCTAAAATCAGCAATAATATTTATTGAAACCGATTTAAAGTATTTTTGTTTAAAACTATATAACACATAATTTTACTGCAGTATATATATTTTTTAAATATGAGATTTACTAGTTTACTTTCGCTTTTTTAGATTTTTATTGATTAGGTTTAGCAAAATTTAACTAAAAGAAAATTGATTATTGCAAGAGTTCGCCGAAAAACGCTGGCACTATTTAAATTGCTACATAAAGTAGACACTTTGGCGAATACTTTCATATTTCATCTTTCCAAGTTACCTTGGTAAACAACCCTTATGACTACAAAACTCAAAAATGACGACAAATACACTATTTATATAGAATTTAAAATAAAGGTCTTAAAATACATCTTCTAGGATTCATTTAACATTATACTCGTATAACATAGTTAGTTATACATTTATCTTGCATTGCGATACAGCTTTTTTGATTCTAGAAAAATTTTAAGAAAACTATTAAAAATAATATTAAACCTACCAAGATAAATTCCTTATCTCAACCTCAATTTAAATGCCTTGTCAAACTGTCTACGTTGCCACATTATATTATTTAATATATGTTCTTGTTTACTTGGTCTGTCACCATTTCTAAAATATATTCAGTTTTTACAATTTCTAAATTATTGTTTTGGAATTTATGCAAAAAAAAAAAAAAAAAAAAACAAAAAAATAAATAAAATAGAAAAAAAATTATTTTTGACTATTTTGGTTTAGTGAAATTTTCCTACTACTATCACCTACGTTTTTCAAATCCGATTCCCTAATAATTTTCCCCTAATAAATTTATATAAATTTTGTAATTTCCTGATGCAATGTATTGGTTTTAAGTGTTTTTAATGCAAAAAGGGAATATTTTTTTGTAACTGCTAGTAAAAATCAAATTGTCTTAATATAATAATAATAATAATAATAATAAAAATTTAAACCAAAGATATTTTTAACTTTAAGTGCATATTTTCATATGTACATAAGACACTTTTTTAGAGCATATTTTTGATTGCCCTGGTAAAAATAATAAAAAGAAACAAGACAGAGAGAGAGAGAGAGAGAGCAAGAAAAACACACAGTAGAAATTTTGAAATGAAAATAAAAAATAAAGAACAAAATAATATCTGACTCCTTATTCTACTTTAATTAAAGAAAACTTACCAAAATGCTAAAGGCATTAGAAAATAAAAATAAAAAAAGAAACTCCATTTTAGTTGTTTTTCTTTTGAAATGTTTTTTACAACGCTTCAGCTGTGGAGAAAAAATAAAGTTTACACTTTTTTATAACAAAAATCGTTTTTAAAATAGTTTGTGCCAAAAAAAGTAAAGAAAAAATGAAAAATCTTAAAACAAGAAAAAGAAAAAGAATATAAAATAAAGGAACACGACTACACAGAAGATTGTGTTTATGTTGCCATTTGGAATTTGTTACTCTACTTTGTCCTGCAATCAACTCTCAACTAGATTCAACGATTCAACTCAATTGCATTTTTACTCCCTTTTTGTGCAAAACTTACTTCAATATCGTAAGTGTTGGAAACACTTATAAAACTTTTTAGTTTTCTAATTTTTTTTCTTTTAGTTTTCCTGATTTTAGATTTTCATTGCCTTTTTTTATTCCTGTTCTTGTTTGTTTTATTTCATTTATATTTACAAAATAATATTGTATGGAAAACTTTTTGGTTCACCCAAAGACTTTAAGACAATATGTTTGTTTTACACTGTGTTCGTTTAATGCAAATATACATTAAATAGAGAACTGTGTAAAGTATAAGAAAACTTATATTTTATCGTTTTTGTTTCATTTATGTTTTTTTTTTTTTTTATTTAGCTTTAAGTATATAAAAGTATAATTACCCTAATAATGGTTTCAAGAAGAAGTAATTTATTTAAAATGACTTCATATTAACATAAATACATTTGTGCAAATGCACATTTTATACAAATACATAAATAAATATGTATGTAGAGGTTGGCATAAATTGTTAAAACTATGGTCTAACAAACACTTGATAGAATATTGCACATGTTTAATATAAATTTAAAACCACATTATGATTTTCCGCATGTACTTATGTTTGTATTTATTAGGGTATCCATTCGAATAATGTTCGCTCGAATAACTCGAATAATTTGATGCGAATAGTTGTTGTAAGTAAAAGTGCGTCTTTTCGAGTAACGAATAATTCGAATATTTTGATGTCAAATATTGAAACAAAACGAATATAGATATTTTTTTTAATATTATACTTCTTTTTTATTAATTTTCATTATTCTTATAAATTTAAAATATTTTACGACTATTGCTATGAACATAGAAGCGTATTACTTAGGTACGTAGTCAAATTGGAACTTATACAGTTTTATCGAAAAGCACACAGCACCTGACATTGAACCATATGTACGTCATACGTTCAGTTCAAATAAATTTTATTATATTTTTTACAAAAAGTATGACCGTATTTGTCAATTAAGAAACAAAAATAAGGAAAAACAATTAAGATATTTTTTTAATTAAATTTTTTATTATTTGAAAAAAAAAAATCAAACAAAATAAATGAAGAAAATTTCACAGTTTTTCCAATATTTATTTAAAACAAAAAATTACCTCTACATCACAATTAAGGGTAAAATGAACGCGAATACAACCCAAATACGTTGGTAGTTCATTCCTAAGACTCAATTGTGTTCCTAGCATATTTTATTTTTAATTTAAATATTTGTTTGTTATGTGCACAACTAAGATATGGAATTATACACAGAAAAAAAAATTATTACCGTATATTTTTCAATTAACACAGTTGTTCCATTCTGCATCTAAATTTAATAAACATATTGAAGTAAATATAAAATAAAAATAAAATTTAAGTAAAATTTTATAACTCACTTAAATTTTTAATTCATTCAATCATCTACTTGATTAATTTGATAAATTTTTTAATTGGAAAAATTTGTACGCTTTTCTTTTTTTAAAATTTTTTAGTAATTGAGATAATCATTTTGGTGAAAGGTTGCACCTTTTAAAAGTTTTAATTTATTTAATTATTTAATAATATATTTGGTGATTGGTGACTTTTTTCTATGTACTGACAGTGACAGAAAAATAAAACCTATTATTTCGAAAATCCGCCAAACTATTGAAAATAAAGTTCGCCATTTGAAAATAGCAGATGAGTGGTCAGAAATTCTTTTTATGAATACATAAACGTTACAGCAAGCAGTTGAAATTCTAATAACGAATCATTTAAACATTTTAATTTCGGATCTGAACAATTAAAAATAAAAGAACTGTTTCCGAAACTTGTTATTTAATCAAAAAAAAAAAAAAAAAAAAAAAAGACTCAATGATTTTGGAATCAACATTGATACTGGAATTGTTCTATAAGTGATAGTATTGATCGCGTAAATAATTGTTGCAACATTTTCAATAAATCTAATGATCAAGGACCATGTAAATTCATGTTTTTTGCCTTTAATCCTAGAACTGTGTAAACTAAATATCTTTGGGAATCAGAAAATTCGCTTTAAAATAGCATTGATTTCTTAGTGCACATTTTTGCATATTTTGTTGAAAATGCATGTTATTGCATAGTTTGTCATAAATACATATTCTTGTGTCATATTTTGTGAAGAATTGGAATTCAAAATAATTTTTTGTGTAGAAGAAAAATAATTCTGTGAAATTTTAATAAAGGGATTTAAATTTATTTTCAAAAAATTTTAAAATATTAAAAAATACTATAGAAGAGTTAATTTCTGATAACTAGCAATCACAGAAGGTCATTGATTATTATAAACGATGTGTCATCAAAGTTATTAAGTTAAAATGTCAAAATTCCATAGAATAAATAATTACGTTTTCTTTTATTTATTAAATGTTTTAGTATAAATATATTGCAAATTTAACATTGAAGTTGATAATTGTCAATTAAGAACATATTTATTTTTAATGAAAATATCAAATACCTACATATAGAAAAATAAAGAAAGTTTTTAAAAAGATGGAGAAGTAATGTCCTGTAAAATATTCAACAAGCCCATTAAAAAAAGTTCAGCACTTGGCCTAAAACATAGAGATAAATACAGCCTCTCCGGTAAAATTTCCAATCATACATTTGAATGCAGATAAAGATCATTTAATATCGAGTTGTGCATATGAAACATTTGTTTCCTATGTCGCTCATTTTTATAAAACAATCATGCATTGGTTAATTGTTTTGAAGCAGCTGCCAATGAGACTCTTCGGTCTCGATCTATCATGGAGACAACAGTCAGTGAAAGAAGTTTGTTGGAATTTTGGATTCAGATGAAGGCTTAACAAACGCTTTCCACAATATAAACGAAATCATTTAAAAATTCTTGCATAACATCCGTTGATGTTGAATAGGCTAAATTTTACATTTGAAAATATAAAGCAAAATATGTTATTTATGTAAATAAAAATATTTATTAATATTTATATTTTCTGTATATATATTTATTTTTAGTTTAGTATGACATTGAATTGAAATTATGTACTTTTTATTTAAGTTAAAGAATAACTGCATATTTATTTGTTTATAGGGCATATTTAAATATTTTTAGTGCATGTTTTAAGCGCGTAAAACACATTTTTAAGTGTATAAACATCCTGTTCCTGCCAATGATAAACATAAAATATTGTAGTCTTATGTTTTGCATCAAGAAAGACTAACACATAATGTTAAGCTTCGATTACCACTTTATCTAACATGGTGTCAAAATTTCTGAAAATCTATAAATGCGTCAAACTTATTAAAAATTGATCACACTATCGGGTAGTGATATACAACTTTTAAGCGTCTTATTATGTATCACCTTGAAGACACTTGATGTGTCCATTAAAGAATTGTATAAAAATTCGGTAAAATTTATTGAGTTTGAATTATATATATATGTATATATATATATATATATAATATTTTTAATAAATTATGAATCCTATAATTAAAAGTGTACAAAATTTAAAAAGTTAAAAAGAATCTATAATACCATTATGAACGATTTCTTTGTATATGGACAGAACGAAGAAGAGAACGGATAAGTTGGAAATTCTCTTCAATGCATTTTTAAAAATTTTACCAACTTCAACAATCAGAGAAAGGGCCTCTTCAAAATCAAAATTTATAAAAACTAAGGACTGAAGTTGGCTTAAATCAAGTAACTTAAGTGCTATTCTCTTTTTAATATGATTTTAAGTGATTGCCTTAAATATTTTCTCTAATTTAGGTTTTTTAAATTAACTTTTGATGTAATTATGTTAACAACACCTCGTGGAGCAAAACAAAAAAAAAATTAACGATCTGAAATAGTTCCATGTGGTATAAGCAAGCACTCAAATTTAAAAAAAGTTTTTGAAAATAGCAAGCTTTTTATTTATTTTTTTAATTCTGTATTCACGGATTTTAGCATATGTGTCCAATTTCTCTAATTTAAACTACAAATACTTCTAGAAATAGGCCAACTTGTGATCAATTAGTCTGTCGTTGACCAGTGTTAAATTATATTGTGGACAAATAGTGAAAACAAAATTTTTAAAATTTTTATTTTTTTCAGTTTTTCGATAAGAAAATTTGCAAATATAGATTTCAACAAAAAAAAAAAAAAAAAAAAAAAAAAAAATGCATAAATAGTATTCACGACCTGAGATCGCAATATCTTTAATATTTCACAAATCGTCGAGACACACCCAAGGCGCTAATTGAAATCGGTGAAAATATATAATAATCTATAGCTGTTATTATATCTTATATTGGAATCAATAGTTAATCAAAAATAATTATGCGTTTGAATTCAATGCCTTTTTTAACATTTTTGGTTGTGTATTTTTGTCACTGAAAAATTTATTTTATAGTTCTATAATCAATATTTGCAACTTTTGATTTGTTAATATTATTTAAAGATTTTTTGTCATTAGAAGTGAAAAGTACATCAGTGAATTAAATTCAATTAAAAAAATATATATCAAAAATCTATGCACACTTTTTTTAACTCGATATTCTAAAGGTAGGTTAAATCAGATACCTTTTTTTAAGCTAAATATTTGCATTTATTTTTGATATTCGACTTAAAATGGAATTTTTAATTTCTATTTAAATTTTTGATTTTTAATTATCATAACATAAATGGTCATTTCTTGTCCATTAATATAATTTAAAAATTTGTTTTGATTTTCAGATATCAAAAATATATCAAAAAAATTTACCAATTTTAAAAACGAGAAAATACTTTAGTTGATTAAAATTTGCTTAATGAAATGTTAAACAATCACTATGATCGCGATTATCTTCGGTGATATCAACAATATCGTATCACTTTTAGTTTTTACTTTAATATTTTGAATGTTGTTGAAAATAGAATTTTAGCTATTTTTTATAAAATTCTATCTTAAACCACCATTACACTAACGTCGTTCGCTAAAAGCCACTCTCGCAAACAGATTTGTGTTTCACTAAAGCCAACTAATATTTAAAATATTTTTGAATCCCAAAAGTAAACGAGTTTGAAGAAATGCTCAAATATTTTTTGTATTAAAAGAATTTTTAATTTAATAAAATTTTTGAAAACTTACCAAAATTAAAAATTTTTGTCTTATATTTTGAATTATTCGAACAATTCGAATAATCTTTAATGGGCTATGGAATAATTTGAATAAAGCCAAATGCCTTATTCGAATTATTCGAACAAGGAAAAATCCGAACAATTTGCATACCCTAGTGTTTATGTCTTAATATTCTAATGTTTGTGTGGAACAAATATATGTAGGTGTGTCTAAGTTTGTGTAAGGGTGCAATTATGACTTTATTGTGGAATATTTACAAAATACTCTATTAAAACTTAGAATGTAACAATTGTATGTATTTCTTAATACTATATATTATTATTGTATGTGAAGTCTTTTATTATCAAATTAAATCTTGACGCAATGAGAATTTTTACATAAGGTGTGTGTTCAAATAAGACATAACATATTAAAAAAAGAGGCGAACGGAATAAGCTGGGATTAACTAAATCAATTATTTGTAGCATTTATTCTCCAGATTTTTCTGATATATAATCTCATATATAAAAATTAATTGCTAGCTAGATTATTTTTCTGAAAAAAAAAAATTAAAGTATTTTTATGAAATTTTATGCGGTATCTCTCTATGGAATTTAAAATTAACAATCAAAATTAGGTATTTTTGGGGCTCTCTTAAATTCACTTTTAACTTGATTCCAATTCCCTTACAAATCCAAAATTCTGGGTAACTAAAATAACGCTCCAAAATTCTAACTTTGGCCAGTAAATCTTGAAAACACTATTGCTTCCCACGAGAATCATCAATGTTTTCTAACAACATTCTTTGTTATGATTATTCTAGTCTATTCAGATTAAAAAACCAAAACAGACACATATTCCAGCAAAAAAAAAGAGTAATTACTTCCAAAAAAAAAGAACTTTTTCACAGCTTCAAAAGTAGATCTAGATCCATATTTTGCACTTTTTTGGCAATTAATAAAAATTACTTCCAAAAAAGTATAAATAATAGGACAATTATGTCCATGGAGGGTATTTTCCGTTTTTTAAGAGAATACTAATAGATAATTGTAAGGGAAAGGAAAAAGGGAACATTAAAATTTAAAAAGTAACAAAGAATTATAAGCAAAAGTAAAAAATTCGAACTAGTTTAGTATTAAACTTGTATTTTCGATATTCACTTGAATTATAAGCTTTTTTATATTCTTATTTTAAATGAAACCCCATGAAGTAAATATTCTTGATAATTATATGTACAAGAGTCAAAATATTGTAATACTTCTATGTGCATTAGGGTGGTAACTATTTTTGGACTTCAAAATACCATAACGCTACCTTGTAACCAATATTGTCGTAATAATAAAAACCGCAATTTCAAAAACGATTTTGAAAAATTTTTTAATATTTTTATTTTTATCTCTTTTAACATATAGTTCAAAATATTTAATTGATACAAGTCAAGAATATCATATGAATTAAAAATACTTTATTTTATTTTTTATGGTCATCATTTGGAAAAAAATACTTAAAACTTATCGATTATCGTATTAAATATAAACATTTTACTATTAACTAATTAATCGCTTATTTATACATATTTTGTAAAAAATTGCTTCGAAATGATTTTTCATTGAAGCTGGAATCAAAAAATTTTGAAATATTAAATATTTAACGGAAAATACCGTTTGAAATTTACAAACATTAAAATAATTACTTTGTTTATATATTTTATGTCTATATCGCGGTTTAACAGAGATTAGACTAGCAAACGATTTTATATCAAAGAGAGCAGAACATAGCTGCCAAAGCTTATCTAGTTTGGTAGAAATTATAATATTTTTGATCCCCAAAAAACTAATATCAATATACAAATTTCACCGCGTTTGGTGCGTGAATTTTTTTAACGTTTGCGAAAAATTAATATCACATTCCTTTATGTCATTCAATGCTTTACAATGCCTTGCTCTGATATTTTGAATGTTTGCAAAAATTGCAAAAAGTTATTACCCTAATGTACATATGTATATGTTGGAAACTGCTTTCCGAATACCTCTGTAACTAAAGGATTTATTTATTTTTGATAATAAATGTTGAAACCTTTATAAAGTAAAATAGTCTTATTTAAAGTACTTTTATTTTAAATTTGATAAATTTAAGGTACCATTATAATATTTATATAAATGTTTCTTAATTATTTTTTTTAATCGAAATTAATAACCATTTCCGTGTACTTAAGTCTGCATACATTTTCATATAACCAGTATTGCCGTTTTAGTTATTTTTAACCGAAATTGGTTATTTGATTTTCCAATGTGGAGATGATAATTTTTTTCCATTTTGGTTATTTTGTTATTATTATTATAATTTTTGTTTAGTTTTACCAGAGATTTAAGGCTACTGCATTACTTATGACCAGTGCTGTAGTTTATTATTTTCAAAGCTAAATCTAGCCTTTTTATTTAAATTTTAGCTCCAAAATTTTCGATTTGGTTACTGGATTTTTTTCTAGACTTTCTTAAAATTGCCTTAAAAGGATATAATTTTTGACCTTTTTTAAAGTTTACCTACTTTTTTTTCTCCTCTCGTGGCAACACTACTTATGACAGATTATAAAATGCAAGAATACAACTAAAAGCTTATGTGAGAGGCACTTCGAACTAAATTTTCAAAACACAAAAACAAAATATATGTGACTACATATGTGACCATTACAGTCCACAGAGGAACAGCATGTAGGATCCTCCTTCCAAAATTAAAATTGTAAGCTCCTCTGCTAAGGCTATGTAAAGTTTCATGTAGATCCATCTAGCCGATTAGAAGATAAAGATTTATTTCCAAAAATTTTCGATTCTGACCCACTGTGTAGTATAAAGAAAATTGCTTGTATTTGATATCTACAAAATTTACTTAGTACATGCTTTCGAGACCAGAAATTTTTGTGACGCAAATCTGACAGTTTATTTTTAGCTTTTCCTTTAGGTCTCCTTTCTTTCATTACCTATTGATGGGTTTGTATTATCGACATCTCAAGGAGAAAAGTGTAAAACCAAACACTATATAGTATGGTTCCATTGATTACACTGGTCTTTAAAAGATATTTTTTTATCTTCCTTTGAACAAAAATAGGTGAACTAGATAGACTTTAGCGTGCTTAACACGAATTTGCTTTCAGTTGTTTCAGGTCTTGATTTTATATGGGCATGTCTAGTATTTTCCATTAATAAGAACGAGTATACCACAAAACCATTAGTACGATATAGATAATTAAAACTCATATCGATGCCAATTAAAATTATCTTCAATTTATCTTCACTTCTTTTTATTCCCTCATATGTAATCCAAATGTGAATCAGAACATACATGTTATGAAGCAATTTAATCTTCCACTCAAAGAAGAATTATGATACAACCCACCTAGGTGGGCTTCGAGCCACAACGTAGAGATCAGGAAAAGCTTGCAAAACATAGAAAGAATATCAAAATATTCAAAAATTTATCATTTCCTAATAATAATAACCAAGTTTGTTACTAAGCCAAAGGCATTTTTAGTTTTGAATAAAATTCTGTAAGTTATCAATGATTAAAAAACGAAAATCGCACCTGGGTAAGTTTTGACCGTGCGAAGATCAAAAATATTTTTTTTGAAAAAAGATTTATATTTCTAAGAGAAAAGCTATAAATCAGAATGTATACATCGTTTATATACTATAATTAGAGCAGAGTGCAAAAGATTGTGGATTTCGAAAAAAATGATATCCCTTAGAGATTAATATGAAAGGGCCGTTAATATGACTTTGTCCTAGACGTTGAAATTTATAACTTTTATACACTCTGTAAATTGTCGCTAAACTAAGCAATTAAAATTTTCTGTGATGGTAATTAATTTTTTCTTTCACTTTATATAATGAAGTTTTTATATGTCATGGGATAAATTAACAATTGACAAAAATCTTCTTCAGAGATAAATTAAATCATCTAAAAAGTGATATTTTCAAACCAAAAAATTACGAAGAAAAATGATAATCGATAAATAATTGCAACAAATTGTATTGTTTATTTTTGTTTAGGATTTTAATACCAGTTTTGATAAGTATATCATAAAGGTGATTAGCATAATGTCATAACATTAAAAATTTACAATTTTAACATTAAAAATTTATAATTTTAACATTAAAAATTTATAATTTTTAGAAGAAAATGTTTACAAAATTATTTTACAATTTCAAATACTGTAACACAAATGTTATTTATTTCCGTTATATCCACAAATATATACATATTAATGCGTATTTAAGGAAGTTAAAAAGTATGTATAACAATGTAATATAATGTTGGTAAGAGAATGAAAATGTCCTCATCTACTATGGTTAAGTATTTGTACTAATGTAAATTGTTGCGTCGCATATCAAAATGTAGCAGTATGTTGTAGTACATGTTGCCTTAAATAAAACAAAGTTTACCTATATAACCAAACATACATATATTTACCTACACATGAGTATTTATCAACTGATTTGTTGCTGTAGCACGTGTATACCCGCCTGACCTAAGTTTCATTATTAGGGAATGCTCAATAAAAACGATAAATTTTCGAAACTAAATGTTCGAGAAAATATCGAAAACATCGATAATTTCTCAGTAGTAAACATTTGCTTAATATTCGAGAATCTTAAAAATATCGATATCGTAATATACAACTTTTCTGAATGAAATCTGGAAAATAAATTTTTCGGGAAATTATCTATTCTTATCAAAATCTCGAGGATTTATTATTTTTTTGCTTAAATAAAAAGGAAACGCAATTTCTTGTTTGTGCACGCAAAATACTTAAACAAAGAGAATCAAGTGTCATTCTTGGTTGTAAAATATTGTGCATTAAAATTCATTGTGTTAATTAAATTCTCTGCAATTTTTAATAAAAAAAATAATATAAAAAAATTTTCGAAAAAATCGTAAGTAATGTCACTAATTGTCTAAATGGATTTTCGTAATAGCATATTTATCTAAATATTTAATATATTTTTTGCAGATTAATTCGAAAAATTTTGAACTAAAAGATGTGGACTAGAGCAATACAAAAATTAATAATATTGAGAGAAAAAACTTTGATAACTTCTTCAATTTTTACCACTCTTATGTAATTTTATTGTTCATTATGTGAATTATTATTTTTGAAATGTAATTTATTATTGAGTACCTATATTTTTTTTAATATTTAAAATATATAATATTCAATATTTTTTTAGTTTTAGATTGGGAACAAAGTGGAAATGAAATAAAATAGAAAACGTTCATTTTCGAAGAATTGTCAATGATGAATTATAAGTCGTTAGTAATATCAATATCGAAAAATATTCTTAAATTTTTGTTACCATAAGCGAATCACTAATGGATATTTTTACGTTAAAGGTTCTCTATTAATACGATAGACGAACCTTCGAGATCGAAAGACGATATTCATTCTCGAATGTTTTATCAGAGAAATGATCGCGAAATGTTCGAAAGGGATATTATTATCCAAGTTTGTGGTCAGCTGGGTAAGTGTAACATAAACACCAAAAACTAATACATATTTATTACTCGTATTTTTTTGTTTTCTTTCTTTTTCTCGCTTTACGTTTCGCATTGTTTCATTATATTTCTTTTAGTGTTTGTTTTATATCTGTACATTTTGTGTAATGGCGTCATGAGTTTTTGTTATTGGTTTGTTCGCTTACATCAACCTATAAATCACAAATGGTTTGGTTTGTTCGTTTATCAATCTATCTGTCGGTTTGTATATATATCTAGCAGGGCTTTTGCTTGTGTCTTTTATGCATACATTTACTTATACGATTACATAGATCACAAAGCTGGAAAGAAGGAAAATATTTATAACACACATTCTCTTTTATAGATTAGGAAACACATAATAAATTTAAATTGGAACACTGTATAAATATCAGCATAAGAAAATCACATAGAATATCAAGTTTTTTTTTTGCATTTCATGTTATTTAAAATACCTTTAATCACTAATGCGTACTAATATTATGGGTATTTATTGGCATTTGTTTGCCATAGATTAGGAATAATTGAATATTAATCTTACGCACCCATATACACAAGCTCCATTTATTCGAAAACGTTTAAATGGAGGAATTTTAAGTGATTAAAGGAATATTTATATTTAATAAAGTTCTTTTGGAAGAAGTTTTTCAAATTAAAAAGAAAAAAAAGCACAGTCACAATATCAATGATATGCAAAAATAATAAAGATTTATATAATAATATTAAATGTTTGTTGTATAAGTAAAAGTTTTTCTTGGGTATTTATTTAATTCTTTAAAAGTTTAACCCATTAAGGCCCTGCGTCGCGTTTTCACAATTTTTACTTTAATCGCTTTTTAAGCTTATCCAAAATAATATAAATTTGAAACAAGTGTAAGGAAATAAAGATTGATTCAATATTTAATTGATCTGTTTTAGGATTTTTCCAATATATAGTGTTTTCATATTTTATTTTTATTTTTTTAATAAGTTTTTCCCACTTACAAATTTCCACTTTACAAATTATTTGAAAAAAATTTATTAAAGTAATATATGTCAAAGTGAAAGTGTTATGGAATCTAGTTATTCAACTTTTATATACATCCTCTATGCTTTTTGTGATTGAAAATTCATGCGATAAATTTTTGAGTATTCATACTCTCAGGAGTAAGTAACGTGTGTTTGTGATCTGAATTCGTGATATGTGAACTGAAATAGCTGATGATGATGAAATTAATTTTAAAACTTTCTTATAAAATAGAAGATATTAATAGGAAGGATAAGAACATAAATAATAAAATAAAACTTCCTAGTGAAATCTATGTACATATAATAGTAATTATCCCCAAAAAATGAACAAATTATATTTGAAGATTTGTCAGGTTCATTGCCAGCAGAAGGAAAGAAACCAACCATAAAGATGAAAACTAATTATACAATGCCCAACTTACTAATGCATTCATCTGCAGGTCCTGAAATTTTACACTGTTGAAAATAATTTGATAAAATTTAGTACATATGATTTGTTTTACATAAGTACGGAGCCTATTGAATTTGGTCATGATAGGCCTATTATTTCACCTAGCCTCCATACAAATGTCCTCTCGGAACAGACTTTTAACACTCATAAATCTTAAAATTGCAATATTTTAATGAAATTTGACACAAATATGTTTTATATAAGTATAAATCAGCCTACCAAATTTCACTAAGATCATTCCATAATTGGCAGTAGCTGCCAATGAACCTCTCTTTCGAAAATCACTTTAACGTGAAAAAATCCCACAGAAATCTTAGTTTTATGTTAATATTAAATATAAATATGATTTACATAAATAGAAACTACAGCATCAAATTTTGCGTGGATCCGCCCATAATTCACCGAAGCTACCATATAAGACCTATTTACGGGAATAACTCTAAATGTATAAATGCACATTCTATCATAGCAATATTCCATTTCATCATATTATTATCCCGACTTAGCATATTATTCCATTCTGTCATATTATTATTACATTTTATCATATCATTATTCCATCTTATATAGAACACATTAATTCAAAATTATTGTTGTAAATTGTTTATTGAGTCCATTACATGTTTTTCAAAATAGTAGAGAAAATTATAATATAGATAATCAGGTACTCATTTAAACGCTTAAGTCTCTCATTTGTGCAATTTTGCAAAATAGATAATAAGTTGTAATAAATAATTGAAATATTTTATTAAAATCAATGGTATGATGCAGTGATTTCATATAATTAACATAAGTATATTTTTTTTTGTTGTTAATAATGTTTATATATAAATGAAGGACAGCTGATTTATAAATGCACAATTAAACAGCGCAGAAACTTATAAGTGTTGTGCAAATGATTTTCCATACAATTTTTTACAGTTAATTTGCGAGTGTGCTAACTTGCATACACTGCCCAGTTTGCGAGGGTTTTGCTTGTTTTCATGATAAAAATTTTAAAAAATTATTGAACTTTTTTGTATTCAAAAAAAAAAAAAAAAAAATACATATGCACATTATTCAAGGTTGCAATATTCAAATATAAAAAATTGCAAAAAAATATATTTCACTTTTGATTAAATAAAAGTTTTCCTTTTTTAATTTATTTTGTTATAATTTTTTAATTTATCAGATATAAAATTATATAAAAATTCATTTAATTTAGTATAAATAGAAATCCTTAATGTTTTTATTTAAAAACTAATAAATTGATTAACTAACATTTTAAAATAAAAATAGAAAATGGAATTACTCGTAAAAAGTAAAAGCATGTTCATGTTTTATTTTATTCACAAATGATAGATTAGTGGAAATAAGTTGAACTTCGAAAATACTCACATCGTATTTTATTCTAACACAATATTTTCTTTTTAAACAATTTCTCTTATCGAAGCAATGGTTCTATAAATGTTAGATGTAAATGTTATAACTTGAAAACACTTAAAAAAAACTAATCTCATTTTGTATTCATACGTATGAGATATTATTTCTGAACACTATGATTGATCCAAAAACAGTTGTTACGGAACAATTTTTGGTATTTAACAAAATTAAAAAAATGGACATTTTCAGAAAACCGGTGTTGGAGTTATTCGATAAGTATCCTTTTTATAAATATCGGTTTCGAATACGGTTTTACGCAGAAAAGTGGTTAAGCCGTTTTTATTAAAAATATAAATATTTATAAATTTATTATTATTTTTACTAAAGTAAACACACTTATAATACAATCGTTTGTAATGACAACTAATATAAAAATAAAAAGTCATACCGCTCTTCTGCAGCCAAAGGATAATGCTCAAATTTTTTAACCAATTTATCAACTCTACCTATATACCTATTTATTGGAATTCACCTTACTTTTGTGACAAACTATAAAACTAAAAGTTTAATTTTTATCTAGATTCTGTTAATAATTCAAATCTATTAAAAAATATACAAGTCTCAGTTCCTAGTACGTCTGATGCTACACAAAACTCAAATTAGGAATTAAAAAAATAGCCAGCCTTAAAGCTTTATTAGTTCGTAGTGAAAATGAAAAATACTTTCAAATAATTAAGACCTTAATTCAGTAAAACAAGCGAATTTTTTTAAAGTAAAATTTATATGTAAGCTTCTCAAAAAATTTTAAATTTTCATACAAAGTTTAATACATAAGGCAATAAATAAGGTTCAATTAGAAAATATAAAAAATGGAAGGTATAGACTAATTTAATAAAGAAAAATAAAACTAGAAGCATTTCATAAGAAAAACCGATTAACCGACAGAAAAAAACCGGTCTGTCGAAATATTCGGAAACAAAATTTATTCGCAACTCGTCGGTTTTTTAAAAAGTAAAAACCGGTTAACTGGTTTTTGCTTTCGGTTTTTGAATATACTATTTCTAGATTTATGTTTAATTTAGTAAGAATTGGTTAAGTAAAAAAATAATGTAAAAATTTTTTAATTTATCAAATAGATTAATGTGTATTTATAAAAAATTTTGGCATCAAAAACACAATAACGTATGACACAGTTTTAAAAATAAATTTTAAAAGGTACTAATATTATTTGTATAAAAAAATTTAAATTCTTTAATCTTAGAAGTAGCGTTATGCTTTTATATTATTTCATTGTTTGTTAATTCAGTTTTGTTTAATAAAAAAAATTTTCATAAGAAATTATGGCCTCTTTTCTGACAGCTAAAGCTTTAAAAATTTCTCGGGAAATTGATTTTTTGTTCCCGTTGCTCGGTAAACGAAATATTGCGGGAAACCCTAAACCCTAATTATCATGTAAAAAATAAAAATCCACATATGAAGGATTTTTTATTTATTTATTTTTTTTTTATTTTTTTGTAAGAAGACATTAAGTAAAGTACGATTATTATTGTTGGTTTTAAACTGTTCCATATAAATATTCATTATTTTTGTTTGCATCAAATGATTTGAAAACACGTATGAAATTTTCAACATGCAACATTTCCTTTTCAAAAATTACTATAAAAGTTTTAACAACACTTATGTACACACCAATGGACATACACATTCACACGAACACAAAAAAAAACTTGAAAAGGAAATATTTTGCAATTTAGTGGCACAAATACAAAAATGAAGGAAAAAAAAATAGAAAAGAAATGAAAAAATAACATTCATAACTGCAAAACACAATAGTAAAAACACATTATGGTGTTTTTTTTTCTCTTCAATTCATTTCATTTTTGTTGTTTTTTTTACACCATTATTGTAGGGACATATTTGTCTGCCATTAGTAGCGGTATAATGCACAAAAACAACAACAGCAGCAACAGTAATAGTAAAAACAATGTCAGTACAATTGTATTAAACATGCAATTTGAAATATGCACACAAATACAAATTTACCATTCAATATGTATTTGAAATGTATTCATGCATTTACACAAACACACCAAAGAACGTATGTAGTAAAGTTAGAGGGGTAGGAAAAAGGCATAACCTAATGCAGTTAAATAAATGTTATGGTTGGTAATAGTTTCTCACGAAACTTGCTATTCAATAAATTTCAATTCATTTCACATTACATTTGAAGAAAGTAATAAAAAAAAAAACTGAAAAACAAATACTAACAACAGCAATAACTGGAACAGCAACCGAATTTAAAATAAAAAAGTAATAATAAAAGCCAATATATGTATGTATGTGTAGTATGTCACCAAATATCATTTGAAAACTTACACTCTCACTTCTACCAGTGCAAGCACTCTTTGATATAAAAAAGGAAACGTTTGGTATTTAGAGCGGAATTGAAAATATGTACAAATGTATTTGTACATTTGCCTCATGTGTAATATTCACACATATGTTTTGATGTGTGTGTGTGTTTTTTTTTATAAAATCTATCATTTCTTTTGGTCATTTGAGATTTAATAAAGTAATATTTTATTATGCTCACTCCAACATAAGTAACTGGTTGAAGCTCTTTCTTTGATATTCTCCCAAGAGTAGTAATAAATTATTCATGTTGAACTACATATATGTAGTAAATTTTATTTAAAATAAACGAATTCCTTTGTTTGACCATCAAGTTTGTAATGTCATCAGTTTTTTAATAAATTTATATATTTGTTATTAGATGATAGCTGGATCGAAATACTGGGAGAATTAGATCTTGGAGATAGAATTTGTCTAGAGAAATCTTTGCTGCCTCAATAACAAAGAGTGTTATTATTATTATTATTCGTATGAAAACCTTATTTATAATATCAAATTAATTTTTTTATAAAAGTTTTGTTAAAAAATTTTGTATAGAAATTTGCTTTATAAATTTGAGTATTTCATTATGAATAAAATAATAAGTTCCTACAACAGTTATTGATTATTGAAGAAATGTTTACCCATACATTGGTCTGTGTCAATTGTTAATTTATCCAAAATAAATCTTGTAATTGAACTATTTTTTGTTTTCGTTTTTACTGTTAAAAATATCATATATTGTGGACAAAATACTTATAATATTGGAAAGTGTCTATAGCGCGAATTGTGTATTTTCATAATTCCTATTTTAAAAAAAATTATTTTTATTTAAAATTTTTGTAAAAAATTATGTTAAATTTAACTGCATATATCTCAATAAATACTGCAGATATTGATATAATTTTTTGATATGTAATAGTAAATGTATTCAAATTATTGATAGATAAAAATTCAATACTGAAGTTATTTTTTGTTTTTTTTTTTAGTTACTTAAAAGAGATCCTAATATTAAAAAATATTTATTTTTTGGAAATTGCATTTTTAATAGACTAGACTTTTTTCAGTCTTTAAAATATTAGAAAAAAAAATGCGTGGTACCTCATATTTGCAATTTATTAAGAATTAATTCCAAACTTTAAAATAATGGCTAAACATTTTATATGCAAATAGTAAGGTAGGATAGATGGGGTAAGATCCTGCCACCACTCCTACCTTAAATTACTAACATTTTTCAATAAAATTTGTGAGGATCAAAATTCTTGGAATTTTGACCCACATAATCATTAAAGAATAACTGTTTGAAATGTAAACACAAGAATAAAATAAAGGATACATTGGCGTTTTAATGGTCGGGAGATGGATTAAATCCATCTAGATTGGGGGCGAATTCGCCTACGTAAATCTCGTTTTAATTTCAGATGTTCCGGAGGTCGATGGGGAAAAGAAGGGAACAAAGTGTTCCGGAGGTCGATGGGGTACACAGGAGGCAAATCATTCAGGTCAGGGACAGGTGGAGAGTTTGACCTTAAATGGCCATGCTAATCATTTAAGAGTTAATTACATGTAAACGCAGCAGGCAGAAGTAGCAATAGAAAGTAGAAGGGAGAAAAGCCGAGTGAAGACGTCAATGCCTACATCATCACAGCTGAGCAGGCGAGTAGCAAAACTGACGAAGCACGGAGGTAGAAGCGAGAACACAACAGTAGAGAGGAAAAGCGGTAGGGAGAAATACACAAGGATGTAAGATAGCAGCGAGCAGAGAAGCAGATTAAAGATTTAAATACAGCAAGCAAGAAGGAGACAAAATAAATAAACAGAAGCCACATACAAAGACACTCACACACAGATTAACGAAACTGTTACAGCAGAGAATATAAAGGATATAACAGAAAAGAAGGTTTGATGCAACAACCGCTATCGGTTCGAACAAAGCTCAGGGAAACTGCAATAATATTAGTTTTAAGAAACGTATATAAACCAGCAGAAAGTTAAAATGGCTTTTTTTCTCTTTTGGTGCTGGACAGTGAACAAGGCAGACGTGGTGAGTAGCCGGTTAAGAAAAATAAAAGAACTAGCAGAGCAGTGTTAGGGAAAAAAATAAATAAAGTTGGTTGAATTGATAACATCAATTCAACGTAGGGTATACTTCAACAAGGTTTACAATCTGGTTAAAGTAGTAGGAGATAAGCACTGCTCGGGGCTAAGTGATAGAATATTTTCTTGGAAGTTTTTACTCGGAAAATATAGGGACTAAAGAAAAATCTCGGATTACATCCAAGATTAAATATTTAGTAGGAGGTAGTAAATAGGAGGTTTAGAACTGGCAAGGCAATGCAGAGGCTTCACGAAACAGCACTGTCTCAACATAAAGAAGTTTGTGGGAAATATAGATATAGTGAAAGATAAGAAATAAAGAATCAAGGGTAAATAAATTAAAATAAAAGTGTTGTTATTTTATGTAAGAACCCTGAACACGACTCAGTTTACCCCAGCTGCAAACCCGGGTAACCGGAGGTTCCTTACAAGTTTATTAAAATATGTCCCAAATTCAAACGAAAAATATTGCTTTTTTAAAGAGAGAGATAACCGCTTAAAATCTCTTATTGGTGATTCTTGAATCCGACATCAAATTATCGATGTCACTTTTGGTACCCCTAATCTCTAGTTATTTTCATATGTAATAAGAGCCCTTTGATAACCTATTATATTTGACTTTTAAAGTATTTCATTTTATGCATAAATAGCAAAATTGCAAAGGTTTAAAATGCTGTTTAAGTTTAAAGAAATTTCGTTTAACAAAATTTAAACCATACTGAAGTTAAAAAAGTTTAAAAAATATTTTTGGTGCGGTAAGTGTTTACTTTCTACTTCATTCTATAACTTTTATAATTATTAGCCCAATTTAAGGCATAACCACAAACAAACAATATTTTTCATATAAAAGAAATTCACCAAAGAGAAAAGAGCGGTTGTCAAACCATTAACAACGATATACAACATTATACAATAGGACTTAAAATGGCGACGCTATACGCATGAAACAAAAAGGCGGTTTTTTAAGGAGTAGAAATATTCTTTATTTTAGGGGGGTGACTGGCATAACTTTTTTTGTTTTTTTTTTTTCTTTTTATATAGGGACCAACCTGCTCTAGTATCCATTCGAATAATACAAACTATTTGATACAAATAAATTGTTCGAAGAACTTAAAAATTGTCTTTTTGAAACAATGAATAATTCGAATATTTTTATGACGTATATTCGAACAAAATGAATATTTTTTAATATTATACTTCTTATAGCATATTTTTTAATTATTGGTATAAATATATTTATATTTATATTTTATTTCTTTTAATTTAAATAATTAAATGTGGAATTATATTAACAAATTTTCTTCTGGAAAAAAATATATTAAAGCAAATAAGTTATCAGATAACTCCTTTTATAAATACATAGACGTTACAGAAAAAAGATATAATTCTAAAAAGGAATCAATTAAATATTTGAATTTCGGACTTTAAAAATTAAAAGTAAAATTAAATACTTCCAGTATTTGTTACGTAGTAAAAAGGAGACTCAAAGATTTTGGAATCATAATAAAAACCGAATTTGTTTTATAAACTTATCAACAGATCTTATCTTAAACAGAAAACATTGAAGTCTTATGTTTTGCATCAAGAAGGACTAAACTATAATGTTAAACATCTATGAACACCTTTACCTAACATGGTCTCAAGTTCTTTTAAATAATTTATAAATTTGTCAATCATGCATTATTTGATTACAGTTGTCAACACCCTCGTATCGGGGTATATAACTTTTGAGCGACTTGTAACAACTTGAAGCCACTTGAGTAGATATCAGGCAACATTAATTAAGTTTGAAGTTGTAATATTTTTGATAAAAAAAATCAAAAAATTAAACAATTCTTTTTCAAATAAATTCATCACACATTAGAACATTGTATTCATGAAAAACCTTCCGATAACTGGAGCTTTTCGAAAAGTGATTTCAACAATAAGGATCCCGAAAATATATACTTTTTGGTGTCTTTGATGAATATTGTAGAAATTACAAATGGAATAACAAACTTATATATATCCTTTAAACATACGGTGAAGGGTATTAAAATATACAAAACCTGACAGTTTGGACAATGTACTTATACGTATTATTAATATACAAAACAATATTACGTATACGCATCAGATACACATAAAATTACTTCAATGTGTAAGCTGCTACGTGTTTTTTATTTATTTATTTTTTTTTTTTTGTTTTGAATCTGATTTGGTGCGCGTTTTACGAAGGTAATTATTTTCTTTCATTTTAATGGAATCTGCTTCTTATTTACAACACGTGTTTGTAAGTTTGGACATATTTCTTTTAATAGGTTTTTGTTATTTTTATCCCAAAGTTGTTGCTTCTTCTTAATTTTAAGTTTTCTTTATTTGTGTGTATTTTTTCATAAATGAAATTTAAATGAATTTCTCTTAACCATAAATTAAGTCATTTTATGCATTATTAAAGACATATACAAACATTCATTGCCACAATAATGATACATTAAAAATTTTGAATTTTAAATTCGACATAATGCTAATTAAGCAAATGGAAATAGCAGCAGGACAAAAAACAGAACACAGCAGCAACAGGCTTTTAAACGTTTGCCCCAGTATAATTTTGTTCACTTGTTTTAAAATCTATTTTTTTGGTTTGTGTTTGAATTTGTCTTTTTTTTTTATTAGCACTAATTATAGTATTTATATAATAAACTAATTAGACTAATGTGAATTTTAGTATAACTTTTTTTTATAACTTCATTATTTTTTGCTAATGTACCACCGTCTATTTTATATAATTATAAGCTATTAATACTGTATAATTTGGAGTGTTTTAAATTTAATTAAAATTTAAATGATACAAGTAAATGATTTTATTACATTATATATTAATAAATTTTCATGAATAATGTTTTAATTTTATTTCTATGTTTGTAGGTATGATTATTTTTTTATTATATACAATATATAAACTATTTGTATTAAATAAGCGTTTTGTGAACTACTAAACGAAAAGTAGGTTCGGTCATGTTCCGTTTTTTTTTTTCTTTTTGTAATGCTCAATGTTGATTGTGAATTTTAATAATTTTAAAAGCTTTTTATTGATTTGAAATATATAAATATATATTTCCATATAAACCACTTGATTGTACTGCACGTAAATATGCAGTGGCAATATATTCAAATACATATATGTATGTTAAAAAACATATGTGTATTATATGCAAACATATGCATATTATAGATTAAAGTGCCTTACGAAAAAAAAGTTGTAAAAAGTTATACCCCCTAGAAATTAAGATGATTTCCAAAATATTAAGTTTAAATGTTTTCCTTTACGTGTGCTGGAGCATTTTTAAAACACCTCTAAAAATATGGATTGCTTTCAACAGAATTATTAAAATTTTCGTTATAAGAAAATTATCTTCAAAATATAAGAGAGACCTATTAACACTTGAATATGCATTTAAATATTTATTACATCACTTTTCATTTGCGAAATATTATGAGTTTTTTTTAACATTTTATATCATATTTTCACTACTTAAACATATAATAGTAAACTTTTCCGATATTTTTCAATATGTATTGGGTTTTAACCCCAGAATACTAACGATATTTTTTATATGTTAATAACATTTTTGTATTAGAATTTAAAGTATGTAAACTTCCTTTTAATATATGTATGTTGAAAAACTCTTCAAGTAAGTTCTTCTGGAATTTAATACCGATAGGCTTCCACACACGAGAATAATAAGGATTTGAAAAAAATGTATGCGCAAAATTTACGTGCCTTGGTATTCTAGGGTTAAGGTACCATTGGATAGATCTATTCAGCAATTTTTTCAAAAAAAGTTGTATGGAATTGTATATTATACTTAAATATCAATGAATTTATGAAAAATATAATAATTTTTTTTAAAACCGCGGTAATAGTCGAATAGAAGAAAGTCTTTAAAATTTAGCGGCTATTTTAGACTAATTTATAGTTTTCTGATAAACTTATGCTTCTTGTGATATTTATTTTCTTAACTAACTATTTATTTATCACAAAAATGAACCTATCTCAAAATGTTCCTTTTATTACTGAAGGATTAAATTAATACATATATCAATAGCACTAAATATGACAATTTCAATGATATTCTAAAATCTAAATTACGACGGCAAATAGATGAAATCTATAAGACAGTACTTAAAAAAATCATAAAAAATTTTGCTACAGTCTTCATTTCACGAGAATTAAAATTGATTTAAAAATTTTTTTTGCTCATTACGTATTAGTCGACATGTGGCTATTATATATTGTATTTTACTTTATTTATTTATTTTTTTTTTATAAAAAATTAAAAATTGTGGACATTGTTTATCGAAAATTATATTTTTGAAGGTTTTCAAAAAATGTTCCAGCTGGCGAGAATGGTATAATTGTACCGAAATATTTTGGGGAATAGTTTATAACATATCAATCTTTAAGTTTTGGGGGTAAATTTGCAAAAGTTTTTGTTTTCATACAAATCGATTCACTCTAATGTAGATATAAATGTAATAGAAATATAGCTAATGTATGTTGCTATTCTATTTTGAATATAACTATCCATTTTTAAATTGAAAATAAAACTTTAACTAGTTCTCGATATAAACCGTTATATAGAAAACTTAAGAGACTGCACTATACCTAAGATAACTCGTGAAATATTTGTCTAAATTTGGTTTAATAAAATACCAAAAACAATTTTATTTAAATTACCTACAAGTTATGCTACACCTTCATGTTTAAATCTGTCCAATAGTTTCAGAGATATTAAAAAAAATGTATCAAAAATAATAAAAGATTTTAGAAAATGTAATCAGTTTCGTTTTTCAAAAAAATTGATGTGTTAAAAATAGAAAGCCTCATATTTCACTAAAACTGATGAATAAATGTCAACTTTATTCATATCTAAATGAAGGTTTCTCATTAAAACAACAACTTTCAATGACTTTTGTAAATAATTTTTTATTTTTTTATTTTTATTTTTTTATTTTTATTTTTAAATGTGAAACTTTCATTTAATTGTAAATAAAGTTGACATTTATGCATCAATATTAATGAAATATAGTTCATTTTATTTGCAACATATCCATCTTTTTGGCAAAGGAAAAAGGGAGAGTTTTTGCACATTTACGATTTTTTATGATGCAACCTCATTTATTTTCTGTATAACGGTTTATCTCAAGAACTAGAATCAATTAAAAAAAAAATAATTTATAAGCTTTGAACCATAATTACTAAAAAATAAGCAAAGCTCTCCTACAGGATAATGTAATGCCCTTCCCATGGTATTTTAAAAGCGTTTTACTTCATTTTGTTAAGCAAATTTCAAAAAGGTTTGTAAAAACTATGTTGTTTTATAGACAACACCATAGAAGGTAAAAGTATGAAAAAGTTGGATAGATATCTCTTATTTAGATCTGAATTTTTCAGATTTCGGCAAAAAGACACTTTTGTGTTGTAGATTATTTTTTTTTTGTACACACAGAAAAAAGATTAGTTGGAATATGTTTTATAATATTAAAATTTAATATTATAAATTAATATTTTATTGTTATTATAGACCTTTTATTAATAAGTAAGATTTTTATATATTATTAAAGCATAATAATTAGGAACACTATGTTCCTACAATTAATCAAATGGTTATCTTAACCGATTTATGCTTACAAAATTGTGCTATTATATATTTATTATTAGTTACAGTAATTAATATTTAATTGTAAAACATTTGCAAAATTCAGTTATGTGTCATTTAAACCAAACAAAAACTAGTAGTTTTTAGCTTTAATCGGTTTTTGATTGAAAAACTACAAAATTTTCTTTAGCTTTTCCATACAAATCGAAAACCATTTTCATCTAATTTTTATTGAAAATCATATAAAATCTTCTTAGCTTTTAGGATTGTTGTATTTCATTACATATTATGTAAATATCGTACAAAAATTTGTCTATTGCTTTAGGAAATTATGGTCTTCATAACAACATAATTCGTTTGATTTTACTTTTTTTCGAAATGAAAAAACTATACAAGTTAGCATATATATCTTTCCTTTATTAAAATTCATGATTGAATTTAATATAATTATTTGAATTATATGCCTTTTAAGAAATAAATTTTATTTTCATAGTATCTTGGAAATGGAATATGTACATTAAAGTGCATCACCAAAAAAAAAAAAAAAAAAAGATGCAAATATACCCCCCTAGAAATGAAGATTAGTATGTTCTTGTATTATTCCCAAAATATTAGATTTGAATATTTTGATTTACGTGAGCTGGAGCACTTTTAAAACATATCTTCAAATACCCCTGAAATGTCCACTCAAATAATTGTTACATCTCTTGTCATTCGCGAAATATTAAAACATTATTAAATTTTTTTTGTCATATTTTCTTTATTTAAACACTTAGGTTTTAAGGAATTATTGAAAAGATCTATTCTAATACTATTAAAGATTACAGGAAACTAACTATTTAACAGCAAAAGGATCAATTTTATACGTTTACTTCTCTAAAGGTTAAATCAGTATTTTTTGCAAATATGTTGTATGGGAGTCTCTATTATACTTAGATATCAATGAATTTATGAAAAATAAAATTAGTTATTTCAAAACAACTTTATATGAATTTATGGTTTTTTTTTTTTTTTTTTTTTTTTTGATAAATTGATGCTTCTGCTCACATTTATCTTCTTAACTAACCATTTTTTTTTTTTCAATAAAAATTAACTTAACCTATTATGGACCGGTGATTCAAATATACTACTTTTGTTAACAAAAGTTTAAATGAATACATACAGTATCGAGCATAAAAAATCAATGCTATGTGATATGATCTTTTTTCGAACAAAGTTTGCTTATATCACACACGATATAATAATACAGTTATGATATTAATATTGTATTGTTGTATACAATTTTTTCGAATATTTTTGTATGTAAGGAAAATTATTAAAAGTTTAGTAAAAGCAGTTGTAAATTTGAGCGAGCAAAAAAAGTGCAACTCAAAACAAATCAACATGATTTTTTAAATATTGATAAAAATCGTTACTGAAAAAGCTTGGAGACTATGGTATTGTTAATTACCATGTTTTACTATTCTTTCATATATACTGAATTACATGAAATCTATAGATAATATAAATATTAGCAAATAATAACGCTTTCTATTAAATTTTGCTATTTTTCTTAACTTTTTTGGAAAAAAATTCGATAGAGATTGACATTTTAGGAATTATTATTTATTTTTTTATTAGTTTGAAATCTTACCAAAAATTCTCTATGAAAAACTGATTAAATATTCATGATAGTTTGGCTTAATTTAATAATTCATAATTGTATAAAAGCTTTGAACCGAATTATCGCGACCAGTTTCGATTGTTATTGTGATGGTATCAACAGCTAAATATAATATTTTTGCAAGGCTACGATATTGTTTAATGCCCGATAATACAATAATATTCAAATATCCTTTGATTTTGGTTTTGGAACAAATTGTAACACAGGGAGAAACAATTTTGACACTCTTCCTATCTCAAGTAATTAAAATTTCATACTTCGTGGTTATAGAAAAGTGCAGAAGCTTTTCTATTTAAGGAAATATGTCTATTTAGATAATCTAAATTCGAAATATATGCGCTTAGAGACAAATTAATTCAAGTTATAGTAATACGATCTCATTTCCATTAAAAAGTACTAGTTATAAAATAATAAATGATCTGTTTCCAAAAGTAAAGTTGCTATTTTGATTTTAGTAAATAATATGTGGTATGTTATAAGGGTTTCCATTACCATAGTAATATCATTAAATCAAAGATTGCTAAACACATGTGTTCATTCGGATAATATCAAATATCTACTGTTCCATGATTTTTATAAATTTTTTCATTAACGATTGTTTCAATATTGTGTATCTAAGACCAGTTTTTTAGAATCTTCATATCAGAACTACACATCAATAATACTTCAGTACCATCATCATAATGTTATTCTAAAATATTTCTAAATTTTTAAAAAGAATGGAGAAAGAGTGTTTTTTAATATAGCCCTAATCAATGCGGTCAAAAATCATATAGCGTAGCGTTGGACTTTTTTGCTCGATAGTGTACATCAATAGTACTGAATAAGGCCTATTAAATGATGCTCTAAAATCGAAATTACGATGGAAAATGTCTGAAATATTTACACTTTAATTAAACACTATTTTAAAAAAATCATAGAAAACTTTACTAAAATCTTAATTTTATGAGAAAAATAATTTATTTAAAAAATTGCTCATGTTGTATTAATCGACATGTGTTTGTTACATCGTCACTGCTTCGACGTGATCGGTTATGTGAAAACTTTAGATGCTTTTTTATTTAAAGATTCAATTATTGATTTTACATGTACCCACCAAACCGTTTTAATATATCTTGATTGGTTTAGAAGTTAACAAAATAAACTATGTGTTAGTCATATATGAAATATTTCAACAAAATGAGATATGTATATAACTTCACATAGCTGTTTCTGGGATTTTTTTTTACAAGTTAACTTTCAACTTTTTGTCAGAATTTTATTACAATTCATAAAAATTCCCAAACTAGTCAATAACTGCGTTAAACTAAAAATAGATACTTACAGGGTATAATATAAAAGGGTTATTCCATATCAAAATGGACAGAAAACATCCATTTTCGAATTTGATACTCCAATTCCAATGAAAATGACTACAGAAAATGGAAAATAGAAGCGTTTCTTAAATATAAACTTTAACACTCAGGGCCCTTCTGGTCCAAAAATATGACGTTCTGAAAATTGAATAAGAGCTAAAAATGTTTTACTTGCTTAATTGCTAATAACTTCTAAATAAAGATTGTAGATCTCTGGTTTTATTTTCATATTATAGACAAAGCTATTACCTTTACAATCGTATTTATAAAGTTTATTTTTATTTTATATTTTTGGATATATATAAATCAAACTATTATATCTCAAAAAATAGTATTTGTAAAGAATTATATAATGTTGACATACATAGCTGACTCTCCTTCCTACTATTGTAAAATTTCATTTAGTTTAGAAGTTATGGACCCAAAATTAGTATAATTATAATAAAAAAGATCAACCACAATATGTATGGTAATACTACTCATATTCAAATTTCAATTCAAAGTTCTGGAAAACGCACTGTGAATAGTATTAAAGGAATTTTATATATAGAAAATGTAGTAATGTACAAGGTTAGACATCCAGAATACTGGAAATTATTACCACAAGAAAGAAACAAAAATAACTCCTCAAAGTAAAATTATATCTTTGTATGAAGCAAAACCCAAAATAGAGTAATCAAAATTTAATAGTTTACATTCTTAAAAAAATATATATGCATAACGATTTCCATGCATTTTATGAAAATTTAAGTTATTAACTTCTTAATTTTTAATTAATATTTATTAACTTAAAACAATTAATTATTTGATTAAAAATTATATTATCTTTCCACTTTATATACCCAGTCGATCTTTATGCAACAATTTACATTATATTGACCTTAAAATATTCTTAACTCATTTCTGCTGCTTTACACTTATTAACATTAAGAATGTCATTCGAGAAAACGTAACAGTTGGAATAAAAAATTAATTATTTCTTAACAATCCATATCCACATTGAATAAGTTATTTCTTGAAAACTTTATGAATTTTCAAAATAAACTTTTTTGAGCCAAAACTATTGGGAGTAAAAATATTCTAAATCAAAAAATAATTTTATTTAAAATGTTCAATCAAAATGAGATGTGTAACTTTCTTTAAAGATTTTATTACTGCTCTCTTGTATTATCTGTAGTAAAAAAAACAGTTTTTTCGCTTTCCTGAAAACCTAATAAAAAACACATAACTGTTTTTATCGTAACAGTGACTATATATTATATATATATTCTTTTATGTTTTTGTCAAAAATTAGAAATTTTGTACATTGTTGATGGAAAACTATATTTTTGGATGTATTTTCAAAATGGTCCAGCTCACAAAGGCGAAACAATTGCATCGAAATAATTTGATAGCCAGTTTATAACATATCAGTCTTTAATTTTAGGGGCGAATATTTGCAACATTTATTGTCTTCATACAAATCGATGCACTTTAATGTATATAACATATTCAAGATATATTTTTAAATTTCATTTAAAAAAAAAAAAAAAAATCTATAACTTGATATATTATTTAAACAAAATATTAATTTTATAAAGGAAAAAACATTTTATGGTAGTCAATATTAGGGTGATCGACTAGATTTTACAACTGATTTTAAAACCGGTCTTTTCAGTTTAAGCGCTGTCGATTTTTTAAAGTATTCGTTTTCTCTTTTAAACAAAGAAACGATTTTAAAAATAACATTTTATTTGAAAGAACCTGTGTAATGAATACTAATACGAGTATTTGAATGGAAATTTAGGAAAAATTTGTTAATTGATTAATATTAATAAAGTTAATTTATATTTTATAAAGATAAATTTGATAGAAATCATCAAATTGAGAGAAAACTCGCCAAATAGTCGAATCGACTATTTGAAATCGTCAAATAATCTTCTATGCTTTTTTTGATAAAAAGTTATTTCATTTGTGATAAAATTTTAAATTAAAGTGAAATTGATAAAAATTACATTTGTATAATTATTATTTTAGTATAAGTATAAAAATCATGTAGTATTTATTTAGTTTGATACTAGATAAAATTATTAATAAGTAATTTTGTATGAGTTTCAAATAAAAACTAAGAAAGCCTGTACTATGGATGGGACAAAAAAAGCTAAACAGATGGTTGTTTATATACAACTACTGATTGTGCGGCCAGACTGACGACGGCGCTGGTACACCGGCTTATGCTGGGCTGCAGCTCACTGGATAGGGTGGTTCTTGCTACCAGGTCTAATGATTTATCCACCTACAAAAAAAAACTTACCAGCGAAAAAAAGATTGATTTAAAAAAAAATTGAGGCCCGCAGTAGTTTGGAAAAACTCCCTGTTACAAAAAAAAAAAAAAAAAATTATTTGGCTGATGCTTTGCGAAGTGTTTTCCACCCTTTAGAGAAATTTTCTTTCTCACCTTGAAGACTCTAATATATAAATCTCTGGACTTGGATAAAATTTTTAAAAAATTTTATTTAAACGTTATAAACATAATGAGTTTTTTTTTATTAAAAATATATGAAAAATTCTCAGTTTCTATTTAAATTTACAAATATTTCTTTTCACAGAGAAAAGAAAAAATTTATATATTTGAAAATTTTTTTCACAAATATTATGAATCGAACATGACTTTTTTCCCAAATTTTATTCATAAAAAACACAATTTTGTTCATAGAATTATTAAATTGTTCATAATGAACATTTTAGTAATTTTACAAAAACTTTGTTAAATCTTTGATTTGGTTTTATTGGATTTGATTGCAAATGGCAAATGAAAATAGTTATACATGAAAATAATAACAATAAACCCCTTAAAATGTCAAAGTTCCAAAGAAAATCTGTAAAAAAAATATGTTTAGAAAATTGCATAATTTTGCTCGCATTCTGCAGCACATTTTGATAAAAAGCGCTTCTGTTCTGGTCCCATAATATAGCTAAAAATCATTAAAAACCTAAAATTTTCCGAATAAAAATTCTAAAATTTTTTTTTTTTACAAATTGTTAATATAAATAAAAATTTAAACAATTTATTTCAAGTCTTCTTGACTTTTGATTTATTTCAAAAAATTTAAAATAGCGTTAATATTTAAATCATTATTCTTAAATATTGTGAAGTAAAGTCAATGAAAGTAAATTCTTCTATTTATGCACAAACTTTTTTCTGTGTTCTCTTTTTATATTTTCAGTTTTCAATTTTCTATTTTAGGGAATTTTGAAAATATATTCTAATAAAAATATTTATGCAAAAAACATTTAAGATTTTCGACTTTTTTTCTTTAAACGATTTTAAGCCTGAGCTCAACCGTAACTCAGCACACATTTTGCCTACAAAAACTAGCAAAACGGATTGAAAACTCTTTCCGGTAAGTAAAATGTTTTGTCCAATATTAAAAACTATTTTTTTATCTTTACAAATTATCTTTTATTAATTTCTGAATTTCTACTTTTTATTTCTGTTTTTTTATTTATTTATTTTTATTTAAGATAAACCTCTCTCGTGAGTCTCACAGGTCGAAAAGCTTTTTACTTAGCATCCCTGGTGTAGTGGTGCTGTACAGCTTCTCTAAACTTGGATGAGAGGATTGTTTCATGTCGTTGATTTTACTTTTAGGTTTGTGTTTCTTTTATTTCGGAATTGTTTAGTTTTTAATGTTCTTAATATGTTTAAAATTTTCTAGTATTTAAGCTTTTAATTTGTTTTAGATTTTTTTTTTTTTGTATTAAAGTTTTAATTTTTGTTAGATATCTTTTTTTATTAATTTTTTTAATTTTTTAATTTGTTTTTAATTTAAAGTTTTGTTTAAGCTTACTTAATTTTTTTTAATTTCCTTTTGTACCAAAAACTTTATTTAAATCTCAATAAAATTTTATTACAAATTGTTGTTGTTTCTTCCTTTTTATTTTATTTTATTTTATTTATTTTTTCTTCGTCGGCTACTGGTCTCACCTTCTTCAGCATCCCAAAATAAAAAGAATGAATTTTTCTAAATTTGCTTCCACTACACCTATCTTTCGACAAAAAAAAAAAACATTTATTTGGCTGATGCTTTGCCTCTTACTATATTTTCCTAACATTATTTTCAGCATTTTGTATACTAATAAAACTGTATGCTTCTTCTTGTTTTCTTAATTTTCTTATTTTGGTTTTGATAACGTATGTTTTTCCCTTTCTACTTGCGATACCAACCTCTCTCGTACAGGGTACACACGACAAGTCTTAGTGCGATTCCAAAAAATGTATTGTAATTATTGGATACTTTATTATGAAATTAAAAGTTTTTATAAAAATTGCAAAAGGGTTTTGGCCTTTTGTGAAGTTCGCATTTTATAATTGCATCGAATATAATACTATATTGGTTCCCTTAAAGTACTTCTAAAAATTAATCATTTAAATTGACAAATTTAAAAAGATTTTTATTTTTATTGTTAATTTTTATGCACCGACTAATTTACTTTTAAAGAAAAATATAAAAAAAAAACTGAAAAAGTTCTGAAGTTTCTTTTTAAAAAAATCGTAAAATTTGGGCAAAAGTCCTCAAATCGTCAACAAGCCATTTTTAGAAACAAAAATCGTCAAATCTGGCAACAATGTCTATAACTTTAAATAAATATTAAAGCGATAATTATATCAATGAAATTTTTTCGCTTGTAATATCTGAAACATTCTTACAAAAAATTTAAAAATTTTGAGGTTTTTATTAATTCAATATATTGTCACCAAAAATGTGAAAAGCATTTTTTAATATGAAATTTTTTCTATAGATGTAGTTTGGGTTAGTATAATTAGTATTATCCATTAAAAAAAACAATGTTTGATTTCTCAGCAGTTACGACCTTTTGCAGTTTAGATGACGATATGTAATAATAGTTAATTAAATTTTAATTAAAATTTGTTTCATAAAATATTTATATTTCAAAAATTTTAACTTGAATAGAATAAGATATGTTGAGGTTTTTAGAAAAATACAGTCTTTTAATGGAAATATTTACCTCCGCAAAAAGAAAATGAGAAAGAAAGATATAGTATGTCAAGACCGACTATATAATACCCTACACCATTGTGTAAGAGTATAAAAATTCGGGAAAGGGACTTATATAACACCTGTGGCCAATTTTACTAAATGTAAAGTAAAATATACAAATACAGAATAATGCGTTAATACTAACATCTAGATGATTTGATGCAATTTAGGGCGATTCCTGGAAGATGGTTTACATGGGAGCTATGGTAAATTATGGATTGATTCTAATAAAATTTGGCAATGTTTTTTCTACTTACATAAAATTTATTTGGTTCGAATATTAACTTGATGTCGATATTAACTTGATGGAAGAGGGGAGCTATGGTGAGTTGTGGAACGATCTTCATAAAATTTGGTACAAAGATTGATACTTTTACAGAACTTCTTTGCACCAAATTTCATTAAAATATTCTTATCCTGTGAGTGTTTAAACTATACTCCGGGCGGATATTTGTATGGGGGCTAGGTGAAATAATGGACCGATCACAATTAATTTCAATAGGCTTCGTCGCTGTATCATAAAAGTCCTACGTGCAAAATTTCATTGAATTATCTTTAAAATTACGATCCGTACTTTGTGCACAAGGTTTACATGGACAGCCAGTCAGACGGACGGACATCGTTAGATCGACTCAAAAAGTGATTTTGAGTCGATTGGTATACTTTAAGGTGGGTGTTGGATAATTTTTTCTATGCATTACAAACATCAGCACGAACGCATAATACCCCAACCACCTACGGTGGTGTAGGGTATAAAAATGATTAATCGGTTTTTTCGGAATTTCGAAAACATCAGCCGGTTTTTTTAAAGATTCTAACTATTTGCAAACCGAAAAAAATCAAAAATTGATCAGCCTAGTCAACATACATATCGGTTTGAAAAATATAACAAACAAAACCTAAAAACGGTCCCTGAAAAGAAATAAAAGTCAATAATGTAGTTTTTCCTTTATGCTATAGATATAGTTAAGAAATCTTCTATAAAATTATTTTAATTTTCATTTGAATATATTTTAAATTTGTAAAAAAAAAAATGTTTAAAATTTCCCTTGAAAAATTCTTAGTAGATTTTAAATGATTTTCAGCCACAAAATGGAGGTAAAACAATTTTTTTTTTGTAAATCGGGGGGTTATAATCAAAATGGGCTATCTGCCGATTTCCAGCATTTTTTTTTTAAATCGTAAATTTCCTTCTTTCCAACACAGTTCTGTCTATTTTTGTTTTTCCTTATATATATATATATATCTGGAAAAAATCCATTAAAGTTAGATTTTTAAACTTTTTGGAAGTCTCATATACTCATCATTATTTTTTTATGAGGCTAAATGAAAGCATTTTACCTTAAATTTAAAGACAGTTATAAAATAATTGAAACAAAATTAGTGATTATAAGGAAAATATCTTAAATAAGAAAAGCAGTTTCTCAGAAAAAGTTATATTTAAATAAAAAGTGCGATAATCTTCAAAAATTGTTTATTTTTCTTAAAGATGTAAAACGTAAAAAGTTAATTCAAAATATAAATTATTGGCACATTCTAAATCACTTTACATTCATTCGATAAATAGAGCGGAATGAAACAAAATAATTTAATACAAAAACATATTCATATTCAACATACATTTTTTAGTGTAACGTTAGACTCATAATCAATTTATGAATTGGTTTAACTTCTTTCTATAACGATTCTTCTATTTGTTAATCTCATAAAAAAATTAAGAACTTGAGTTTCTTTTTTTTTAAGTCGACAAGTGTAGTCCAAATGTTTAAAGCATGAATTAATCTACAAACAACGTATTTTGATGTTTTAATCACAATTGAGTTGTTGATATAAAATCTAGTCAATTTTTTTTTTTTTTTTGAAAAATATTTTCGTGTTAGCCTCTAGCTTTTTTTCTAGCCTTTTTTGATTCTTAAAATTGCCTTAAAAAGATTAAAATGTTGCTATTTCAATAAGGAAGAAAATAATTTCTTTTTTGCTGCTAATAGTTTTATTTTAACAGTATAATCCATCAAAAATTCAAGAATGTTTATATTTAGCAAAAATTTTTTTATTCTCCAATTCCAAAATAATAATTAATTTGATGGACTTACTAAATGGATTACACGCTGCTACAAAAGGACACTTTTTTATTTTCAGTCGAAAAACAATCTAATGTGGGCTGTAGATTTTCTTGACGACATCACATAACAATTTTTAAAAATTTCGATACACCCCGTTAATTTTAAGATACGGCGAAAAAAACGTTTTTATGGTAGTTCTTGCGCTAAAGATCTAGTAGCTCCTTGAATTTTACGTAAATTTAAGATTTTTAAATTCACGTAGAAAACAGAAGAACATAGCTTTTAATTATATTAAAATCTTTTATATACACTACAAGTAAGTATTGATATATTTAACATTTTTTAATTTATTTTTTATATCTTTTTCGAAATTTTGGCTGATGTAAAGTTTTTGGATTTTTTAATAAATTTTAAATAACATTTTATTTACAGTAAAACGACATATGTCCATATAAATTGCCTAAAAATTCAAAGAGTTATTAATTATTTCCTAAACGTTATTAAAACAATATTTATATATTTTTATGCCTGACCATATAAATATATGCCTAAATTATGATCCGATTCTTGCTAATTTTGGGAGGGTGATTTATACAGCTATAAAACTGTTTAATATCAAATATTATTTTGATACTGAAGCTAAGTTTACAATAAGCTAATATTCGACGATTTTAGCAAATATTTGCTTTGTGTAATGTTAACACGAAATATTTTTACGATTATAAGAAGATAACAGCTGATTTTTAACAAACAAAACTATTTGCCCTTAACTACTTAAAAAATGCCGCTAGAGTGAACATTGTGTGAACACAAGTTGTAAAATATTTGCCACCATTTTGAGCAACAGCGGCAAAGAACAGATGATGTGGTTGAGTTGGAAAATATATTTAGTGCTTACTTTTTGCGAAAAAATTAGAAATATATATATAAAGTTTTATTAAGTCGTTTTATATAAAATCTAATTAGTTACACAGTTTTTGTTTGATTTGGAAATACTAAATATTGTTATGTTTACAACAAAAATGCCTTTAAAAACTATTATTATATTGGCTTTTATAGAAAAAAAAAAATTAATAAATCGCAGTTTAGTTCGAAAAATTTTGGAAATAATTTTACTTTTTCCAGATGTTGTTTAAAAATTTGTTTTTAATATTTTACCACACATAAAAAATATGTATGATTGAAAAGCCAGAACGTTTTACTTCCCAAAAAAGTTTAAAAAGCAAAATGAATCAAATCTGCTTTTAAATTCTAATTAATATGTTCAAATGACGTCTTCAGTATTTATTTTTAAAATTAAACTGTTTACAACAACTCACTTTTGCAATTTCCACAAATATATTTTCAACAAAAGCTATTTAATTTAAATTCTTGGCAGTTAAGAAAAAATTAAAACAAAAACAACACAAATTAATTCACTTTAATTGATAATACATGAAGAATAATAACAACAGCAGTATACAAAAAGAAAAAAAAGAAACATTAAAAACAATTGATTGTAATGTATATTTAAAACGCATCCATGGCCATCTTTAATGCCATCGTCGCCGTCATCATTATCATTATTATCACCATCTGTACTAGGAATAATGAACAACAGTAGGAGGATCATTCATTCAAGAGAAATTTAATTTAAATACAATTTTTATGCAATTTTGTTTTTCTTCTGTTTCGTAATAAAAAATGCAAATCATATACAATAAACATTTTAAATATGTATGTAAATAACTGATAATGGAAGAAATACTGACTGGGATGGTGGTAAAATGTATATTTTAATTAAGTGTTTTTTTTTTCATTATTTTCAAATAGCATTTTTTTTTTTTTTTTTTTTTTTTTTTGTTTAACATTTGAACTTAGTGCTTGTGTGTATGAGAAAAAGTTAGTTTTTTTCCTAAATAAGTATGCAAAAAACAACAAAGTTTAAAATTTAATTCATTAAAAGTTAAAGTTCCTTTGAACACACACATACAAACAAGAAAAGTTAAAAGAGTTAAAAAAAGCTCTTTAGCATTTTCATCTTTAAATTTATGATTTAATCAAATTTAATGTTTGTTAAAAAAATATTTGGCAAAAAAAAAATGCTATGTTACATAAAAGATTAAGAAATAAATTTATTTACCTGTTATACTAAAACTTATTATATGAAAAACTCGATAAGAATAATACCTAATAAAGAAACTATAAGCCCATATGACTCCAACAAATTTACAACTCTATCCAGACAACGATAGCATTTAATTTGGGATTAGGTTTTTTTAATTTTCCGAAATTTTGCAACAACCGGGAATCGGGATTTTATTTAAGGCATTCCTGGGAATTCCCGGATATTCGGGAAAAATACAATATTATTTAAAAAGCAGCAAAACTAAACAGAAAAAGGTATATTTAATGCATAATTTGCACGCAAATATATCAATCTACTTTGAAATACAAATATATGTTTGAAGTTGACTATTTAAATATAATTTTATAAATTATAATAAGTATTAAAAATAGTTTTTTAATAAATGTTTCTGTTGGGTAACAAACAAAGTATATATTTATATCCATATTTAAAAAGAAAAAAATATATTTTAAGGAGAATTTTTAATTTAAACGTTGTTTGTAAATATGGGTGTTAATATTTTCAAAATGCTTATTTGGAAATTTGTTGTTATATTAGAAAATATATTCATACCTACATCCATTAAAAAAAAAAAACAAAACATTTTTTACTATTTAAGTATCTAGTTATTCATCATCGACAACAAAATCTTAATTAAAAAATTCTTCCTATTGTTCGTCACAGCCACCAAACATTTTTTAAGAAACCATAAATATGCATGTCTTCGAGAATAATTTTTTTGAAATCTCACTCGCACCTCAAATCGTTTTCTCTAAAAAATAAGAATAATAAATACATAGAAAATTAATGTGTAAAAGTTTTTGAAAGTGAAAGGTCAAAATAAAAAATCTTACAAAATTGTGTCGTGTATTCATCTAAAATTAGTGAGCTTTTCTAAGTTTTGTGTGGTTTCAAACATAGAGAATTTTCAAATATTTAAGCAATTTTGTCATTTTAGTAATTCTTAGTTTGGAAAATATTTTTTCTTTAGAGTTAATTATTTTATTTTAATTAATTTAGAGTTAATTACATCGAACTCCGTTCAAAGCAATGTAATCATAGTTATATTTAATGTAATATATAGTTATATTTACTTGATTATAATCAATCAACTTTTTTTGTTATCGAATTTTTGATTTTTAAAAATGATAAAAGTAAACATTTTTGGTATTTTTAAAATGTTTAATAATAGTGGAAAATTGGTAAAATTCCCGAGAAATTTGTTCCGAAAATTCAGGGGATAAAAACCCAATTCTGGGATTTTTTTTAAAGACCTATAACCCTTTAAGGCTTTATAAACATACATGATTAAAGGTGATTTCGGAGTCCCAACAATTAACATAAGTTTGGGACTCTACGAAGACCTTTTATCTATTACCCTATAAAGACCAACATTTGAAAAACATTTAAAGCAAATTTGGAATTATATCGAGACTTACGGCTTATTACGCAGGTAATAATATAAAAACCAAAATTTGCAACAAATTTGGATGCTATCGAGAGCTGCAATGGAAGCTAATTTGAGACTCTTTGAAACTCTTTTAACACCTTTGATTGAGTCTGATTTTATATTCTATAAAAAAGAATGATGAAAGCAAACTTGATAAATTTTAAAGATTAACGAAATACAACTAATTCGATTCGAAATAATTTATTAGATTTGCAAATGAATCTTGGGATTCTATTGAGTTTTTAGCAAAAGGTAATTTGGGCTTATATTAAAACTAGCTCATCACGGTGGGATTCGTAACACCTTTTGTTTCTAAAACTAATATTTACTTTATGTGGGAGCTATATCAATGCAGTATGATAAGAAAGTAGTCTCTACAAAATCTGAGAGCTATCACTATAATAGTTCTTTAGGTATACCATTGACAACATTTGCTTTGTATGAGGGGTAACACTTTTCCTGGTCCTACCCATCCCAATCTTATTTTAAATTATGAAGGTTGATGAGGAAGTCATTCATACATAATTTTATAGCTTTTCCTTTAATAGTTCTTAAGATATACGTACCACTTAAAATCTAAGTTTGAGGGTTGATTAGAAAGCTAATTCCCGTAAAATGTTAAGACCTTTTCAGTAACACCACGCAAATTAAATAACATGATTACTGCATTGTCACTACAACAATATTATGTTCTCATTGTTAGTGTTCATCAATTTTAATAATACTGTATTCATGATAACAATATTTTTGTTTCAGTTTTGTCATTTAATGTTTACATTCAATTAAAATGTTAATATAATTGACTACAAAAATTTTATGTTTTTTAATATTTTTACCAAAAATAAAATTTTATTAATATAAAAAATATCATTATTCTACAACCATTAAATATTATCAATCTTTCTCCTTGTTCTTAAACCATATTTCGCTTTTAAACTATTTTTATTATTTACAACATAACATTTTATTATTATTCCCACAACAATAAAATATTAGAAATAAAATGGTTTCTACAATTATGGTTGAAAAATTCATAACTTGTTTGTTTTTGAATATATTTGTTTTTTAACGTTTGTTTTATATCTTCATTATAATTCTCATTTAGTTTATACATCAATCAGTGTAAGTAGACAAGGTTTTGTAATATTTTGTATGATTCAAGCAATATAAGGTATTGATTAATTATTACTAAGTTTTCATTTAATAAAAAAGTAACTTGAATTATCTTGCACAATATATGATCGTAGAATATATGACTCATTAAACAATTTATAAAAATAATAATAATTTTTAATCAAAGCGTTTTATTTTAATATATGATAAGATGGGATAATAAGATTGTATAATAATATGAAAAACTTGACATAAAATCGAACATAATATGATAATCATATCTATTTTTATCTACAATCATATATTTCAAACATAATATGTTGCTCTTAATTTATGGTCACTACAACTGTATTTTTTCTCTGCGTAGGTATTTAAGTTACTTTTGCGAAAATAGTTTTTAAGTTACGGAATAATTTATATTTTCTTTTTATGGGGAGTTCCACAACGCCTGCTCCTGTCAAAAAAATAAAATAGACTATTTCAACTCTGCAGTTCACAGGATGATACTGTGAAAATCGGTCCAGCACTTTAGCTTTCTATAAAGCCCAAACAAAAACCCAACAAACAAACAAATAAGAAACAATTTTGTACTCATTCGTAAGAAAGTCTTACGATGCTATTTTGGGAATCTATAATGACTGAAGAATAAGGATAGTTTAGGATCTTCGACTGAATGAAATTTGTAAACCTATTATAGCCAAAAATTAAATACAATTTGGCTCTTTTTAAAGGTATATATGATTAGGACAAATCGGACTCTATAAAGACATACAATTGAAGCAATTTTAGGACTCTTGTAAAATTCTAAGAATAAAGCTTATTTAAGATTATATAATAACGAAATGTTAAAGATAATTTGGTACTTAATTAAGACTTGTAATTGAAATAATTTTAGCGCACTGTGAGGACCATAAAATTTAGTATTCTATAAAGTCCTGAGAATAAAGCTAATTTGCCACTCTATAATGATAGAAGTTTAAAGCTAGTTTGGGAGTTGATTAAGACTTTATGCTTATTTTGGACACTATTAGAATCTGGGGTCCGGGCGAGAAATCCCGGGAATACCTGCCAAAATACTCTCCGGAGTTGCCGGAAATTTTTATAAAATTTCTCGAGAAAATGGGAAATTAAACATGGTACTTGCAAGAGTTTCACGCAATAATACATTTACAACGTTATCTGAGAGGAACGTTAATATTGCATGAATTAGGTTTTTGACTATTAGGTTTTTCCTATCAGATATCTATGTATTTGTTTATTTATGGTTTAACGAATAAACTTATAAGTGGTTTCTCATGATATTTTAAATCTGCTTTATTTTGGTCATGTTCAAATTTTAGATACTTTAGATTTATTATAGATTTGTTGAAGTAAATATTAAATAATTTGAACTTCGAAAACACTCACTATTATAAAAAAATTACTTTGTTGGGAGATTTTTAATTCTAATACAACATTTGCCTTTGAAACAACATGTTTTTTCCTAGTAATGGATATAACTTCAAAATACTTATAAAGAAACTAATCTCATGTTGTAATCATAAGCATATGAGATTAATTTTATCAGATTTCTGAACACCATGATTGATCCGAAAAACATTATTACGAACAAATTTTTAGTATTTTCCAGAATTACGTTTAATTTAGTAAGAATTAGTATAAATAATAATGTAAGTTAGAGAAATAAAATGGAAATAAACGGTAAGCTATTTATAAGTTTATCCAATAGATTACTGTATATTTTTAAAAAGCATAGCATCAAAAACCCAATAACGTAAAAATCTGAGACACAGTTTTTAACATAATTTACGAAAGGTACAGATTTTCTTTGTATAAAATATTTAAAATTTTTTTAATCTTAGAAATAATATATTTTTTATTATTTCATTTTCTTTAATTCAGTATGATTTGTAATGTTTTATTTTATTTAATAAAAAAAAAAGAAATAACTTTCTCTATAAGAAATCATGGCTTTTTTCTTATAACTAAAGTTTTAAAAAATTTCCGGAAATCCCGGAAATTCCCGAGAAAATTATTTTTCGTTCTGGTTTCCCGGAAAAAGAAATATTGCGGGAAACCCCAAACCCTAGACATTATGAAATCCTAAGGATGCATGTTGGGGTAAAATGTGTCAAATGTGGTGACAAATTGAATTTCGAAAATTAACTTTTCGTAATAAAGTTGAGTACCGAATAAAAATAGACAAAATTATGTATCAATATTAATTAAAATAATTTGTTTAATTTGCGTTGTATTTCTGTGCTAAACAGTCAAATTTAACATTTTTTTTAGATATTGGAAAAAAATCTACTTTTTTGTACTCCTTTTTCAAAAAGCAAAATTAAAATGGAACCATCAACTTCAGGTATTTTAGTGTGTTTTTCCTCAAGTATATGAAAATTTAGTTTTTTTTCCAAATATTTTTGTTACTTTTTTGAAAGTTATCTTAAAATACACTAATATTGAACTTTGATGGAATGGAACTTTAATGTTACAAGTTGCTTCTGATATTTTTCTTAAAAATAATACGTATTATCTTTTTAATGTTCTGAAAAGAAATCATATATAGCTCTCAAACAAAAACACAGTGCAGACTTTTTTCTTTATTACGAGTACTATATCAAAGATTACACAGTGGAGCAGAATCGAAACTTTTTGGAATAAATCTGTAATTTCTAATTGGCTGATTGGATTTGCATGAAATTCGACACGGGCGTAGCAGAGGAAAGTGTAATTTTAAGTTTGGAAGGACGACCTATATACATCTCAGAAGCGAGACTATGGGGGCTCAAAGCAGGGTACCTCTTTTGAAGATAATTTGGTTTTCTACAAAGCCCTACGATTAAGACTAATTTGGGACTTTATTAAAATGCTTAATTGAAGAATATTTGGCGCTTTATAGCTGGGATAGAAACTAATCTTATAATTTATTATGAATATTAAATCACTATTTTATGAGAATATAGAGATAATTTTTTGCCAGTTTAGCATTTTTAAGGCTAAATCAAGCCTTTTTATTTCAGCCTCAAAATTTTCGTTTTATCACTTGCAAATTATGCTGGCAACCGTTTTATGTATTATTTATAAATTTATTACGATATCTTAAAAAAATATCAAAAACTAAAAACCAGCGTCGTCGTTGAGAATTTTTAAAAAGGGAATTTATAAAAAAAAAATCTTGCAAAGAAGAGAATTTTTTTTGAAAAAAGAGGCCAACTTCTTCAATACCTAAAAAAGACTCTTTAAAATTTATTTATTTGATAAAAACAAAAATAAAATATGTTGTATTTCAAGAAAAACCAATAAATTACATTTTACTAAAAGCAAAATATTTTAGTTATAATAATTTTTATATTTTTCGTACAAATTAATTTGCAAAAATAATTAACATAAATTACTCTTTTTATTACAATACAGAAGTTTAATATGTACTTTTATACGAGGTCTTCACTAGGACTCCAGTTTTCCAAATCTCCTTCTAACAAATGTAGGACTGAAAGCATATATTTGCAAATGTTGACCTTAAACCTGTTGTACAATTTATTTTTCATTAATGGTAATTTAGAAAAAATACGTTCCGCCAATTAAGTATTTATGAAATTTGTTTTTTAATTTTCCCAATCCATTGCAAAAAGATTCGGCATTTGATGTCTTAAATAGATATTCATAAACTATATCATTACCTTCGGTTTCTAACAGTTTCAATTCATTTATAAATTCTCCTAAGTTCTTTATTATATTGTGAAAAAATCTCAAAAAAATTAATTTCTTCGTTGGAGTTAACATCCCAGCAAAAAAAGAACATCCAAGGAAGTCAATAAGATCCTGAACTTGTGATCCAGAAGTAGTGCAAATTCGTATCATTTCCAATAAATTTTACATAGGCTTGTCATTGAAGGATGTTCTCTTTTTTGATACCTATTCACTCAATAGGAAGTCATGTTCACAATATCATGAAAAATTTATATTTTTGGTGTTGTTTTAAATCAGTGCAAGGAATGTAATTTAAATTGCTTCTGTGGAATTATTAAGAAGCATTTCCTTTAGATGGAAACAAATATCACCTTTATTGAAAAAAAATAGATTTAAATTCATTTTATTTAACGAAAAATAACACAACTGTAATTAAATCAAATTTTACAAAAACAAAGAATTTTAAATATTCTTATTCAACAAAATAATAATTTGCAAAAACAGAAACCGTTATTCAACGATTTGCAACAGTAAAATGGTACGGCCACTAGAAGTACCTTAACTATAAATGCGCATGGAGGTAGTGGAGGAAATGAAAATGGTTCCAAAAATTTTCAAGCCAAACACCAAAAAGAAGAAATCGCAGACAAGGAAAGTAAGTATAATAATGCAAATTAATTATCCTAAAATTATTTCTTATTTACCGTAACTTTTGGTACCTTGACATCCCTTTCATATTCATATTTTATAGACTTTTGGTAATAATCACATTCGATGTCTTTCCATTTTAGTGATGCCATAAGTTCTGCTCTTTCTGCTACACATTGTAAGCTCTTAGTTTTATTGGGTGTCTGTCTACCCATTACAGAGGTCATAACGGAACAAATGTTTATCAAGGATTTTATGTTTATTTATATTCCTTGAGCATAACATTTGTTGTATTTTTATATGTCTCAGCATTTCGTAACAGAACTATTATTAATGCTCTTAAAAAAACTTCATTTGAATCGATTTTAATAACATTTGTGGATGCTGTTTAAATAACTTCTTAAGATTAAGAAAACATACACTTTTTGATACTTTGGAAGTAATGAAAAAGTACTTCCCCAAAAATGATTTCCATTTTTTTTTGCTGGGATATAATGGACCGGGATATTTTAAACAATAAAGTTTTTCACCATTTAGCACATAATCTTAAAAGGTTGCTATTTAATTTCATTTTAAAAAGGGGCCAAAAAAGTGACCAAGTGGTTGAAAAGGTGCAAATGGTTACTAAAGCCGTCCAACGGTAACGCTGATAAGAACGAAAAAAATTGTTAGCTTTTTTCTGGCCTTATTTTTTGAAGCATTTAGCCTTTTATGACCTTTTCTAAAGTACAATTTAACTTCTTTTTTTCTCACCTCCTGGCAACACTGATAGATATATACAGTTACAGCTAAATGGGGCTGTATTTTGAATAAAATGCTGGACAAGAATAGAGCTAATTTTGAACCTTAAAATTCCTTAGAGTAAGATTAATTTAAAGCTCTATGAGGACTTACGATTGAAGATAATTTGGGTCAATATGAAAACCTAATAGAGAGTCTAACTTAAATTTCTATAAAGACAATTTTGGATTTTATATAAACAAATAATTGACGCTAACATAGGAGCCTATACAAACCTAAGATTTGAATATTTGAAGTTCAGAAAAGTTCTAACCATGAAGCTGATTTTCTGGCTCTAAATCTACAATTGAATATTAATTATATGTAGTACGTATTATAACATTGTCATTTTTGTTTAAAAAAAAGTCCTTTTTTTAATAACCAAACCCAAAAAAAAAAATTATAATGGAAAAATTTTAAAAACTTTTTTTTAATAAAATACTTAAAACTTTTGATGTTACTTGCAAAACTTTTCAAATATTCCTTTAATTGATTTTAGACACACACATACCCACATAAAAAACCATTTTACACTATACCTAAAACAAAAATATTTTAAAATTTAGCTTAATATTATTAAGTCATTCATTCCACTCGTCTACGATATCTCTTAATTCCTACACCTAAACAGACATATATTTTTTGGGACAAATTCTTTATCAAACCATTTTCTTTTCTTTTAAAATATTTGGCAATTATGCAATATAATATTTTAATTAATACCAGAAAAAACAACAAAATACACAAAATAACAACAAGACAAAACATTCTGACAAAGAAGTCTTAACAATGGACCTTAAACAAAATATTCCAAGCAAAACTCAAATATCAAAAAAGTAAAATTTAAAGAGGACATACACTTACAACTACCAACTAAACAATAAAAATCATTTGAAAATTTGGATGTTCTTCTATGCATGTGTGGGTATATAAATCTTTGTATGAATGTGTGTATAAGTAACAGGATGAAAATATGTTGTCTTAACCATAAAACATTTCGTTTACATTGAAAATATGTCAGAGTTTTTTGGTTTTTTGTCAAAAAAAAAGGAAAATTTATGCAGATTTTAAAACAAAGAACTTTATTAAATTTCACTTAGAAATTTGTTTTTTATTTTTAATAAAATACAAACATGCATATTTCATTGAAGAGTATTTATAAAGCATATAGAATGTAAATACAATTATACTTAAACATACTAGGATAACTATAAGTAAGCATAGATATGGAAGTAGGTATGTACATAAAGTAGGTAAAATAACTTGAGGGTGAATTTTTATTTTGAAAAAATTCCCCTAAAAATGCATTTAAAAGTTCAAAATATACCCTAAAAATTAAAAAAAAACATGCACCTAATTTTTTATATTTATTAAATGAAAAGGAAACAAATATATGCTATAAGGAAAAAAATTTGTTCACGGATATGTATTTTTAAACGCTAAACTATCAGCGCGTTTACACGTACCTCTTACTCGAAATTAAAAATATTGCGATATGAACATTTTGACGTATAAACGGTGAGTTAGTATTTTATTTGCAACTTACCTAGTGTCTACATTAGGCAAATTTTTATCAAAACAAACGTCACGATTAGCTTAGTCAAACCAATGGCACACAAAAGCGTACGGCGCTGCCACTTCCATTTACGTTCATAGAATTTTCGATGATAATAGTTATATTTCTTCCATTCGAAAATATAATTCTTTATGAACTAATTTTGTGCAAGGTATTTTTATTTTCAATTAAGTGACGTATAAACGTAATATTTGTTTTCTAAGATTAATACCATTTCTATGTATTTTATTTTTACTCTTTTAGACTTGTTTCTTATAATTTATATTACTAAGTTGTTAAATGTAAATGATTGTATCTTAATCTAATAGTAACCGGTTGAGGAGTAATTTTCAAAATAGAGATAATTTTTATTACGTACATGCAAAAAAAACTTGGTTGCAGCATTGTCACTACAACAATATTATGTTTTCATTGTTAATTTTATTGAATTTTAGTAATTCTGTGTTCACGATAATAATGTTTTTGTTTAAATTTTGTCATTTAATTTTTACACTCAATAAAAATTTTAATATGGTTGACTAAAAAAGTTATATGTTTTTAAAAATTTCTAGCAGAAACAAAATTTTATTAGTATGAAAAATAACAATAATATGACAATATGGTATAATAAAATAATAAGATATAACATGAAAAAACAAACCATAAAATCGGATAAAATGTGACAAAATGGAATCATAATAATTATTACTTATAATTTCTATTTCTCGCTGTGATCGTATTTTCCAATCATAATATGTTGCTCTTAAATTATGGTCACTACAACTATATTTTGCTAATTTTACCATATATAAAGGCGCGTCAAAAAAATGTAAGAGATTTTTTTCTTTTTTTGTTAAAATACCCCAACAGTTTAACTGATAAAGTCACATTCAAGTTGTACAATATTAATCAGAAACTTTGAATTTGATTCAAATCTTTTCATTACTTTATATAGTTCCCATACAAAAATCCTCCCGAAATTTGGCCTTAAGTGCTACTCCATGTGAATAGATGTGGATAATGACAAAAAATTAATTTTTAAAATGTTTTTTATACACAATATTCTTATTACAAAATATAAAAAGGATTGTTCCACTATTGGCCCTAGCACCCATATAAGACATACACCTAAGGAGCACTTTTACCATAAATGAAATTTAAATAAAAATCTTATAATGTTTACATGAGAGGCTACCAGCAAAATAACCCAAAGCCAAATCGCCAAAAAAATACATATTTGATGACACTTTTTTGATATTTTGGGGGATTTTGCTTTTATTATAAGAATTATTATTATTATTATTATTATTATTATTATTATTAAATGTATGAGAAAGTAAAGTAAAAAGTCGTCCTCTTCAGAAAAGTTCTATTTAGCGAGCCGGTGTTTGAAATTCGCCAGAGTTGGAAATTCCTGCGCTCGGCTGAAGGCCGGCTGTCCAGGAAACCGTTTTAATCCAGACAAAAATCATATTCAGGCCAAAGTTAAAATTATTTTCATTCTGAATATGGTTGATTTTGTCTAGAAATTTTATTATATAATTGATTAATCTTCATAACAGAAAGTGCCTTAATGGATATTAGATAAGAGTGATTTTTCGAAAATATTTGGGCATTTTTTGCACGTTTTTTGGGCAAGATTTCCATCTTTTTATATTGGGCAATTTTTCATTTCTTTTAAGTAATTTTTCATTTGGGTAATTCTTCTATGTCCGATTTGGGCGATTTTGTTTTGGGTCATTTTGCTGGCAGCCGATCAAAGGCACATTAATGGGCAAGGGAATTTGTAATAACTTTACTATTTTTTAATCGACTTTTATATTTTTTATGATTACCGATATCTAGTTATGTGTTGATTACGATTTTGCTATAATAAAATGCAAAAATTAGTATTTAATAAATATATTTTTGAAGAAACTGTAATAAAAGACAAATTTTGCCCATGTATGCATTTCCAAATTTTATATTCGATTTTGAATAACAATATATTAATATATCGACAATATATAAAGTTATTTTTTTAAAATAATTTTATTTCTTCAAGTTGAGTGTGGTACACTTTTCTATATAATTTTTCTGAGTGGAGATTCAGATCAATAAAATCGGATTATATAATTTTTTCAAAGGAATGTCTGCAGATATCAAGGTGCCACATAAATTTAAATTAAAATTATTTATTTGCGATTAACAAGAACTAATAAAAACTTTCTGATTGCATTTCGATTTCATTTTTTGTTTTTTTGCTGACTGCCGGCAAATTGACCCAATGAAAAATCGCCCAAAGCAAATATAGAAAAAATCGTAAAAAAATCCATATAAATTTGGGTCATATTACATATGAAAAATTTAACAAAATTTTGCATTAATAATTCATCATTTTTGAAATTTAATTCGTTTTTGGGTGTTTCTTAGTTATTATTTTTTAATTTTTAAAACATGCATTAGAAAGTAAAGTAAATAGTCATCCTATTCAGAAACACTTTGATTTAGCAAAGTCGGGTTTTGAAATACGCTGGAGCTGAATGCCCCTGCCTTCTAACGAAGTCCTGCCGTCTAGGAAACCGTTTTAATCCAGAACCGAATTCTACACATGCTAAAGTTAGAACCATTTTCATTCTGAAGATGACTGATTTTGTCCAGAAATTTTATAATATAAAGTATTTATTTTCATTATTGCAATTTAAATTATTAAAATAAGAAAAATTTAAATAAAAATTAAAAAAATAAAAATTTTAGAAATATGTATATTAATATGCATTATTAAGAAAAATATGAAATAGTGCATTTTTCATTAAATATTTAAAAATATCGACTAACTATTGGATGTTATTTTCAGTAAAACGCATAGATAACTATATAAGGTAGTTTTTAAATGTTCCAAAAAAAAAAAACATGCATTTGCATGAAAAGCCGCCCCCTAATAATAACTATTACTTAAAAATGTTAAAATGGTACATACTTATTTACAGTGCGAATGAAACTACTCGTACATATGTAAATACCAAAACAGCAAAACTTTTGCTTTTTGTTTAATTCTATATATTCATTGTAGGAATTATTATTGCTATTACTATTTAGTATTTCCTCAATTATACGTATACTCTAACATGTACATGAGAGAAATTTCCTTAAACATAAAACTACAAAATATATAGTGACAAAGTTTAGGGGTTAAAGTAATAAATCTAATATAAATAACAAAAACAACCAGGAAAAACACAAGAAAAAAACTTTGAATTTTTGGAATAGAAAATACCACAAACCGAAAAACATTTTCTTTTTGGCAAAAGATATTGTTAACGCAGTAACAACAATACCAAATAACCTTTAGTTTATGCAAACAGAAAAAAAAACCTTGTAGACAAAATTAAAAGCCATAAATTTTTACCATAAATCGAATAATAACAAGGAGTTTATTTGTTGTTATTTATTTTTTATTTTTTATTTTATTATTATTTTTTTTTATTAAACTATATCATAGTAGAATAAATTAAAATCTAAATTTATAGCGTTTTAATCACTAGTATTGACTATAATCTAATATTATTTTATTCCTACTTCAGGATTCTTGATTTGACGACATTTTAACATTAGAACATTATAAGGGAAACATTTAGCAATCCGTAAGGATTTTTATAACAAAGTTTCCAACTGTCTCAATGCAGACAAAGTCTATATATTATTTAGATCTGCAGCAAAAAATAAACACTATTTCAAATCTTTTTTTAAACTTTTAAGGTGCAAATTGTTTCCAAGAAAAGCGAATTTTTTCGGCATTGATTTCCGCATATTTGAAACTATTGAGCGTTTTAAAATATAATGTTAAGTTAACTTGAAATTGATTTCATTCTACATCTATCGGAGTTTTATTTATCCCAAGACCGCCTAAAAAGACATGTCTATAAAATCAAGATCTGATAGAAAAAAACGTGTTCAGCACCTCAACTTCCATCTAGTCCACCTATTTTTATTTAGAGCAAGATTTCTCAGACGACCTGTGTTATTTCCATCAAGCCACCGTCAACTAAACAAACCGACCGTAAACTATTCGGAGAATCTACTAATTTTAATATCAGTTGTAAACTTGAAACGCCGCACCTCAAGACAAATTCGGGGGATAACCGGCAAAAATGTTGCTTATCTAGATGCAATAAGCACCGATAGAAGCAATATATTGCTTACTTAATTGCACATAGCTTTCAAGAATGCAATAGTGTGCGAAAGACAATCTTTCTTATTATAATGCTTCGGAGAAACTCTAAAATCCATTTCTTTTAGTTCTAGACATCTTATCTGGAACAAAAATTATGAATTATAAATGCGCTTTAATAAAGCTTTTATTATCCTTTTCACAATTTTATGAGAAGTTTTTATAATACATATAAGCATTAAAGTGCACAGATTTCTATGAAGACAAAAAATGTTAAATTTAAAGATTGATAAACTAAAGATAAACTAATCTCTAAAATATTTCAATTCAATTAATTTGTTCACATTAGCTTCACCATTTTTAAAATACCTCTAAATATATAGTTTTTAATCAACTGTGTATACAATATTTAACTTTTTGTGAAAAATCAGTGACATATGTCGACTAATACGTAATCAGTAAAAAGTTTTTAAAATTAGTTTTTATTCTCTTGAAATAAAGATTTTAGTAAAATTTTATACGAATTTTTTTTAAATACAAATTTTTTTATAAATTGAATATTTTCTGAATATTTCAGACATTTTCAATTGTAACTTAGATTTTAGAGCTTCATTGGAATGGTCTTATTCAATACGATTGATATATATGTCTTTATTTAACCCTTTAGTAACAAAAGTAACATTTTGGGATCACCGATTCATAATAGGTTAAGTTAATTTTTGTGGCAAATAAATGATTATATAAAAAAATAAATGTCACAAGAAGCATACACTTATCAAATAACTATAAGTTCCTGTAAAATAGCAACTAAACTTCAAAGATTTTCTTTTATTTGATTGTGAACGCGATATTAAAAAATTTATTATATTTTTTATAAATTCGTTAATATTTAAGGACTTCCATTAAACTTATTTGCAAAAATTGCTGATTTAACCTTTAAGCATTATAATGTATAAAATTTTCCTTTACTTTTAAATGGTTAAGTATCTGTAATTTTCAATAGTACCCTAACACTTATGTACGCGGCAAAAAAAATATCTTCTAATGCGTTGCAAGGTACCTAGGTACCTATATGGAAGTTACGTAGAAAACAAGCATTTTCGCACTAAACAGAAGAAGACTTTTACAGCACTTTTAGAAGCACTTTTACAGAAGAAGAACTCAATGCCTTACTTGATATTTTGATTTACTCTGGTGTTCACAAATCAAACAGCGAACATTTATCCGAATTGTGAAATCCACTAAAGGAGGAGGGAGGAGAAAATTTTACACAGACAATATTTTTACGTCTTTGAAACTAGCTAGAGCTTTGAGCTCATGGAACCTGACGAAAAAACCAAAGATTTTTACTAACTAATATGCGGGCAAATAAGGAAAGTTTACTATTTTTCTAAATGTATTTGAACACAACATACTTATATGTATTATTGAAAAGCTTTATCTAATAATAAATTATTGATACTTGGTGTGAAATATATTTCAGATTGTATTGCGGATGCCGTCGATAACTGATTTTTGTATTTTGAGCGCATTGTTCATACACAATAATTGTTTTTATGCACAAGATTTTGAAACTCTGACATCGACAATATCCAGTTTACAAACAAAGGACAAAAGCGGTCGTATTCCAATAGCAGAAAGTTGCCATGTGTGCTGGTAGCTACATATGAAGCAGAGAAAAGCTCGTAAAGCTTATAACAGCTGCTCCAATTTAAACTGCAAACAACATTCGATTAATCGGCCAATGTGTACAAACTGCTCGAAAGATCTGCACTATAATTTTACTTCATTTCTTTTTTATTATTTATTGAATTCTTTTTTTGTTTCTGTTTTTTTATTCCATGAAATAAATTTTTTACGTTTATATCTTATATAGACTTTTATTTATTTATGTAGAGCTACTAATAACTTCAAAAAATATACTTGCAATGGCCGCATTCCCATATAAAAAAACGTATTGGTACCCGCTATCCGGGTAACTTGGTGCGCAATTAAGGGTGTTAAGAGAAAGTTAATCTCTCAAGCAAATTACAAAAAAAAGGTATAAAGCGAGGATATTAAGTTTATCATCCCCGCAATTCAATCAACATACCGACTATATGATTCCCCAGATGGACTTCGGAAATAATATTAAAGTCCTATTCCCCACCAGGAGTGAATGGAGAAGGGCAAATCTTCTTGCACAATATGGAACTAGGATATACACTGACAGGTTAAAGATGAACTGCGGTGTCGGCTCTGGTGTCTTCTCTAACGATCTTGGAATTAGATACTCATATAGACTCCCTGACGGGACAAGCGTATTTCAAGCGGAAATACTAGCGGTCAGGGAAGCGTGCAAACTAATTCGCGATAGAAATATTCAAGGGAGTATTGGTTTATTTGTCGACAGTCAAGCGGCAATACTATCGCTCAAACCACCCAAAACTACCTCTATTCTAGTCAGACAGTGTAAAGAGGAACTGCTAGGACTAAGACGATTGTATGACATTACTATAGTCTGGATTCCTGCGCATAGGGATTACTATGGTAATGAACAGGCAGACGAATTAGCCCGGGTAGGCCCTGCTATGAATGCCTCCTTATCGGTTTCTGTCACAATCCCGTTAGGAACAGGCAAAAGCAGAATCCAAAAACACTATCTGGAAAAGGCGAAAAATAGATGGCGAAATCTGGATAAATGTAGAGTCGCGAAAGAAACGTGGCCTACCTACAACGAAAAACGCTCAATGCAACTCATTGGCTACAAACGCAAAAACATCACGAGACTAATAGCATTGCTTACAGGTCACGACAGGACGATCGGGAAATATGAAAGCAGACTTGGTCTCCCTTACAATGAATACTATCGTAGCTGTCGTAGCTGTGACAATCGCGGGAAGGAGGAGAGAGTATATCATCTTCTATGTGAATTCCCAGCCTTGAACGCAATCAGACGTAAATTTTTGGGAAGTTATCAATTAGACAACCTCTGTGAAATATCTGATACTAGACTCAGTGATATTATTAAATATTTCAATGCTACCTGGGAACAACAACATATAGTAGATTATAAGGATTATAATTTAATACAATTTGGAAAACGTCCAAAATATATACAATTACATGTTTAAATAAGGAAAATAACACAACAAATGTTAATAAAATCTTGATATCTCGCGAATGAAAAAAGATGTAAGAATTAATTAAATGCATATTCCAAACGATAGTATGTCTCTGTGATATTTTGAAGTTAATTTTCTTACAACGAAGATTTTTATAATTCTATTGAAAGAAATACGTATTTTTAGAGGTGTTTTAAAAATGGTCCAGTTCACGTAAATTTAAAAATTCACACGTATTATTTTTAGAATCATATAAGAATATACCAATCTTCATTTCTGGTGGGTTATATTTGCAGATTTTTTTTTTTTTCGTGAGGCACTTTAATAAGCATTACTGAAACACTTTTAGAATGCACGATTTTTGTTCAAGGTTAGCCGCCTAGAACCAATAGAAATGCTTCTTATTGGTTCTCCAAAGCACTATAGTAAGGAAAAGTGTCTTTCGCACACAGTTGATAACTTACACTATTGCATCTTGGAAGCTATATGAAATTAGGTAAGCAATCTATTGCTTCCATCAGTTGTTATTGCTTCCAAATATTGACAATTTTTTACTCGATATAAAAAAAACAAAGTTAAAATTCTACTCATATAAAATATTTTGAATAAAATTAGTACAGAATTGCGTGACTGAACAACTGACAACTTAAGTAAACGTCACATCAATCAAATAGTAGAATAAACATGTCAATACCAAAAAATAAATAAATATATAAATATATATGAAAAATATGTTGTAGATATTGTAAGTGTAATTACTACAAAAACCAAAAATATTTCGGTTTCTCTCCATTACTTCATACTTTTAACCCATTGACGACCAACGAAAATATGTTTTTTAAAGGAGTTTTTAGTTTATATAATTTTTTTTGTTTTATTATTTTAATATAATTTAAATATAGTATTCAATGTATTCAAAACCTCTCGAAGTTATTATTTTTTATAAATGATATATTTTTTCTTCTAAATACATTTTTATTTTCTTCTACTTTTATATAAGTTAGAAGCATATTGTACATATGTAGTCCTTTATAGAAAAGTGACCATTGTGTTGCAGTTGTTGTTGCCTGTGGAAGTCTAAAATTCCCAACATTTCTTAGTTGATAGGGTTGCATATCTCTTATATAATTTAGTTGGTTTATCAGATATTATTGCGCATTTCCCATTTGAATTTTTTTTATAAATATGTGTGTATTAAATTCAAGCCTTTGTTTTATATTAAGCCATTTAAGTGTTTCTAGCTTATATTCTATTGGTGTATAAATGTTAAATTTTATGATTGATCTCATTGCTTTATTTCTATTTGTGTAATTGAACAGCAGGTATATAGTATTGTTGAACCGAACTCAATATGTGGTTTTATTATTGTGTTGTAAATGTTTATTACCATTAGCGTTGAAACTTTGTTTCTTATTCATTTAAAAAAAATAATTTTTTACCAATTTTTTGAATATATATTCGTTGTGTTCTTTAAATTTAGTTTTTTTGTCTATTATAAAGCCAAGATATTTAATTTGATTAACTTTTTCAATTACCTCGTTATTAATTTTAAAAGTTGATTCACTATTCATATTAATTTTCATTAATTTTGTTTTGCCTTCATTCAGTTTAAGTTTATTCATTTTTAGCCAGTTATTCACAATTTTTATGTCATGCATCAAATAATCTTCACATTCATTATTAGTATCACCTTTTGTAAAAATTAGTGTGTCATCAGCACATAGCATAATTTCGCATTTTTCCAATATGTTTGGCATGTCGTTTATGTATATAATAATAAGTAGAGCACGCAATATTGATCCTTGTGGCACCCCATAATCGTTATATATATACTCTGATCTTACATTATTAATTCTCACAATTTACTTTCGATTTGTTATATACGATCTAAACCATTCCAATTCAAAACAATAATAAATCTCTCAAAAGCTCTTTTAAAATCAAGGCAAATTGCCATTATTTTTTTCTTTTTGTCTATATTTTTCCACCTATTTATAACGTACTTTACCGTTGTTTCGCATAAAAATTTTTTTCTGAACCCGGATAGGTATTTCGGTAGTATGTCATTATTTTCAAAATATTTTTCTAGTTGTTAAACCTTTTCTATTATTTTTTCACAAATTTTTACAAAATAATTATTAAATTAATTTGCTATTTGGTTTGTATCTTTATATTCTATATTATTAAATATCACAGATTATATCACGTTATGTTTCTTATGGAGCACTAGGTTTTTTTATCTCCTTCCACATTTGTTTTTGATCTTTGGCATTGATTATGTTTTTATTAACGAATTCGTTCTTTTCATTTTGAATTTTTATTTTATATATGTTTCTTATTATTTTATAATTTTGCCATGCTTCATTAGTGTTTTCATTTATCGCAATATAATATTTAACAATTTTTTCTCATTTAAGTAATTTTAAGCTTTCACTGAACCATTTATTAACATTGTTCGTTTCTTTAATTGTTTTCTTTTTTGTCAGATTTTAAATAGTGTTTTCTATGATATTATCCATTTTCTCAGCATTCTTATCGATATCTTCATCTCGAAAGTCATTTACTAATTTACATAGTTCCTTGCTGAACAACTTTTTATCGTATTTAAAAACTTAAATTTTCTAGGTAATATGTAGAGCAAATTCATGTTTTATAGTCAAGAAATGGTGCTACATAAATGTAATACAAGTCAAGTTTCCAACTTGCCACATGTGAGCCCTAGAAGTTTTTAAAGTTGTTAAAATCAAGGTGTCCCACAGTGGTTGAAATCACTTATCCACTTACCGGTAGTTAATTAAAACTTTTAAAGCTTTAAATCGATAAATATTTTATGATGTACAGATTACCAATACTTCAGTAATTAAATTGACATTTTTACTTTCCTTTTGTTTTCAATAATTACACAACCATATGTGGTCAAAAATAGCACATGTTGCAGCAAGTGAATTGAAAGCATATTACGCCTAATTATTCAATGTGTGTTTTTGACCATTTTTAATGATGGTAATTATTAACTTTAAAAATTAAAAATTTTCTTCGAAAATCAAACTAAGGTTTGAGGTATAGGTTTATCTAGTTTAAGAAAAATTTATTGCAGAAAGTAAAATTTACGATAGCATATTTAAATTATTATATTATATAATTTTGGGGACTGAGACTTTTGGGATTCAAGCGGATTTATTAACTACGTAAAAACTGATTACCGTGTATTTTTCAATTAACATAGTTGCTTCATTTTGCATTGAAATTTAGTAAATATATTAAAGTAAAGATGAAATAAAAATAAAGATTAAATAAAAAGTAACATTTTATTTCTTACTTAAATTTTTAATTCATACAATCATCTACTTCATTGATTTAATCAATTTTTCAATTGGAAAAAAAATTTATAGTTTTTAATAATTGATATAATCATTTTGGTAAGAGGTGCAAATTTAAAAAGGTTTTTAATTAAATAAGTTATTTACTAATATATTTGGTGATTGGTGTGTAGGTTTATTGCTGTTGTGAAATGTCCAAAATGATATGCTCGTTCTTGTACGTTTATTTGTTATTGTAGTTTTTATACATCGTTAATGTTCCCAAGCATAAACTTTGTGTACAACATACAGTTCGCTATTTTAAAGATATCTTGACGAAATTTGCCACGAAACCTATTGAAATTGATTATGATTGGTTCACTATTTCATATAGCCCTCATACAAATATCCTTACGGAAAAGGGGTATAGCGCAGATAAACTCCTATAATAAATAAATATTTTAATGTAATTCGGAACAAATAAGTTCTATATAATTATAAATATGTCCGCTAAATTTAATGAAGTTCGATCCATAATTGATTATAGTTCCCACATAAACCCTTAGCCAAAAATCATGTTAACGTATATAAATCCAATATAAACGTTACTATTACGGTTATATTTTACAAAAACAATTCTTATAAAAGTTGAAAGCAAAGTGAGACATTTTTTGAATATCGGTCCATAATTACCTATAGCTCTTATATACGACGCAGTTTTGGCAATCGCTCTAAAGTACATATATGATAGTATCAACATACTATTATGACATATTAAAGGGGCATGATAGTATATCATATAACTAATCCAATAATGTGTATTATATGCGGCTAAAAATTTCATATTTATTGTTTCTAAAATTAGAAACATATTAACTTATTTCTCTCGAAATGAACGTAATTAGGACGTGATTCACTGTAAACAAAATTTTTTAATTTTAGAGTGTACCTCGTGTTATATGGGAGTCGAATTTGATGTAATTCGCTTCATTAGTTACTTGAAAAAAAAACTGTTTTAAAAAATTGGGCAGAATAAAGTGGGCGTGTAGATATTAGTCTTTTATGTTATTTATATGTAAATTAAATAAACACGTATATACATATTTTCTAAAAATTTGTGTTTGTTATTAAAAATATTTTAATAATTATTTTCACATCCCTATGCAAAGTAGGTTTTTTTTAGTAAAAGGAAATGACTAGCGTATGAGTAATGTTTGATCTTTATATATCTTCTTCATTAAGTATACGCATTGGTGTACTTGAATATAACAAACTGAAAGCAAATAAAAACTTTTCATAAAAAATGGTCACAAAATTAATAAATGAAAAAATAAATATGGACATTTCATCAAATTCGTTTACTTTTGGGCCTAAAAACAAATTTGAATATTTTTTTAATTGCACATCAAAGCTATTTAGTAGCAATATTAGTTGGCGTTAATGATACACAAATCTGTTCGCTTAAATGACATTTAGCGAACGGCATTAGTGTTATGGAGATTTAAGATAAAAAGTTATAAAAAATTGCCAAAATTCCATTCCCAATAACCATTTAAAAAATTACCACAAGTATATTATCCACATCAATATGTCTAAAATATAAATTAAAAGTGACACGATATTGTTGATGACACCGAAGATAATTACGTTCACAGTGATTTTTTAACATTTTATTAAACAAATTCTAATCAAAAAATTATGCATATATTTTCTCCTTTTTAATTTTATGACATCTTTTTTATATTTTTAATATTTTTCAATTAATTTTTTTTTTTAATGGTATTAATGGAGAAGAAATGAAATATATTATGGTAATTAAAATTTAGAAGTTTAAAAATATTATAAAAATTCCACTTTATGTACGATATTAATAACAAATACCCAAAATACCCAGATTACATTTCTACACAGATGAATATAAAACACATATTAAAGGAGATTTGGTACGTTCTATATTATTGAACATAATCACGACTGTTTAAGCTTCTCTTTAGAACATAGAGCAAAAAACAAAGTATATATAGATTTTTGATATTTTTTTTTTTTTTTAATTGCATTTAATTCAGTGATGTATTTTTCCCATCTAACCACAAAAAAAACATTTTTAAATGATGCTAATAAATAAAGAGTAGCATATATTAATAATATAACTATAAAATTCATGAAATATTAAAGACGCCGCTATCTCAGCTCATAAATAATTTTAAGCAAATTTTTTGCAACCTATTTTCGCTTGACTAAAACAGAATAGATATATTTGTTGTAATTCACAAAATAATTCTAATACAAGCAACCCTCGTTTCGGTTTATTGGGACGGGCAAAAGTACGCGTAAATTGAAAATGAGTGAAACAAGTTTCAGAATAAGTAAAAATTTTTATTTTGGAATCAGCATTTCTGTACATATCGTGTAAAATGAAACACTGGTTATATGAAATATGTTAGTTTGGGACCTAAAAATCGCGCTGAGTTAAAATACATAAAATTATTGTTATTTTTTTTTATTTTATATTTCTTGATGATTAAAAAATTAATCATATGGTGACAAATATTTTCTATATTAATAATTTTTCACATAAGAACTTTTGGTGTCATTTTCCATACCGAAACAATTTCATCGGCCTTAAATATATTTTGATGATAACAACCATCCTTTATTAACTGAATTAAATTAAAATAATATGGAAATTATTCAGCGGCATTTAAATCATCTAAAGAAGATTCTCCTTGAATTAATAAATTTCGTTATTATCCAATTGAAAATTTAATGGCGCTGGAATTGGTATTTCGACCAAAGTGTGTGGAGGGGAAATTTGTGTTTGATTTAACTAACACATGACCGTAGATCTCAAAAATTATCAAATAATTAAAATCATAATGACAAATTTGAATAACAATATCAACAAAAGTGCAAAAAAACAAACAAAAAAATAAAAATAAATAATGTTCTCGATTAATTCCAAGTAATTTTTATACGTTGGACTATATCACAGCCTACAAAATGAAATGAAATATTTCCATCACATCACAATTTTAAGAGATATCATGTTTTTATTTTCAACTTCATTCAAAATTGTTTACATATTTTTCATTTTTATGTAGGATTAAAAACAAACTATTTTTGTATGTTTTCTCATATTAAGAAGCAGCAATATTAGCCTGTCAGCATAGTAGGATTCCATTTGCCTTGATATAGTCTCTTTATAACAGCTGGATATACACATCTTGGTGAAATTGCTCACGTATTCATCACTTATTTCTCCCATTTTTTCGGGGCTTTTGAAAATTTTAAATAGGTTTAGGGACTATGTTGGTAAAGTTGAAGATATGACTTGTACTACATTTTTATAGCACTATTTCTTTTCTATAAAACATTTGCTGTAACTCTTACCCAAGAATTTATGTAATTTAGAAACTTCTTAGAGGAACATATTTTCTCTGGTCGTCAGTGAGTTAAAAATGTGACCTAATGGAAATGCTTCGTTTAAATATCTACACTATATTTAGTTAAAAGAATAAAAATTACATGCCATTATTCGCGAATATTTTTTTGCTGTTTTGTGGTCTTTGTTATTTACATTTGGATTTTTATTTTTTCAAGCTTTTGTCAGTACGATTTTAATAATTTTGCCATTTTTACGATCATCTATTAGTTACAAATTTCCCCTCTACACACCCTACTTAGCCCTTATTGTTCCATGGTTTAGTGAGGCGTAATTGAGATTTTTTTTTTAATTTTGACAAGTTTAAAGACTTCTAAGGGCTATGTGTGATGTATTACATTTTTGCAGCACCAATTGTTTTCTATAAAACATATTACATACAAAATTACATTACCTAACAACTCTTCAGAAAAAGCATAATTTCTTTTTCCATTTGTTGACCTGTGTTATTGACCGAGAATAGTTTCTAAATATTCTAGCTTTAAGTGGAGGAGTGAAGCATATTTTTTCTTCTAAAAGGTGTGTAAGCTTATTTTTTGAAAGTTCCTTATTTAATGACTTTACATCATTATTATTTTTCAGCATTGATAAAAAATCTCAATATGTTTTAAATTTACTATAAAAGTCTAAGATTTTGGACAGATATGTAGGTTAGGAACAAAATTCAAAAATATCTACATTTGCCGAAAATTTCAGTAAGATATCTCAACTAGTAAAAAAGCAATAATCGGTAAAAAAAAAATAATAAATAAAGGCTTTTATATAGACCCTGCGGTTGATTTTGAACCAATTCTAGTGAAATTTGAAACTTCTATAAAGCTTGCATATGCAAAATATTATCTTGATATTAACGTTTATATGCGATTGCATGTTAAAGTGATTTTAGAAAGTGGGTCTTATAAGGGAGCTATAGTCAATTATTGATCGATCTTTAAGCTCTATTCTGTCAAGTTATTTTCTTGGGGACTGGGATGAAAAACATAGTGATCATAACCAACTTTAACAGGCCTTGTTATTGAAACAAAGTAGTTATTCGTGCCAAATTTAATTAAGTTAACTTTAAAATTGCTGTACTTGGTTCACAAAGTTTACATGGACACTCTGCTGAGTACCGGGTCATTGCGAAATAACTGGCAATGGGGTAGCTGATGAATTAGCTAGGAACGGCTCAGCTTTGGATAGTTCTGTAACTGAAAGTGGTGTGAAACCACCTCTAGGCTTTTACTTCAGGTTGATTAGAGAGTGGAGTCGGGATAGAACCAATCATGCATGGAATCGTAGAACGGACTGCAGATTATCAAGAGTCCTATGACCTAAACTTGATACATCAGATACAAATCTACTATTAGGCATGAAAAGGAAAACTGAAAACTATGATAGGTATTCTAACAGGTCATTGTTCCATAGGGGGAATGACAGGGAATTGGTCCTCCGGTCTTTGCAGGATGTGCGAAGAAAATGAGGTGGAGCATATTATATGTCACTGTCCATGTCTACAACTAAGTAGGCAGAAATGGTTAGGCACTACGAAGGGACTCTCAATGGACCTCTAGGTCTCCGAGTGGATGCACAAGAACTCTTCAGAGCACTGTGCAACCCTTCTCTACCTACCTACCTCCCTTACATGGACATGTGTTCTAAGGTTTTTTATGAAATGGAATAATATTTGCAACATCTTGGCCAAATTTCAACACCCTACGATGATTGGAATAGAATGCTATACAACCATATTTCATAATTTTGCAAAAGTAGTTAATGGGAAATATAAATGTGATATTTTGCATATTTTACATTCGTATTATTGATTATATAATTTTCATTTAACTAATAAAAAACATATGAGGATTTTTATTCAAATAATAAAAAAAATTTATTTCTTAAATATATTCTGGTAATATAATAACATCAGCTTTTTAGGCTTTAAAAATTATTTAAGCCTAATAAAATTATTTATATTTTTATATTTATGCTTAAATAAATTTCTTCAAGCAAAAAGATTAAATACTGTTATTTAAAGCCTTAAAAATAAACTCAAAAACGATAACCCAGCAAAACATTAAAATGTGTATAAATATAAGAAAGCAATAAAATAATATTAAAACTATACCATAAAGATTTAATTGCCCAGATCTTGAGGGTTTTTATATTAAAACTTATTTTAGTATTGAAAAATATATAAAAAAATATATATATTAATTCCTTTAAAAAAAAATAAATAAATTGTTGGGTTATTACGAAAACCTTATACTCGGGTTTATAATAACTTTGTTTTGCTACAAAAAAAAATACTGTAACATGATTTTATTTCATAATCCTTATGAAATAAGGTATCTTATAAATCGTTCTTACTAACCCTTCAATACTAAACACATACATATGTATATTAAGGTGGTCCCGTTTTAATAGAGAGCAAATAAGATTTCAATGTTTCCAGCTAAAATTAAAATTTACTTTATTCTAAGATACCATTTCGTAACATTTTCTTCCTAACATCCTTCCGTGAGTTGGACCAAAATAAGAGAAAGTTCCTTTTTCGGGGTTTTCGGATTTTTTCATATTTCTGCCAAAGCAATACTACGAAACTCTGCTATCGCAAAAAAGGCCTTTGGAGCAGGCATTTATTGGCATAACAAAAATTTGGGACCATGCTCAAATAAGTCAGAAATTTTGCAATTTTTCAAAAAACTAAATAAATAGATATTTATATTTTTTAAACATAAATCTTTCAAAAATAAAACAAAATTAATATAATAAAATTCTCTGCAGATATACTGAAATATTTTTTGCTGTTTTTTTTTTTTTTTTTTTAATTCGAACTTGCACGAATATTATTCGAATTTTTCGAAACATATTTTCTTTCACATACAAATGGTTATATATGAGAAGTTGAATAAATTTATACCTTTATTAGCAGACAAATAAATAAATTGTATTTATGTGAAATAAACACAAAATTTATGCTAATAAGGTTATTTACTTATAATTATACCTGTTAAGCACTGTTGCCAGGATATGAAAAAAAGTGAATTTTAAAAATGGTAAAGAAGGCTAAATGCACCAAGAAGTAAGGCCAAACAAATTCAATTTCTTTTTTTAAATTTGGAAACTCATTTTTTTCTCATTCTCTTTAGTTTTTGATATTTTTCAAAAGAAATAGTAACAAATTAGCCACACGCAGCAAAATGCCTCAGTGAAAAAATGCCCGAAAAATTCGCATACAAATTTGGGTTATAATTGATATGAAAAATTACCCAATGACTCGAAGTGTTTTTGCGTCACTTTTGAACTATAATTCCTTTTTAATTAAGCATTTTTGAGATTCGACTTAGTAACTACATAAAATTGGTTAAGGGACTTTTAATTTGGGGAATAAAGCGCCGCGCATAGGGCTGAAATTGAGAAAAACGGCGATTAATTGAAAACTAAAAATTAATATTTTGGAAAAGTAATTGATAAATGAAATAAAGCATCATTATCTGTTAAAAAAAATCTTTAATTTTTTTCACTCTCCGTGTTGTGCCGTCAAAGTTACAGATTTTTTGCAATTTTTAATCACAGTGGTAAAAACTGAAAACTCAGCTTTTTAAAGTTTAAATTTTTGCGTTTTATTTATTAAAAAAAAAGCTTTTTTACAATGGTACTGTTAAGCGCAGGTATTAAAAAATGTTATTGCGCTTTTTTTTAATTCTTGCAGAAATATTTTTAATATTTATAAGAAAAAAAAATGGTCTAAAACCAAGCATTTTTTGCTTTTATATAGAAATTTAAAAAGTTTTAGACGAACTTTGTTGAGAATAAAAATTTTGTATTTTTAAGTAATATGTGTAGTATAAAAATTCAAAAAAAAAAAAAAAAAAAACATTTTGCGGAATTTTTTTCCAATGAAAATTTGCTTGTTTTCTTAACAAAAATGGAATTGTTATATATTTAAAATTAGAGTTTTTAAACTTTTATTGCTTTATATAAAAATAGATCTATATAGAATTTTACAAAAATATTGAAAACAAATTAAAAAGTTGCAATCGTACAAATTTTGTCTTACTAAATCAAGTCCTGTATAGAAGCCATGATCTATTATAGCCCAATCCTTTTGAAATTTAACTGTAAGACTTAATACTTAAATATGTTTCATTTATACTTAATTTGATTTTTATACTAAGATTTATAAAGGAATTATGAGCGAGAAAGTGATTTTCGGAAAGGAGGTCTTATACGGGAGCTATAGCCACTTTTGGACCAATCTTTACGAAATTTATTGGTATGATTTTTGCTCAGACAAAACTCACCTGTTAAAAACTCATAGATATGCAGATATATTTATATTTTCGGAAAAAATTTTATATCTGGACTTAATGAAATAATGGTTTGATTGTAACTAATTTTAACATGTAGTGTTGGCCCAAGAAAAGCTCATGTGTTTATTTTCAATAGGTTATCTTTAAAATGGCGAACTACAGATTATCTCAAATGTTGGTTATTGATGTACAGACAGCCGGACGCACAGTAGTTTAAGCTAGAAAACATAAATTCATAAATTATAAATTCAGCAAGTATTTATTTGACGTACTAATGACCCAATTATTACAATAAAATAATAAATAATATGCCCTACCTCTTTCCTGAATTAAAAGCTATTTTTTAGCGTTTCTATCGCAGAATGCGCTGTTTAAGTGGATGATTCCGTAAAAACAAAATTATTAATAGCAAATAAGAAATTATTTTTTTCGTTGTTGAAATACTAACATTTTAGCCTTTTTGAGGCAATTTTAACAACCAAAAAAGGCTAGAAAAAATCTAGAAGCCAAAACGAAAATTTTGAAGCTAAAAGCAGAATAAAATTTTAAACTGGCAACACTGCCATTAAGTAACACACAGAGAGCGATTTTTTTGTGACTTACAATAAGAAATTATTCTCTGTGTGTTATAAATTTCACTTAAACTAATTTATTTCGTTGTTTGTTATTAGAAGTATGAAGTTTAATATATCATTGAAAAGCTTGTAAAAATACACGTATACACGCAGAGGAAAAATATGGTTACAGCATTATCGCTATAACAATATCATGTTCTCATTATTAATTTTCTTGAATTTTAACTATGTGTTCATGATAACAACGTTTTTGTTTAAATTTTGTCATTTATATATTATAGTCAATAAAAATTTTAATATGATTGACGGCGAAAATTATATGTTTTTAAATATTTTTACCAGAAACAAAATTTTATTAATATGAAAAATATAATTACTTCTACAATCATCAAAAATTTGCATTATTTTCCCTGTTCTTAAATTATATTCTGTTTTTAAACCATATTAACATTATTATTCTCATGACAATAAAATGTTTCAAATAAATATAAAACATATCCTTTTCACAAACTCAGTGGATAAATTAAATGCTTTTTTTTTTGAATATATTTTGTTTTTAATGTTTGTTCTTTTGTTCGTTCATTGTAATTCTCATTTAGTTTATATATGAATAAATATAAACAGATAAGGTTTGATTATACTTCAAGCAATACAAGATATTGATTAACTACCATTAAAGGGTTTAGTTAAAAAACATTATGAAAATAATTTTTTATTAATACGTTTTATTTTAACATATGATAAGATTGAATAATATGAAAAACTGAAATAATAATATAATAAAATTGGATAACTATATGATGACATGGGATAATAATATGATAAAATGGAATCATAATATGACAGTGTGGTATAATAATATAATAAGATAGAAAAATAATATAATAACATCAAATCATAATCTGATAGAATGGGATACTGATGTAGTAGGATTGTTAAATTATATGTCAAATTAGAATCATAACATGAAAAAACAAACCATAAAATCGGACACAATATGACAAAATGGAATCATAATAATTATTACTTATAATCATTTATATTTTTCGCTGTGATCATATATTCCAATCATAATATGTTGCTCTTAGATTATAATCACTACAAGTATATTTTTTCTTTGCTTGTACCAAATTCATTTAATTCTCCTGATATAGAAATAATTATTTACGAAGAAAAATAAGTTTCGAAAAATAGGAATAAAATTCAAACAAATCAGAATTAAAAAAAAGGAAAACTCCGTTTCGGTATTAATGCTAGGGGATTATGTTGTATTATTTTTATATTATTTTTTGAAATATTTATGTGTAAAAAATTCAAATGTATATATTTTTTATGAAAAATTGTAAAATTTTAGGCTCATTTGAACTGTTTACTTATGTCATGCACTTCCCAAAGACCTTTCTTGCGATACCAAATTTTCATATTGTTCCTTTAGGAGAAATATAAAAAAATCTGAAAACCCCGAAAAAAGGACTCTTTTACATTTTGATCCAGCTTACGAAAGGATAAAGTCAATAAGAAAACTTTCGAGAAACGGTATTTTAAAATGAAGTAAATTTTCATTTGAGTTGGGAACATCAACGCTTTTTGTTTTGGGGCCACCTTAAGGTATATACCAACACATAATACTTTCATATTAGTGTCTATATATGCATGTATGTTTACATACCTAAAACAGTTTTATATACTCAAAACAACACCCTTACTCTACGAGTACTAGAATAACTTTAAACAAATTAATAATAATATAATGTTATGCTTTGTGATTATAGTAAGATTATAAAATTTAAAAGATCTATCTACAAGAGAAATTTTAAAACTTTTCCACATGAAAAATCATACAATAATCTATAAAAATAAATTACAATAGAGACCAAACATACAAATTTGTAAAATAAATAAATATGCATAGAAGAAAGTTTAACAAACTACAAAGTTACTTTTAAAATATCCATCATAAATAGGATGGAAAGATATTTGTATATTTATATTTATAAAATTTAAGAAGAAATTTATATTACAAAAACAAAAAAATATTTACTATGACATATACCATCTGAAGTAGTCTTTTGATTTTTAGTTAAATAAAGCTTTTAAGATTAAAAGGATTTAATACGAAATATATATATAACAGTTTGGCACAAAAACCCTTAAGTTTTCCAACTAATTAGTGACAATTGCCTTCAATCTTTTCATTTGTAAAAATATTAAAATAAGTAATATAAAGTCAACATATAATTAGTTGCTGTAGAAATCAGCAAAAATTACGATTTAAATATAAATGTGCAAGATTAAGTAATGGTGGCATTTATTGCATTTTCAATCAAACGCTTGGGAAATTTGAAAAATTTTAAAAGTTTTTTTAATTACAAAAAAGAAATTTAGTATAATCTACACAGAAAAAAAATATGAGTATATATTTTTTTAATTAAAGAACTTTTTGATATCTAATCTAAATTTAATAAAAAAAAGTTATAATAAATATTTTTGTATTGAATATAAAAATCATAGAAACAAACAAAAAAATTTTGTTTTGACGTCTGTAAAGCAGCAAAAAAAGAATTTCATTAAACTTATATTTATGGATGTCTTAAGCTAGATTTACACGATTGAAGGTATTTTGAAGTCTTATCAAAATTTTGAAATTTTATTTAGATGTTCTATTTACACGTTTCTAAAATTTTATTAAAATATTCTTTCAATATATTTCAAAATCTTTTGATAAAAATTTGATCAAAATTTGTTGAAGCTAATTTACATTATTGGTAAACTTTTTATGTTGAAAATATTGACTTTGATCAGCTGTTTTGCTTCTTTTGTGAAATAATTTATTATTATAAAAAATAATTTATTAAAAAAAAAAAAACAATTAATAAGTATGGACGATGACATAATCATCATCGCATCAACATTTTTAATATTGGAGGAAGAAGTAGCTGATAATAATGCAAAGAAAAAAGAAAGAAAACAAAAGGAATATTGAGTTCGACCTTTTCTTTTGGAAGTAAATGATATGTATATCTCTTTTAGGGGGCGATTGAAAAGCAATGATCCCGACCTATACAAAAACTTTGTGCGAATGTCACCAGACGATTTTAATTATTTGCTTAATCTCGTCACCCCATCAATAGAAAAGGCCAAAACTAATATGTGGGAATCTATGTGCCCCGGAGAACGCCTGGCAATTACTTTGAGATTTTTAGCGACTGGGAACAGTTACACAAGTATGATGTTCTTATTTAAAAGATCAAGATTATCAATATGCAATATTGTGCGCTGCATTATATAAAGTATTAAAAGATGAATTTTTAAAGGTAAAACCTAATTCATTAAATAAAAAAAGATATCAAAAATAATATCTATTGGTACAGATGCCAGTAACAGAGGAGGAATGGGAGAATATTTCCCAAAGTATAAATAAAACGTGGAATTTTCCCAATTCAATCGGCGCATTAGATGGAAAACACATCAATATTATGGCACCAGCACACTGTGGAAGTGCATATTTCAATTATAAAAAGAAAAACAGCATTGTTTTGATGGCGCTTGTGGACGCGAACTACAATTTTGTTTACATCGATGTTGGTGCAAAGGGTAGAGAGTCCGATATATTGAATCAAAAGAATGAACATGCTGTCAAATTATTTATAATTATCAATATTGCCAGATGCGATTTTAATGCTTATGTCCACGGCAACAATAAAATCTTCAAAAGTTTTGTTCAATAAATTTTGATCAATAAATTTTGAAGAAATTTTGCTGTTTACACGAGTTTAAAGCATTTTGAAGAGCTATTTTGAAGAAAATTTCAATCGTGTAAATCTAGCTTTATGAAGAAGTCCATTATTAAATTTAGCCGACCTATGCCAAACATATTAACTGCTTTCTCCCTTTTTTTTATTCAACAATCTCTGTCTATAAAAAGGGTAAACAATTTCATTTGTTTGTCCAAATAAAAGTTTCGTCAGATTTACTTACGTACATATGTTATTGTTTTGGCAGATTCTGGTAAATTTTTATGGAAGTCGGTCTCTTGATTATAGTTAAGGTTTTTGTAGTTTTTCAAAAATTCAAAGGTATATTATAAACAACAAATATATATATATTGTTTTTAATTTTTAAAGGTGATTGCTCTTTCCATAGATACATTTTCTGTTTATTGCACGGATGATCAACTAGATGGAAATGTGAGGGACTGTATAATACATTATTGTAATTTTTACTTTTATAGTATATTTATATAGGTAAATATGTACTGGAGTGTCCCCAGAAATTGCACTTTATTTTCAAATGATCAATATTGATGGACAGAATATGAAACAAATTAAAAAAAAAAATCAAATACCTATACATTTTCTGTTCTTTACTAGCAATTGAAAATAACGTGTACATTTGGGAAAAAGCTTCAAAGGTTTTTTTTTTCAAAATAGGTCGTAAAATTTTCTCAATTTTGGTCTGATTACATTAAGTATGTCAAAATAATGACCGAGATTTCAAGAAGTATTGAAAACTATTTCGAGAAAAAAAAACACGAAAATATTTTTGGTCAATATATCGCGATTTTCAATCGCTGGCAGGCTTCTTTAGTTCCGTGCCATCAACTAAAATCGTGTTTTTTCTTGAAATAGGTATCAATAGTTTTTGAAATTTCGCACATTTTTTCGATATTGATATTGTTGACAAATTTTATATATTTATTAACTATGTTCAGTTCATCAAAATATATAATGAAAGCGATTTCCCTATCACAATCGCAATGCCGCAGTTACTTGGGGCACTGCAATGTACAAATTTGCCGTTTGTATTGAAAATCACCCAAGTCTCTTCATCACATAAAAAATATATTAATATTTGAATACCTAACACCACCGATTTGGTGAAGGGACCTAATTTGTTTTCAAAATAACCGACACAGTATATCTCATGGATTTACTTTTCACTAATTATTGTGATGTAATAATTGAATTTTAGTACTAAATATTCATAAGGCAATAAATTTGTATTTTTATTGGAACAAGCATTTCAAAAACAAGCTAAGGATTTAGTTAATTTTATAATTTAGTCAAATAATATTTTAATTGCTTCAAATAAAAAATCCAATTATAAATATAATTGACTTGATAAAAAAAAATAATTATTTTCACTTAATATTGTCATTTTGATGATTAGAACAAAATAAATAAGCATTTTAATCATATAAAAATTAATGAATATAAAAATTTCCCAATTAAAATCCGTTTTTGTTTTTTCTGTGTATTTAGACTATAGAATAAAACTTAAAAAATCCCCCTTTAAAATTTCATTCTATAATGAATTACAAACAATTTTTTGTTTTCTTCCAAAGGATGAATTTACTCATCATTTGTTTTTTTTTTTTTTTTTTTTTTTTTTTTTTGCTAAAGAGCCTTTGCACAAAAATACTTTTGAAATTCTTTTAAAATTTTTATTTGAGTTTTTTATTATATAAAACAGAAAAGGTTTAAAAGAAAATTGAGTACAATATAATTTAAAGAAACCATGGCAATAATTAAATCAATAATAAAGTTTGTTCAAATCTGTTTATCATAAGGCAAAACAAAAATTTTTTTGTTAAAGTTAAATAAATGCGCAGAAATGCTAAAATTTAGTTAAAGTGTTTTAAGATTTGAAATAAAACTAAAAGTTTTAGCATAAAAAAAAACATTAAAATTAACTAAAACTAAAGTTATTCACAAACAAAAATATAAGTGTGCGTTTGAATAAAACATAACTCGTAATAATTCTTACTGCTGTTAATTTTACAATATCTTCTAGGGCAACGGTTTTCAAATGGGAGTCCACGACTCACACTGTAGGAGGATGGTGAAGATGTTTTGTCTGAAGATAAAATTTAAAATAGTTCTTAACTTCAATAAAATTTTTTATCTGGTTTCCCGATTTAAAAATATTTGCCTCAATGCCAACTTATTTTTGTTCTTATTGTTTTTTGTAAAATACATTGCTTTGTTTTATTTTAACACAAATATACAACGTTTTGGACTTGAGCAACTAAATGTGGATAAAAATAAAAATAAATTTTTGCTAAACTTGAAATCTAGTAACAAATTATTTAAATAAAAACTGATAAATTGGAAATGAAGACAGGTCGAACTTAGTAATTTTTATTTTTTTTGAATCTATATCTAGCAATAGCATTCAAAAATAATTTCTCATGCCCCCATCCCAAAATTCTTGATATTATTTTTCGATCTTCGGCAAATCTTCATGTATTGACTATCCTTTCTCGTTAACAGTACTGCTAAGATTTAGGAAAAGTCCAAAAAGTAATAAAGAAAATAAAGTATAAAGGATATTCGAGCTCCAATTTTGTCTTATTTTCGCAACAAACTTTCCACTATTTACTTCAAGTTGAAAGATTTGCGACTACCGATAATATTGCGAGCAAAATTGTCGAATTATGCACCGCTGGCGACTTACTGGATGTTAAACTTTTTTTTGAAGATTAGTCTGGTCATTAGTTTTCGAATATCAGGTTTGACAAATGTTTCTTGTTTTAGTTTTGTGAAAACATTCAAATTAATTTGCGAAACAGAGAAGCCTAGTTAACGAAAATACTCACCTCTGAGAATTTGACATTAGTTTGCAAATTTAACAAAAACATTTATCAATTAACACAGTTGTTTCATTTTGCATCTAAATTTAATAGTTATATTCAAGTAAATATAAAATAAAAATAAAATTTAAGTAAAATTTTATATCTCACTTAAATTTTTAATTCATTCAATCATCTACTCGATTGATTTGATCAATTTTTTTATTGGAGAAATTTTTCTGTTTTTCATTTTTTTACAGTTTTTAATAATTGATATAATCATTTTGGTGAGAGATGTAAATTTAAAAAAGTTTTTAATTTAATGAATTATTCAATAATATATTTGGTGATTGATGATTATTTTTCTCTGTATAGACTTGGCAATATTTATATTTTTTTCATGATTTGGAACAAAATTGAAACTTAAGAATATGACTGAAATGAACCTTTAAGAGATATTAACATTTAAAAGTCGTTACGACAGCGCATTACATCAACATGCGACAACCTGAAAACCTTTTGAATTTAGCTCGCCAAAAGTACAGTAAAATTAGTTCTCACCTGTTCAGGTCCAAAAATTTACGCAAAATTTATAAACTCATGTATTTCATCTTTGAACCAAGACCAATTTTTCAAATCCTTTCAAATTAATAATTATTTTATATCAAATATTTTCACAATTTTCTTGAATTTAACATGGCAATATCATATTCTAGAAACACCTCTAATTTACATTTATGTTGAGGAAATATTTAATAGTAATTTTTGATAGAAAGTATCAATTTTTTTTCAAATGAATCCAAGTTTGAATTCAAACTGAAAATTTAACCTGTAATGATTTTAAATATATTTGAAAATTTAAAATTATCATGTTTCAAAAGTTTGAGTTTGATTGACTTGATTTACTGAAATTTGAATTTGTCGAAAATTGCAGATGGTAGTCAAATAAAAATATACAAAATAAAATTTGATTTTTTTAAACTTTTTTTGAACTTACTAGAAAATGTTGATTGAGTAAATTTTGACAAAAGTATTACATTTCAGGGTAATAAGAAAGCTTAATAAGAACATAAATAATGAGATGAAAGTTGGCTGAAAAACAGAAAAAAGTTACAATAATAAATTCCAAGCCTAAAAATTACAGAAGCTCCTGAGAGCTATGCCAAACACGTTACGCCTTGTAATGGCATTTCTTCAAAATCAAATATGAGCCATATTAAAGATTTACTTAATCAAAGTTAAAGAAAAAAACTTAAATAAAATAAAGTTGAGAGGAACTTTGAGGCAAGGAATGATCAAAGCTCCTCAAAAAATAAAAATATTTTCAATATTTTGTATTAGCCTGGAAAATATACATTATTACTGACTTTTCTCATGTAGTAAGGTACAGATGTTGTATACCGAACAATCGAGAAAATGGTTCTGAATAGTACCGAACTAAAAATATTAAAAATTTACAAAACAATTTGTGCCATGACAAGTTTACTCAAAATACGACAAGACATGTGATTGTTTTTCTTCTTTAGTCTGAATAAACACGAATAATCATAACAAAGAGTATCATAAAAAAACACTGATGGCATGCAACAGTTTATTTTTATATTTTACATAGCAGAATCACCTAGAAATTGGCATGTTATTTTAGTTCCATATAAACTACCCAGAATTGACGAATACAAGCAACTACATTCGGAAAAGGTTAACTGTTTCTGAGAAAAGTACAATTTCAGCAATTTAACACTATTTCTAAGATATTTATTTATTTATTTATTTATCTTGTAACATAACTAAAATAATATTTTTATTAAAAATGTAGTGAATAACATTAATAAAAAGAGGAACATCCTACCAGTGACAACCATGGGTTAAAATAATTACTTTCATAACCCTTTCTCAGCGCTAAGTATTTCCTTCCAATGACAACACAGTATTAAAATTATTACTTATTCAGCACATTTTCAATTTTTTTCGCTGGGTTCAATTCATTATTTTGCTTTTATGGTTTGTATTAACTTTAAACGAAATTATATTTACTTTCAAAAAATGTTCATACATTTCACATTCTAAAAATAACATAATAATTATTTTAATTATAGAACTTCAGACATAATGAATAGGAATTATATAAAAGAAAATTCTTCCAGTGGTAACCATTAATTAAAATAATTGCTTTTGGTGCTTTTTTTCAGCACGTCAAAATAGTTAACCTTTTTTGCTTTTCTGGAAGTTCCTTTTTTTTTTTTTTTTGGCTGGGATTTTAATTGTTTTAACTCACCTTTCCTAGGCTAAGCTTCACGTTACTATTTTTCTGTGAAATCAAAAATAAATATTAAGTAATTGGTGTAACGAAATTTTCTATCAAATTTTTTGTTCTCAAATCAACAAAATTGCTAATTACATATTGTTCGCATTCAATAGCGAACAATATGCTGAACTTTACTCCAAATTTATTTTTATTTTTCTTTTATTTTTTTTATTTTTATTTTTTTTTTTTTTTGGCATGCCATTTGTTGAACTAGGTGAGCACTTTTAAAGTCAAGGGTTTTTCAAACATTATTTTATTTTTTTGAACTACTCAAATATAGTATCAACTTTAAATACAGATATTATATATATGGTAATATTTTTAATATACTTTCTCTTATATCGTTAATTACTGATATGCTAAAATACAGAATCATATATTTATAATGTACGTTTATTAATTAGACAATGAGAGATGTTCACTTTAAAATGAATAATTTTTTTTAGCTATAAAAATTATATAAGGCATAGGTTGGAGAACATAAATTGACGTACAGTTTATAGCCAGTATTCCGAGAACTAAAAATATAATAAAATTTTTCAAAAAAAACTTTTAATAAAAAATGTATACATAACCAGCAAAAACTTTTCTTTCCTGGTATGCTAGAAGAAATAATTGGAAACAAAAGTAAACTGCATATTTTTTGTCTGAATAACTAGTTATTTTTGTTCGAGTTGTTCACAAATTCATGTAGTTACATTTTAGACTCTAGGGGTGTTAAAAAATATATACCTAAACGAAAATAAAAATACAAAAGAAAAGCAAAAATTTTGTCTACAGTGAGATTTGAACTTGGACACAAATTAACCATTAGTATTTAATGACTAACGCCTTACTCAGTATAGCACCTCGCTCTTAATTTTCTAAGTGACAAAAACGTTTTAAATATAAATATATGTTTTTAGACATTTTGTTATAAAAAAAACTAACAGCACCAGAATGGGGTTGAACCAACAATCTTCTGGTTGTTAATCCAACGCTCTAGCCAACTGATGTAACTGTGATTACATTATTACTCTTCTATTATACTATTGAATACTTATTTATGTAATAGCGAGTAGGTAAATAATAATGATGACTTATTACCAAGAAACTACTTTAATAAATAGTTGCCATTACCGAAAACCAAAAAGTTTTTGCTGGGTATTTCTGTACAAAATTATTTCAAAATTTAATAGTTTAACATTGGATTTTAATTTTAGACTATCTCATAATGTTAAAAGCAACTAAAACACTAATATTATGAAAATGATAATTTAAATTTTTATAACTAACACTCTTAAACATTTTTATAAGATTTTTCTATAGTACAACGAGTTAATATAATTTACAGCCAAATTTTATCTCGATACTAGCATTTATATAAAATGTATGCACGTATAATTTTCCAAAAACAATTTTTAATGGGGAGGCTTATGTAGACGCTATTCGGTAAAACATTTTTATCACGATTTACAAGAAATTTACTTGAGTTTTCTTTGGAAAGGAAATTATATGTCAAATTTCATTAACATATATTTTGCAAATTATAAACGTTTACATTAATATCGGTTAGACGGATGGTCTGACAGACACCAAGTGAATCAGTTTAGTAAACTGACAGACACCAAGTGAATCAGTTTAGTAAACTATTTAGTGCCAAATTTAACACTTGAAGGTCCCTACTTAACATCGCTTTTGCGCGTTATAAACATTTTATAATGATGTAAGTTATAAGTTAAAAAAATCTTAGTATAATTTTACTTTTTATTTCGGTTTTTCAATAGTGATATATAACTTTTTTAAAATCTATAAAAAGTTGAACTCTTTCTCTTTTCAACAACATCAATATCTTGTTATATGATGAAAGAGTCAGCGTTCGACATCATATAGTAGATAAATGTACTAAATGTAGATAAATGCAACAGTGAAGTATGGAGTTGGAAAAATGATAGTGTGAGGGTGTTTTTCAGTGTATAGAATTGATATATTTTATCGTATTAATGATGAAATGACGACCTTAATATACATAGATCTTCCTAATTAGGTAATGCTTCCAGCACGACAAGGCTACCAAATATTGGCAAAAAAAAAAACAAATAAAAGTGTGGTCAGTAATATCGATCAACTTTTTGTAGAATTGGAAAAGTAGTGGAATGCTATTATCCACGACTATATTGAAAAGCCTCAATTCCTAAGAAATATGTATTTTGAAGTGATAAAAAACATTGTGGTCATAGCTTTAGTTACATCAAGTAGTTTTTTTTTTTTAACAAGAAAAGCAAAATATATCGAAGTACAGTTAAATATGTACCACTTTATATTCTCTTTTTTTTCGCTATTCTAAACTAAATTTCTATGTGTAAACGTACGCTAAATATTAATTTAAATATATTTAAATATTATTTAGAAACATTTGAGACTTTAAAGAAAATAGCTCCCACAGAACTTTATTACCTCGATAATAATTTCATATTTAACAGAACCATTATTTGTTACAAAATAAAAATTAACTTATATTAACAAATACAAAACAATTTTATTAGTACATACTTGATAATTTTAAGAATTGTTTACATCACCATAAAAAAAGAACCTAATTTACTTAACTTAATATGAAAATCTTAGTCATTTATTCATAAATAATTTCAAAAGCCTGTTTTCTTGAATTCCACGAAAATTAAACACAATTTATATACTCGTATTTATTAGTTTCTTGTTAACATCACTATAATCATAATATAATTCTCTTATTATGATAACTTCCAAGAAATCTAATTTTTGTACGCATATATTTGGTTCAAATAACAAAAGTTTCATATAATAAAATTACTTTCAAATATAAAAAAAAATTTCTTGTGTAATTGAAATTTAAGACGGACATTTAACATCAAACTGAAATGTTGTCCTTCATTTCTGTTTTCCAAAAACAGAAACGAAATAAATGAAATTATAATGAAAAATAACTTACGTCAAATGGTGATGAAGCCAAAAAACAGTTTCTATTCATACCTGTAAAGAAAGAGGGAAAAAAATATTAGATTCTATTCATCAAATCCAAACAAATGTTGTCAGGTTTATTTCAAATAAATATAAAATTTGTATTATAATTAAATGAATACCACAATAATAAATGCAATATGTCGTCTAAATGATTGTAAAAGTAATAAGATAATATTAATTAAAAATAAATTAAATTAAAGTAAATTAAGCAAATTACAACTAATTATCTCTTGCAAAAAAAAAAGATAAGACAAGATAAAATAAAATAAGATAAGATATAAGAGAGTCATTCCATTTAAAACCAACACGAAAAATTACAAATGTGAACCTTGCCTAGCCGAATTTAATATTATTAGTATTATTATAACTAATAATCATCTAAAGTAAGACATAAAAAATATTGGATTGGATTGATACTTATACAAAACTTCCATGAATCGAATAAAAATATTGCTTTATTTAAGATTTTCTGATCGTTTTCCGGGAGGACATTTGTATAAGGACTAGGTGAAATAATGGTCCGATCATAACCAGTTTCAATAAGCTTTGTCCTTGTGTCATGAAAGTCCTATATACCAAATTTCGTTGAATTATCTTCAAAATTACGACGTATACTTTAAGGTTTTGGGTGTTGGATGTGTTTTTCTGTACGTTACAAATATCAGCACAAAAGCATAATACCCCAACCAGCTATGGTGGTATGGGGTATAATTAAAGATGTATAATTAAAGATGGATGGAAAAAATATGTTAAAAATATTTTCAAGGTATTTATATGATATCTTAAAATACAAGCTTTGAAAAATCAACTGTAAATTTATATTTATATTTTATTTTGATATCTTTTATATGACAAAAGTTATGGTCATTTAAATAAATATGTTAATCACTTTTAAAGCTATAAAGTTGCCATAGTTATCAAAATAAAAATGAGAAAAAAAGTCATTTTACATGCCTCTGTATCCTCCTCTACACATGCACCAAATTTTACCTAAATCGGTAATCAAGGGTCAATTTTTTTAATTTAAAATATAATTACTCATATCTCAAAAAATATTATTTTTAAATTCATGAAATTAATATATGTAGCGATCCTCATCCCTTATTTATATTCTCTGTACGTATGGTGCTGGGACTTTCAATACCTTCTGAGTTCCAGAGTGCTACAAGGGTAAAGAAAATTTTTAAAAACACCATTTTTTTAGATATTTTCCCGTGAACTATAAATCGCGAGATATGGATCACTTTAATGCTGAGAAAAAATTCATATTATACATCATATAAAAGGTATTTTTTTATATCTTTAATATGAATATTGTACCGTATATATTAACATATTTGTAATTTTGTGTATCAACATATTTCGCGAGTATAACCATTGTAGCGAATGTTATCAAATTCGAAAAAGGTGAGGAAACTAGCTGGTTGGTTTAAAGTGGAATGACTCAAAAGTGTTATTGTCTCAAGTTCACAAGTTATATTTCTCACTAAAATATACTTAGAGAATTGAATTTAAATTACTATATTTATTACACAAATTTCATTTCATAATCCTTATTTAATAAAACACTTCTCCTTGATTTTAGTTTTTATTGCATATTCTATTGAATATACTAAATATAAAATTTTATTTTAATTGCTTTTTATAATATTTCTAGACGAATTGCTTGGTAGCACGGTTGTTTGGCATAAAAAATAAAAACCACAATTTCTGTCAATTACAGCAGTTGTTTATTAGATAAAAAAACAAATAATAATACTTTTCCCATTTTATGGTTACAACATTTGCTCTACTTGCATTACTTAGTATCGAATTAAAGTTGCAATTTGTGTTGAAACTATGATAAATAAAAATTTTAACTTAAATCTTCTTCGTCATCATCATCATTTGGTTCGTTTTTGTCTTTTAATTTCAATTTTAAGTCGAATTAATTCTTAAATTACTTATAAAATGTTAAAATACGATTGTGGCCATAAAACCACTGTTACCACTACTTTCAGAGTCTTATTATTTTTCTTTTTTTTTTTTCTTATTTCTATTTGTATCTATAGTTTATGTTTAGTTGTTTTGATGCCAAACAAATCTTTGAGTATTAAAATAATCGCTCTCAATGAAAATCTTTTCATTACACATATATAAGTGTGTATGTGTTTGTGTGATTGTATAATTTTGTTTTCCAAAAAAACATTTGAAATTGGTTTCAATATAATGAATTTATAAAGGACTTAAAGTGTTAAACAATGTCTTTTATTATATTGAAACAACATTTAAATGTATAAGAAAGTATTTTTTTTTTAATAGAGAATTTAGAAACCGGATAATTCAAAAAACTTTCGACCCAGTTCGGATTTTGACCATTACAGATTTTGACGAAATTCAGCACATATAATTTACTCCTCTATATGCTTCATATCGCAAACGGTTCATGTACTATGAACCTCTAAAATTGGTTAACTCGAGCTTTTTTCTCAAAAAGGAACAAAACTTAAGCTTTCATAACTTTTAGGTGCTTTATCAGATTTCAATAAATCTAGTATCATTGGAAACTAAACATTTCGCCTGACACAAGGACATTTAAAATGAAAAATTATCCTTTATCCCTCGACAACCTGAAAAAAAGTCTTTTAATTTTCATTATTTTTCTTACACGATGCCTATAATCAATATATCGTTATAGTGTAAAAATTTCAAAATGGGATCTCAATGGAATCAGAAGCTACAACAATTTTTCTTTACTAACTAATACATTTTCTAATAGATATTAAATGCTTTTTAAGCATATTGATATACTTATTCAAATTTTAATATCATTACATATATAGAACAATACTGATTCCGAAAAAATAATTTTATATTATTTTAGAAGTTTCGGAAACACATTAACACACCTTTAATCCACTGAAACCCACTTTCAAAAATCCGTCGATTTATTTGTGGCGATTTTAAAGATTATTGACTCAAATTTAATACTTGGGGTTGCAAAGGCAAAATCTGCTGAAATTTATCATTCATTATATCACCTATACTCCATACAACTTTTTTCCTCGGAATAGTGGTTTAACGCATATAACTAAATATCTGAAAAATGTCGTATTTACGTAATTTCAGCACACATAAGTTTGTACAACTATAGATCATTTTACTAAATTTTGTAAAAATCGGTCCATAATTGATCATATCTTTCATGCAGTCGAAAATTTTCTTAAAAGCACATAAATCCCATATTAATGTTAACATCAATACAAAATTTTATATACTTGAGTTGTGTATAGGGTATGGGGTTTTTCGTGATATTTTTTTTCCCGGGAATCAGGAATGAAAAATTCATTTTCCCGGGAAATTTTATTTTTCATATTTAAAAACTTAAATTATAAGAAACAAAAAAAAAAAAAAAACAAACACAGATTTCTTATAAAGAATAATAAACAATAATTTAACATAAAATAAAATAATATTAAAGTATGATGCAACTTTCAAGATTTAAGCAATTTTAAATATTTCATACAAATAAAATAAGTGTTTATTGTAAGTTATATTAAAAAATGTGTATTTAAGACTTTAGGTTAATTACCTTTTTATGCCAAAAATTTAAAAAAACAGATAAGAAAGATATAGTCGGTCAAATCCGACCATATGATGCCCCACGCCATTGTGTATGTCCATCAAAATTCGTAGAGGAATCTTTGTCCACATATCTAGACAATTGTGGATCGATACTTTTACTAAGTGTAAAATAAAATATACCAATACAGAATATTACTTTAATACTAACATTTATATGAATTTATGTACATTAGGGTGATTCTCGAAAGTGGGCTTATATGGGAGCTATGGTAAATTATGGAGCGATCCTCATAAAACTTTGATTTCTAGTTATATAAAACTTATTTGTGTCGAATATAAAATTGATATTAACATGTGTATGTGATTTATGCATGTTAAAGTGATTTTGGGAAGAAGGTTTTTTATGAGAGCTATGGTCAATTATGGACCGATCTTCATGAAATTTGGCACAAAAATTGACTTATACCAGAGTTTTTTACACCAAATAGAGTTTTTTACACCAAATAGTTTTTTACAAATAGTGCTATATTTAAGACATTTATAATCGTTAACCCCTATTCCGGGAGGACATTTGTATAGGGGCTAGGTAATATAATGAACCGATCATAACCAATTTCAGTAGGATTCGTTCTTATATCATAGAAGTCTCAGTTAGATCGACTCGAAAAGTGATTCTGAGTCGATTGGTATACTTTAAGGAGGGTTTTGGATGATTTTTTCTGTGCGTTGTAAACATCAGCACAAACGCACAATTGGGGTATTTATTATGCGTCTGTGGTAAAAAAATAAAACTAAACCCTAATATTTAGTACTATATTTAAGTTTTAATAGAAATAGTTTCATTTTATCTTCATCTTATATTATTAACTAATTAATTCTTTCTAATTTAGAGATATAAAACACAATTCTGTAAAATATTTAAAATCGCTTCTATTAATCGTTTTAAAATCCTCATTTAATTTTTAACATTTATATATTTCTTTAAAATTTAATTTCTTGTATAAGACATGTGTCTCAAAATAACTGAAACTTGTTGTGTTTTCAGTGCAAAAGATCTCTACTTAATAATTTTTTCATAAAAGTCCAGAAAAAATTTTTTTGTTATAGGTATTTGTAACTACTTATTAAAGTAGTTTCTTGGTAATAAAGCGTCATTATTATTTGCCTACTCTATATTACATAAATCAGTACTCAATAGTATAATAGAAGAGTAGTATTGCAATCACGTGAATCAGTTGGCTAGAGCGCTGGGTTAACAACCAGAAGGTTGTTGGTTCAACCCTATTTTGATGTTGTTAGTTTGTTGTTTTTTTTTTTTTACAAATGTCTAAAAAGATATTTTATACTAAAAAAGTTTTTGTCACTTTGAAAAAGAAGTGTGAGATGATTACTGAGTAAGACATTAGTCAGTAAAAACTAATGGTTAATTTGTTTCCAAGATCAAATCTCACTGACGCCAAAACTTGTTAGTAAATTTTTATTTTTACTTTCATTTAGGTACATATTTTTAAGCACCCCTAGAGTCTAAAAATAACTAATTGATTTGTGGACAACTAAAACAAAAACCACTTTTATTTTTGTTTCAAGGTATCTGGAAAGCAAAACTTTTTGCTGGGAGTGAATATTTTCGAAACTCAACTTATTTCCACAAACCAATAGTACAATTAAAAAATCAAAAACTTGCTAAAAGTAAAATTGTTTTGAAATTTCATTAAATTCTTAAGTATTAACACTTTTGAGAAATAAAATACATATTTTGTATTTTATCAGTATGTCAAAAGATTCGATAGAGACTACTTCAGACGGTAATACAATGATTTTATATATAATTTAGGTTTCATTTTTCCTTTTTCTTTTTTTTTTTTTTTTGTAAAATTTCACGATACAATTAAATCAGAATTATTAGGGAAAGTTGTCATTTTCAAATCAAATAATTGAAACATTGAAAAAAGAAAAATAAACAAATAAAAAATATAAAAATGTTTAGTTTACATTTCAAATGTAAAATAAATATTTATTGAAAGGCAGAAATTCTTTTTCGCGATATTTTGCAAAATTTGTAATGCATATTTACATATTAACACATTAGATTTCTTAACAAAAAACTATGATTTGTTATTTTTTTCTTTTTTTAGTTTTTTATAATTTTTATAATAATTTGTTTTTATTTTTTTCAATTTTATTTTTTATTTTTATTTATTTATTTATTTTGTTTTTTGCGGTTTATTTTAATTTTTTCATAATTTCTTTTTACTGACTTTCCGGGGAAAATAAATTTGAAAACGTTTTCTCCAATAAATGTACCTTGTTATTTATTGTATCATGGTATAATCTTATTTTTAATAATGTAGAAGAAATACCTTATTGATACATATGAAAATGAAATGTTTTGAATAATTTAAAATATCACTTCTCTATCAAATTTTTGACAAATCTTAGTATTCAGTATTACCATCTAAAAATGCCTTTAGTGTGTAGTGTGTGTACAATAATGCAAAATTTTCATTGTGGCCTTAAAAACAGTAATATTTTTGCTATAGGATTTTACAACTACATACTAAATTAATATTAAATTTTCCATTTTCTAGAGAAAATTTAAAAAAATTCCCAGGAATTCACGGACCCCAAACCCTAGTTGTATATAAGTATAAGTCACAATATATAATTTCACAATATTAGGTCCATTATTGAATATGGTATAATCATAATCTTCATTCCAGAAAATCAATTAAACTTGAATAAATCTCACATAAATATCAATATCGAGATAAAATTTTATACAATTAAGTCTTGTTCAATTATAGATCCCTCTACTAAAGTTCGTAATGATCACTCATATATACATATAATTCACCTTCCTGAAAAATACTTAAACTTGCATATATCTCAGATAAATACCAATATCGAGATAAAATTTTACATAAATAATTTTCATATGCGCATAAATTATTTTAATAAATTTCGTATGGATCGTTCGACAAATTAACCTTAGGACCCACATAAGACGCTCTCGTGACAATCATTTAAGTGCCTATACACGACTCGGAAAGCAATTCTTGTTTAAAATGAAGGTTCAAAGAACTTTTCTTTCCATTAGAAACATACGCACAGACGCAGAGCATAATTTAAAAGCAACAGCTAAAGATAAATATGATTATAAATAAGAATTGATATGATAAATATCTTATCCGATTTTATGGTTCGATTTTTTCATATTATTATACCATCTTACTACACTATTATCCCATTCTATCATATTAGTTTCTTATCATATTATTATTCAATCTTATCACATTATGATTCCATTTCATCATATTTTCCCATCTTATCATGTATTAAAACAAAACGTATTAATTAAAAATTATTATTTTTATAAATTGTTTATTGAATTCACTACATAGTAATAGACAAGTGTTTATTAATCATAATAGATTATTTACATATTATTTGTTTAATAATTAAATTTATTTATTTATACCATCATATATTGTATAGGATAATATAATATAATATAATATAATATAATATAATATAATATAATATAATATAATATAATATAATATAATATAATATAATATAATATAATATAATATAATATAATATAATATAATATAATATATAATAGTAGTTAGTCAATATCTTATATTGATTGAATCACACCAAATATAACAAAATCTTGTCTACTTATATTAATTCATGTATGAACTAAATGAGAATTATAATAAAGGTGGAAACAAACGTTAAAAACTAAAACATATTCAAAATCAAACCAGTTATGAATTTTTTTACCATATTTGTAACAAGTAAGAAAGATATAGTCGGTCAAGCCCGACAAATGATACTCCACACCATTATGTATGTGCAACAAAATTCGGGGAGGGGTCTCTTATCCATACTTGCATAAGTGTAAAATAAAATATACGAATACAGAATATTAGGTTGATACTAACATTTATATGAATTTATACTTTTTTTGTGATTAACGAAAGTGAGCCTTTTAAGAGAGCAATGGTAAATTATGGACCGTTCTTCGTAAAATTTGACACTGTCATTTATATTTATATAAAACTTATTAGTGTAGAATATTAAGTTGATATTAACATTTTTATGAGATTTATGGATGCTAAAGTGATTTTCGGAAGGGAGTTTATATGGGAAATATGAACCGATATATGAACCGAAAGTATGAACCGATTTTCATGAAATTTTGCACTAATATTTGTACTTATATACAACTTACTTGTGCCAAATTTCATTAAAATATTGTCATTTATATTTTTATTTATGAACGCTGACCCGGGAAGATATTTATATTTGGGGACTAGGTGAAATAAAGGACTGCTCATAAACAACTTCTTCGTCCTCATACCAAAATAATTGTTTGTGCCAATTTTCATCAATTTTCAAAATTGCGACCTGTACTTTATTCACAATGTGAAACATGGACAATCACCCAGCCAACCAGATAACAGTCAGACTCACATCGTTAAATCGACTCAGAAAGTGATTCTTTATCGATTAGTATACTTAAGAGTGGGTCTGGGGCCAATATTTCTGTGCGTTGCAAACATCAGCACAAACGCATAATACCCCAACCACCTATAGTGGTGTAGGATATAAAAATCATATTTATTTGTAAATAATGTTATTTTTTCATATTAATAAAATTTTGTTTCTGGTAAAATTAATCAAGAACATATAATTTTTGTAGTCAACTATATTAACATTTTCATTGAATGTAAATATTGAATGATAAAACTAAAACAAAAACATTGTTATCATGATCACGTTATTATTAAAGTTAATGAAAATTAACAATGAGAACATAATATTGTTGTAGTGAGAATGTCGTAACCATGTTTTTTCTCTGCGTGCACCTATGGTGGTGTAGGGTGTACAAATTCGGTCACAGCATTTGAACTTCTGTAAAGGTTTACGTTTGTAAAAGGAACTTAAAGTTTAGAATTTTTTATGATTTTTTATTTTTTACTCTTTTCAATTTAATTATTATCCTATTTTTGCTGTTTTACTCCATTTAGCACTTTAAATATTATAGATATTGATTAGTATTTATTTGTCTTCCTCACTGCACTTCATTATTCTTCATTAAGCGAAAACTTAAAAATTTTTTATAATTATTTGTTTCTTTTAGCATTTTACTGCTAGCGTTTTGCAATTAAAATTTTATCTCAAAAATAATTTATATGTAAATATTGACCATAATTTAAAAAATTTTTATAGTTTAAAAGCAACTTTTTAATGAAGGTTTTTTTTATAAATACTCATAGAAACCAGACATAAATGCAGACAAAATTTTATATATAAAAAAACTTACTTCGGTTTTCACTAAATTGCTGTAAAATTTATTATCTAAACTTTTAAATAGAACTAGTCGATTTTCAAGATAATAAAATTTGGCACATTAGTTCATTATTTCCCGTAGTCCTAATATATAGATAGTACTTATTTATATCTTAATCATTCTAAATGTTTTGAACACAGTGTTTCTATTTCCCTAGTCAACTCTGCATTCATATGTATGAGTTCAGACCAAAGGTGTTAAATGTGGAAGCCACTTTTATTTTATTGTAGAACTTTTCATTTTTTATTTCTTTCTTTATAAAAGTTCTGATAAATGACTGTTTTCAAGTAGTTGTTGCTGTTGTTTTATGAGTATTAGGCAGCACTTGGCACAATTTAGATTTAGAATGTAAAAAATAAATTCTTTGAAGCTGCTTTTTATCAACAAAAAAAAAAAAAATAAATATTTTTTTATTTTCTATTTGGTATTTATTTTACAATTGTTAGATGTTTTATGAACAAAACATTGGATTGGTAGTTCTTTGCGAAATTGCAGTTATGAACATAAATAATAAAACTATAACATATGTAAATGTTATTTTGTTGTTGGTTAAGATTGTTTAGTTACGACGATTTAAGGATATACAAAGTTGAGGTAGTTGCTTAATTTATTAACCCATTCTATGGTAAATGATTTAGATTTTCAAATAAAATAAAAACTTGAAATCTTTTACTGTAATATTTTGTATACTATATTTGCATATTACGGAAAGTATTTTTCAAATTCACATTTAAAAATCAATTAACACTAATATTATTATAAGATAGATATTTCTGTTGAGATATTATATTTACTTGGAGAATAAAACAGGAAATATTGTAAGCCCGGGAAGATCTTTTACCAGGTCGATCTAGCATTAGGTTTGTTTTTGATCACACATGACCATAAAATCATTAATTGTTATTATCAAAATTAGGATGATAGTTAAAAACCATGCTACAAAAAAATTCTCAAGGAAACATAATATTATAATTTTTATCTAACGAACTAATGAACCCTAGTTGATTATGTCATCCACTTTGACTCTTTTCTTATTCTTATATACTGTCTTATACAAATATAATTATTATTCTTCCAATTATCTGCTATCATATCACCCTTCGCTTTGTTTTAATTTTTAGGCAACAACTATACTTATCCTTCTTGTATTAATTCAACGTAAATATAACATTGGCAACACTGACAGAGAGGGAAAGTATAAAGAAATAAAGCTTTGGAGAAATATAATTAAAAACAAGTAATATTATATTTGACTAGACGAATCTGTTATACCATTTGCATCTTTCTGGGCCACCAAAATTCGAAATTTCAACTTATATGGGAGGTGGGCAGTAAAGTGAGCGGATTACGCAAATTTTTGGTTTCCGAGTTTAACTCGAACCTCTAAATATCTGAACAAAATTTCGTTGTTGCGCATGCTTTTGTTTATGAGATAAAGTATGAACTTTAGCCACAGCGGACACTCTGTGTTTCTAGTATTTGGCCCATAATTTTTTTTGTCTATAAACCGATTTTGCCCATTTGCAATAGCAAACAAACCATTATATAAGACAAATATTTTAATCCAGATTTCGTCCTTCTAGGTGACCGGCCTCGAGCACTATGCTTTCAACAGACAAACTGATATAGATAAATAGACTTATAATCTTATATATATATATATATATATATATATATATATATATATATATATATATATATATATATATTATTATTTATTTATTTGCAAATCAAATATATATTAAATCATTATATGGACTTACTTATTCTGTTATTATAATTATTTCTTAATAAACTTCATTTACCATAAAAACTATTTATAGATGTAAAAAAAAACTCTTTTAAAAGCGAAAAATACCCAAAAGTTTCGAAATTATTAAACAGAAAGGAATTATAATTAAAAATGACAAATCATTTTAAAATATTTGGTCACTTTTCATATGAAATATAACACTTGGGTAATTTGTTAACAGCGATTCTAGGCTTTATTTATTAATTAATTATATTATATCTTTACAAACAAATATCAATAATTCATGAGCACAAAATAAAATTATAAAATTATAAAAATATATATTAGCTCTTTACTAGCCTTAGCTAGAAGCAAAGTTCGCTATGTCAAATCGGTTAAAAGATATTTGAGTTCCATAGTATATTTTTCAGCATCTCGACTGCGTACAAGAGTAGCCGAAGATGCTCTCTTGTGACAGTACATGAATCCAACTCAATTGATTCACTGGAGTATACTTGCAATGTGGGTTGAAGTGACCAGAGGGTATTATAGGTAAAATTCGTTCTTTAACCATGCTGTTTCTACATGCAATAAACTCCCTGCAGATATCTTTTCTGTTACTTCACATAGGGAAATTTAGTTCTTATGTCCACAAACACTACCACACTACTCTGCATTAAATGAAAAAATTAGATTCAAAATCCATCACGATTGTGATCACATTGGTACGGTATCGGCTTTTTGATACCGTTTGTTTGCAAATTATAAATATACTAACTAGAAAACAAATAATTCGATACTGAAGTGGTGTCAACTTGACACCAATGCGGCATCAACTTGAACACACAGTGCTGAATTTAATTCGTTATTGACACTGAGTGGTATCGTTTTTAAACATGTATGTGATCAATTTTTCTCTGGGTGTATCTATCCCCCTCTCATAACCTACGAACTTAGCAATATGCTAGAAAACTTAGTACTTATACATGTGGAGTATTTTTAACTGGTTTTACCTAGATATATCAAATATGCTACAAATTTCTTTATTTAATAATGCATAGCAAACCCCTTGCCTTACCCTTACAGTTTTTAATAACCTGTTTTATTCTTTACACCATTTCTTCTCCTTCCAATATTTTAAATTTTAATTTAATTATTTTTATTGCATTTATAAACATAAATATATGAGAATATGAACTTGTATCTCTTAACAAATAACTCAAATTGAAAACAGTTTCACCTGCTAAACATTTTGATAAATTACATGCAATAAATCAATTTCATTAAACAAAAACATACACACGCTCATTATTTAAAAAACCAACCTCCCCCTCTGTCAGAGCTATAAAGTAAGTTAAAAAAAAAAAAAATCGTTTTTCTTTACGTCACATTATATCTTCTTCAACCTTTCAAACAACAGCCATGGGTGCAGTATTTTTAACATGAGTATAAGTAAACCATGGTTTTGAGTAATCAAACATATACATTTACCGTCATAACTACACTCCAATTGATATTGGTATTTAGTTTTACCTTCCTTCAGCACGTGTTAAAAAGATTTGCGTCAAATGATTTAATTACGCAAAAACAATTTTTCATTTAAGTAGATAACATTTTTCTCACTTTCTATTCTTTTCAATTAAAAAACATTTGACAACAAACAAATTATTGCAAAAACAGCTGGTTAGATAAATGGTTAAATTATTTTTTTTAAAGCTAAATATAAGCAAAACGAAAAAAATACTTATAAAATATTATAAAAAAAAAACTGGATGGAGAATTAAAGATATATGTGTTATTACTGTAATAAAAAGTTATCCTTTTTAATATTTATATATGAGTCTCGATTTTGGAATATATAGTGTAAAAACATAGTGTGCAAAATATTAGAGTGATCGGATGTCGCTAGCACCTGCCGCATCAACTCTCAAATTTTCAGGATACATTTGTACACGCAGAGAAAAAATATTATTGTAGTGACATTTTATGCAACATCTTATGTAGCAACATCTTATGATTGGAACATATGATCACAGCGAAAAATGGAAATGATTATAAGTAATAATTATTATGTCATATTGTGTCCGATTTTATGATTTGTTTTTCATGTTATGATTATAATTTTACATATAATTGAACAATCTTATTATATCATTATCTCATTCTATCAGACTATATTATTATCCTATCTTATTCTATTATAATACTACATTATGATTACATTTTATCATATTATTTATTGTCTCATGTTATCATATAGTTATCTTAATATATATTAAAATAAAACGTATTAATAAAAATTTCTATTTTTATAATTTTTTTTATTGAAATTAATATAGAAAAGTGTTCATAAGCTAAAAAAAAATATTAATTATATGCATCTGTACTACCATATGTGGTCCAAATGCAATATATTTTATATTGCTTGAATCACACTAAGTACAACCAAACCTTGTTTATTTCTATATATTCATATATAAACTAAATGAGAATTACATTGAAGTTGGAAAACAAATATTAAAAATTTGACAGTAGTATTCAAAGCCATGTTCAAGGTCTGGGAATGTTATAATAACTTTAATATTGGAATTTAATACCAATTATATTAATTTAATATATTTTCTAAGTGATTTTACCTTTTTTTTTATCATATACATTCAATTGCAGAAAAGAATTGATAGTAGCAAAATGTTTAAAAAATCTATGAAAAAGTCAAAATTTCCCCATACACGTAGAGAAAAAACAAAATATATTTAAAGACAAACAATTTATGTATTTTTCCACTAATTTTCTGAAAACGCTAAGTATTATATTTATTTGAAACATTTTACTGTCATGAGAATAATAATATTAATATGGTTTAAAAACAGAATATGATTTAAGAACAAGGAATAAGACAGCAAATATTTAATGGTTGTAGAAGTAATGAAAGTTTTCACATTAATAAAATTTTGTTTCTGGTAAAAATATTTAAAAACATATAATTTTTGCAGTCAGCCATATTCAAATTCTTATTGAGTTTAAACATTGAATGACATAATTTAAACAAAATAATTGCTATTATGAACACAGAGTTATTAATTTCAATAAAGTTAACAGTGAGAAAACAATATTATTGTAGTGACAATGTTGTAACCATATTTTTTCTCTAAGTGTATGGGGAAAATTCGACTTTCTCATAGATTTTTTAAACATTTTGCTATTATCAATTCTTTTTTTGCAATTTAGTGTAAAGGAATCTTGACATAATTTATATCCAACGAGATAAAAAAAGGTAAAATAGCTTAAAAAATATATTAAATTAATATAATTGATATTAAATTCTAATATTAAAGTTATTACTAGTGGAATCTTCCCAGACCATAAACATAGTTTTTGAACACTTGTGTAAGAAACGTACAGTCAAATTTTTATTTATTTATTTATTTTTTTTTTTAGAAATGTTAAAATAAAAAGGTTTAATTTTTTCAAAACTTTGTTAAATAAAGTTCAAAGAAGGTTAGGATAAAACTATTCTGTTTTATAGACAACACCTTGAACTTGTATTTAGCGGATTTCGGCAAAAAAAATTTTTTTTGCGATTTAATTGTTGCAGTCATTTTTTTTTTCTTTTTTTTGTACTAGTATACAGATTAATAAAAATAATAACATAACAATATAAAATATTTTTAACGAGTTTGAATCTTAACCCTTAAAGCAGGTCAAATTCTGGAATATTTGTGAATTTTAGCAAAATATAACTGAAAATTATTTATTTTTATAGTGATTTCATAATTAGGAAAGAAGGGCCTTTTAGTTATATTTTTGTTTTGAAAAAAAAAAAAAAAACTTTAAAATCTGGTTTAAAATAAGTAATATTGAGTTATATCAAATATTTTAAAAACTTGACATTTAACATTCCTGGTTTAAGGGTTAGCATTGTTTAAATTCGTTAAAAATTTATTCCATATCAAAACGGACAGAAAACAGCTATATTAGGGTTTGACATCTCCGATTTCAATGAAATTCACTACAGACTTCTGAAGTGATTCTTAAGTCATAAACCTTTAGACTCGTGGGTCTTACTGATCCAAAAATATGACATTTTGAAAAACAATAAAAGCTAAAAACTCCAAAAAGGTGTATTTGTTTAAGTGCTAATAACTTCTAAATTATACATGATAGATATCTTGTTTCAAATAATGATATTATCTTTATAACGATATGTATAAATTTATATCAAAAGTTTAAAGGTCAAATTTTGACATATAAAAATCAAACCATTATATATGAAAAACGGTATTTTTAAAATTCTTAAAAAATTGTGTAATATTGAAATAAATTTTCTTCTTACACGTGTAAAATTTAAAGGTGGATACTCATTTAATATTTTAGTATCATTTAAAAGATAAACATATTGCCTTTAAAATTACATGTGGAAAGTTAATTTATTTCGAAAGTACAAAGGTAAAAATTAGGGAAGTGCGATTAATCGGTAATATCTTTGTCTTTAATATGAAATTCAAAACAAGAGATCTGCATTGTATAGTTTAGTTAGTTATTAGCAATTAAACAATAAGAAGTTTTTATTTTTTCTTTAATTTTTCAAAACGTTATATATTCAGACTGAAAAGGGTCATGAGTCTAAAAGTTTATGATTTAAGTAACACTTCTAATAGTCAATGTCTGTAGTGAATTTCATTGAAATCGGAAATGTCAAATCAGATCACTGTCCGTTTTGACATGGAATTACTCGCCATCTATTTTATCTTGTTTTGCTATAATTTTTATTAATTTTTATACTAGTAGCAACAAAGAAATAAGGCATGGCAAATTTATTAGAGATGTCAATCTATTTCTTGGTTATTCTTACTATTTGTGGTACAGTGTTGCCAGCTAAGCTTTTTCAAAACTAAATCTATCCTTTTTATTTCGCTTTTAGTCTCAAAATATTCGTTTTAGCTTCTAGCTTCTTTTCCAGCCTTATTGATTTTTAAAATTGCTTTAAAAAGGCTAAAATATTAGTATTTCAATAACGAATAAAATAATTTCTTATTTACTATTACTAATTTTATTCTTACAGAAACATTCACTTAAACATTTTTGAATAGTTATTTGAATAAAATATTGAGATTATTTGTATTTAATAAGAAATCTCCCCTGCGGCGCTTCAATCTCCTAATAAACGTGCCTTAACTAATTTTGTGGAGTTACTAAATCGATAATTAAAACTATTTTTTAGTAAACTTCATCAACAATAGAAACTATTTATGAAAGCGATTTAAAAAAGATCAATTTATAAGAAAAATCACATATAAATTTGAAAATACTTAACCAAAAAAGAATTATAGTTCAAAAGTGACGCAAACATCACTTCAAAACATTGGGTAATTTTTCATATGAAATATAACCGTAATTTGTAAATGAATTTTTTAGGTGATTTTTCATTACGTCATTTTGCTGAGTGCTATTTATAATTTTTATTACAATTTTTTTTTTTTTTTTTTAATTTAACCCCTTTTTATCTCCTGCCAACACTGCTGTGGTATTATCTATAGAACAGCAAAGTTTTATCATTACTTTTTTGAAATTTGTTTAACAAATTAAAAAAAAAAAAAAAATTAAAACTGGAGTTTTCAAACAGCTACACTAAAAATCAACGTTTTCAATTAAGGAATTAGAAGGAGATTACATTATCCTGCAAAAGTCAAAGCTTAAAATAGCATTTTATTTCAACATTTCTAAAAAACAAAAAATTGTCTGTGCGTTGCTTACAAAGTGTTCTAGAACACGTTAATGGTCTGGGGAATTTGTAATAACTTTAAAATTTTCTAACCGGTTTTAACTTTTTTATGTTGATTAATAGATAATTTTTACTAGATTACGACTCCTTTACACTAAGTAACAAAAAAATAAAATAAAATTATAATAGCAAAATATTAAAAAAAAAAAAAAAAACTGTGAAAAAAACAAAATTTCCCCATACAAATACACCCTATAAATTTCAGGGTAGATGCGGCGTGTTTTTGCATAAAAAGTATTAATCCTAGGGGGAGTTACGGACAAAATTTTAAAGTCGGCTTATTTTGGAGCAGTATAGCGTTACATACATATCTATAGGTGTTAATTAACAATTTTTAGCATTTAGTTTTATCTGTTGTATGTTTTAATTCTGCTGACTATATTTAGTCATCATTAAAAGGTTAAAATACGAGAATTGTTATTGTGTATGAGTCTGAGACAAGTATCAGTGGTACGTGTTCGTTCATGTATCCTTATGAAAGTAAGTCATTTCCGCATTATTTTTACTGGCACTAGTGTTATAAAAAAAGCTAATACTTCTATTACACCCAAGTGGCTCATATTTCTTTTTTTGTTTATAGCATCTCTATTGCTTTCAATGAGAGCACTGTGGGAGGTTTACTAAAAATTATGATGAGATAAATATTTTAATTTAGTGAACCAAAGTCTCATACTCATATTCAATTCTAATGATATTTAAAATTTAAATTCTAGCAACATTTTTCTGTTCAAACAATTTTGAACATTTCTCTTAGTTTATTAGTTAAAACTTCTGTTACTAAAAATATGTTTAGTATATGATACTTAACTACTATTTAAAATCGGTTTTAACAAGGAAAATTTTATATAAAATCTTTTGCGATTTTTATTGCCCAACAAACCATATCAATACATAATAGGGTGGATTTAAAAAAATAAAGTTGTGCCAGTCACCCCCTAGAATGAAAGAATAGCTCATGAGGTTTTCACAAATTATTTTTTCCACGAACCAAAATATTGCCCTTTTTTGCTTTTTGTACAATGTGATATGTCGTAATTAATGGTTTGACAACCGCTTAAATTTTCTCTTTGGTGATTTTTGAATTCGACATCTAATCAATATAATAGATTAACATGTCCAATGCTAATCTATTATATTGGGGTTTTAACGTATTTCATTTTATGCATTATTACGTTGATGTTAGAAATCTAGACACGTGATAGCACCATTATAAACTTCTGTACAATTAGCGTAAATATAGGTTGATTCATTTAGATACCCATTTAAATTTGAAATAAAACACTTAAAATAAAATTGAACGTTGGAATTTTTATTATGATCTGAAACAACATTCTCATTTACTTTTTAATAATAATTTCATTCAAATGTTGGTCGCGAATCCGCTGTAGGTAGCCAATTCGGAAAATCCATTTGCCAATCATTGCTATGGTGACATCATCGACCTTTATTTCCAATCCGCCATTTAAATTTACTATGCGCAAATTTAAGTCGTACGGTGACGTTATTGGATGATATGCGATTGAATTAGCAAATCCAGTTTATAGTCACGCGAATATTGTGGTTGTAGTGTAGAGGGTGTGTGATTTGACGCCGTGCACATCATCTTGGCTTCTGGTACGGAACATCTTGGCAAATTTTACGCTAGGATCTTGGTGTAAAGGCTTACAAAATCCAACTCGTTCATTATGCATTTTTAATACATGTCGTACTTCTGTGGTACTGTTTCGTGAGTCACTCTTTTAATATTAATCAGGAAGGCTATGATTTGAATTTCTTTCAATATAAACGGTTAGAGAATTTTTAATTTGATAGTTTTTAAATAGTTTTTATTCAAAATGGGACGTGGTATGGCTCCTAATAACTCTGAAAAAGAAAAAAATTCTGATTTCGAAACACAGGGTCAGAATCCGGTCCAAATAGCCAAAAACATTAATAGAGGAAAGACAGTTGTGTACAGTTATTTAAATAACGTAGAAAGATATGGAAAAACATGAAAGGACGGAAGAAAATGGCAACAACTCCAAAAGAAAAACGAAAAATTCTTAGAATTGTATTAAATTCTGCCATATCGGTATCAAAAATACTTGAAAAAAGTGGATTCAGTGCCAGTCTAAGAACAGTGAACCGTATTTTAAGTCGTGCCCATACATAGTCCGATGAAAACTGCAAAAAAAAAACACCACTTAATGAAAAACGCAAATCACAACGTCTACAGTTTGCCAAAAATACAATGACATGGTCCGACAAATGGTTTAAAGTTGTATTTTCCGCTGAAAAGAAGTTTAATATTGACGATCCCGACGGGTATAACTATTACTTCTATGACCTAAATAAGGAGGAATTATTTTTGAGCCGCAGACATAGCCGAGAGCGCGGAATAATGGTATGGAGTGCCATTTCGTATTATGGTACCATATAATTGGTTTTTGTATCCAAAAAATGACCGCATCAACTTACAAAAACATTCTGGAGAAAGCATTTCCAAAATATAATGATTTCTTTGGACCCATACCTTGGACGTACCAACACGGCAACGCTCCGATTTATATCGCCAGAGCAGTAAAACAATGGATTAATCAACAAGGTGTTCAACCTTTAGATTGGCCCCCATATTCTGGGGTTGGCTTGCAAGAAAAGTTTATTAAGGAGGAAAATAATTTGAGACGATAGAATCCTTAAAGGATGCAATAACGGAAGTATGGATTTCAATTTCGCTAAATTACTTAGAGTCATTATACAAGTCGATGCCAAATAGCATTTTTGAGGTTATTGCTAAAAATGGTGGCAGTAATCATTACTAATTGAATATTTTTATAACATAAAACTTAAAAATAAATTAAACTTTGCTTAGTTTTAAAATATTCCTTATTCAAGTGACACACAAAAAAGTACCACAGAAATACATGTCTTTAAATAAAAGCATAATTTTGGTATAACTAAATATGAATATTTTTTATTTCTTTAGGAAACTAAATCCAACACTTTGAAATTTGGTTGCGCAAAAAATTTTTTTTTCTGAACTTTAGTTTAGGAGATATATTTAATTAAAGTTAAAAAAAATGTGATTCCTTATTCAAGTGGCAGGCAGTGTATGTTTTTCGTGACTTAAAACTACAGCTTTTATTGAAATTGTTTATTGTTAGTAAATAATAACTCCGAATGCAAAAATTTCATGCAATTTTAAAAATTTTTATCAAATTTTGTTCAACATTTTTTAATATAAAATATGACTTTAGATCTTCGGAAAATATGTGTATGGAATTGCCTTAATGGTTTCAATTGGAAATACAAAAAAAAGAAAATAAATAAAAAATAAAAAAATAAAAATAAAGAAATATAATTTGTACTTGCTACAGCACACAGTGGGGCCACGCGCAAAATTTTGGTAGTGATTCTGTATCTCCTAAACTACTGGTCCGAACGAATTGAAATATATGAAAAAGTTGTGGAGGAGGACCAAACTTTGCAGAAAAATTGCGCTGTAGTCACCTAGTAATAATACAAGACATGCTACGGTGTGCTAAAGTTGACTATTTCGAGTATTTAAAAGTTTCAAACATTCAATTTCTGAAAAATTTACAAAAATTGGTTGTAAAAGCTTTTTAAATGATTGTTTCAGGAATAAAAGATTGATATTTATTTTATGTAATATTTACTTTATAGTGAAAATGTTATGCTAATATGCTTTTTTGTGTAATTAAAAAAAAGTGGTTTAAAAAATTGACTTTTTCCATAAACTAATCTCGGTAAACTCCATAAACTAATCTTGGTACGGCGGGAAGTAGTTTAGCATGAAATCGACCATTTCTCAGTCGATTAGTATACTTTAAGGTGGGTGTGGGATAACTTTTTCTACGCGTTACAATCATCAGCACTTACGCATAATACTCTAATACCTATGGTGGGGTAGGGTATAAAAAGGGGCCAAAAAAGTGACCAGGTTGTTGAAAAAGGCCATCGATTAGGACCCCCAAACATCAAAAATGTTTTCTTTTCTATGAAATTGAACTTAAAAGCATGATTTTTTTTATTTGTTTATTTATTTAATAGCCAATGACAATACAATTTCTTACAGGCTAGCATACATATTATTCTTAAATCTATTTACAATAAAATATTTTTCATAATCATTTAATAATAAAGTTTTATTAATTACCTTATTATCTAATATTCCCCTTAATACGGATTGGATTTACTAAGAAATCGATATATGGATAAAAACTGTCGAATTGATGACATTATGTCTCAAGGGATCAAAGTTGGCATAATTGATTCGGAAATATTTCAGTTTTAAAGGAGTATAATTTCTAGTTGAACGCTTTGGGATTACGAATTCGATCTTACGAATCAGGAACTCCAAAATAATTGAACCGTTTACTAAATTAATTACAAATGAAATATTCTTATATTTTCTCCTGCTTCCAAATGTAGGAAGATCAAAAGCTTTAATCGACTTTCATAAGACGGTAAATTAATAATATGATTCCATGTAAGATTACGAAGACAAAATAAAATAAGTTTTTTTCTGGACCGACTCAATTTTCTTTATATGAACTTCGTATTAAGAATCCCACACCATGGAAGCATAAGCCAGGATTGGTCTTACGGGAGATGTGAATAATTGCTTTGAAATGTAAGGATCATTAAAATCTCTTTCCCAGCGCTTGAGGAAACCTAGGACTCATTTTGCCTCATTATATTTGTGAAACGTGAGAATTAAAGGATAATTTATAATCTTGCAACTCAGACCAAGAAATTCTACTACTAGATCAAGTTGATATTTATTTATTGTGTATCTACAAAGTACTCATACGTTTACACTTTCTTAAATTCAGATCCATTAGATACATCATACATCAATCACAAAGATTTTGAAGATCCGATTGAAGTAATGAACATTGATAGGAATAATTATAGCTATGGGATAGCTTTACATCATCAGCATATATTAGTATTCCAGAATTCTTAATATAAGCTGGTAAATCATTTACAAGTATTAGGAATAAAAAGGGGCCGAGATAACTACCTTGCGGCACACCGGATAATATAGGTCTCTAAATAATAGACATTGGTATCTATTTTTAAGATATGTAGAAATCCATTTAAGGAAAACATAAGAAAATCCAGATTATACAATTTGAACAATAGAAGGTCGAGATTTACTTTATCGAAAGATTTACTTAAATCTGTATATATTGTGTCTGCCTGTAAACCGGAATCAAATCAAAAAAGTTATAACTGAGGTTGAGAATTATAAAAGGTTAGTAGTAGCGGAACATCCTTTTCTGAATCCATGCTGGAATGCGGAAAAATAACAAAGAACTTGAAATAACAAAAGGATTTCAATAATTATCTTTTTGAAAAGTTTTGAAATAGCACTTAATTTAGCAATATCTCTATAATTAGAAACGTTGGATCTGCTTCCAGATTTAAACAAAGGTGTAATATAAGATTTCCTGCAACCTTCAGGAAAATATTCACTAAATATTGATATGTTGAATAAGTAGGTTAATGGAGATATATGAGAGAATGTAAAAATTTTATAAAAATATAGCTTAAAATAGTATCAGGTCCACATTTATCAGATAATTTTAGATTCTCTACAGCTGTCATTGCCATCGATTTATCTATTATTTGAACATTTGTTAGGGTTGCATCAGGAATTGGATATGGATAATTGGTACGATGACGTAATTGTTTATCAGAATAGGCGGTTGTTGAAATTAATTCTCTTAAATATTAAGACAAAGTCACAGCAAAGAAGTTGATCATTTTGTTTTTAGTCCTAGTCTCTTTTCGTCAAAACTAAGTAAAATTAAGAATATATTTCACATTATCTACTTTTCAGTATCATATTTTGAAAGAAATTCTGTTGATAAAATGCATTAAAAACAATGACATTTTTTAGCTTTGAAACCTTCCAGACGAGCTAACATTCAAATAGTAGGATTTTAGTTTTGCATCTCTAACAATAATTAACAAAAATTCAACAAAATATCAGTAGAAATCAAAAGAATAAAAAATTTAAATTAAAACAAGCACAAAAGATATAGTCAGTCAAGCTCGACCATATGATACCCCACACCATACCCCTCGAATACAGAATATTACATTACTATTAACATATAAGCCCACTTTCAGGGAGACTCCCGAAAGTGGCCTTATATGGGAAGTATGGTAAATTATGAAGCGATCCTCATAAAATTTGTCACTGTGATTTCTACTTACACAAAAGTTTATTTTGTCGAATATAAACTAGATACTAACATTCGTAAGTTAAAGTGATTTTCAGAAGAGGGGTTTATATAGGAGCTATGGTCCTTATTCCGGGAGAACATTTGTATGGGGGATAGGTGAAATAACGGACCGATCATAATCAGTTTCAATAGGCTTCGTCTTTGTATTAAGAAAATCCTACGTGAAAAATTTAATTAAATAATTTTAAAATTGAGACCTGTACTTTGTGCAAAAAGTTTACATGGACAGCCAGCCAGACGGACGGACGGACATCGTTAGATCGGCTCAGAAAGTGATTCTGGGTTGATTGGTATATTTTAAGGTGTGTCCTGGATGATTTTTTCTGTGCGTTACAAATATTAGAACAAATGCACAATACCCCAACCATCTATGGCGGCTTGGGGTATAAACAGAACACAGGAAATATATGCCAAATATATCTCGAACAATTTTAAATAGAAAAGTTAAAAATTATGAGGCTTTTAATCCCAGAATGTATCACAAAATAGAAATACAACTAATAAATAAGCGCCATTCATATATGATGTTGCTTTTTAAGGATTTTCTTTTATTAATTTATTTAATTTTATACGCTTTAATATTTTTCCAATCTCAATCCTTAGCTATCACATATAATCTCTCCTTTGTCTTTTAAAATATTTTTGTAAATTTATTAACTCAAAATATTATTTTAGAGTTCCCAATTCTTCTGCCCTATAGACCCACTGTGAATTTCACTAGCATATATTTAATTCAAAAATATACTTACGTACGAGTATTCAAAATACGTAAATACATTGAAATATAGTATAGTTATGCCACTGCATAATGATGGCAACGATGAAAATGTTGATGATGTTGATGCATTCACCAGCTGTTACAATGACATGGACAGACACATTTTACGTTTTTATATTTTTCGTCCCATTGCTTAACAAAAAAAAAAAAAAAAAATTAAATTTTACTTTTTTTAATATCTGTAATTTTTGCTAAATATTACTGTCACTGCATAATATGAAAATAGGCATTTGCGCATTTGCTTTTATTATTATTTGTTTTCTATTTTCAAATAATGATGATGATGACGAAGAAAAACTCACACGTATAGATTGTCGTAACTAATAAAAATTTATGCTGATAAAACGATCTGTTGTGTACGAGTATTAAAGGGATTTATAACACATGTAATGGCAAAGTAAATTTCATTGTTTAACACAAACAAAAGGATGCCACAAAAAAAAAACGTAATATTGAAAGCAAATTTTTGTTAGTATTATTGAAAATAAAGAGGAGAATTAAAGTACAGTAATAGCAGTTTATCAAAAATATAAACAAGATTTGTGAGCAAAGGCTGTAAAGGCAGTAAATCATGTTTTTCTTTGCTTGTTTTCTATTATAAATTACTTTAAAATAAATCGTTCATTTATAGTTGATTACATGAAAACTTTAAAATTGTAAAGTACATTTTTAAATGTTTACACATAGAAAAAAGATTGGTTGGAAAAAGTTGAAGTTATTAAAATTTTTTAGAATAAACTAAAATTTAGTTGCTATTAAAGAACATTGCTAATAATTCATAGTTGTAACAGAATTGGAGTTCCTACAATTATTAAATTAGTTTGTTCAACAATTTTACATCAAAGAAAAATGATTAAAATGCATTCGTTAGATGAAATCACAGAAGAATCATATTTTTGTTCTGAATATTGGTGGCTGTTATCAATAGTCGTTTGAGATTATAACAATTGAATATACAATTAAATTTTCAGCTACTGTGATCAATAACTTATTACACAAATTTGAGAAATTCGGTCATGGTAAGAAAAACCAATTTCTGTGTTCTCAACCGATAAATATTTTGAACAATGAACGAATAATTGGTTGATTATATCAAACATTTTTAAATAAATTTTACAAATAAAATAAAATGTAAGGAAATGAATATTTAAATATTAAAATTAAGAACTAATAGCAAAATATTAGCGGACTATTATCAATAACGTGGTATATAATAAAGTTGAGTTAAAATGTGTTTTAAGATGTATTGATGTTAGTATTTTTTGTTTTTTTTTTTTTTAGATCTTAAGTTACTAATAAAAATTTATCTGTGGTTGTGCCATAGGAATATATGGAATGTTGGCGCCCTAAGAGTTGTGCGGGTCCAGCATGTTAATATATGAGTATAATCAAGGTTAAAGCAATTTTACCATAAATACAACAACAGAAAAACGAAAGGGATTTTTCCTCTTAATTGTTTATCTTAAATGTCAAATTTTGCCCATTGAAACAATAATAAACAATAACAAAGATGAAATAAAATAATATAAACAAACACACAAAGAAACAAGCACCATAACAAACGAGAAAGAAAGATATAGTCGGTCAAGCCCAACCATATGATACCCCACACCATTGAGCAAGTCCATCAAAATTCGTTGATGGGTCTTATATTAGACATGTGGTCAATTGTGGACAGATACTTTTACTAAGTGTAAAATAAAATATTCGTATATTTTAGAATATTACAGAATATTAAGTTAATACTAACTAATATTTATATGAATTTATGCACTATCGGCAGACTCCCGAAAGTGGGCTTATATGGGAGCTATGGTAAATTATGCAGCGATCCTCAGAAAATTTGTCACTATGAATTCTACTTATTTGTATCGAATATAAACCTGATACTATCATGTGTATGTGATTTATGCACGCTAAAGTGATTTTCGGAAAAGGTTTTATATGGGAGCTATGGTCAGTTATGGACCGATCTTCATGAAATTTGGCACAAAGATTGATATTTATACAAAACTTCAAAACTTTCACCGAATTTCATTACAATATTACTATATTTAAGGCATTTATGATCTTTAAACCCCTATTCCGGGAGGACATTTGTATGGGGGCTAGGCGAAATAATGGACCGATCATAGCCAATTTTAATGGGCTTCGTGCTTGTGTTATGAAATTCCTACCTGCCAAATTTCATAAATTATTTTCAAAATTGCAACCTGTACTTTATGCAAAATGTTTACATGGACAGCCAGACGGACGGACGGACATCGTTAGATCGACTCAAAAAATGATTCAGAGTCGATTGGTATACTTTAAAGTGGGTGTTGTATGATTTTTTCTGTGCATTACAAACATCAGCACAAACGCATAATACCCTAACTACCTATGGTGGTGTTGGGTATAAAAACAACATTTGACAGCTAAGACAAACAAGAAAAAAAAGGGGGGTGTCTTTTCAACACTACCTTATAGTTAAAATGCCTTGAATATAACTTTGTGTACTGAAAGAATAACAAAATCAAGAAGTATCAACCAATTCATATATTTGAGACATATGTATATATATTATCAATTGCTCTATAATCGTAATCGTAAAATTTTTTTATATCTAGTTTTTCTTACATGTCGTTCATTCCACGAGAAATTTACAAAAAATTTCTATTTTTTTAAAAAGGGTCATCAGATGTTGTTCATATTTGGTACGCATATAATATATTGAGGCATTTAGTCTTTCTCATTTTTTTCCAAGTTAAAGAAAAAAATCTCGAATTTATTCACGATTTTAATTTTTACATAGTACGTAACTTTAAATATTAATATCCATTTACGATATAGATAGATTTTTATGTTTTGAGACTCTAATGAGCGCCAACTGAAATCTCTTTAAAGGCAATAATGCAAAGGTAAATTGTTTATTTAAAGACGCACTCGTATAAAATACATTTTTTACAAATTTCTACCCCCTCGATTTTAATTTTCTTTTAATATGTTTAAGAGCAATATCTTTACTACAAAATGCAATAATAATTGTTCTGGAACATGGTGATCCCTTATTTTTAATATTTTTTTTTAGAAATATTACCACCAGTTTTTTCATACAAAAATTTAATTTTTTCATAACTTCTTAATTGTTATTTTATTTATTTATTATTATTATTATTATTATTTATTTTATTTTATTTTCTTTTTTTTTTTAGTTTTTTTGTTATACCCAACCAGCAATGTGTAATTTAAAGCATTCATAACTCTTTAGCTATACGTCGGATTATAAACTAGTATAAATTTTACTAAAATAACTATAGTAAGTGATATTATATAACTAAAAAATAACAATTTTTCTAAAGATGAACTCACTATAAGAATTAAATTTTTAATAAATTTCTACCCTTTTTATTTTAAATATTTACGATTAATATTGAAAACAAATATGTTTGATACAAAGTGCATTAGCAACTATTCTGGGACAAAACGGTATTATACCAAGAATTATAAATTATGAAACTAAAATTCGGCAAAAAGAAACATTTTTTTTTTCTTCTGTAAATGAGACGCACTAAATGAAATTTAACGTGCTGAACACGAATCTGCTTTTATAGTTTTTCTCTATTTGGTCTTGATTTTTTGTATGGGCATGTATAATATTTCTCCTTTATTTTTGTAGCACACGAATCTGCTTTTAGTTTTTTCTATTAATTTCTCCTTTAATTATATATATATTTATATATATATATATATATAGATTTAGATAAGTCAAACACCAAAAGATGCAGACGAAAATTATCCTTAAGTCACCTAAACGTTAATTTTTTTCATTTGCCCAATAGTTTCGGAGTTATTCAAAATTAATGTCAAAATGTTATTATTTGCTCCAACAGTGTATACATGAGTATTTTCCCTTAATTGTGACTTAAATGAGGACTTGTGCATCAATTTCATGATACATGACTTATTTTATTCTAAACTGCACATTTTTGCCACTTTTATTTTTAAGGGATAATATTCTGCAATTTTGCATAAAAGATTTTCCGACCATAATTTCTAAATAACTGAAATTATTTAGCAGGTAAAAAAATAATAAAGAAAGACGACTTGAGCACAATATTGCATCTTTTAGTATTTGCACATATATCGTGCATCAAAATAGCCCTTGTCATATCTTATTTTAAGCCTAACCTATGTACCAACATTTTTGCAAATTGGATCTCTTGGAAGCTTTCCACTAAGCGAAGCTTCAGCGGTTATTTTAAACATCTTACACATAATGTCATTATACAAAACCCTATTGGAAAGACCCAGTCTGGCTGTGATTATCTTAAATTTATTGCGGCTTATTTACATTATTTATTTAAATCGGACAAACCGTTTTTGAATTGTGGAAAAATATATTTTGGTAATCGCTTTATTAAGGAGGAAATATTCGGCATGCACATAAAAATAAATCAGGAACTTATAGAAAAAACTGAAAACAAATTCGTGTTAAGCACGTAAAATTCTATCCATTCTTGTTTAAGGAGGATTTTTCCGACAACCAGTGATATTGTCACAATTAAATAACAAAATATTGTAAAATCGATTACACTATGCGACAAATATTGCCTGAATGATATTGATGCGAAATGAAAGCATACCATCAGATTAATTAAATCTCCAAAGGGTTTTGCAAAGTTGTTTTGAATTTCGATGTTATGCGCTCTTAAACTTCGGATAGTTTGAAGCACTTTTTTCATTATATATGAAAAGAAAAAAAAAATTCAATCATTAAATTTGAATATATTTATGGGTACTCAGTTTTATAGCATCCAAAGATTCTCTTAGATGTAATGTAAGATTTTTATTTAACGCAACTCTCCTTTTTATAATAAGATTGTTTATAATATATAAGTAGTCACATTCATTAACCGATTCATTAGCTGATAATTTGTACATATATCGTGCATTCACCGAAATAAAATGTAGTATATAATATTAATAAAAATGCAGTGCGCAGTTTTGATAAATAATTCTTTATTTGAAGGTTTAAATAAAATTTTACACACAAATTAATTTTTTTGTGGGAAAAACTATGGGCTAAAATATAAGTTTGATGTTACGTCCAGTTTTTAGCCCACTTACAGTAAAAATAAATTTGCAGCTTCCTTGATGCTATTAAATTACATCAAAATTGGCATATGCAAGGAATAGAAAATTCTGTATATTATAAAATTTAATGTATATGGGTACCACGCTTCTTTTCCGCTCACTTTTATTATGCTGTGATATTTTTTTACCACTGTCAATGTTAACAGATTTTTAAATTTTCTTATTAAGAAGCAAGGTAATCTTCTTAAAAAAAAAACTGTGCATGGCATCCATTTAGTACTTCCTTCAAGGATATACATATGTGCCAAGTCTCATTTTAATCGGATTAGTAGTTTAAACATAACGTCAAGTTGAATAAAGTAATCAATATTATGACAAAAAAGAGCGTAAAAATGGTTTGGCATTCAGTAAGAATCTGGTAAAATAATTCTAGTAGTCTCCCAGCAAAAACTTTGCTTTCCTGGTAAGCTAGCAGGTATAATTGGAAACAAAAATAAACTACTTATTTTTTGCCTGAATAACTAGTTATTTTTGTTCGACTTGTCCACAAATTCATGCAGTTATTTTTTGACTCTAGGGGTACTCAAAAATATGTACCTAAACGAAAACAGAAATAACAAAAAAAAAAACAAAAAAATTTTGCCGTCGTTAGACTCGAACTTGGACACAAACTAACCATTCGTTTTTAATGACTAACGTCTTACCCATTACACCATCTCGCACATAGATTCTTAAGCGACAAAAACTCTTTTTAGTTTATAATACCTTTTCAGACATTTTGTTATAAAAAACTAACAGCTTCAGAATGGGGTTGAACCAACAACCTTCTGGTTGTTAAACCGGCGCTCTAGCCAGCTCATCCACGTGATTGCAGTATTACTGTGCTATTATACCACTGAGTACTTATTAATGTAATACAGAGTAGGCAAATAATAATGACGCCTCATTACTAAGAAACTACTTTAATAAGTAGTTGCCATTACCGAAAACCAAAAAGTTTATGCTGGGCTGTAAAACAACAAGAACATATAATAGCATTTGTAATAAGTAATTTAAATGGTTTTCTTTTTCTTTTGTTTCCAATTATATTGAAAAATGGGCTACAAAAAATTCAAACTTCAAGAAGCCATAAAACCAAAATTCGAGCTAACTTTGAAAACCCCGTTGGGAACTTTACTAGACTACTTGTATGTTTTTATTTTTCGTTGGAATTATTGAGGCAATTTTTTTCGTTACACTGTATAAGCAAATAATGTATTCACTTTGAGAGAAAATTGCAAAATTCAGGCTTAAATATCAATTAAAATTTCCAAATTTAGAACGCACAATTAAGCAAATGACCAGCGATATTTTAAATATAGCAGTAGCGAATTAATAAATCATAAAATGCAGAATGGCGAAGCTATATTTTAAACACTGCAATAGAACGTTTTACATGGAGCATTGTGAATGTTGCCACAAATAATGAAATAAGTAATGTATCCCTTAGTGTCTCTTTATTAGTTTACTTATAACAAAATCCGAAAAAAATTATAAATTAATATGTTTTTATTCATAAAAACTTTATGATGGATGTTGTCTCGTATTGCACCCAGAGGAAAAATATAGTTGAAGTGACCATAATCTAAGAAAAACATATTTTGATTGGAACATATGTTCACAGCTAAAAATTAATATGATTATAAACAATAATTGTTATGACTCCATCTTATCATATCATATTGTGTCAGATTTTATGGTTCATTTTTTCATGTTATGATTCGAGTTTTTCATATTATAATACCATAATAATATAGTAATATTATCCCATTCTATTGGATTATGATTTAATTTTATATTACTATTATTATTATTATTATTATTATTATTATTATTATTATTATTATTATTATTATTATTCCATCTTGTCATATTATTATCCCATCTTATCATATTACTCAATCTTATCGTATATTAAAATAAAACACATTAATTCAAAATTATTATCTTGATAAATTGTTTCTTGAGTTCATTACATTTGTTTCAAGATAATAGATAAAAGTGTTTATTAATAATAGAAAATAGTTTACATATCATTTGTTCATTAACTATTTTTATTTATTGTACCATCTTATGTTGTGCAAATAATTAAACCTTTTTAGTAGTTATTCAATATCTTATATTGATTGAATCACACGAAATATAACAAAACCTGCTCCATTTATATTAATTCATATATAAACTAATTAAAATTATAATGAAGGTGTAAAACGTTTAAAGCAAAATGTAATCAAAAACAAACAAGTTATGAATTTCTCAAACATATTTCTAAAAAACATATTTATTTGTAAGGGAATTAATATTGTTAATATGATTTGTAAATATAATATGGTTTAAGAACAAGGAAAATATTGATAATATTTAATGGTTATAGAAATAGTGATATTCTTTATATTAATAAAATTTTGTTTCTGGTAAAAATATTCTCTATTTGCATGCTCTAACTTTCTAGTCGACTATTTAATGTTTACAAGTTTGCAGGTGAAACCGACCCAATAGATTTCGCGACGCGCTCAAAATGTTGGTATTTCACCGACTTAAAATGTTTTAAAATTATCGCTTTAGGAAACACAATGGTTAGTGTTTAATATGACTAATTTTGGCTTTTGCATTTTTGATGTTAATTAATTTCATACATATCGTTATAAAGGTAATATCAGTGTTCTTAATATGTTACTAAAACTAAAACATTTATAGTCTAGAAATCATCAGCTAAACTCAAAAAGTTTATGATTTGAGAAAAACTTCCAATTGGCAATGTGTGTGTAATGAAATTTGTTTAAATCTTAGACGTCAAATCCGATTGCTATTCGTTTTAACGTAAAATCACTCTATACTAATTCAATACCATTTCTTGCTCACAAAAGTTTATGTATCTAGACTAAATAATAGGTAAAATGTGTAATATTTTTCGAATTTTGCTATACCTATGTCCTTTTAATGTGAAATTGTAGGCAGATCCGAATAAAATGCAAATACAAATTTTTATAACAACAAATTAAATTTTTCTTATATTTACAAAATGTAATCTTGCAGATTTTTTTTTTTTTTTTTTTTGTTCAATTTAGTGATACATTCCCATAAAGTTAAACTTTGATATATAGTTACCATATAGAATGAATTTCTGACAAAATGTAGCTATTTGATTTTTCCTTGTCTTTTGAAAATAAAAAATAAAACATTTTTGCATTCTAAGCTTCATAGGTGAACTTTTCCAAATTATATAACTTTTCTTATATTTGTCAATGCTCTTTTCGGCTATCCGAAGGCTATTTTGATGTTTGAAAAAATGGTGAATAAGTTTTAGCTCTAATGTGCATGCCAATGAATACCAAAGGACCTGTTTTCTTAAATCAAAATAGCCATTGCTGTTGCTTATATCAAGCCTAACCTATGCACCAATATCGTTGTAAATTGGATCTCTTGGAAGCTTTCTACTAAGCGAAGCTTCAGCGGCTATTTTAAACATCTTACTCATAATGTCATTGATAATCCTTATAAAAAATTGTTTTACGATATTATACAAAACCCTATTGGAAAGACCCAGTCTGGCTGTGATTATCTTAAATTTATTGCGGCTTATTTATTTATTTATTATCTATTCTGTACAACTTTGCTTTGTCCCTAAAAGTGCCAACATTTTTACTAAATAATTCCTTATTCAACTCCCCAATGAGTTTAAGGAAGAACTTCATGTGCGATTTTAGATTTTTTTTTTTATAAGAAAACAAAATATATTTCAAAAAATTTTTTTTATAAATCACATATACTTTGAAATATTGTACCTTGAAATGTAATTCCAAACACAAATGATATCCTTATATTTTATAATATAAATAATGAAAACACACAAAACAAATGACCTTCATCCTTTTTTCCTACAACGTCAACCCATTCAAAAATTATTTTTCTTTTTTTATTCAGATGGCAATATTTATGTCTTGATGTCTTTGTGATGAGCAAACGAGATATAAAGGCACGCATGAATGAAATAAATAAAGTACTTATACTTAAAGTACACATACATACACACTCCTAGAAATACTTACTAATACGTTCATACTTTTAAGCCATAAATAAGTACCCTGAAGTTCTGGTTACTTTCCCTTAATTAGTGATTTAACTTGAAATTTTTGGTTATCCAAAACAAATGACTAAATTTTCACAAATTGCAAAAAAGAGAAAATATTTTTCACTTTGAAACATTAAACTAACTACATATTAGATTACTTAGGGACAGTTAAAAAAACTTTTCAATTACCGAGAACTCAAAAATATTTGAATAAAGTTAAAAGTAATAACTGAAACAGTTTATCAGAACTGTATGGTATACATAAACTAACATATATTTATAGAAAAACAAAAACTCAACTGCATAATTCTGTATGACACTATGACATAACGAAAAGAAAATGTGAAATACATATAACTCTTTTTTTTTTTTTTTTTTTTTTTGTTATATTTTTTACTAATACTATCACACAATACAGCTGTCAGTAGTACACCGTAGCTGTTATATACTTCGAAATAATTTTCGTACATCATCTATAGAAAGAAAAATCAAAGTTCAAGGTTGATTTTATAATTTAAAGTGAATGGGAATAGAATAGAAGTTGCTGCTACTTCTTAAAAGTACTACATTAGAATTTATTAGGTCTAAGTATGAAAAAATAATTTGATTTTTTTTTTTTGGCAGAAGCAGCAATTGTTAAGTAATACTTAATATCAAACACACATGGTAGCTGCATAAAAAGAGAAACGTGCATTTCGTTTTAAGTACACATTTCAAATAAATCACATAAAAATTGCTATTGAGCCATTTAAACATTTTCGTTGTCTTAATTTTGAAGAACACAATTTTAAGTAAGAAAAAAATTTATTTTCTTTACATTTTTAATATTAATTAAATTCAAACTTGTAATTATTATTGTTATTATTATTTTATTTTTTTTTTATCCTATACTAATTGGTAGAGATCTTCATCGATTTAAATTATCGCCTTGTGCGATAATTAAAGACACCGCGATCTCATTCATTTATTTGTTTATTTATTTATTTTTCTATGAATTTTTACCTTTACAGACATTTTACAAAATATAATTTACAATTAAATACCTATACAAATTTACGTTAATGGTGTCTATTCTTGAAAACGCGTCGAAGTGAAAATTTCCATTAAAACAAAAACAAAGTTTAAAAAATTGTTTTTGTATACCGTACATTTCTAAAATGGAATTTACCATTTTTAAAAGAGGGAGAGAAATGCGTTAAAGTTCTCACGTTTATAAACATTTTAAAAATATATGGTAAACAAAAACAATTTTTAAACTTTGCTTTTGTTTAGATGGAAAATTTCACTTCTTCGACGCGTTTTCAAGAATAGACACTAATGAGAAATCAATAAATCTATACAACTGGTTAAATGTGTTGCACATTCTCTTGAGGGGATCAGCATCAGCATAATTAGTTCTAAAAAATTTCACAGATGCTGGTAAGAAATTATGGGATGGGCGTTGAGATATATTGAATAAGATTTCATCAATTAAAAATCAAGAGCAGATGTCACCATTGATAACGTTTCAAATAAACGACACATTAAACATGGTCCTTCGGCTTTTTAGAGTGAGAAGTTTAATAAGAGTAAGGCAAGCTGAGTACGAAGGCAAAGTGTAATACAAGACAATATAAATTGTTTTTGCATTGTATTGAAATAATTGATAAATAAGGTCCCATGTTACTGATCCATATTCAGTAATCGATATACAAGAAATGTGTATAGGGTATTCGCAATATAGGCATCATTAAATTTCTTTGCCTAACATTTTATACATCCAAGTGGTACCACTGGCCTTACTTATTATGGTTGTTCATAATGATTGTTGCAATAGCTCTTCACCAAGTCAAGGCGAAGATTTCTCTTAGATTTCTTCTGGGAATTATGCAGTATTAAGTAACAATAAAATAATATATAGTATATTGCATAATTGTAATATATGCTAAATACCTTACTTATTAAAAATTTTACCATTATTTATAATTTTCTTTGCCTCAAATTTATGTTACTTGATCCAAAGATTCTCGAATTTTTATGCTTGTACACAATGGTGTAGGGTATTATATAGTTGGTCTTGACCGACTATATATTTCTTTCCCGTTTAAAATTTATATTAGCGACACTGAATACTTAATATGATAGTTTTTTAATATAAACTCGTTAAAAAAATGAATAAAATAAAATGAACTCTCTATGTATTAAAAACGTAGTTCAGAGAGAGAGAGAGAGAGAGAGTTTTGTCTATTCTTATTGTTTGAATAAAGAAAAACTTCTAATTAAAGAAATTTATGAAAATTTGAAAAATATGTTTGTAAAAAAATATACATACTGTTTTTTTATTTTTAAACCACTAATTCTGAAGCTCCTTTTTAGCACTAAGTACTCCTTTCCAATGACAACACAGTGATAAAATCAATACTTTTTCAACTCTTTCTCAGTTATTTTTTGCTGGGACCTTATTCATAATTATTTTTCAGCAAAGAAAAAATTACTACTAATTACTAATGGAAAAAGAGCTTCTTCAAACTCTTGTTACTTCATCCCATTTCTTGGAGTATAAATATTTAAATAAAAGTAGTTTCCCGAAAGTGTTAAAAACTAAAATTATCTATTTTCACATTTTAAAAAGTATCTTCGAAGTGGTGAAACATTTGATTTTATGAAAAGTACATACATACATACATATATGCATACATACTTATTCATATTTTTCAGCGGTGTTATTTGACCACAATCTTTAATTTTTATTATTGGACGTTTTGCTTACACTAATTTCAAATATAATTTTGTGCAGAGAAGTTTATTTTAAATGTTTGTACATTTTGGTTGGTTTTGGAGAAAATTTTGGTAGGAAAAATATTTTCTTTGTGGCAACGCTGCTTGTCACTGATTTTTTGTATTCTTTTTTTAGCTGCTCTCTGCTGATCACTTCATTCAACTGATAATTATATTTTTGGAGACTTTTTCTTTTATTTTGATTTTGCAAATTTACTCCAAATTAATAGTATGAATGAATTATTCAAAAAAAGAAGAACGGTAAAGGAATTATTACTAAGATTGAGACCATGTGTAGTTGTTTTTTTATAATGCGTAAAACAATTAATAAACGTGTGGGTGTTACCCAGTAGGATATTTACAATTCTATGTAAAATAAAGTAATTAGAAAATCTAATGTAAATTTAATAAAAACAATTCTTAAAGCAGATTTCATTTTATTATATCTCATGTAGAATTCTTATTTAGTGATGGTGTATAATTAAAATTTTTCACCTACACTTTAGTAAGATTTAATTGAAGTTGAGATTTAAAATTTCCTAAAATATTTTACAATCACTAATAGTCAATTATAATTGACACTTTGGGAATTTTATCGAGAGTTTAATCATATTTTACCTTACTCCGTACATGTGACACCTGAGTAAAGTAGTTCATGGAAAAAAATTTTCACAAGAAACATTTTAACGTTTACAATTAGCATTTTAAAAATATTGCGACCTTTGGTTAAAACTTTGAAGGATTTTCGAAATTATTCTTAATTATTTTATTACACGTGATGCACTTGTTCTACCAATGATTTTATATTACCTTAACACCTTGATTGCGGCTTATGAATTAAACAGGAAATTCTGTAAATCACAGACAATTGCCATCACATACCTTTTTTCAGCTATTCAGAAGCTAGTGCTAAAAAAATGCTACCAAATTTAAGGTGATCAGGTATAGGGAAATTAACTAGTATTAAAATTAAATGAATAACAAGTTAAATGAGTAAAATTATTAACAGATTTTAATTAAAGAAAAGTTTTTGAAAAATAAAAATAAAAAAATATCTTGAAGGAAAAATAATAAAATAACTAGTGGGCGGATTTTTATGCATTTATTTTTTGAAAATATGAGCCTAAAAAATGAATTTATAAATTAAGAATATAGCCTAAAAATTTAAAAAGCATTTTTTTTCTTTTAATATTTATTAAATTGAAAAGAAAAATCAGTCCACGATAAGCTATGCAACAATGTATTTTGTATTTTTAAACGTTAAAATTAGGTTTCAAAAAATAAATGCTATTACTTTGTACTTCTTTTACATTTGTGTCATGCTAGATGTAATTTTTATACCCTACACCCTTATAGGTGGTTGGGTATTATGTATTTGTATTGATGCTTTTAACGCATAGAAAAAATTATCCAACACCCACATAAAAGTATACCTATCGACTCAGAATCACCTTTTAAATCGATCTAACGATGTCCGTCTGGCTGACTCGACGGCTGGCCGGCTGTCCATGTAAACGTTGTGCACAAAGTACGGGATGCAATTTTAAAGATAATTTAATGAAATTTGGGACTTTTATGATACAAGGACGAAGCCTGTTGAAATGGATTGTGATTGAAGAAGTTCTGCACAAGTATCAATCTTTGTACCAAATTTTATGAAGATCGGTCCACAATTGACGGTAGCTCCCATATATACCCCTCTTCCGGAAATCACTTTAACGTGAAAAAATCCCATACGAATGTTAGTATCAAGTTAATATTCGACAAAAATATGTTTTATGTAAGTAAAAACAACATAGCCGAATTTTATAAGAATTGGTTCATAATTTACCTTGGTCACCTTCCCGAATTTTTATGCTCGTGCACAATGGTTTAGGGTATTATATAGTTGGTCTTGACCGACTATATATTTCTTTCCCGTTTAAAATTTATATTAGTGAAACTGAATACTTAATATGATAGTTTTTTATATAAACAAACATGCTTTTATTACTAAGTTATTAAATGTATACGATTGTCTATTTTCTCGTTAAAAAAATTAATAAAATAAAATGAACTTTTTATATATTAAAAACGTAGTTCAGAAGGAGAGTATTCTTTTAAATAGGGGATATATCAATTGAATTTAGAATAATTTACTTTTTGATCACAACTTGAATCTTAAATTTAATTTTTTCGGTAATAGGGCCTTCTGCAGTTTCGATTCACTTAATATTATTATCAATTAAACTGATTTGAGTGTTGAAAGAATCGAAACCCTTTAACTTAATAATTTCAGTGAGAAATCCATAATTGGAATAAACAAATTAGAGTTTAATATACATTTTTTATGTTAATGCTCGTTTAACATTTTATATAGTCTTTGAATCGTAGTCATTTAACTTCTCCACAAATTTTTTGAAATCATCTAAATATTGTTCGTAATATTATACACCGCCAAGCCAAGATATCCATCTCGTAATAATCGGCTGAGGAGAAATTATCCTTTAAATTTTCTTCGCGTGTAAGTATTTTTAGAAATATCTGTTTTCAATATGAAATAAACTAATAAATGTGATCAAAATTATTACGTACTTCTTAAGCTACTGAGTGTAATGTGCTGGCTAAGCAGGTTATATGCAAAATTTTAATGGCGTTGGTGATTTCGCCATATATGGTGACGCGTGAGATAAATATGAGAGAATTAGATTTTTATTAAAAAGCTCTCACCAAAAATTTAACCCACTTATAAAATGTACGTGCAATTTTGATTTCCAAATTGGATTAGATCATTTTTTTTAAGTAATGTCTGCAGGTATAATGTCCGGCGTCATTTAAATAACGATAGTGTTAAACTTGTTTGAGAGTAAATGCTAAATATTGGCAATCGTTAGAACACCTGCTATGAGCGTTTTATCTCAAAATTTAAAAAAAAAGAAAAAATAATAAAATTTTAAATATATGTAAATAAATATGCATTATTAAGAAAAATATGACAAAATAAGCATTTTCCATAAAATATGCACTAACAAATCTATGCCATTTTCCAGCAAAGTATGTGATTGGGATATATGTATATCTGTAAAAGGCAGTTTTTGAATATTCCGAAAAAAAAATATGCTTTTGCATGAAAATCCATCCCCTGTTCTTTTTTGAATTTGTGAAATTCTAACTAAGTTAAATGTATATTAATAATGATATTGTAATAAATACTTATTATCAATGTCTACTTACACCAAAATACAATACAATTATTAATAAATTACCTGAAAAGATAGGAAAAATAAAATATTAATATACATTTAAAAAATCGTTTATATAAATAAAGAATGCATATAAATTTAATAATATTTATTTAAACCATTGTCCTAACAACGTTCTTATAACATAAAATTCCTTTAGCTACAGCAAATTAAAGCAAATACATATAGTTACGAATAAAAAATAGGGTCGAGTATATTTATTCTATATTTCTTGGGTTTTCACCAAAATCATATGCAAAACAATACAAATTTTTAGTGTCAAATCATTGTGAATACATTGAGTAATATCATTTAATATTATTCCAATATGGGTATATTGTCTCAAGCACAAATATTCATTTTTTAATGCGAACAAAAAATACGGTAAGCAGTAAATTCATAAAAAAAAATATTTTAATTGTTTCTTGTAAATTTTTTTTGAAACTTTACTTCTTTTAACCCTCGATAACGATATTAACCTTTAAAAACTTAAAGACGATAAAGATTTTTAATTCCGAGAACTATTCGCATCAAAAAGAATCTATAGATTAAGGGCTTTAAAATATGGGAAAAATCGAAGAACGAAATAAATCCTAAGTACCGAAATCGATTTTTAATTGTTAGGTTGACTTAGGTGGGCAGTTGTAAATGTAAACTATACAGCTCACTTGGGACCTATTGGTCTCGTTTTGCTACCCTAATGGATCAAGTGAATCTGTTTTCACATGTCCGAGAATAAATTCGAATCGAACCAACCTGACGCACGAATAAAAGATCTGATCCGTCTAACAGCAATTGCAGGAAGATCAGATAGTCCGTGCATATATGTACTACCAAATTCAGCATTCCTCTTATTCACAAGAGCGGGACAGTGACAAAAAAATGTTCTACTGTCTTTTCCTACTCTTCGTTAAAGCAACTTCTACTATAGTCGTTAAGTCTCCTAACGTGTGCACCACCAATTCAGTACCCTGTAATAATGACTAGAAGTGTTCGTAGCTGCCACCTTGGCAATCCCAGAATAAAACTCAACCGTTCTGATCGCACTGGGGCCATATCTATATCGAGATAGAACATGCGGTCGCGTTTATCCATCTTTGTTGAGCTAATCCTGACAAGTACTGCAGTACCATTGATGACAGCGATATGCCAACTAGTTGGTACGTTTTTTCACTTTGAACAAGGGAACCAGTTCTGGCTAATTCATCAGCAATAATATTTACTGCGGTACTTGAGTGACCCTTTACCCAGATCAACTCCAGGTTTGAATGTCTCGCCATCTCATTTAAGACTTAATCACAGGTTGACTATCAGTATAAATTTGAACATCCACTCCGAAAACTGTATATTACATTAGTCAATTTACTGCTCTCCTAATGGATGAGATCTCCGCATGAAGAGAAGTATAGTGATCCAGCAATTTAAAGGAAATGTTCCTCCTATATGCGTGAATAAAACACCTCCACCAACCCCTTCAGAAGATTTGGAACCTCAATCGATCCGCTTTTTATAGTGGGATCGGCTGAGAATGAAACTGAGAAGCCTCTGTCCAGCAAGGATTTGGGAATACAATAATCAATATTGTCAGGGATGTCATCCGAAATTCCCAAAGTGGTCGCATGGCCATAGCTTCTACCGTTCCATGCACTTATAATACTGAGCCTAGTCGCCGACGTGATAGCTATTTGTTTGGCTGTTAGATCCATTGGCATCCAGTTCATCAGAACGAATAATGCCTTGGATGGTGTCGTACGTAGCGCACCTGTAATTAGTAACGCTGAGCTACGTAGAACCTTTTCGAATACTCCGCATCATCGCTTTCCATCATACTATCGCTCCATACATAAGTATGGGCTTGATCACCATGTCGAAGAGTCATTTTCTATCCTTAAGGCTTAGTCCTTAAGATTTCCTTATGGCTTTCTAACACATATAAAGGGCAATGTTTGTCTTTGAACCAGGACAGTTTGGAGTTCAGTATTATATCCAGATACTTCGCACTGTCTGACACATTTAATTCAACTCCATTTAGGCTAGGGAGTGAGAAATAGATTATTTTGTATCTCCTTGAAAAGAGAAAGGCATAGCAAATCGATTATTACACTTAAGTAATTTTATTTTCAATTAAAAAGCAGCTCTTAAAAGCAATTTAAAAAGCTTTTGTGTAAATAAGATTTTTCGGGAATAAAAAATCATTGAGCTTTCCAAAATTATCCAGGAATATAAATTTCTTCTTCTTTCCTGATGATGAGTTATCGACCTGGCAATTCGCTATCAGTTATATAAAATGTTCCCAATATTGTATTCTTTGGACCCCTACAAATGTTTTACGATTAAATTTAACTTCTATAGTTCATCTATAAAATAAATAGTTCTTTTTTACTTGATATTATATAATTTTTATACTTTACTATCTGAGGATTTTCCTGGTCAGTCTTATAAGATGGTATTTTGAATAAATTATGTTTCTCATATTCTTAGAAGAAATTTATGTTCTTACCGAATTTTGGATCGACTTAATAGCATTAAAGATGCCTGACTTGATAAGGTATTTAAGTGATTTTTTTATCGCAAAGTAATTTTTTTACCCTGAACCTTTCCAAATTGCTTCCAAGTTATGCCTATTCATTGAATACAAAATTATCTAAATATATCGATTAATTTATGAATTTAGTATTTGTTTGGACTTTCGATTTTGTCCATATTTTTAAAGTCTTTAATCTATAGATCCTTTTTGTTACAAATAGTTCTCGAAATTAATAACCTTTATCTTTTTCAGTTTTTAATTGTTAGTATCGTTATTGAGATTTTAAAAAAGTAAAGTTTCGAGAAAATTTTAACAAAAAAAACTTAAAAATTTTGAAAAATTTTTATGAATTTTCTGCTGACCTTTTTTTCCCGCACTGAAAAAGGACTATTTGCGCTTGAGACGATGCACCATTATTGAGATAATTTTAATGAATATTATTTTTTCCTTTTGGCAACAGAAGTTTTGTTGTTTTGCATAAAATTTTGTCAATAACTCAAAACATGTAAAATAAATATACTTGATCCTATTTTTTTGTCCGTAGCTGTACATACATTTATTTCGTCCATTTACAGTTTCTCAAATAACTTTAACTGAATAAAACTAATTGAACAACATTAAAAATTCTGCTTTATTTAAGAAGAACAAGGAATGAATAAGTTTTATTCAGTAAGAAAAGAAATCCTAAGCAAAAGCTCTAACTTAAATATTCTCTTTTTTTAAACTCATTTCTTTTTCTCGTTCAGGATGAATAAAACTCTAAACTGAAACAAAGAAAAAGAAAACGTACGAAAGAAATACACAACAGCATAAAATAAACTTGAATTATTATTATTTTTTTTTCTATAGTTAAACTTCCTTTTCTTTTATTTTTTTTACTTCATTTTCTTTCTATTTTACAACTAACTGTATTGTTTTAATAGTTTTTTTGTTGGCTATTCAATGTTTTTTTTGTGCTTTCTTGTCGTTTTTCCTTTTTTAATCAATTCTGTTTTTGAACTCCGAGAGAAGGAGAATACAAATTATTTTGCACGTAAGAATAAAAATTTATAACTTTCACGTACAAATAAAGCAACCGTAAAATTACAATACAACAAGGACATTTTTGTGGCTTCCTTTCAATGAAGTTATTATTGTTGTTGTTAGTTGTTGTTAGCTGACTGAGGTGCCATGCTGAACTCAACAAAACCACATTATACCGCACCACACCATACACTACATCTTTCCATACTTCATACCACCACATCAGACCATATAAATATTTACAATACCCGTTCTGACAATACTTTTTGATGTGTTGATACTTACGAGTATTGGGAGAACGAATGTTGGGTGCAACTTATTGCTGTATTTTGCAGTTTATAGTTGTTGTTCGGTTGGTTGGCTGTTGAGGTTTATCTTAAACGTAATGACTGCAGTATGTGTAGCCAAAAAATAAAAAAAAATAAAATAATAAAAATGTATATATAATTGTATTGAAAGTATAAAAAGATCTTCAATAGTTCCCCTGGTATGTTAAAATAACAATAAACTAGATGCTGAGTTTTCCTGTATAAAAGGAAAGCTATAAAGGTTTAGTAGTATTTTCGTTCAACATCCTCTTTTTCAAAGTTAAAAAAAAAACAAAAAAGAACTAGTTAGACAAATATAGTCGGTCAAGTCCGACCATACGATATCCTACACCATTCTGTATGTACATCAAAGTTCGGACCTGGAGCCAATTGTTAATTGATACTTGTATTATATTATATACTTGCATTATATTATGTTACTTATGCTTTTTAAGATTATTCCCGGAAGACCGATCATAAGTAATTTCAATAAGCTTCGTTTTTGGACCATAAAAGTCGTGTGTACCAAATTTTATAAATTTATTTTAAAAACTGCGGCCTGTAGTTCGATTACAAGGTTTGCATGGACGGACAGTCAGGCGGACGTAGTTAAATCGATAATGAAAGTGATTCTAAGCCACCTGAGATACATTAAGTTGGGTCTTAGACCAACATTTTTTATTTATGTTATAAACATCAGCACAAATCCATAATACCCTCTCCATCTATGGTGTAGGGTATAAAAAATACCCGGTACATAATGAAAACATTTTTAAAAGGGCTTTTTGATTAGAGAACAAATGTGAGTAATTTTGATTATAGGAGTTACTGGGGTAGGAAGGGCAAAGCTATCTTTTACTTCCTCTGTCAACGTGCTGAAATTTTGTAGATTACCGTTTTATAGTTCTGTGATGTCCATTAATCAACCATCAGACTAAAATATCTGATATTGAATTCAAATGAATAAAATCCATTATCAGTAATATTTCGTAATATAAAAAGTATCCGCAGTTTTTTAGAAAATTTATAAACTAAGTTTTTTTTTATTGAAAATAAATTCATATCAAGTACATATTCGCCAATGTTATCTGTAACCTTTTGCCAATTTTGGGCAGCTCTATATTTACATCGCTGTAGAACTTCTGTAGTTCATTGACAAAAAACTTGGCCAAGTGATTTTCTACGGTTGGCCAATTTTGTGCCATCAAAAGTATTTTGCAGAGACAGAAACAAATTGTAGTCAGACGGTGCAAGGTCGGTTATATACGGTGGGTGCATTACAACTTCCCAACCTGGTGCAGGCGTTGTCATGATGGAACACAACACCTTTTCTGTTGGCCAATTCTGTTCGCCTCGCCCGCTAGTATCAGCTCAAAATGAATAATTACTTTCCAATACCACCAATATCTCTACATAAAGTTGTTTGCCGTCAAACCAGGCTTTGAAGTCGTTTGGACGATCGCCGGCTTTTGACCATAATTTTTTCACTTAATATTTTCTTAATAAATCCATAAATCCAAGCTTTTGGCCATGATTTTTTTTCACTTAATATTTTCTTAATAAATCCATTTTTCATTGCCCGCAATGATCCGCTTCAAAAATGGTTCGATTTTGTTACATTTCAGCAGCGTTTCACTGATGGTAGTTCGGCCAATCAAATTTCTTTGCAATAAATCCTGTGGCATCCACACAGAGTGCCAGCCTTTTTCAAATTATTCCAAACTGTCATGTGGTTGATGTTTAATGCTTCCGTTATATCCTGACAACTTGCGTGGCGGTATTGCTTTAACCACTTTATCAGTGACTGTCCGACCAGAGCGAAGTGCATTTTTGACATCGAAATTTTCCGAACGGAATCGAGAAAAAGACTCCTGAGTCCGGCGTTCACTCATAGCATTCTCGTGGTACACTTTATACACTTTTCGGTATTTTTTTGCAGCGTTTTTCTTTTTTTTATTTTTTTATTGTAAAAAGGTATCACACTGCGTATTTTCTTGATATATTAGTCATTTTCAAATCAATATAATCTTTTACACGAGTATCGAATTAAAGAACTGCCTGTACCACAAATGTAACTTCAATTATCACCTTTCAAAATGTGTTTGTTTCATACAATCGAATTAATGTTTCACGATATATGGGCATCACCCCATCTAGTGACAAAAAAAAAATGCGGATAATTTTTAAAATAATAACCAATTTTTATTATGCATGTAATATATCATTAATATCATTAGGGTAGGTACTCTCATAATTTACTATTCTGAAAATTTTCTAATTCTTATTAAAGATTTGTCCGTGATATCGATCGCTGATATCGATTTTTATACATATCATCTAAGCAGATGAGGTATCTATTGAGTTTGTCATTCCGTTTGTAACATATCGAAACATTCGTCTAAGACCCCATATGTTCTTTTGAAATTCTAAGACGCTATCTATGTTCGTCTGACTGGGATATGAAATTTGATATTAATATATTTCTTTGGTATTGAGAATGGGAAAAATCGGTTCATAAACAAAAAATTTATGAACAAAAAACCTGAAAATACCGGCGTCCACCGTAACTTCCCTTCATATCCCCGCAGTAAATTTATTGCAATTGGTGCAATAGTACCAGTCCATTAGTATCAATTGAGTCACCAAACCTTCACCAAAGTTCCAGTTGAAAACCAGTTACCACCACACTCACCTAGTATCAGTTGAGAGTCAATTTGTAGCATGCTAGTTAAATGCGCAATTAGCAACTTGCGCGTAATAACAACCTATGGCTGAATGGTGTAGGACTATAAAACATGAGATAAGTACGATGTACGTGGACACGGGGTGCCGCAATCGGCGTTAATGAAAAATATTATAAAATGGAAATAAAAAAAAATAAAAAACTAAACCAATTTTTTTGAAAAGTAAACAATATCCGAGTTTTTACCCAATCTGTACTATATTAATCTATACTGAATACGTTTTCTTGCGTTAGTTATGTGACCTGTCCCAAAACAAGTTAAAAAAGGTTAATTTCTCCCTCCTGGGGTATTGGAACTAGAACTTAGGACCAGTGACATGCCATTTTGGCACAGCTACTTTCTATTAGTATATAATATAGTCTGTTGAAAATGCAATATATCGGCCGATCCAAAAAAAAAGTTTTAGATAAAGATCAGTATTCTCTGTGTGGATATAAGTATTTTCTGAGTCTACAAGCCATAAAAATAAAACAAAAACATGTAAGATAACGTTTTTGCGTACAAGTGGATCAAGAATAAAACATAAACAACAAAATTAGACTATTACATTTTTCGATAGGAGCTGGGGAAATGATATCTCCCCTACAAAGCAAATATTTTTTATCAAGGAACTGTTACCGCATAAATCTTAAGATTTTGCGAAAATGATTTCCTTATTAAGCTCCACAACTGAGACGACGTAGGACGGATAGGAGTCGTAGTTCCCATAAAAGTAAATATTGAAAAACGCATATTTTAAGAATTATTATAATGGAAATATAGCATATATAGGGGGTAGGACTAGTAAATTTTAATTAACGCATATCTAATAAACTATAACTAGCAGTGAAAATTAATATTTTGTGGAAAGAATTTTCTTAACAATTTACATAATAGGGTGATAGGATTATAGGTCTTCGAAGAGGAGTGGCCTCCATTTAATGTCAAGTCCACATTTCATTAAAAATATATGTTTTTTTCATATGAAACTGCTACTAAATTTTCCGATTAAAGCAATGGGAGTAGTAGTTTCCATAGTATCTATAACAAAAGAAGTTCTAATATGCACCTTAGACATAAGTTTTTGCAATTTTTGCGAATATCAAAATTTATATAGCGTTATAGGGCATGAAAAAAATGTAAGAAAAAATTTTCGCGATCGCTAAAATAGTTAACGCACCAAACGCATTTAAGTTTTGAATTTAATTTTTTTTTTTTTTTTAATTTTTTCATATAATGCAAAGAATCCTTAGGTACTGAGCAGAATTGTTAGCACAGTGCCAATTTTTATTACCACAATAAAAAAAATATTTTTTTTTAATATACAAAAATAATTTACAAAAAAAATCTTTCGGTGCGGAAGGTTTTTTCATCGAAATAACTTTTGAAAATAGTTTTTAGTATCATTACAATTTTAACCACGGTTAAATATGGGCTTTGACGTGGTGCCCTGTGTTTTTATATAAAAAAAAGTTGTACCCCTAATGTACATATATTATAGATGATATAAATGATCATTTTTTATAATTTTTTACTGTTGGTGGTTATATCAGATTTGGCAAAGCCGAATATAAGCTTATTTTTTTTTTTTTAATTTGAAAAGTCTATCAATGACACTATAAAAAATGGAACAACTTTCCAATGGCTCTCCCATATTCGCCTACATAATCTCACGGACAGAGGTTATACTTACGGCAGAGCTTATGGTTTGTTTGCCAGTATAGTCGACCGGTAAATTTAATAAAGTTTTATCAATAAATCGAATTGCTTTATTCTTTTTTTATGTAGGAATATTTAAATCAATGGAATTTATGATTTTAAAATTTAAAGTATTATGAAAATATATCTAAGAAAACTTATAATCTAATTTGTTCTAAAGTATATTTAGCTATCAACCACCTTGTGTAATTTTACTCGAAAAAATTTATGCACACTTTGAGGCGTTTAACTTTTACAATATGTAAAAAAACATCTCTCGAAAGAAAGCGCCTCAATGTGCTGTGTTGGTGTTTAGATTTTTAACCAAATTGGTTATTTCATTTTCCAATGAAGATATTTTGACTTTTTTGCATTTTGGTTATTTTTTTTTTATTATAATTTTTTTTTTTTTTGTTAAACCAAAATTTTATTTTTATAAACAAGTTTTGAAATATCTTTTGCCAACAATAAATTGAACATCAATACGATTTTGTTCTAAAAATCTGTCATAAATTTCATGACTTATTTTTCCAAATTTAACACATATCGGTGAAGAAACCACAATTTTAAAAACATCAAGAATGCTAATGAAGCATGTTGCGATATATAATGTACGTATTTCTTTGTCTAATTACACTCCATAAACTTTAGTTTTGTTCTGCCAAATAGAGACAATTAGAACAATTTCAGATTGCAATCTTTTTAACATGACTGTGGTTTGGTACATTAAAGATATATTTTCTTTTAGATGTGACAAATTTCTACATTCAAACATATTCATGTCTGAAATGACATTGCCAAATTGTGTTAAGATCGGTAGATATAGATTATACCGCCTATAGAAGCAAAATCTTATAAAAATAGAAGTATTATAACCAAATGTACCTACATATTTTAAAAAGTTCTTTCAGAAAATAATTTTTTCTTGTAACAGCTGTACTTGTTTGTTAGGGATATACGTTTCTGCCATTTTTGCTAATATAAAAATGTACTTGACATGTAGTCTATGGAAAAATATTAAGAAACGAGATATTCCATTTTCGCGATCGTTAAAAAAGTTTCCGCACCCAATTCGTTTAAGTTTTCAAATTAGGCATATTTTTTTATATATTATATATATATATATATATATATGTATATATATATATATATATGTATATATATATATATATATATATATATATATATATATATGTATATATATATATATATATATATATATATTTATTTATATATACATATATAATAAGTATGTATTTTTTTTTTTCTTATAAAAAGGGAAGTTAAAGCAAAAATACTGCATTTTTTCAAATGTTAAACATTTTTTATTTTAACAAAATTAAAGTACTTAATTCGTAAAATCGTATATTTTAAAAATGTTTTTATCAAACGATCGTATAGTTTCATTTTATTCCGCTATTTAAATACAAATTTGAAATGATTTTTTTAATAACTCAAAAACAGAACAATATGGTATATGGTAAATCTGTTTTGATATTTAAATTTTAAAGTTAATATTTGTAATGCAGTTTTTCTTTCCAGTTAGAGTATACTCAGTCTGTCCGGTTTCTTCAAAGTTCATCTTGCTTTGATTATTACCACAGAGTTTCCTTGTTCTTTCGTGATATGAACAACGACGAAACGGTACATAGATTCTCAGTTAGCAAATATTTGCTAACAAAAACAATCCAACGAGACAAATTCTTCAGCTCTCGGTAGGCTAACTACGAGTTTCGTTTCCAAAATACAATCCGACGAGATAAATGCTTCGGCAATCAATCGGCTATGAAAGATCGTATGAGCTATGTGACATTCTGAATACAATCCAACAGTATAAATACTTCGGCTCTCGGTCGGCTAAGTACAGTTTTCGTCCTCAAAATACAATCCGATGAGATAAATTCTTCAGCTCTCAGTCGGCTAGCTGAATCGTATGAGTTATTTTATAAATTAAATACACTCCGACGAGATAACTTCTTAGGCTTTCTGTGGGCTAACTGCAAGGTCCGGCCTCCAAATACGATGCGATGAGATAAATTCTTCAGCTCTCTGTTGGCTAACTACGATGATACTACTACGATCCGACGAGATTAATTCTTCGGCTCTCGGTCGGCTAACTACGGGTTCGGCTACGGTTCGAAAGAAAGAACTTCGGTCGTGTCTAGTGATACTTTAATCCCTAAAGGAAAAGTGTAATAAGATCAGTACTTCGGTTCTTGCTCAAATGTTTCATCCCAATCTCTTATTGTATTGTAACTATTTATAACTACTAAAGTAGTTAAACTACTAATTATGAATTACTACACAATATATTAAAACCATTACAAGTTTTAGATACAACCATTGTTAATACACAAACATTTTATTATCATATTTTTAAAAATTAAAAATTTTCTAACAAAAAAGAAAGATTATAGAACTTATATTCGGTGCGTAAGGTATTTGTTCCAAAATTATTATTTATTTCTTATATCACTACAGTATTGTCTATATCGTGATAACTTGTAAATTTTTTTTTTTTTTTTTTTGCCGACAAAATGCAATTGTATTGTATATAAATTATTGAAAATTTTTTAAATTTTCAACTTATTACAATTTGGCTTGCTATCAGCACACTTAACATACAAGATTTTTAACGTTTTATAATATGAATAATTAAATTTGTATTATTGAACTATAAACATTTAAAATTTATATATATAAAAGGGTCATTCTAAAGAATTTATTTTTATATATTTTTCTCTATTGAGGATTTTCGATACATTTTACTCTGTAACCGATATAAGAAAATATTTTAAACCTGAATATATAAAAATTATATAAACTTTTGCATAAATAAATTCAAAATTTTAATTTTGGTTATTTTTTTTTCTAATTTAGTTACTTTTTTTCAATATTTCAGTTACAAAAATTTATTTGCCACGGTAATACCGTCACTGTGGGAAATACTAAAATACAAAATAATCATAAATATTTTTCGAAAATGTTTTAAATTTTATAAAATTTTTATAAAGCTTATGCATGAACTTGTATGAATATATGCAAAAATCCAACCAATATTCTAAAACAAATTTAGTAGGAGAAATTGGAGTATTATGACGTATGGGGTAATGAAGAAAACTTTAATTTTTTGGCATATTTTTAATATTTTTCCAAAAAAATGTTAATGGTAAACATTTGTAATGATTACACTACATCTCTAAATTATATTTCATCCCTGAAATCTCTGATTTTATTGCCTTTCATTTTTTAAAATTAGATATATTAATTTGTGTATATTCAAATTGCAAAAAGTTTTGTCCCAAAAACATAGGTTTTTTCAGATCTCTACTCGACGTAAAAATTGGAATGTAGTTAAAATAATTTGGGGTAAAGTGTGATGTATAATTTAACAAACCTTCCACCATTTTTTTCAATTTTGCTAAAAATATAGTAAATAATTGGTTTAACCACCAACTATTTGAATTTAATAAAAAATTTGATTTGATAAAAGCAATAGAGCATACGAAAATTGGAAATAACTTAATAAACTCCAGAGCGATAAGGCAAAAATACTAAAACCAATATATACCATTATATTAGCCTATTAAAGAAAGAAAAGCGCGGAAATAGTGAATGCTTTAAAAATATACGCCATATATGATAAAACTCATGCAAATGGTCTGTACACTTACAGTAGGCGAAAACTTAAACATTTTATTATACTTCATACTTCCAAATGATAATATGTAATAACTATTATGATTCCATTTTGTTATATTATGCCCGATTTTTTGGTTCTGAACAATCTTACTTTTCCCATTCTAACAGATTATGAATTGATCTATCTTATTATATTATATGTTATATTATAATTCTATTGTATCATATTGTTATAAAATGTTATCATATGTGGTTCAAATGCAAGATTAGTTTTTTTTTTTTAACTAAACCTTTTAACGATAGTTAATCAATATTTTATATTGCTTGAATCCCACAGACTAGAATAAAACTTTGTCTATTTATTTTTATTCATATATAAACTAAATGAGAATTACAATGCAGTTGGAAAAAATACTGAAAATAAAATATATTTAAAACAAACAAGTTATGAATTTTTAAACAAAGTTTGTAAAAAAGATAATTATTATATTTATTTGAAACATTTTATTGTCGTGGCAATAATAATATTAATATGGTTTAAAAACAGAATATCGGAAAAAGACCGCAAAATTTTAATGGTTGTAGAAGTAATAATTATTTTCATATTAATACAATTTTGTTTCTGGTAAAAATGTTCAAAAACATATAATTTTTGCAGTCAACCATATTAAATTTTTTATTGAATGTAAACATTAAATGACAAAATGTGAACAAAAATATTGTTATCATGAACACAGAGTTACTAAAATTCAAGAAAATTAACAATGAGAACATAATATTGTTGTAGTGATAGTACTTTAATCATGCGTGTACCTAACTGTTTTCATTATTTACTTGAATTTTGGCATTCAATTGGTCTCGTAAGTACAAAAATTATTCAAAAATATTTAAAAGACACTAACTATATTAAAATTTTCCATTTGCAATACTTTTCACTTTGATTGGATTTGAAAAAAAAACCTAGAAAAATAATATCAATAAATAAATAATTCCTATTATTTTTATGCAAAGCGTTAGACAATAATCTGTTCTATATAATAGCCCCATTGGAGGGTTCAAAAGATTATTAGTAGGTATTTTATTGAAGTATAATTGAAATATGCTCCACTTTGTTCTAATCTCCACTATATTTGAAATAAAAAAATTTTTGAACAAAAAAGCTAGCATATTTTAAAAAGTTTTATTTTCGCATCTTAAACTTTGTGGAATATACTTTATACTATTTTAGATGAAAAACTTTGCGTAGATTTTATTTTTAGTCATAAATTTCAAAAACAATAGAATCGAAGTTAAAAATTACACTCAAATATTTTGGGTGAAACATAATTTTTAATTGAATGCGTATTTGCTGTTCCCTATACTCCACGCTTATATCAATATAAAATGAAATATTGATATCTAATGTATTGGATTTCTAAAATTTTATTTAGGAATATCTGCGGATGTAGCCAGTGGATAAATAAACATTGTCTCTGCACAGGACGTACGGACGGACGTAACTATAACACCGAAATGGTTTTAAATAACATGGCAAACGTACACGTGATTCAGTGTTATAATCGTAATCATCTCGATTGCTCAATTAATTTCTCAGTTATTAATATAATGACTTGATATCTATTAATTTTTTGTACTAAAAATTTTATTTTTTTATTTAAAACGGAAGTACTACAAGAAAAACTTTTTTACATTAAAATGTATTACTTATCACAAGATTTTTATTAATACTTTATTGATATCCATTACAGTGAAAATATTTATGCAGCTGGTGGAGTTGATACTAAATAATACAAAATTATCCACAGATCATTATAAAATTATATTATGTCCGTCCGACTGTCTTTCCGGAAAATTAATATTTAACACCCAAATAGTGTTTTAATATCATGGTTTAATTCAATTAAAGTATTTACAATAATTCCTTAAGCCAAGGATTTTAATGCTCTTACCCTCATTTCTCTAAATGTAATAAATTTTTAAAATAATTTATACTTATATAATCAAATAACAATAAATTTCAAATTCAAAAAGATCTTGCCAAATAATTTGCAAATAAATTCAACTAATATTAACTAATGTTATGGGAAATATTCTCAGGAATATTGGTGCGAAAGTTTGTTCACTTATTATTAAATATTAAAAAGTTACAGACTTATGATCAGAAAATTACAAATATTTCCCACTGTACGGCTCAAAAACTAAATTACTCTGAATTTTTGTCTAAAATAAATATACACAAAAAAAAAACAGAAAACATTTCTACATTTTTGGAATGTATTTTAATATAAACTGTATGAATTCGACATATTCCCAAACTTTTTTCATAAAAAGTAAAATTTTATATTTATTTATAATAAATAAATTAAGAAATTTTGCGAAAATTTTAGTTAATTTTTTATTAGAATTAATCGCAGAAGCTAAATAAAAGTAGTGATTTACGATAAATGCATTAAAATGATAATTTTCCAAGAAAGATCTCTAAAAACGAATATCTGAAATTGTGCGTAATTTTGGAATTATAAGACAGCACTTACATCATTTTCATAAAAAAGTTAAAAAATCGTTATTCCGTCTCTAATGTGTGGCTGAAAATCATTAAATATTAAAATTTTTTCTATGATATTTTCAAACATTTTTTCACAAATTGAAATTATAAATGAAATTTGATAAAAATTTTGTTTAAGCCTTCTTGATTATATATATTTCATTTGAAATAAATGTGAAAATATTTTTAATATTTAGGAAATTATTTTTAAATATTTCGCCGTGTGAAAGTCATTTTTGCACAAGGAAAAATTGATATTTGCATGAAACTAGAGACCCTACATAGTAAAACTGCATACTCAGTTTTTCTTTAGGACATCAAATTTTCTCTTAAAAGAACTTGAAACTTTAGAAGAATACATATTTAAAAAAAATTTATAAAATATTTAAATGAAAGCTAAGAATCTATACAATATAACAATAATCTTTTGTTTAAATGTTGCAGTATAAAAACTTAAAAAAATATTCTTTTGAAAATGTTACCTTTTACTATTTATTATCACATGTATGTCAGCCTGCAACAATCATAATCTATACATGAAAAAATCGTTATATGGATAAAACTAGTGATCATCCATGGTTAAACTGTGTAACTATTTTCTCTCTGGGATTTTAAATTTCATCTCAAAAGGACTTCAAAGTTTTGAAAAATTAAAAATTTTTAAGAATATTATAAAAAAAAAAATACCAAGATTATATCAACCCAATATGGATGTCAAATGAAAGTTTCGAATCTCTGCATCAGAGTAATATAATTTATTTAAATATTGTATTATTGATATTGCAAAATTTAACCCTTTAGTATTATATTTAATAGTTAATAATAAACTTTATATAAAGGATATTTTCTTAACATTTTGTTTTGCTACATTTGGTATATTGCAGGGATTCTTATCTTTCATTAATTAACGTGGATGAAGTTGGTATAATTTTGGTAAATTTTTTATAATTTTTCTTTTTTAAAGTCATAAAGTATTGCTCGAAACTTTATACTCCTTTTGAGAGAAAATTTTATGTATGGGCTCTAGTTTGATGAATTCAACGATTTTTTCATGTATGAGAAAATTTTTGAGAAATTGTTACACGGTATTGTGAACTAAAATCAATGAAACGAAATAATTTTATTTATAAATAAAAATAATTCTATGTAGTACAAAATGTTTCTAATAGCAATAGAGCGGCTGAAAATTATTGAGATAAATTTCTTTAAAAATTATGAATGCTTTATAATAGAAAATGAAATGTTCGTTCTTAAGGTCTTTAAAAAAAATTGTATTTCACAAAAAAATTTTTTGGTTTCGCAAACCATTTTAACGTGCGGAGAAAAAAGCATTACATTCATAACTAATTACTACATTAACTCAGAAGTCGTAAATGAATAAAAACTAAGAGTATCCTCATTTTTGTGGCTTGATCATTATATTAAAAAAGCAATAGAGTGATATCAAAGAAATGACGTTGTTATGTACGAAGCAGGACAATTCTAACAGTCTAATATCCCGTCCATTTGAAAGGTATCCAAGTAACCGAAAACACAATAAAAATAAATTATTCTTTTAAATTTAAAATTTTAATATAACAGCCTTAAAAAAAACATCATTTCAAAAGATTCATTTTTATGACCAGAAATATATGTAATAATTTTTCGTGGGCACTCCTTGGCATATTTTGATTCTTAGTATAGTAGAAATTAAAAATAGTAACAACTCAAAAGTTATTTATTTTAAATAAAATTACGTTACCAAAATTCATTTATTTTATTAAATATGAATCTTCTAAAGCTCATAAGCAATTAAAAAGTATTAAATGCCTTAAATATTCCTAATAAAATTTAAAATTTTTAAACTTTCTATCAATCAAGTTTATTTGGATTTTTTTTCTGTTAAGCTATGATAGATATAAAATTTTCATTATGAATAAGGCAGTAAATGTAATAAAATGTCTTGTTTTTACTACACCCAGAGAAAAAATATAGTTGTAGTGGCCCCAAAACTAACGAGCAACATATTATGATTGGAACATAAGAACACAGCGAAAAAAAAAATGGTTATAAGTAATAATTATTATGATGCCATTTTTTCATATTGTATCTGATTTTATGGTTTGTTTTTTCATGTTATGGGTCTAGTTTTACATATAATTGAACAATTTTACTACATCATTATCCAATTCTATTAGATTATGATTTGATATTATTACATTATTATTCTATCTTATTATATTATTGTACTACATTGTCATATTATGATTCCATTTTTATAATATTATGCCATTCTTCATATTATTATTCAATTTTATTATATTATTATCCCACGTTATCATATAGTTATCCAATTTTAACATATTATTAATTCATGTTGTCATATTATTCCATCTTATTTATTCAAAATAAAACGTATTAATAAAAATTACTTTTAACAATTTTTTATTGAGAATAATAGAGAAAAGCGTTCATTAGCCAAAAAAAAAAAAAAAAAAAAATACATATTATTTGTTCATCAATTATATTAATTTATACCACCACATGTGGTTTAAATTCAATATAAATTTTTTTAACTAAACTCTTAAATGCTAGTTAATCAATAAATTATATTGCACCGAGTATAACCAAATCTTGTCTATTTATACTTAAAACCTATTTTGTATTTATCTACTTATATTATAAAACTATAAATATGTAGATACAAACCGTAGCAAAAGTTATAATACTTCATTCCCAACCATCGTGTAAACTTTATTATTATACTTTTCAAAAGTATAATAAAATTTAGAGATATAAGCAAAGCAATATATAAAATTTGTTCTCTGTAAATTTTTGTATAAAAGAAAAATGTCTACTGTTCACATAGTTGTCAAATAAATTTTGGTGAAAAATCGTCAAATTTAGAGAAAATAAATCGTGAAAAAATCGTCAATATAAAAAATTAGTTTTTTTGTATTGTATTTGTAGTTTGACTTTCAAAAAAAAAAAAAAAATATTTACCTTGCCTCTTATCTACATGCAGAAAAATAACAAGGTTACAGCATTACTACGTCATAAATATTATGTTCTCATTGCTAGTTTTCTTAAGTTTTAATAACTCTGTGTTCATGGTAACAATGTTTTTTTTTTTTTAACTTTGTTATTTAATGGTTATACACAATAAAAATTTTAATATCGTTGATTGGAAAAATTATATGTTTTTAAATATTTTTACCAGAAACAAAATTTTATAAATATTTAAAATATCATTACTTTTACAACTGTTAAATATTTGCAGTCTTTTTCCTTGGTTTTAAGCCATATTCTGTTTTTAAACCATGTTAATATTATTATTCCCATAATAATAAAATGTTTCAAATAAATATAATAGTTACCCTTTTTACAAAATTAGTGGAAAAATTCAATATTTGTTTGTTTTTAAATATATTTTTGAATATCATTTCTAATGTTTGTTTGTTTATTGTAAATCTCATTTAATATTTATATGAATAATATTGATTGATATTGATTAACTAACATTAAAGGGTTTAGTTAAAAAAACTTACCTTGCATTTGAACCACATATGGTGGTACAAAGAATATAATTAATGTATTTTTTTTTTTTTTTTTTTTTTTTTGACTAATGAACACTTTTCTCTATTATTTGCAATAAAAAATTTATATAAATAATTTTTTATTAATACGTTTTACTTTAATATATGATAAGATGGAATAATAATATGACAAAATTAAATTAAAATATGATAAGATTGTATAATATGGGATCATAATATGATAAAATGGATTCATAATATGACAATGTGGTATAATATTATAATAAGATAGAACAATAACATAATAACATCAAATCATAATCTGATAGAATGGGATAATGATGTAGTAAAACTGTTCAATTATATGTAATTCTAGAATCATAATATGAAAAAACAAACCATAAAATCGGACGCAATATGACAAAGTGGAATCATAATAATTATTACTTATAATTGTTTCTATTTTTCGCTGTGGTCATATGTTCCAATCATAATATGTTGCTCTTGGATTATGATCAGCACAACTATATTTTTTCTCTGCGACATACGATATTTGATATATTTGAATGAATTCATCAAAAATACTTTTGAATACTTAGTACTGCTATTTAAGTATTCATGATTGTGAGATTAAATTTTTATGAAAATAGCAAAGAGGTTTAGCCCATTTGTAAAGTTTTTATTCACCATTTCATAAAAAAAAACATACATAATTAATTCAAATATTAACATTATAATGGTTCCCATAAATCTTTCCCAATAAATGAACCATTTACGTAGACAAATTAAGGAAGATTTTTATTTAAATTGTTAGTACTTTTGTATCAACTAATTTACTTTTAAAGAAAAATATATAAGAAATGGTGAATATTAAAATCCAATGGTTATCGATATGAAGTAGTAATTTCTTACGTCCCGTATTTAAAATGGCACATAGGAATTTAAGAATTCTACTTCTTAAGAAACTAGTTTTTATAATATTTACTATATCTATAGTAATTTGAAGAGCACTTTTGGGTAAGGTTTTCGCAGCAAGTACTTTTCGCTATATTGCACAGTGAGATTTATGTGATTTAGAAAACCTGAAATAAAAGTTGGCTTAAATTAGAAATATCAATCGTTTCATTTCACTGCAAGAAATCAATTCTTTTTTTATAGTTATCTGATAACAGGATTCTCATGACCTTTTCTTTTGTGGACTTGTCTAACATTATTTCCCCAACGACATCAAAACAAGAATCAATTAAAAGATTACCAAATGTATGTTATTTCTTTGATTTTGCTATTAACATTGATATATTGTACGAAGCTCAACAGATTATTCAATATCTAAATGAAAGGCACATGCAGAATTTAATTTAATTTAAATACTATACAATATATATATATATAAGTATATATATATAAATATATATATATATATATATATATATATATATAATTCCATACACATTTTTTGTCTCTCTCGCGGATCCCCTGGAATGTTGCTGCTATGGATCTCTAGACGTTGGGAAACCCAGTGAATAAAATTGTAAAGCCAATAAATTATGATCTTTTTTTTTTCTTTTGCTAGATAAATAAATCTGGAAACAATATACATTTATTTAAACCAAACAACCGGGAAAATTTCCCTGTGTATTTGGAGTAAGCCAAAAGAAAGTAAAAGATGCAAGATGGATTATATGCAGCATTTTATTATTACAAAATTAAATTAATGCTGATGAAAATGAGCCAGCACTACCTTTAGATTGTATATATGCCATCTCATCTTTTTTACATGGCATAATGTAGAAGAGTGTTTATCTACAAAAGTGAGCGCATCAAGGTATATATTTTATTTAATTTTAAAATTTCATAAAATTTCCATTAAATTATGGACGTTGTTAAAGGTCTTCCTTCATTAGCAACATGTATATATAAATAAATAAAATAACGAAACAAAAGCAGCAAAAAAAAAATTAAAAAACAAACTTTATGCTCCAATTAACTAAAATGCAATAAAAATGATGTTTATTTTTGCTGTTGCTGCTCCTGCTCACGAACATTATTACACATTTCAATTGCAGTACAAAATACAAAACAGATTTTCTTTTTAGATTTTCTTTTCGGTTTTCATTGCAGAAAAAAAATAGAAGAAAAATATAATCACACGAATTGTATATTGAAGTAAATCCATGTATACAACATGCTGATGTTAACGTGTACATTGGAAGTAGTAGATGTGTTGATTCCACTAATCCCGCTTCAATGTGATGTGATTTTAAAGCCATGAAAGCATAAAATCACGAGCTAATTTGACATAAAAGCAATTCACAAGCGAATTGTGACTAAATAAAAATTAGCAAGAAAAGTATAATTTTTTCTTTTTGCTTGTCTTTCTTTTCCATTCGGTGGGAATTTATGAGAACAAAATTATTATAATTTTAGAGCAGAAAAATAAAAGATTTTGTTTTATACAAAAATGGGTTGCCAATCGAAGAAATAGTGAATATGTAATTTGTTAAGGGGTAATAAAATTACTTCGGGTGTGTCTAGTGGTTAAGAGATTAAGCTAATAAATAAAATCAACAAATCATTAGAATTTGTTAAGACAACAATCCTTAATTGAGAGTACGTAAGTCAGTCACCAAATAACTTCTGGAAAGTAAAATTCGAATGCATAAAAGTGAAAATATATGTAAATTTATCAATGTTTTCATAGAAATGCGATCAATTGCATTTGATTTGATTAAACCATAACCAATGAAACCGAATTTCAAAACATTCTAGTAATATACCCTTAAAATTCATATTTATGTATATAATAGCTAATAAAAGACGAAGAAGAAATTATGGAAATCTGTTACATTGAACTGCAATTATATTATTCGTTATACACAAAAGCAATTAAGAGCAGACTTCAGTATGGTTACATTTTTTTAACTTTAGGCAAACATTAAGCACCTACAAGAGCAGATGACCATTTCTGATTACACATTCTTTGAAAAGTTATCGTTAGACACTGTAGTTACTGTAGAGAATAAAGCACAGTGCGACCACTGTGCTCCATTAATTAAAAATTATTTTTTTTTTTTTTTTTGTCTCGACTTTATTTTATTTTTCGAGAATAAGTCCTGAGATATATAAGCGAAAAAAAATATTTTAATATTCTTTAATTTCTAATACATTTTGAAATAATATGCTGAAATCAGTACTCTGAAATTAATATGAAAACTTTCTATTTTTTAAAATATATAGTGCTATTCTTTCACCTTTTTCTCAAAATTTAGTTAGTAGAATAATTTTTTCTTTACAGATTACTGAAATTTGCAGAAGTGAAAATTTTTTAAAAATAAATCAACTTTTCAAAAGATTTTTCTAAATTGCACAAAATAGAAAAAAACACATATACTATATTTTTACTATTATTTCTTATGTATTGTATAAAATAAGTATCAGTCTTTCATTCCTCCAAAAATCATTTAAAAAGCTTTAACTATAAATTTTTGGCAATCTTTCAAAAATAACCAATATTTAAAAAAATCAATCGATTATTACGAATATTATCTCGTTACAAATAGGAAAATGTACAATAAAATATTATAAAATAGTGAATTTAGTGAGTTCTAACAGGAGTTGTCAGTTTTGAGGCCATTAGATTATCTTTTTTGAAACGGCCTATATAAACATACTATATATCAGTAAATTGGTAAATAAGTCTATTTTTATATTCTTTTGATATTTTATAAGTTTTTGAGAAATAGAGTCTTGCTTAAAAATACTTTTTTTTATTATTATTATTATTTTTAACATTATTTAAATTTGTAAAATTGTCAAAAATTAATTATTGAAGTTATTTGAACGATTTTTTGAGGAATCAAAGACTGCTATTTATTAATACAATACATAAGAAATGATATTAAAAATATGCTTTAAAAAAAAGTCTATTGAAAAGTTTCCTTTTTTCATAAAATCTGTACTCCTGTATTCGTTTTTGGCCGGGCGGGAAGCAGTTTAGTGACAAATCGACCAAAATATATTTTGTAATTTATTTATTTATTATTATTATTTCTTTTTTCTTAATCGATAAACATGAATGTTTTTTTAGGTTGCAAATCTAAATCAATTTCAAATTTCTGTATTAACCATTTATGAAGCCTTGTCGTTTGAAATTTTTAAGGAAAAAATATTTTCATTACCAAAACTTTGAAAAAAAGTGAAAGAATTTTACTATATTTTTGTAAAAAAAAGTAGTAGTTTTTCATATTAATTTCAGAGTGTTGCTTTTGAACCTTTTTAACGGCTAGATAAATGGAGATAATCCAAAAAATTTTTGCAACATATTATTTTGGAATATATTAGAAATAATAGAATATTTTTAAAACAGTTTTCGTTCATATATCTCACGACTTATTCTCGAAAAATGAAATAAAGTCGAGGAAAAAATCAAAAAATTCAAGAGATGAACATGTTTTTTCTTTATGTCACTTTTTTGAAACAATGTTACGATTTCTTGAAACTTTTACATACTCGAGGTGGTCAAATTTGATGCCCTATAGCTTATCTTGTATTATTACGGGATAACGACAATATAATTTTCCTGAAAGCTTAGATCCTTCTCTACAACTTTTCCATACATTTTATTTCGATCCGATCAGTATTTTAAAATATACAGCTTTATTACCAAAAATTTTTCGAAGAATTTTTTTACTATACACTATGGCGAATTTTGCAATAATTTGTTATAAAATTTACAGTAAATAAAAATTATTTGAATATAACTATTTCTTTGATTCTATAAATTAATGTCTGCTGGTACTCCAAAACAAAAATATCAATATAACTGAAATATTTTATGAGCTACTAATTTGATTACTACAACAAAACAATTATTTATCTTTATAATACATGCGAATAGAGAATAGACGACTTCATAAATTTATTAACATTTGTGAAAAGTGAGATAATTTATATAAAATAGTATGTTACAGGCGATAAATTAATTTCCCTGTCTATAGTAATCTAGTAAAGAACATAATATTTTAAGGGGAAGCAAATCTTCTGTTTTGGTATTTTGAAACTAAGAAGCTAGTGGTGGGCTTGTAAAATGAATCATAACTTATAGTCCTAAAAACTCAAGACTGGGCTATAAGATGGTTTATCATTAGCAATAACGATATTGCTAATATTAAACGTGTGTTTTTAGAAGTCATTTATTAGTTTCCTAAATATGTCTTTGCATGGCGTGACATTATAGTAAAAGAATCTTTACCAGAGCATAAATGAAGTAAAATGAGAAGATATTTAAATTCTAGAAAGCTGATCAAAATTACCGATAAGTCTAAAAAACTTTTCTACATTGAAAACAGGCAAAGAAATATCTCCTTTTTAATATTTTAACTAAAAGTAAGTTTTTTATCATGGGCAAAATATCTCCGTAATTCTTTTTTAGTTCCCGATTAAAAGTAATTTTTGCGACAGTCGATGCCAACAACTCTGAGGGTCGTTTGGAAAGATTCAAGGCAAACTACAAAAGCTAGTAAAACTGATCTTAATTATATTTTATATTTTTCTAAAAGTTTAAATTTTCTTAATCAAATTCGAAAGAATCGGTACTTCTACTAAATATTATAAGGATGCTTCCATACTACAAATTAAGTCGGTTTTGAGTTTTCATACTCTTTGTGTTAACGTAGCTAAAATAATAATCCTCACTTTGTGGTTATCGCCAAATAGTACCAAAGTTAAATATACTACTTTTGTCTCCTTTCCACAATCGTAAGTATTCAGTACTCGATTTACAAATACAATTAAGAGCTCAATGATTTTTATTAGGGTTCCCATTTGGGAAAAAATTCCGGGAAATTTATATCGGGAATTTTTTTGAATTTAAATTTTAGTTTTTACATAAATATTAAAATTTCAATAGACTTTTTCATTTTAATATAAAGTATAAAACGCTAATTTTTTAAGATAAAGAGACAGCTTCAAAATGCCACATTAAATTCTATAGAACGAACTTTGGTATCTTTGAAATAAGAGAAACCATTTAAAATATTTATAAGATGATCTGTTTACCATAAGACTAACATTTTTATAAAACGCTAATGTATAACACAATATTTTATGAACTTTCGAATTCTCTAACCAGTGAAGGAAATTTAAAATTTTTATTAACATGAAAAATATAAATAAATTATAATTAAATTATAATTAAATTATAATTAAAATAATTAAAATTTTCATTACTTAAAGAGTACGTTCAAATAAAACATAACACACAATTTTCGTAATAACTCTTACCGCCATTAATTTTAAATATCTTTCTTGTTTACAATATCTTCTACAGACATGTCAGAATGTCCAAAATAAAATTCGATTTTTTGATTAATTTTTGATAAAATTATTGCATTTTGGGTTGATAAAAAAGCTTAACAGTGACCTAAAGAATAAGATAAAACTTGACTCAGAAAAAGAAAAAAAATCACAAAAATGAATTCCAAGATCAAAAATTAGATAAGCTCCTAAGAGCTATGCGAAAATGTTCGGCCGCGTAATTGCACGTTATCTTCATTTCTTAAAAATCAAATATAAGTCATGTTAAAGCTATGCCTAAGCTTTCGTCAATCAAAGCTAAAAACATTTTAAACAACAAAGCTGAGAAGAACTCTGAGGCAAAGAGTGATCAAAGCTAATAAACAGTAAAAAAAAATATAAGGACCATTATCAAAAATTTTTAATTTTCGACCTTCAAAAAAAAAGAAAATTTTTTTTCGATGATACATTAAAATCCATTTGTATAAAAGAAGTGACTCGAATGCATCAAGGTTTTAAGTCGGACATATAAAAATTTTTACATAAACCAGAAGTTTATGTATAATTCTACTAAAAATAAAGCGTAATATCAAAACCTATTGAGTTATTTAAATAAAATGTTTGATGTTTCTAGCGTTTAATGGTGTTAGTTTGGCATATTTTTCGGTTTCTTAGTAAAATTTAAAAAATTTTTCATTATATAAAAAATCGCGATTTTTTCCAGTTATTTCTCCATATATTATGCGAAAATATATTTTATTAGAGTTTATTAAAAAGAAATGCTATGAGGGCGGATCCATAAGTCCATGACTTTTCGGACTTCCCTCGTAGTTACATGAAATGCAACACTATTCCCATCAAGTAACTCCTGTTAATAGACTACTGTCAAATTTTGAGCAAGCGTCGTCATTTACTTTGCATAAAAAAAGAGGATTTTTCGAGGTCCTTAAAATAGGCATTTGTTTGGTCAATAATTTCATCTTAGGGGCTGAATCTCTTTCCACCGTGCCATTTCTTTAGGTTAGGAAATAGGAAGTAGTCACTAGTGGGTAAATCTGGAGAATATGGCGGATGAGGTACCAATTCGTAACCCAATTTATAGAATTTTGCCATTAAGACTGCATACCGGGTGCACACGTATGCATATCTTGATGAAAAAGAACTTTTTTCTTTGCTATATGGGGTCGTTATCTTTTTAAATCTTCATTAAATCGGTCTAATAAGTTGGCATAATATTCGCCGTTTATTTTTTTCCCTTTTGAAGGTAATCGATGTGGATTATCCCGGGTGCATCCCAAAAAACTGTTACCATCACCTTATTGGCCGACAAACTTACCTTGGCCTTCTTCGGAGCAGGTTCACCCGGATAAACCCATTGTTTAGACTGCTGCTTGGTCTCCGGAGTACAGTAGTGGATCCATGTTTCATCCACACTTACAAAACGCCGCAAAAACATATTCAGATTGCGGTTAAGCAGCTCCAAACAATCCTTTGAAGTTGTCACACGTTTACATTGTTATAAGTTTACGCGGCACCCATCTTGCAGACAACTTTCTTAAACCCAGCTCATCATTTAAAATCTAAAACACACTGCCATATGAAATGCCTATGGCATCAACAATCTCACGAACTTTTACTCTTCGGTCGGCGAACACCATATCGTCGATTTTTTCGACATTTTCGGGTGTACTGACTTCAATTGGCCGTCCAGAACGTTCAGCGTCATTTTTACTTGTGCGGCCACAACGAAAGTCAGTAAACCACTTTTTTTATCATTGAATTCGATGGTGCAGAGTCCCCATAATATTTATCGAGCTTTTCCTAGGTTTGATTGACGGTTTTTTTTCGCAAAAAATAATGTTTAATGAGCACTCGAAATTCACGTTTTTCCATTTTTGGAAAAATACACGAAGTTGTATGATTTGAACAGCTGTTAAACGCAAAGTAAATGACGACACTTGCTCAAAATTTGACAGTAGTCTATTAACAGGTGGTACTTGATGGGAATAGTGTTACATTTCATATAACTACAATAGAAGTTCGAAAAATCATGGACTTATTGACCCGCCCTCGTAGTTATTTAAACCACCCAGAATTTTGTGAATTGTAAGGGAATTGAAACCAAGTTAAAAGTGAATTTAATAATGCCCCAGCAATGCTTATAGATATCGCGATAAATTTCCTAAAGTATTTTAGAAATAATCTAGTTAGCAATCAATTTTTATATAAAATAATATATCAGCAAAATCTAGAGAAGAAATGCCACAAATAGTTGATTTAGCTTTAATTTTAACTTATTTCGTTCGTTTTAGCACAGGATTAATTAAAAACTTAACGTTTGAGTTTTATAATAAATTGTTGTATCGGATAATAGGAGATAAAATTCTTCATCACTAACAGCAGAATTTATTGTCCTATATTGTCTACTTTTCTTTTTTTTTTCTTTTTTGCTACATTTTCTCAAATTTCAATATTATTTTAAAAATTGCCCCTCATTGTAAAACAAATTGTAAATTCATAAAATTTTAAATATATCTTTTGACATATTTTTAAAAGTATACATACATTTTTAAATAGATTCATTAATTTAGGATACAAGACTATATTTGTCAAATAATATATATTTATTCCAAATTTTTATTTTAAAAAATGTTTATAATTTTTTGAAAAATAATCCAAAAATAGGTTATCTAAATATATATGTTGAGTTTCAAAGACTCAGATTGCACGCAGAGAAAGAACATTTTACAATATGATTGCCCCAAACGGTATTATTTTCTGCACAATAATATATTGCTATTGGAAACATCTCTGTTGTTGAATATATAGTGTTTTAATAACAATTTGTTTGTAGCAATTATATTTTTGTTCTCAGTTTCAGTTGCCACAACACGTTAAGTAATATGTTTGAGTTTGAATCAAGTTATGGTTGCTAATGTTTTATGTACAAACAAATTATTTTCATTACATAATATTATTGCATTTAGTACTTTCACTTAACAACAAAAATTGATTTTTTTTATTTTTTATTTTATTTTATTTTATTTTATTTTATTTTATTTTTTATTTTATTATTTTTATTTACTTTTTTTTTTGTATGGACAATAATATATTAATTAGCATTTGAAAAAATATTTATTTGCTGATCTTTATTCACTTTAGTGTGCTTATGGCATAGAGCTTCTTATCTGTCGGCAAATAACAACAACATCTTTCACTACTACTTAATAACTATAATACTTAAACATTGTTTGATTTAAGCATATAAACAATAATAATTAAAAAAAGAGAATACAATATAATTGTTAAAAGCTTTATCGTAAACCATTCGTCTTACTTAATAACATATATCGAAAAATAAGTTACAGATTCCATTTGCCGAAAAGTTGTAAATTAAATAGATGATGTTTACAGAGAACACCACGGTGGGACGCTGAAGATTGCTAATGACAATCGTGGCCGAAATGCAAAAATTCTGAAAAATGTTTATGTATTTTAATATAAATTTTACAAATCTATAACATCGTTGAAAACAATATGTTTGTCTCTAATTCCATCGTTTAAAATTAACTTCCTCCATATGCAATAAAAATATGGTTTATGCTCCACCATATTATTGATATATATATATATATATATATAGTAACCATACAATGGTTTCAATAGCACGTTTTGCAGAAGAATAAAGATTTCTCACTTTTCTTTTTATTTCTAAGAATAGTATATAACAATCCCTAAAAAATAAGCAATTTTGTTGTTAGCATCGGCAGCTTTGCATAACGACGTGTCTATGTATGTGTCCATGTCTATATCAACTTGCTAAGTGGAAATTTGCAAAACAGCAAACAAAACATTAAAACCTTGCAAACGTTGGCGTATGTACTCAAATCTATGTAGATTAACTGCGTTGTGTTCTTAAGTATGCAAGTATTTGTAATTGTATGAGTTTGAGCATATGAAAATGTATTTCCCGTTAACTAATGAAAACAAAACTTTGAACTCATTTATACGAACATTCTTACTTACATACATATGTTTAAGTACCAGTGTGTACATATGTGCGTTTATATTTGTAAATGATATACTTAAGCTTAAATAATGAACATTGATTAAAACCATAAAGTTGTTTACACTTCTTGATACTCGCTCATATGTGAATGTGAAAAAAGCATTTTGTCGTTGTTAATGATGAAGACTATTACAGCGACAATGATGAGAATGCTTCGTTGTTGTTGATGATGTTTTTATTTGTCGGTTAAAAATATACGAATAACGACAAGAGGGGCGTATTATTAACATTAATTTAAAGCGAAAATTTCAAAGAAATACTTTGACATATATAAAGCCACACAACGAAGCCAAATACAAAATACATATAACAACTTTCGGGCACAAACACATTCATTAAGTAAAGGTGAATGTAGATGCATATGTATGTGTTGGTATGTTAAATACAGTCGAGTTAAATAACAAAGTCCTTTAGACTTTGTTATTGTTTGTTTGTTTGTTTGTTGGGTTTATTTGCATGACTGTGTGCCTTTGTATAGTAATTCTTTCATTAACTCTTGTTCTCGTTAAATGCTTAAATGTCAAAAGTTCTTTTTTGTTTTTTCTTCTTATTTTTTTTAGGTCTATTGCAAATGTTTGCGAATACATACTCGTATGTATAGGTACATACACATGCAAACATTATTATTATTATTTTTTATTTTTTTTTATAACGAGGGTGATTTCAAAATAATATATGTTTCTAAAATAGGAATAAAATCCATGTATATAAAAGCTACTATATATAAAATCCTTTTCTACAACCCTCGTGTTGTCTTCTCATCTGCCATATTATTTATTGTATTCTGTAGTTTTGTAGTTATTTTTTTATAATAAATGCTTATAATGTCTATTTTATTGTTTGTACTGTTGACGTTGATATTGTTTTTGTTTGAACCCTGTCTTCCTCTCTTTGTATGTGTCAATAGGTTCATATGTTTGTTACTTCGTTTACCGCCTTTACCTTGTTGTTGCTTACGTTTGAAATGTTTAATTTGTTTAACACTTTGATGTTTAACAACTACAGAGGTGTACACAGATTTCTAAACTCATTTAAATGAATATACATATCTGTGTGCCTGCTTGATTGTTTACATATGCATGGTTGTACGTTTAATTGACATTTAAATCGTATTAGTAATTAGTGTAAACATCCTTGCTTTTAATTCAAAAAAAAAAAATAGTTTTACAAAAATATCTCAATTTATAAGTGAACACATTTATACTCATACATGCTTATATAATGAAATGAGTTAAAAGTATTTCTGTAAAAGTGCTATATTTTTATATTAAAAGGCGACAAGTTTGAACTTGTTAAGATTCACTTCATTTATAATTAAAAAAGCCTTTTATTTATACTTATTTTAGTAAAGAGCGCAAAATGTTTTATAGTTTAAGTATAAAATTAAGAATATTTGAAAGTGATTACACACTTACTTAAACTCGAAAATTCATTACTACGTAAAGGCGCAAAAACTTACCCATGACTGCTTAAGACACCTTATAGTCTTCTGATTACATAACAATATGTTGTCGGGTGATATTAAAACTTTTCATTAAAATAAAAAATGTTAATTGATTATGCGTAATATGTTTAATTCTTATCACTTAAATCCCAAAGAACGAAGTTTGTCAAAATTTTATCTACATGTATGAGAAAATTTGTTTTCCTTTAAAACGATTTATACAATTTTTATCAAAGACTTCCATATAGTTATGGAAACCGAAATAACGATATCCCTCTATCCGTGTGTTGGCAGAAATATCATAAAGCAACCGTAGTTTTCTCCCATTTTTCGACCTTTTGAAATCTCAAACTTAAAAACTTGACAAAAAAAAATCGCCAAAAGAGAAAGAAATCGCTACAACATAAAAAAGCCCTTAAATCGTTAAATAATAGCCAAAACTCTAAAACCTATTTCACATCATACTGAAGATCTAACATAAAATTGTTAATATTTAAATTTATTGTCAAATATTAAGGCACAAATATTAATTTTATAAAATAAAAAACACCACAAAGTACAAGAGAATAATATTTTTCATTTTAAATTATGGTATTTTTTTTTTTTTTTTCTAAATATATTGAAGAGTATTAAGTAATTTTCTTTATAAGTTTAGAAATTCAAGGAAAAATTTTGTTTGTTTAAAAATAGAATAAATTTATTAATACACTTCTACTTATCATACTTTACAGCTCCAAAGTTAAAAGGAAAAGAGATCTTATTAATATAATAAATTTGGCATGTACCTAAATTCGAATTTGCTAATTATTTACATTGAGTGAAATAATTGTATCATAAACTTATGCAAGTTCGAAACAAATATATGTATGTATGTACGTATCAAGATACCGCTCTTGTAATGCAGTTACACCAATAACTAGTTTAACAAAATCGTATGTATATGCTAATTACATATGTCAATTGTAGTATAGCAAATCTAGTTATAGGTGTAGCTGCATTATCACTCAACGAGAATTTTAAAGGCAAGAGTGGTACGAAAACATGTAGGTATGTATATCAAATATTATGAGATCGTCATGAACTTGTTGAATAACTGCGTAATTGTCGTTTAGTGCGTTTATAAAAATACACTTCAAGACAATTCGAATAGGTACACACTTAATATAAGGATACATGTAAAATATGAAATATGTAAAGTATAAATTCTTAAAGTTTATAAGAGGTATAGGTTAATTAATAATATAAATTTAAATTTAAATGAAAGACAATAGTATATATACTTTTTTGAGAACAACGAGAATCAATTAAGATTATAAACCTGTGTTCTCTTAGAAAATGGACTCCTTAAATATTCCATCTCTAGAAGTTTGTACTCCCAATTGCTACACAGAGAAAAAAATTCATAAATTATAAATTTTTTCATAAATATTATGAATCGAACATGTTTTTATTTCTTCCCAACTTTTTTACAAAATATACAATTTTTTTTTTCTTAAAAATATTAACTTGAAATTATTAAAAATAAATACCTTAAATTGAAAATTTTCCAAGAAAATCTATAAAAAAGAAAATAATAATAATTAAAAATGTTCATAATATTGTTGCCATTCTGCAGTGCATGTATCATTTTAATAAAAAGCGCTAAATAAAAATTCTTTTGTTCCTATTATGTGGCTAAAAATCATTAAAAAATATCCAAAGAAAATGTCTAATATTTTATTGTATAAATTACAACACTAATGAAAACTGAAACCTGAATTCTGAATTTTGGCCATAATTAGAACATTTGGTTAACAAAAAAATAAATATAACGTATAAGGTTTTTGTAAACGCTGATTACGTTTCAGTAATAACAAATTAAAAATTCAAAGTGGCGAATTTAATATAAATGTATTTTTTTCACTATTTAACGATTTTTCAATAATTTATTATTCACAAAAAAATCAAAATTTTCACGAAAAATACCAATAGCCAAAATTTTTACTAAAGCTATGTTCACATTTGACAAATATTTGATCAAGACTGCGTGTTTGTAATTGTTTGATTTTGCAAATATTTTGTAAGAGAAAACAGCGTCAAATAAAATTCAATAAATGTTAAGTAAAAAATCGTTTCCCATTAATAAAAAGAAATTAGAAATATTTTGTATAGTTGTGGCGTCATTTTGGTCAAATATTTGACTAGTCTGAACGTACCTTAAAAGTCCGATTATTCACTAAAAATTTGATTTTTCACTAAAAATCCGATTATTCATTAAAATTATTCACACAGTCATTTAAATTTAGGATTAATATCTTGTAGATAAAACCTTTCTCTTTTAAACTTCTTTTAACATATTTTTCGTTGTTTCCCGGCCAATATTTTCCCTTTCCTGTCGAAAGAAAGTTAAGGCTTGCTCGTAATTCTTTGTTTTGTCACTCTTCCACCGAGTTCATTCCAAAGATGTTAAATCAGATTCATTTCGGGCGATGATTGTGGGGATGTGTGGATTGGTTGGATATGTTGAACATGATATGTCCATCAATATACACCAAGCTACCAACACCCGTTGAAGACATACACCCCCACACCATAACTCCTGCAACACAATGTTTTACAGTTTTAACTGTGTTATTTGGGTCTAGTCCATAGTTGGGCTTTCGCCACACTCGTATTCGCCTATCAGCTTAGAAAATATTAAATTTGTTTTCATCTGTGAACAGCTCACTACTTCAGAAATCCAGAGGAAGATTCACATACGTTCTTGCAAATTTAATTATTTTTTCTTGATTTACATACTTAGCTAATGAAAAGCTTCCTTCGTGCTACTGCGAACAGTTTTGGGATGAATTTCTTTGGCTATCTCTTCTTTAATTTTTGCTGCTACATAGATTGAAGTGATTTTTGGGTTTTGTTTGACTTTCCTTACAATTTTGATTTCCTCTTTTACGGAAAGCTTTCGAGGTCTTCAAATATAAGGGCGGCTTTTTAGAATTTTATTATTCATAAAATATTTTATAATGCTATAAATGGTAAATCTGCTTCCTTCTAGAATTTTCCGAATTCTGTATTACTTTTATGTTGTTTGTGCAATTCTAATATAATTTTTCCTTCTCCTACCGTGGTTTCCTTTTGCCTACGTCAAATTTTGATACTTTTTATAATTTTCACGAATTAATGTTCGCAAAATTGATAAAATTAGAAAACGGAAAGTCATAACTGTCCTTTTTTACAAAAGTATTACATTATTATTTAAAGCTTTAAGTTTATAATAGTGTCTTGATACTGTGTGAATAATTTTTTCTGTACTAAATTGGTTCATATTTGCGATTTGCGTCTGTCATCTTGTAATTTTAAGAATTATGATATTTTTTTATTTGTTTTAAACATATTACTAATAAATGCACAATTGGTGCAAATAAATTATATCTCTAAATTTATTCGATTAGAAGATATAAACCCACAAATATGTAACGACGAAGTGTATGAATAATTTTGAACGCCTCTGTATAAAACTTGTGTCAAATATTACCTTAATACAGTCATTTATGTGGTAGTTGTGCGAGTTTAAGTGACTTTCGGATCTTATATGGGAGCTAAGCTTAATTATGGATCCATGAAATTTGGTATTCAAATTCACTCTTATATAAAACTTATTTGTTCCAAATCTTATTAAAATAGTGACGTAATAAAGAATTTGTGAGTATTAAAACCCTATTACTGGAGAATATTTTCATGGGAACTAAATGAAATAATGGACCGATAACAACCAATTTCAATAGGCTATGTCGTTATAACAAAATTTTTATATATTCCAAATTTCATAAAATTATCTTTAAAATTATGACTTGTATTTTTTGCATAATTCGTATAAGGACTGACCACCAACCAGCCGGACATCCAGGCAACCTGCCAGACGGACGGACATCGTTTACTCGACTGCGCAAGTGATTCTGAGTCTACTGGTATACTTTAAGGTGGCTGTTGCAATATATAAAAATGTGAATTTTCAAAAAATAAGATTTTATTAAAAATTTTCATTAGAAAAGCAAAAAATAAAATAAACACTTTGACGTTTAATTAATTTGAAAATAATACAATTATTCACAAAGTGTATTATTCATTTAAAAAAAATATATTTTTCTTTATATAATATTTTAACAAATAACACAATAACGAAGTTGTGAAATGGACAATTGTTTTTCGATTGAAATCAAAATAAAAAGCTGTTTTTTTAGTATTAAAATACGGTATCTATTTCATAATGCCCAGACGCACATTAGGCCACAACCAATGAATTTTGGCCACAATTGGAATACTTGGTTTACATAAAAAATATCATATCAAAGTTTTTTGGGGCGCTGATTACGATTCTGTAATAAAAAAAATCAAAATTCAAAATGGCGGATACAATACAGCGGCCAAAAGTATTTTTATTATTTTATAAAGTTTTAAATAACCAGATTTGTGTTCAATGTAAACATCGAAAAGATGGAAGCAATATGGCGGATCAAAATAGGATACGATTCCTGAATTTTGGCTATGTATACATAAAAAATATATAACAAATATAAGTTTTTTGAGAGCGCTCATCATGATTCTGTAATAAAAAATTAGAAATACAAAATGGCTGATCCAAATTTATGTTATAACTTATAACTGTTATAATTGTCTGAAGTAAATGGAAAAATGAAATGTGCTTTCCAATTTACTAAATTTTACTGCATTTTTTGCACATTTTAATAAAATATAAAATAATAAAATTTTTAATAAATATAACTTTCATAACAACTAATACTTTTAGCATTATACATCTGAAAATTAATTGATAAGAAAAAAAATGTATAAAAGCGGAAAAAATATGTTGTGTTTTAAATATAAAATAAAATAATTCATAGATAGAATTGAAATTATTTCGAGGAAAATTATTATATGTATAAACGCACATTTTTTTTATTATCGATAATTTTAATGCAGCAGCAACCACAACTACTTTTTGCAGTTGTACATAAAAAAAAAATTCATATATGAAGTTAATTTACGTGCAAATGAATTAAATGTGAATATTTATAAGGAAATATTTATAAGGAAATTAATTTTTTCAGATGTAAAAAACCAGAAATAACAAGTGTATGAAAAAGTAAATAAGGATATTAAAATATATGAAAATATTAAATTGAAAATATCTGCATAGACATATGAAAAATGAAATTTTTAATGGTATCGCACATGAATGCGCGGGCAAAGTGATGTCACTGCAACAATACTGCAATATACATAAAAAGTCTTATATATGAAAATCTGTTTTACTTTGAAATGCTTATTAATGAAATGTGAATACGAGTGAATAAGAAATTAAGAAAATATATTTAAAATAAATTAAATGTTTAAAAATTCTTTCATCTTGTAAACCAACCTTACAAATTTATGGTTGATTAAAGAAGTTGACATTTTAAAGTCATAGATTTCATTTGCTTAAAGCTCTGCTATTTACCAACCGATTTTAGCGAATTTTATTTCACGCCAATTTGATTGTTTCCGATAGAGATCTGCATAAATATATTTGTATTTGTAAATTACACGTGTACTGGTGCAGCATGTACACTTATTCGAAGCATTGAAAATAAAAAATGTACTTAATCGTTGCAGACCTCTAGTTTCCGAGTTTATATCGGGGCTTGAACTAAGTATGTGTACATAATTTCGTTGGCCTAATTGTCTTTGTTTAGAAGATATCGGGGGAAAAGAATGATCTGGAGTTACGACGGACACTCATTTTTTCTAGTAATTGACTCATAGCTTTGCTTGTTGACCAAATATATATACTTTATGGGCTCTTGTTATATATGGAATGACAAATCTAATATACCCCTCATCTTTTTTGATAGTGGATATAAAAACAAAACCATAAACTAAAAAACTACAAAAAATGGCTTTTACCGAAATCCGCAGAATTAAATAGACTTACACAAGGTATTGATACAATTATTATACCCCACACCATCATAGGTGGTTGGGGTATCATGCGTTAACACACAGAAAAAAACATCCACCGCCCACCTTAAAGTATACCAATCGACTCAGAATGACTTTTTGAATCGATCTAATGATGTCCGTGCGTCCGTCTGTCTGACTAGCTGTCCATGTAAACCTTGTGCACAAAGTACAGAAGATAATTCAATGAAATTTGGCACATAAGACTTTCATGACACGAGGACGATGCGTATTGAAATTGGTGATGATTGGTCCATTATTTCACCTAGTCCCCATACAAATGTTTTCCAGTCATTGGTGTTTAACGATCATTGTAGCAATATTTTTATGCAATTCAGTGTAAGGAAGTATAAGTGTCAATCTTTGTGCTAAATTTCATGAAGATCGGGCCATAATTGACAATAGCTCCTATATAAAGCCCTCTTTCGAAAATCACTTTAACGCGCATAAATCACATACACAAGTTTATAATCGACTCAAATAAATTTTATATAATTAGAAATCACAGTGACAAATTTTATGAGGATTGCTCCATAATTTACCACAGCTCCCGTATAAGTCGACTTTCGGGAATTACCCTAAAGTGCATAAATTCATATAAATGTTAGTATTGACGTAATATTCTGTATTCGTATATTTTATTTTACACTTAGTAAAAGTAGCGATCCACAAATGTCCACATGTCTAATGTAAGACCCTTCCACGAATTTTGATGGACATGCACAATGGTGTGGGTGATCATATGATCATTCTGTTTAAGCATTTCTCAAAAAATTAAAAATTGTTCTGTACTTTACTTACACAAGGGCAATTCTTAATAACTTTGACATTTTGTAACCGCATTTTACGTTTAATATTTTATTGTTGTGTGAATTACTATTTTTTAACACTAAGTTACAAAGAAAAGTACTTAATAGCTAAATATTTATAAAAACTGCAAAAAGACTAATTTTTTCCCGTATAAATTTACCCTACAAACTTCAGGTCCGCTGTGTCGTGGGTTACTATAACCAATTTCACTAATATTTCACACAATATCTATTTACAACCCAAACAAAGATTCTAGGAGAAGTTACGATCAAAAGTCGGTAAATTTTGACACAATCTATTATACGTCTACTGCCAGTGGGGTTTCCATCCGTACTCTTTTCCCCAAACACCGTTCTCTTTTTTCGGGCATCCGAGGCAGTCTGACTTCTTTTTCAACAAGTGTCCAAGGTTGTCCGGCTTTTTAGACCTTTATTGAAATTTTTTCTTGCATTTTTAAACTTTAAATCACAGGTCGCAAAATTTATAAAAAAAATTTAAGTGCTCGTACAATTAGTTTTGAAAAAGTACAATTTTAAAATTCCTCTTTGCACAACATTAGTTTTACTATCCCTGATAGTCGCTATTTGTAGAAGTGGCTTATTATAAATTGTCTATTATTTTTAAAAACCGGTCGAAATGGTAGGCAAAAGTCTCTGCTTGTCTGCTGTGTGTTTTTCATAAAGTGTGTTTTCCAAAAATAGAAGTAAGTTTTGAACACAAATGATAGTATAAAAATTTATTAATCTTCCAACTTTAGAATGCCAAAACGAAATGAAGACTGGATAGTAAATTGCATACTTCGCAATTCTACAAGTTCGATTGCGAATAAAGGAGATACAGAATTATAAAGAGGGCTAAGATTTTTCCACGAAAATCGACACAGTTTTTCCGAAAGTTATGGTCGACGATGAACTTCGAACCATTGAAGGTTGCATCGCCTATCAATTGAATTAAATAAATTACTTTTTCATGATTTTCAGAGAGTTAAAAATATATCTTGCAACCGTACGAAGACCACAGCAATAGTTAAAAAGGTTTTGACGCCCCTTTCAATGAAAATGATAAAGAAAAACATGGAACAAATTGATTTTGTGAGTATATCAACCGACACGAGTAATTTCGATGCTACTAAGCTATTGCCAATACTTATTTAATACTTCGATGCACAAAACAATCGAATCCAAACAAAGATATTTGATGTATTATTAATTAAAAAGGAAACATCAAAGACTATAGCGGAAATTATTATCCAGAAATTAGAAGAATATTGCTTAAAATCAAAAGGTTCTGGTTTTAGTGGTGTCAATTGCAATACCAATTTTTGTGGTATTATGGCCAAAATAATAAATTCGCAAAATTAACAAATGCTTTACATAAAAAATAATTGGTGTTGGTTGTCCAGCCCTCACAAGGGTTGTAATACACTGTCCATAGGTGTAGAATCCATTGTTATGTTATTTTTCTATTTACACTGTAAGAATGGAAACATTGAAAGAATTTTGTAAGGAGTCAGAAACATAATATGCAAAGCTACTTTATCGTAATAGAATAAGATGGCTTAATTTATATCCTGATATTGAGCGAATACTTAAACTATTCGAGCCCTTGAAGAACTATTTTTTTGGAGCTAGAAGGCACACCTAAGATTATAAAATATTTTTTAAAAGTAATATAAGCGAGACATATATGTTTTTAATACATTCATTGATGAACATAATTCAAAAAAATATTAAGAAGATTGAAAGGTCTGATATTTGCTTGATTGAAGTAAAGAGATTTTTATAATTTTATTTTATAATTTTATTCCAATAAAAGTTAAAGAAATTATTAAAAATGTGACTGATGAACAGAAAGTTATCCTGATGGAAGAGACTAAAGCATTTTATAACACTATTAAGACACTATTACCTCACAAGGATTTGGATGTATTTGGCTGGTTATATTTTGAAAATTTAGAGAATGTTAATTGCACTGATGTACAAAAGTCTAATGAGTTTATACAAAAGTTTAACATTGATTTTAATGATGAAAATTTATTTAATGAATTTCTTGTTCTAAAAAATTATGTAAAAAACTTAAATTCATTTAAAACTGTTGATAACAAATTTTGGTGCAGTTTTTTTTTTATTAAAAATGATGTTTTGCCATCAACTGGAAAAACTTGTTGAATTTTATTTTTGTTTATCAGCACATAATGCCAAGACACTATCTCCAATATTATTAGAGTCAAATTGCCAAGAGTTTTACAAATATTTGAAGAGATGCGACAGTGATATATTGGCTCAAATTGGAAGTGAAACTTTTGACACTTCGTATTAAAAATATTTAAAAATGTATATTCCCGATAATGTATGTAATGAATTTTTGTTTTTAAGCTTTTGTTTTGTACCATTAAATCAGAATAATTTGTTGTGTTTTGTTAAATTTTTATTTTTGTAAATAAAATTTTTGGAAATACAAATTTTTCTGATAATTTTTATGGCGTCGTTAATTTTATTAAAATTAGGTTGTTTAGAAAATGTCCTCCTTTTTAAGCAAATGTCCTACATTTTTTTGCTAGTGTCCTCTTTTTCTCAAAATAGAAATGTCAAGCCTAGCTGCAAGTAAAAAGTTGATTAAGTAGTTATTTTCTAGCAATCAAATAATAAATAACACAAGTAAAGAAAATAGGTCAACTGAGATATGAAAATACGCAAACATTTTTGTCTTCATTACTACTTCATGTCCACGTTGAATTTATATATGTCGCTAATAGTTTTCACATAAAAATATAAATTATAATTTGCAAAGAATAATACGGGTCTAGTTTGGGCTTTAACCAATAGTCTCTTGTTGTTTGTCATGTATATGCTCTAGTGAAATGAGCCATTGCAGAACTAAATGAATTTGTTATTTCCCAGTAACGAGTTATTTAAAGTAATGAAGAAAATAATGAAAACACATTACTAAATAATGAATGTATTAACAAGTGGTCGTTATCAAAATCCCAAAAAATTACTAGGTGTATTTCAAATAAATTATTAGCGATCCCTATATATCTTTTACAACGAAAAAAAATATATATATTATTTCACCCACAAAATAACACATAAATATGTATGTTCCTAATCTTTTTCTACTTATCTTAAAAAAATAAAACATAAATTTGATTGTTCTACTTAAAAATTGCTGGCATGCTTACACATTGCTGTCACAATCTCACAACTCTTTTTAGTTTGTTAAAGCTTGGCCTAAAATAATTTTCTACTCGATTAATTTGCATCCTTTCGAAGAAGAAATAAAAAATCTCTCTAAAAAAACACACACACAAAACTGACCTTTGACCATTTGTTAGATAATTTCCATAAAAAGTGTAGAAGAAAAAGAAGGATAGAAAACTTGTAGTCCATTGTTAAACATGTTTTAACCACATTTACTTCCTCATTTTCTTTGAAAATGTAGGAGGAAAAAAGAGCCAACAATAAACGCTAATACATATTATTTGTGTCAGTTTCCTTTTATATGTTTCTTCATTTTTAGTGTTATTGTTGCTGTCGACAGCTTAAAAAGCTAGAAAAAAAGAATGTTGTTGATTTAAGTGAGTCATTCAAATGTTTTTTTTTTTTTTTTTTACATAATGTGTCTCATCATCAAAGTGTGGCACCATTAAATGTAGTTCATTTAAAGGAATTACCCAACAATCCATGTACTTTAATACATATAGATGATGTATAACTACTTCATGTAAACTAAGTGCTCATACATACATTTTTGTTAGTAGTTTGAGTATGAATCAATGCTTAACAAAAAATAAAAACAAAAAAAAAAAAAACATTTTTACTAAAAACAAAATTACAATGTATTGTAAATAATCCTCTTTCATATTCCTCTAAAATTACCATACATTTATAATACTTATATGCACAATAATACACATGTAATAAGAAGTATACATGTTAATAAAGTGACCTAATAAAAGTTAGTTGTATGTGTGAGTTTTATTTTAGCTTTTTATTATTGTTGGAAAATATTCTGTGGATACATGTACTTAATGGGCTACATGTATGTATGTTGTATATGTATCGTGACATAATAATACTAGTACGTAATCGCTGCCTCCAAAAGTCCTGCAAAAAATTTTTATTTTTTTATTTTTAAACTTATTTTCTTTCTCTTTAACCCTCTAAATGCATCATTATATACAGGACTATAAAGAGTGGTGGCAATTAATAAATCTAGAGGTATTTAAAAATTTACAACTTTTATTTTTTAATTGGCTAGAGTGTATTAAAACTGAATCTTGTTAATTAGAAATGGAATATAATGCAAAGAATATAAGTAGCAGAAATATAAAGCATGACAAACTCATTTTATGGTAAATTAGAGAAGAATATTAATTATTTAACTTATTCATTTCAAATAAAAAAGTTGTTGTTTTAAACAAGTGGAATGATAGCTGGGTAATTTAATATTAAGTGAACAAATGTTCTTAAGCATTTTTAATGACACAGTTCAACATGAAAAAATTGCCACAATAATTCCAGCGCAAAATGAAAGCGTACCAGTAATCTAGCAATACTCCAAAGGGTTTTTCAAAGTTGGTCTGAATTTCGGTTTTATGACCTCTTGAAGTTTGAATTTTTTGTAGTCCTTTTTTCAATATGATTGAAAATAAAAAGCGTTTAAATAATTTAATTCAAATGTTATTATATTTTGTAGATTTTTTATGACCATTTTTATCAGAATATTAAAATTAAAAAATGTTTAAACTACTGAACCGATTAAAATGAAAATAGACACATATGTGTATCCTTGAAAAAAGCACTAACTTTGTGTACAGTCTACCACAGGTATTATTCCGTATACGAAATTTCCAAGGAAGATGTCCGTATGTAGATTGAAATGACGTTTACGAAGACCAATAATAAGATCAGAAAACTTTTCCAGAACTTTTCTATTGAACCTCTGAAAAAATCGTTCAAATATAAAGGAGATATTTAAAAAAGAAAACCGGAACATTTATTTGCCGAAGAAATGAACTCAGTCGGGCCATTAGTTACCGAAATATCAGACAAAACATATTTTTGACCGATATCCAAGTCCTAAATAACCTACGAACCAGGTTCTTATATAAATCGATCTTCAAATTCGATTTTTTTCAATAAACCAAATCGGTTCACAAACAACCGAGTTATTGGCAAATCTGTTTTTTTTTTTTTATTTATTTGACGTCTGCTCGCTTCACTTATAGTTGTTTTCATGGGCACCGAAAAACAACAACAAACTAAGGCATATTTAATTTTTTCTTTCACAGAAAAATCGGAATTTTTGTTAAAATTTTTTCTGTTGAAAAATTAACTAAGTTGATCAGGTATTAACCGAGTTATAAGACAAAATTCATTATTAGATTTCTTTTGATGCTTCTATATAGGCTATGGGTCTTATTCTTGCATAAATCCATCACAGATATTTTTTTTCGAATTTCGGTTTTTAAAATCAATCAGATCGGTTTTCCACCATACCTTTTTTAATTTAATATTTTCTTACATTTATAAAATATTTCTTATGCACCGAAGTGATTATATCGTCCTTAAATATATGGCAACTTTTGTAAAATTCCAAAGTATTAAAATTATTATTTACTAGTTTTTATCGGTGCGCTTCGCTACCCTATTTGATGCAATAACTAATATTTACTTTTTAAGGGAGCTACCACTTCCTATTAGAAATTTGATATGAAAATTACTTTTATTTTTTTTTTTTTAATTTCACTGTAATAGTCCTCTAGATGAGAAAATTTATATTTACTTTCTATGGGAGCTACCTCTCCCTTGGACCTATCCGTACTATTTTCATTTCATCAATGCAATATGGTGGCTACACCCCCTGCTCCGATCTATTTTAAGCTAATAATTTCATCCTTTTAAAAATTTGAAAAAAGTTAGCGTAAATATGGGCATGGCATCTAATTAAGATTCAACATAACCGCTAACATTCTACACTATCTTATTACATATAAATAGCTTCATTAATGACATGTAAAATTGCAAAATAGATTTTTTTAAAAGAAGACGCAAAATGTAGGTGTGATGTCCAATTGAGATCTAACAAAGCCTATAGCTATCTTTGGCACTGGTACTATCTGTGTGTCAAATTTCGTGAAATTCAGCCGTTCAGCCTTTTAAATGTAACTGATACATAAGCAAACAAACAAACAAACTTGCTCCTCATTTTGATATATATAAGGATATAAGGATTTATAAAATCTTGATTCTATTTCAATTTTATATGAAAATGCAAATTATTTTATGTTCACATAGACATAGTATAGGTAAATATATTTGTAATTACATCCAATATAATGCATTTTAACACGGGTGAAGGGTATATAAGATTGGGCACAGCCGAATATAGCACTTTAACTAGATTTTTTTTAATATTGCTTTGCTGCTTAATAAGCAAATTTTAAAATTCATTAAAATGTTGATTACAGTGGTAACCAAATATCACGGTATAATAAAAAAGGAAAAAAAGAGGCGTGGTACCAATTAGAGTGATCAATTATTCGACTTTTTGGAGAAACAGATTTCTGGTATTTGGTTTGCTTTTTTTTTTGTATATTTTTATGTATATTTGTATATTTTATTTCACATTTAGTAAAACTGGCCACAGGTGCAATATAAGTTCCCCTTCTCGAATTTTTATACTCGTACACAATGGTATGGAGTATCATATAGTCTTGTCCGACTATATTTTTCTTTCTCGCTTTTTTCCGAAATTAATATTTCTATCAAAAGACTATCTTATTTAAAAATTTTTTGATAAATCTTATAGTATTCAAATTAAAAAGTTTTACATAAACTATGGCTTAATGTGGAAAAAGCGTGTCTCATTTTTTTAAAATCGATTTTGCAGTTAGATTTCTTTCAAATATAAATATATAAATGTGTAAAATACAAAATATATTTATAAAACATAACAAGAAATTAGATTTTATTAATATTAATCAGTTAAAAAAAATATTCATATATTAGTATGTACTAATGTGTTATAAAATAAAAAGTTATTTTTAAAAGAAGTTTTTTGTGTTTAAAAACTTTGACTATTCGAAAAATGCACATTTTGAAAAAACCGACAGTACTTCAATCGAAAAAAAAACGGGCTTTAAACCGGCTAGAAAACCAAGTAGATCACCGTAGCACTACGTGTATGTCAAATTTTTTATGAATTTTCTTGTTGTTATCAACTAAGCATAATGTAATTATAAAACGACCGCATATATACAAAAAAAAAATAATAATGATAATAATTGCAAGTATTTTGTTAGTGTAAAACCTCCGCACAAAATGTCAAAATGCTATGAAGAGAAAATGGGTAAATGAAGAAGAGGAGTAAAAAAACGCGGTAAAAATATTACACACGAATACAAAAACAATTAGACTACTTCGCGCGGTACTTACATTAAAAAATTGTAAATCAGCTAGGCTTACGAGGTCACTTTGTTATTATACTATGCAATAAATTTGCAATGTTGACATTTACTGGAAGTGGGCTAAGAACTGGGCATGGCAACTCAATCAAATTTTATTCCATAGTTTTATCCACAAAATATTGAATAATATGACTACTCATATAGTGCAAACAGTCTTGTTATGACAAGTGGGCGTAAAACGGCGAATGCATTTAATAAAAATCTTACATATTATTTAAAAGAAGCTTTGAATTCTGTAAAATAATAAGAACTCAAAAATACATTGAAATTCATTAATTTAAATGATTGTTATTTTCACACATAATGGGAAAAGTGCTAAAAAATATCCGAAGTTTAAGAGTTCATAAAATCAAAATTTTGTTCTCCTGAGTTATTAAAAAGACATGTAGGACTTTTCATCAGCGCACCGACGCCCATTATGAGATTTTACCAAAATATTGAAAAGAAATCAATTAGGATCATATTTTAGCATACAGCTTGATTATATAAATCATTCCATCATACTAAAAACCTGATTCTTTTTTTAACTTATAATCTATTATTACTATTATTACTGGATAATAATTTAAACTAATCTGGTCGCAAATACACGTAAATATGGTCAACAACACAAAAAAAATTTAAAATTAATGAAGTTAATGCTATAATAATTTCGAACACGGTTTTGTTTTTGCCAAAATGGCTTGTAACATTGCATTAGTAAAATCTATCAAATTGCAAAACTTTTGTGGTCCACGGCCTTTATGCTTATTAGTCACAGTTCCTCTAAGTTTAAAAATTAGAAAAACATGATTGAAACGAATCAGGTTCTTTTCATGTTTTTAATTTTTTTGAGTCATATAAACGAACTGCTCTTTGGAGTTATACACAGAAAGAAGAACTGCATTCTAAAAGCAAGCAAAAATTGTACTTAATATTTAAGAACGCTTCATACTGAGGTCTATTTAAAAGAAGTATAAAACAGGATTTATTTAAAAATGAAGAATAAAATACTTAATCAAAGTATGAAAATTCTAATATTATGTACAAATTGTACTTAAATCAAGCTAGTTTAACTTGAATTAAGAGCAAAAATGTTATATTTATCTATGAGGGAATATGCGGAATGTAATTTTCTCTCACTCTTTATTTGTCTATCGGTTACTTTCAAGTTTTCATTAGTCCTTTATTATACCTCCCTTAAATACTTTGGCATTTGTTTTTTTATTTTAATTAAAGGGGTGATTTTTTTATAAGTGTGTGACCAAAAAATAAAATTAACTTCTGACGACTTATGTCACTTACAACTCCTCAAAATGTTTTTAGTTTAGAAACCGATATTGATTATTTTAAATGTAAGTGAAAATTAATAATGCGGTATATATGAAGTATTTTGAAAAATTACTACGATTCTGGTACAATTTATTATTTATTAACATATTATTTATTAACGTAATTAAATAAATTAACAATAAATAATCATAAAGTACACTTAGTATGTAAACTTATTTTCAAAAATATTTTATATATCAAGTATGTATGTACATCCATACAGAAAATATGCCCTTAGAAACAAATGACTTTCTTTGTGTTTTTTAACATAGTCATTGATTAAGAAATTATATCTTAATTCAAGTACAATTTCTACTTACATATTTATACATGTAAGTGTACCTACTAAAATTAAAGATGGATATGTCAGAAACTAATATCCAAAGTATTTCGGTTCATTTATTTCGTTCACATAAGTTGGACCATTTTTTAAAATACCTCCAAAAATGTGGTTTTCGATAAACTGTATTCAAAATTTTTAACTTTTTGTCAAAAAAATTACAATATGCAACAGACACATGTCGACTTATATGTAATCGACAAAAAGTTTTTTTTTTAATTAGTTTTCATTCTCTAAAATTAGCACTTTAGTAAATTTTCTACGATTTTTTTTTAATAAAGTACGAGAGTTAATCAAACTTCACTGTTTAAACTTCAAATATATATTATTAGCAGCAAGGCTGTATAATTTTTATGATTTAGCAGCTTGGCAGACAGTATTCTGGTAATTTTTCACTTAGTCGACGTAACCAGTTTAACAGAATTTAAATACATTTTACAAAGTTATAATACTTCAGTAAGATCAATAATATTATTGTAAATATATAGAATAGGCATGGAATTGAAACTAAGCTCAAAGAGAGTAAATTCTGTGAGATTTCAGATAATATATTTAATGAAGTGAGACATAATGCAGTGAGAAAAAATAAGTTCTGTTAATTTTTTGTTGTTGACAACATTGCACATAACATATCATAATAATACGGTAGAGATAACTTATATTATAATGATGAGTAGCAGAGTGTGAGAACATACGTTAGTTAGTTTAATAAAATAACTTCATTCAAATAATAATTAATACTTTACTCACCAACTATTACTATACTATTTTGTTAAAGTTTGAATATTAAAAACATTTTCATCATAATTTAGATTTTAGAACATCATTGGAATGGTCTTATTCAGTATTATTGCTATATGTATTCATTTAACCCTTGAGCAGCAAAAGTACTATTTTGGTATCACCGATCTATAATAGGTTAAGTTAATTTTTATGGCAAATAAATGGTTATAGAATAAAATAAATGTCACAGATTGTGTTACAGATTATTGTGGGTACCTGCCTGGCGGTCCTACCCCACGGTAGCCTTAACACCGGGTGAGTACAATGCGAATACCAACGCCCCTAAGTGTAACAGACTGCTATACCTGAGTAACAATTAAAGACATGTATTTCGACATGCCTTCCCAGTTGGTAAGGAGCGGAGCCCATCTAAAAATCCTGCCGATTTATGGGTCACGGCACCCAGCAGGAAGAATGCAACTCCATATCGGACTTAACCTCCCCGCGATTTGGGTATAAATCAAAGCCACTACGATGCTCCCCCAAGGGGCCACGCCATAGTCAGACTGAAACCAGGATTTCAGGGTCTTCTGACACCCTTGGTACCAGTATTAAGTCTCCGGTCAGACTTCGTTGCCAAAATGACTGCTACCAGTTGAACTCCAAATAATTCGGGACTCCAATAATTCAGCTTGCGACACACAAAACGTACATCAACATAAAAGGACGCACACAAAAGCACACACCAACAGTTAACAAGCGCGTTTCATTGGCCACATGGTGTAACTCCTGAAAGCGACGATACGAACAGAAGACAACAGTAACGACACTAGACTAGGCCACCCACACGGATGACCCAATAAATGTCATAAGAAGCATAAACTTGCCAAAAAAAAAAGCTATAAATTCGTGTAAAATTGTGATTAAGTTTCAAAAACTTTCTTTTATTCGATTATGACCGCAATTTTAAAAGAATTTATTCTATTTTTCATAAATTCGTTAATGTTTAAGTATAATAAATACTTCCATACAACTTATATCCAAAAATTGCTGATTTAACCTTTCTGGAATCTAATGTATAAAATTTATTATGTTGCCTTTAAAGGGTTAATTATCTGTAGTTTTCAATAGAATTAGAATAGAACTTTCTGATGGTACCTGAAAATCTAACATGTGTTGCAAAATTTCCGAAATATATACAATTACATGTTAAAGTAATGAAAATATAACAAAAAATATGAATAAAATCTTGATATTTCGCTAGAATTATTTAAATGCATATTCCAAGCCTTAATATATCTGTATAATATTTTGAAGTTAATTTTCTAATAACGAAGATGTTTATAAGGCTACTAAAAGAAATACGTATTTTTTAGAAGTGTTTTAAAAATGGTTCAACTCACGTAAAATGAAACATTCAGACGTAATATTTTGGGAATCATATGAGAAAATAATAATAATCATTTCTAATTTTTCGTAAGTCATATACGTATGTAAGTGATAAGTCATTAGAGGGTTAACAAATTATGTACCAACTTAACGAACATTCCAACATACGAAAATAGTCCTATTCAAAAATCTACTAATCAAGCCACATCATTGTTTTTATTATTATTGCTGCTGCTCTCCTAATGTTGCTGATGTTTGTTTTTGAGTGGTGTTAATTTACTACAACAAACATACGTACAAATAACAACAACTAAAAATTAAACCACACAATATTAAAACAAACATGAACTAAAACTCAAAAACAAAAAATATACAAGTATGTACATTAGGGTACAACTTTATGCAATTTTTGCAAATATCCAAACAAGGTCTTGTAGAACAAGGAAAGGTATAAAGAAATATTATATTACCCTTCATTACATGGTGACGGAAACTTCCATCATAATATTCTTTTAAGAAAAAACAGTAGAAACCGTGTAGGGTAAATTTTTCGTTGTTGACAACATTGCACATTAGTAATGCACACATTCGATTATAGAGTTACAGTAAAAAAAGGGGAATCTCCAATAAATATGTTAGCTTTTTGGAATTTTCTGAAACGAGTCAGAAGCAATTTGTTAAATAAAAAAAATAAGTGGAACAAAGGTTTTTATGTAATATTTTGTATAATTTTTATCAAAATGCCTATAAATATTTCAAAAAACTATATGACGGAAACTTACATCATTATCCAATAACTACACTTGTAATATATTTGGAAAATGTATTTGTAGTAAACGTAGAAAATATCGTTTGTTTTTAGAGAAATATGAAGGAAAAAAAATACTGAAATGTATTTGGCTCATTTAAAGACGGTTGGCTATCAGAAGATGGTCTTGATGTTGAAAATTCTGATGAATAAGGTGCTATTAAAGTTGTGAAGGTGTTGGAGGAGGAAAATGATGATGATGAGGAGGATGATGTATTAGATGAAATCCAAGAATCTGATTCTCTAATAGAAGATGACACTATATACGATCAATAACCATCCCATAACCTATGAACAAAATGAGACATAAATCATGAAAATCGATGAACGCGTTTCGCTTTTATTCACAATTAAGTAAAGGTATGAATTTAAAAAATTTGCTCGAGATATGCACAAATTCCAAAAACCAACCACAAAATTTGTACATTAAAAACTTTGGGGATGTTTACAAAGCTTGAACCTACAAAAGAAAAATACGAGTATGGAACAACAATAAACCTTCTTTCACACAGTATTGTAGAACACTACAGTTTGCATACGTTAAAGGACACCTCAAGTTATACGAAAGGAAAAGAGAAGAGTCGATGAGGAGATATCTCAACTAAAAGAATTTGAGTTAACAGTAAATAATCGTAACTTTAAAGTAAAACATGAATTATATTTTACAATGATTGACGGCAAGACAGCACAGTCAGTAACAGAAATACCAGCAGCATCTTCTTGTTTTATTTGTGGAGCCACAACATCCAAGATGAATAAAATCGAAGAAGTTCAAGCTATGCCCGTAAATGAACAAACACTCCAATTTGGTATGTCAACACTTCATGCGCGTATTAAGCTGATGGAGTGTCTTTTGAATGTAGCTTACTATATTGAATTTAAACGTGGAAGAGTCGACTCAAATACTCGTCCGATAAAAGAAGCCCGAAAATGTTTGATAAAGCGTAAAATTAAAGAGAAAATTGGAATACAGGTTAATACTGTTAAGTAAGGCTCTGGTACGACAAATTCAGGAAATACGTCACGAAGATTCTTTGCTAATCCTGCTTTGATTTCCGAAATTACGAGTCTAGATGAAGACATAATCAAGAGGTTTTCAATAATTCTCGAAGCTATAACAATTACCGAGGCAGTAGATCCGAAAAAATTTGGTGATTTTTGTCTGGAGACGGCAAAAGAATTTATTGCACTGTAAGAGTGGTACAATATGCCACTTACACTCCACAAAATTTTGATTCATGGAAAAGATATAATTGAAAAGTGTATTTTTCCTGTAGACTTACTATCCGAAGAGGCTCAGGAAAGTCGTAACAAAGACTATAAAAAATATCGCCTTAAACACTCCAGAAAATGCAGTCGAATTGCCACGAATGAAGATATTATGCACCTAATGATGGTAATATCAGATCCCATGATCTCACATTTGACACCTTCATTTAGCCAGAAAAAACATAGTGATATAATTAAAAATAGATTTAAAATAAATAATAAATTACAAATTAAAAAAATCATTAAATTTTTTTTGTTAGTTAGGGCTTTTTACATTTTAGATAACGATATACATTTCTCTAACTTTCTTTATTTTGATTACTTTTGTGTATTACTATATAAATCAAACTAAATTTGTGATGAAATTAAAAATAGATTTAAAATAAATAATAAATTAAATATTAAAAAAATCATTTAAATTTTTTGTTAGTTAAGGCTTTTTACATTGTAGGTAACGATATACATTTCTCTAACTTTCTTTATTTTGATTAATTTTGTGTATTTACTATATAAATAAAACTGAATTTGTGATGAAATCACTACATTTTTTGACAAATATATTTTTTCCTCATCTCCATACAAAAATCCGCAGTGTGCGGCGCAAACGCATACCTACCACAATTTTGTTGAAGCACATTTGGATGTTCCATTAATGTTTTGCAATTTAGTTCTCTTTATCATATTTTTATGAAATTATGAATTATCCAGGCACCCTAACTTGAACCTAACACGAAAATATTTTGAAAACTTTTAAATCTATAAATGCTGTAATAGCATCGAAATACTTCACGTACCGGACACGCAATTATTACCGGCTTTAGACTTAATGTATGAATAAAAAATTGTATATTCTTACCCTAAGATTTCAAAATCAGATTTTTTTTCTTTTTCAGAGTTATTAAGAGCCTTACCACGTCCCATTTTGAATAAAAACTATCAAATTAAAAATTCTCTAGTCATTTATATTGAAAGAAATTGAAATCGTAGCCTTCCTGATTAATTTTAAAAGAATTCCTTATTAGAGTGACACACGAAACGGTACCACAGAAACACGTGTCTTTAAATTAATGCATAATTTTAGTATAACAAAATATGTATATTTTTTATTTCTTCAGGAAACTAAAGTCAACACTTTGAAATTTGGTTGCGAAAAATTATTTTTTTTCTGAACTTTAGTTTAGGAGATATACTTAGTTAAAGTTAAAAATGTGAATCCTTATTCCAGTGGCAGGCAGTGTATATGCCAAATCTCGCTTCCCTCTAGTAAATTTCGAAGTTGAACCTCAATATACAATTACATACATTATATTATAATAAATGACATACAATCAGTACATTACATAGATTATATGCATTTCATTTACAAAAAAATATTGTGAGATATTAAGTATTTTTTTTTTATTTTTTTTTTTTTTTTTTTGTTTGCTTTTAGTGATATTTGCAATTTTTTTTTAATAAATTATTGAAATTATTTTTTTAATTTTATTGGGGGAATGATTTTGTTCAAAGATAAAAATTCAGATTTTAGTATTAAATTGATTATAAAATTTAATTGAAATTTACAAAATAGTAATTAATTTCACTTAATTTGTAATATCATTTTGATTATCGGAGCAAAATCAAATAAAATTTTAATTAGTATTAGCAATTTCGTAACTGAAGTTCAATTTTTTTCGTGAAATTAAAAAAGGAAAAAAGCTTTGTAACTGCTGCTCTCCCAGAAGACAGATGGTTTCGAATATTGGACAAAAGTAGGTGGATCGCTCAGATGTAAATATCCGAAATGCAAAGGCTATTCAACAATATTTAGTAGCAAATGTGGTGCTAACGTGTGCCTTAATAAAAATAATAACTGTTTTTATAATTATCACATGGGTTAAGAATTATATAAATATATTTTATTTTTTATCTTCTTTATATTGAAAATTTCCATCATATGACTTATTATCCATTTTCTACCATTTACTTATAATAAAAACTTTTTAAAAAATTTTTTCTTTAGTATGGAGATTGAATTATGCCAGTGTGATTTATTTCACACAAAATAAATAAATAAATAAAAAAAAATAAATAATAGAAATGCAATGAAGGAATAAATTTTTTGTGATCGTTAAAAAAGTTCACTCACCAATTGAAAAAATTTTTATAGATAATTTTGATTTAGTATTAAAAAATTTAAATTTTCCACTAAATCACTTTATTTTTCATCATTTTTAGCGTCTTCTTTGATATGGTATAAAGTAATTTTACAAAATGTTTCTGTGCAAATTCTATGAAATCGCGATGTTAATACAAAATTTATAAACAAAAGAATTTATTATTTATTATTATTTTTTTATATATGTTTCCTGAAGTTTTAAATTTCTCAACATTTTATGATGCAAATTTAAATCCAAAATCATTTCCTAGCAATTTCATCCAAAATATGCACAAAAATGTGTTAAATTAGTTTCTAGTCAGATCATTGTTTAAGCGATAAGACCGATCAGTAATTTTCTTCCGAATACTTGACTATATCACAAAATTTGTCTTATTTAGCTGTACTGTACGATTTTAATATTCAATATTCTACTTTATTTTCTTCTCTGAGTTTGGTATATTTTGAATTTTTTCTTAACAATTTTTTTTTTTGTTACTAAATTGTTCATATTTTTCTTTTTTGTTTTCAAATATAAAATACTTATACTTGATTTTATTTTTAGATTCATTTAAAATATATAGTAAATGAGCTATATATTTCATTAAGTAATGTAATTTTATCATAAGAATACAGTATTCATTAATTATTCTAATATTTACATTAATATATACATTGTTTACATATTGTCAATTGCATGATGTAAACTTTATTTACTTCTGGCAGTAAATGCAGCGGTAATACTACAATAACAAAAAATTTGATAACCATGATTAGTCGTTATAAATCGATCAGTACGCATTTACATACAAAAGGCAGTTATTTTCCACTCATGAATTAAATCATTCTTTTTTAGATACAGATCTTGCAGATACAGATCCAGGCATATTACCAAAGTGAAGTGTAAGAAAAATTAAAATAAATTTATTAATATTGCGAAATTAAAATCGTTCTTATTATAATCGAAAAATAATTTCAAATTGAGTTGAAAATGTAAAAAAGAGGTACATGGAAAAAATTATGCCAACAATATTTTTTAATAAAAAATAAAATTTTATAATAAAAAAAAATATTAGATTTTATCCTTATGATTTATTGGTTGAAATTTTTTTTAAAAACATACACAAAACAAAAACAATTTTATGTATTTTGACAATTTCATTAAAATAAAATTATAAAAATAAGAAAATCAAAAAATATAAAATGCAACATTTAAAGATATTTGGAGTTAAGTTATCCCTATTTCCTTACAGATTTCCCCAATAATTAATTAAATTAATGTATCTTTCAGATGATTCGAAAACAAGTGATAATAAATGTATTTTACCTCATAAAATAATTATACATAAGTAATATTGTTTTATTATCCTTTATACATATTAGCTGGTGAGTTAATTTAGAAATGTCCGTCCTCATAGATAGCTGCAAGAACAGTTTTTCGTTCTATAATCTCTTTGAATGAATCGATTGTATTTGATATAGATCTTCTGTGATCATTTCATCTGGATTTTCCCGGTTATCCATGCTTCAGAAACGATTTTTTGCGCTTTGATTTCTAGTAATGGTTTCACTTTTTATCGTCCGTAACAACTCGATCCAAAAACGATTTGGATTTGTGGCGCATGCTAAGTCTCTATCCACCATCACTTTGCATGATGGTTTAAATTTCCATCATATGACTTTTTACCCATTTTCTAATATTTACATATAATAAATTTTTTTCCTTAAAATGGAGATTGAATTATGTTAGTGTCATTTACTTCACAAAAAAAAAAAAAAAAAAAAAAAAAACAGAAATGAAATGAAGGGATAACTTTTTCGCGATCGTTAAAAAAGTTCACGCACTAATCGCGATGAAAAATTTTTTATAGATAATTTCCTTGTTTTTGGATGAACCAAGTGCTTTTACATGTCTGAAAACTGTTGCATTCATCAGGCACTTATTGCACATTTGGAGACTTTGTGCCAATCTCCAATTCTTCATTTTCAAACACTTCTGGCTGGCCGGAATACTCTTTATCATGCACATCGAAATCACCACTTTTTGATATCAAAACCACATCTAGGACAAGTGAGTTATCAATTGGAACTAATGTTAAATTCTAATAACGATTGGATTTTTTAAGGTTAATTTGGTAACTTATAGAACGTGAAAGAAGCGTCAAAGGATCAGTATTCTCTTCCTGTTTAGTTTTTTTTTTATTTATATGCATGTATATTAAAACACACTATTATTTTTGTATCACTTTTACTAACTGTATAAAATTCCAATATTATACTTAATATACACGTATTCTTTAATGAATCCTAACCGAATTTACACAAACATTATTAGATATTATTTTTATTGTTTTACTTAAAAAAGTCTATTATATATTATGAAAAATTTTAAATATTCAAATTTACAAATAGTAAACATATTTTAATAAGAAAACAATTTCATTTTTTTTTCTATAAAACATTTACGAATTTGAATATTTGATTTTACTAATTCATTGATAGGTCCGATTTCAGTAAAAAATATAATTGATTTTATAAATTTAGTATTATAATATGAAATTTTATTTTTTCTGTGTAAAAATGTGAAATAAAAATTTTATATATTTTGTGAAATTAATCAATAGGAATTTGTAGGAAATTGTACTAACATAGAGCACACGTGGCCTGTTGCAACTTTGAGTTCCGAAGTCACCATTGACTCGAGTAACACCATATTTAATAAAAGTGTAAAAATCTTTTTAAAGACTTTTGGTAACTGTCTCATCAGAATTTTGATTTTAATAAAACCTATAATTTTACATTCCCTGCGCTGTTACACATAAGGTAATTATATCCAGATGCAAAGTGTTTTTTTAAGGTTAATTTAACTTGATTTTTTAAATTATATTCCAAGAAATATTATGTCTCGGAACTTCGGTGTTTTTAGATTTACGCAAAGTAGCCTAATTATTTTTGCCTTCAGTGTTAATGGTAATCATATCAAATACGTTTAGGATGTCATTGATCTGATCACAAGTTTCTAAATATCTTCTATTTAAAATTTTGGTTCCACCTTCAATACAAATAGAGGTTGGCCTAATGTTGACTTTAAACGAAGCTTATTTAAAAGCAAGAAAATATTTATCCATTTGTAAATTATATAGGTGTAAGAGAAATGCAAAGTAAAGTAATTTATCCTGCAGGAGGAGAAGCTTATTAATTATGCTTCAAATTTGACTAGTAATAGCATTTTATTACAACATTTCTAAACAAGTAAAAGTTTGTCTGTATATTGCTTACACAAGTGTTCGAAAACACGTTAATAGTCTGGAGAATTTCTAATATACTAAATATTTTCTATTTTCTAATCGATTTTAACTTTTTTATCTTTTTTTACAGAAACACAGTTATGTCAGGATTATAATTCCTTTACATTATATTGCAAAAAGGAATTGATAATAACAAAAGTTTTAAAAAACTGTGAAAAAGTAAAAATTTCACTATATAAATGAACTTTACAAAATTCAGGGTGGATGGGGTACAAGTTAGCGACATCCAATCACTTTAATATTTTGCACACAATGTTTTTACATAAAAAAGGACAAGCCTAGGGGAAGCTACAGTCGAAGTTTGAAAGTAGGTTTTTTTGGTAGCAGTCTAACGTTGTTACATATTTAGAGGGGACGTTTATAATTTTTAGAAATATATGCATCTAATTTATATTGAATCGTTTGAGCTTGAAAATGTGTGTGTTTGTTTTTAGGAAAAACTAAGTACATACATACACATTTATACATTTGTATACGTACATATATATTGTTTGTGTTGTTTCTGTTCATGTATGAATATGACCTTGGGCAATTATTTTTTTATTTTTCGCTTTAATTCAATGTGTGTGTTTATTGCTGCTGTTGTCAGCTCGCAAAATAAACACAATTGAGGCAGCGAATACAAATTACAGAAAAAATTAAAAAACAACAGCAGCAAATTAAAAAAAAAAAACAAGAATCTTTTTTAAATAAAAACCATGCAATTTTTATTTTTGCGAACAACTTCACCAACAATTGAGAGGATTCTTGGTAAATACTCATTTTTTGCTTTCATATTTTATTTTAAATTTTTTCGCTTTATTCACAAACAAACACATGTATACACACTTATATATGGTTATGAAAACAAATTTACTACCTACCCGCTTGACCTCAGTTTCGAAATTAGCGATTCTTCGCTAAAAACAAAGAACTTTCGAAACAAATATATTCGACAAAATATCGAGGATTATATTAATTATGAATGTTCGTACCACTGAGCTTTCCTCGATATTTTCTCCATCGTAAATATGCGTGTAATCTTTAAGAATTTCAAAAATATCTATGTCATAATATTCAGCTTTTATAAATATAATAACGAAATTAAATGTTTCGGGAAATTGTTTAAGCAACTAAATTTCTCAAGGATTTCTTATGTAAATAAAAAAAGTAAACGTATTATCTTGTTCGAGCATGCAAAAGACTAAAACAAAGATAATATAGTGACATTCTTGAGTCGTAGTTCATAATATTACCACTCATATAGGTAGGTAGGTAGATGGTACGTTGCACAGTACTCGGAAGAGTTGCTGTGCATCCACTGGGAGACCTAGAGATTCATTGTGAGTCCCTTCGTAGAATTTATAGAAAAAGTAGAAAAAGTGGTAGTAGTGTTAAAGTGATTTAAGATGGAAAAAGATTAGAAAGCTGAGACCAAAAAAAGAACAGAAAAGTTCTTTTTATTAATTTTATTGTTAATTATATGAATTATTATTTTTCGAATGTAATTTATTATAATCTAACCATTTTTCTAATTTTTGATATATTGCGTTATATTTAAGTAAAACATAACTTTAAAAGTTAAATTGGCTTTTAATTTTAGATTAGGAACAAAATGGAAATGAAACAAAAAGAATACTATTGTTTTCAAACTATTGCCAGTTATAATAATCAGAAGTTGCTAGTAATATCAATATCGAATAATATTCATAATTTTTTGATATCGCAAAGGAATCACTAACGAATATTTTTACGTTTCGCTATTGATATCGCCAAAGGTTCACTATTAATACAGTAGACGAATCTTCGAGATCGGAAGATTTGCTGCCACAAAGTATGCTATAATTAAGCTCAAGGAGCCCATATTCTGATCTCCAAGGATGGTCGTTCTCCAATGATTTGTGAGAGCAATTGTTCACAAAATTTTCGAACATGATATTATTATCGAAGTTTGTGGTCAGCTGGGTGCCTACATATTTATATAAATGAATAAGTTTATTCTTGTATGTATTTAAGTTAGTGTTTATATAAACACATACATTTACATATAGAGTAGTGATGTGCCCTTGTACTACTGCCTCCTTTTACTTGCTCATACGCATAAACACTCATACTTACATACACACACATATACTCGCTCACTTATAGTTTACTATTACGTATGAGTAATTTGAATAGAAATTAAAGTTCAATGTAAATAAATATTCAACGGTATTTGTTGTTTTTTATATTTTTTTTTTTTTACATTTGATGTAGTTTGTGCTGTTTCTATTACACTGGTCAGCAAGAAAAAAGTCCTCCATTAAACAAAAATACGAATCTTTTTTTTTAAATTTCTATCAGGTCTTGAATTTTTTATGGGCATGTCTAATATTTCCTCTATATTGAGGCAATTATACAAGTATATTTCAACATTCACTCAAGTTGGTACTATTTATATAAATAAAACTCCAACGATGTAGACGAAAATTGTGTTCAAGTCGTCCTACATTATTTTTTTTATCTGCTCAATAATTTCGTAGTTATTCAGAAATTAGTAAGAAAAAAAAAACTCTTGCTAAACTGAAGATTCTTTTGTCTTAAAAGTTCTTCTAAAAAGTAACAAATATTCAGTTTTTTATCCATTATCATTAAGTTGGGAATTCGAATAAAACATAATACAAAATTTTCGTAATAACTTTTAATGGCGTTAATTTTAAATAATTTTAATTTTAAAATTAATTACAATATCTGTCTCTGGAAGATTAGATTTAACAGCAGATTGAATTTTTGCAATCCGATCGTATGTCGGCATGAAGTTGGTATTCAAATAAAAATGTACAAAATAAAAAATTCGATTTTTTTGCAACTTTATTGCACTTACTAGAAAATATTGATTGAGTAAATTTTAACAAAAGTATTACATTTCAAGGTAAAAAAAGCTTAATAAGGACCTAGATAATGAGATGAAACTTGGTTCAGAAAGAGAAAAACTCAAAAGAATGAATTCCAAGTATAAAAAGTAGAGAAGCTCCTGACAGCTATGCCAAACATGTTTGGCCGCGTAATGGCATATTGTGTTCATTTCTTCAAAATCAAATATAAGTCAAAGCTCCTCAATGAAAATAAAAATATTTTAAATATTTTGTATTAGCCTGGAAAACATCTGTTATTGCTGACTTTTCCCATGTTCCAAGGTATAAGTTTTGTATATCGAATAATCGATAAAATGGACCTGAATATTCTCAAACAAAAAACAATAATTTGTCTATAACAGATTTACTTAAAATGCGATTATTTTGCTTCTTTAGTCTGAATAAAGTCGAATAATCATAACAAAGAGTGTCATAAAAAAGACATTGATTACACTCGTAATATCCAACAGCATTTTTAACATTTTCTGAATAGATTTAGAATTTTGTCGGTGCAATAGAAGCACCCAAAATTAAAACTGTCACTTTAGCCCCACAGAGTTTTCGTTATTTAAACTACCCAGAATTTTATCAATTGTAAAGGAATTGGTTCTAAGTTAAAAGCGAATTTAAGAAGGTCCCAGCAGTGCTTAATTTTCATTATTAATTTTAAATTCTTATAGAATAGATACAGCAAGAAAATTTTGTAAAAGTTCTTAAAAATTTATTTCAGAAGACGCATCTAAAAAAAAATTTAAAATAATTTAGTTAAAAATTTATTTTTATACAAAAAGATGTATCAGAAAAATCTGGAGAAGAAATATTACCAATGGTTGACTTTATTTTAATGCTATTAATTTTTATTAAAAAAGAAACATGTTATGTTTTATTTTAACGCACACTTTATTCTTGTTTAAGGTAGAATCATTCTGCCGACCAGTGTTATTTTTCTATTTATTCATAGAGGTGGTTAGTAATAAAAGAACCTTGTAAATTAAGTATTAAATAACTAAATAGTTTTATAAGCTAAATACAAAAACTGTAGCCACAAAACTAGATAAATTGTAAATGAAAATCATCTCTGATTTACATACATATTTAAGTACTAAATAAAATATATCGTCGCTGCTCCGATAAAAACTTTTATGTGTTTTTTTATTAGGTTCCCAGGAGAGTGGAAAAACATTTTATTTGTAATTTGACAAGTTTCTTTGAAACTTATACGATTAGTTGGAACCTTAGCATAATAACTACTGATAAGTGACCGGTAATAAAATCTTTCAAAAAATTACACATCTTATTTTGCTGGAACATTTTTAATCAAATTAGTTTTTGATTTGGAATACTTTTTACATATAAATGTTTTGGTTTGTAAAATTTTATTTTAAAAATTTTATAAAGTTTCCAAGAAATAAGTTATTCAATGTGGATATGGATACTTAAGAAATAATTAGTTTTTTCTTCCACTTGCTACGTTTTCTCTAATGATGTCCTTAATAATAATAAGTCTAAAGCAGTGGAAATAATTTAAGAATATTATAAAATTAATATAATCAGCTGAAATATAAATTGTTGCATAAAGGTTGCCTGTGGTTTGGTTGGTTTTAATCCGATTTATTCCGACAAAACGATTTTGTTTTTTATTTTTGTGTCTCTTTATTATTAAATGTACTAATATATAAATTAGAAAGATTATAATATACAAATTAAACACTTTATTAATTTATTTTAGTTAATAAATATTAATTAAAAATTAATAATTTAGTGATCCAATTTTCGTAAAATTGGCTGTAAATCTTTATGCATATAATTTTTAAAGATGTAAACTGTTACATTTTGATTCCTATATTTTGGATTTTGCTTCATGCAAAGATACAATTTTACTTTAAGGAGTTTTGTTTTATTTATTTTTTGTGATATTAGTATCCAGTCGTCTGGGTATCCAAATTTGTACATTACTACATTCCTTTAATACTGTTCATAGTGCGCTCTCCAGAACTCTTTCCAGGTCTTATTGAATTGAAATTTACATAGTGTTACCATACTTATTGTAGTTGATCTTTTTTATTGTAATTATTTTCATTACTTCAACATTATATAATTTTTAGGAATTTAAAAGTACTGGTTTTTAAGATATAATGATTTAATTTTCACATCTCCAACTTTGGCCTTTTAATTTTTAAGAAAAAAACTTTATAAATATCATTGTCTATAATATGAAGCCAGGGATCAACAATCTTTATTTTCGGAGTTATTAACAATTAAAAAAGTAAAACTTTTTTAGCATTTTTTCAATTTTAAAAACGTAAAACTTTTGGACCAGAAAGGAGCTTGAGTTTAAAAGTTTATATTTATTTTATAGCAAAAAGCTCTAGTTAATTTCATTAAAATCGGAGATGTCAAATCAGAAAATCAACGTTTTCTGTCCGTTTTGATTTTATAAAATCTCTAAATACGTTGTTTTAGTTTAACATAGTTATTGATTAGTTATAATTTTTTATGAATGGTTCTATATTCTAATTAAATTTTGACAAAAAATTGAAAGAAAAATTGCAATTTTTTATTTGAATTTATACATATTTTGTTGGAGTATTTTATATATGACCACAAAGCTGATTTTGCTAACTTCTAAACCAATCAAGATAAGTTAAAACGCTTTGGTGGTCACATGTGAAACCAATAAAGGTTCAAAATGATGCAAAAAAATATCTAAAATTAACACATAAACGATCACTATCATGGAGCAGCAGCAACGACGATGTGATAAAATTTTGTATATTGTAAACAAAATGAAAGTGGGAAAAGTGAGAATTTCTTTTAAACAACTGAATATTGCTTTAATTTCAAATTCATACACAGTACATAAATGATGATACATTGCAAAAATATAACAAAATTAGATAAAATCATATAACAGAGTAATAAAAATTTAAATTAAATTTTTCTTTTTAAAGAAAACAAGCTACGAGTATACATTTTATAAATAATAAAAATAGCTCATACGCCACGATATGTTCACATAAATGACAACATAATTTTAGCAATTAAAACTTTTCTTTTAGATAACAATAAAAAGAGATAAGTTTAAACTTTTTACATAAAAAAAATATAACAATTCTTTGAAAATATCGTTTATGATTTACGGGTAGGAAAACTAAGAAATATCCTTCCTTTAAGCCTAATATTATAGGTGATACAAGATAATATAAATACCTTTCATTATTGCTAAAATATATGCAACTCACTAGTTAAAAAAATTGCTCAATTTAAATCTGCAATCAAAATACTGGCAATAACTCCCATTTTATAAATTGTATCTCAAATCAAAATTAATTTGTTCTGCTTATCCTTCTTTTTATATATTTATATTATATATAGACACTGATATAACACATATTGTTATTAGAATTTTTTAAAAGACAATTTAAAGATGAATGATTAAACCTGAACTAGGGCTACAAAAAAAAAAGGAAAAAAAACTGTACACGTAAAATTTAGTGCATACAATTCAGCTTATATAAATTTTTAATTTTTAATTTTAAATTTTAAATTAAAAATAATATTTTTAATAAAATATTTGGTATTTTCTGGAATACCCTCCTTAAATCTTTATTATGTTTTCTTTACTTTACTTCGAATGGTTACTTTATTCGAATGGTTCCACTTATTTTTATACTCTATTTTTTTAGTCAGCTTTAAGTATTATTATTATTATTATTATTATTATTATTATTATTATTATTATTATTATTATTATTATTATTATTATCATTATTATTATTATTTTATAAAACATTTAAAATCTCTTCACCATCATATCTAATGCCAAAAATTATTTTTTCACAGTCTACCAGAATCTATTGCTTAGCATGTCCACTTTTTCAACATTAGTTATGCAAAGGCCGTTTGTTGTCTGCGTAACTAGGTTTTGGAACTCCATATTACCATAAAATAATATAAATTTGTTTATTCTATTTCACGATTTAAAAAACTAATTTTGTTAGTTTGTTTTGTTGTTAGAATCTTGTTGATTCTACTATCGCTATTTAATTTTTGTGGTTATCATCTTTTTATAGGATACAAGGTCCATAATCGTGAAAGGAAATACTTGTGCTAAAAGCGTATAATCCACTACATTTAAAATGGATAGTTTTGATTGGCATATATATATATATATATATATATATATATATATATATATATTGGGCATATAGCAGCACTATTGTAATAATGAAAAAAAAGATGAGGCAAAAAAAAATAGAGTTCGTTGTGTTTTCTAATGATAGAAATTAATCTTTTCTGGCGGCACTAATTTGCGTACATTTCGCTATTAAAAGTATTATTAGTCATGAATGAATAGTATCTTTCCAAACATGTACACATGTCTTGCTAGACCAAAAATTCATTCGATAATTTCCGTTTTTTTATACGATATTTATCTAATAAATTTCCCATAATATCTGTGATATGGAATTTATGCCCAGAATGTTATAAAATGTCCACCAGTGCATAGTTTTTATCACCCTTTGGGCAGCATTCATATTTTTGAAAAAAATTTGTCTCATTAATTTTCGTCCTCTATTTTGCCTTCACATTTTTTCTAGCCTTCTTATTAGGAACTTTTTTAACTTCGTGGTTTTTCAAGTCAGCTTTTTTTACCTTACTGATAAGAGATACTGAGAAATTTAAAAAGTGGGTCACATTCCATCCATAGATGTAGAGTTTTGTTTTTAATTTTTTTTTTCAACTCAGTTCAGTTATTTAGAGGGTATATTTAGTAAATAACTATTTAAAACTTAAAGAGGTTTCAACTCCCAATTGAGACAAATAATGTTTTTAATAAATAAAGTTTATTTAAATAAATACAAATCGATTGTGGTGTAGCTAGTAAGACGACAGGTGAAAAAACAGAAGAATTATTGTGATACGTGGGTGAAATCTCAACCGAGCCAAATATTTTTTCTTCTGCATAAAAAAAATCAATATTCAAAATAACACTTTCGGTGCGCGAATAAAATTTGGATATCGCGAAAAAAGAAATCCATCATTTATAACACCAAAAGTGGAAGCTGTTTTTCGTGTCGTTTAGTGGATGAAGTTTTTTCTGCGTTTCTACTAGGTTTGTCATTCTAGGGTTCTTTTTAAACAAACGAAACTTTTAAATTAAGAATAAAAAATTATTCGATAAATTTTTAACGATTGGTCGAATAATTTTTTAAAACAAGTTGTTGTTAAATTATTATATTGTACACAAATGCCTTACTAAGTTTTATTTAGTTGGAAAACCCCGTCGAAAGTGATTGAAAATTTCGCTAGAATTTGTATATAAAATTGTAAATGACGTGTTAATAGATTTTGGGTTAAAGCCTTTTACGGACTCTGAGATATAGTATCATATGGAAAAATTAGAATAGCATTTCTAAAGATTTAAACAAAACGCTTAAAAATGGAATAAACAGGAGAAATACAAGTTATTCTTAATTTACTGGAAAATTTCCTGTTCATACTTTTTTTTTTAATATTCAACAAAAAGCGAAAGCTTTATTTTTGAGATTTTTTCATTTATTATTTATTTCAAACATTATCTTAATGATTCAAGCGATGTGGAAACAACATAATATTCTAAAATATATGATGATGGTTTGTTAGCTGAACTTAATAAATAAATAATATTAAAAATTAAAAAAAAAAAAATTGAGTTTAACTATATTCATGATCATTCACTTTATTTAGTTTTCCAATGTTAATTTTAGGTTTATTTTATGTTAATAAAACCAAAAATTGGTTTAAAAATTCTACTTTTTGCATTTTTTAAACTTTTTATTTTGACAATATATTCGTTCCATTAATCGAAGAACTTTTCAATTTATTTTATAAAACATGTAAAATCTCTTCACCATCATATCTAATGTCAAAATTTATTTTTTCACAATCTACCAGAATCTATTACTTAATATGTTCACTTTTTCAAAATTATATATGCAAATAAATAGTTTAAAAAACTAATTTTGTTATTAATAAGATCGTGATTTGCTTGTTGATTCTACTATCGCTTTTTTTATTTTTACATGTGGTTATCATCTTTATAGGATACAGGCTCCATAACCGTGAAAGGAAATACTTGTGCTAAAAGTGTATATTTACAAATGTTAAGTTAGACTAAGAATATTTGAACTGTCAAACATTATATCTTAATCGACTGGTCTTAATTGGCTTAAGATTTTTTCATAAAATAAATAAAAATAAATAAAATTTCGTTCACGCATAATAAAAGTTATAAGCCTACAAGTGTGCACGGATCTTTTCGTGAACAGTGCTTAGTGTAGGAAATATTCACAAATTTCAAGTGAGTTAGGGAGCTCAATGAGTTCCAAAGATGCTCCTTTATATATCAAAACTATCGTTTTAGTTTCAGTTGTCATTGAACATTAAAAAACACAATTTTACGAAATACAAAATATATAACGTTTGCGGAATAAAATTGCAACATAATTAATAATAATATTCTAAAAATTAACATAAATCTTAAGTATTTTCTCCAAAAGATAATTTATTATGTCAGTTTTACATGTTCAAAAATTTCCTATTATTCGATCATTATACTTTATTTTAACTTGAAATTTTGTCGGCAAGATTTTACAGAAACTCCTTTGTTTAAATTGGTTCAAAACTTATTAAACAATTTTAATATAAAAATGCTTGGAAATTTTAAATTGTAAAATTTCAATTTAGAAGTTTTTCCAACCCCTCAAAATTATCGTGTCATTATATACGGACATTTAAGTAGTTTTAAATATTATTGGACAATAAATCTCGATGTTTCTTTTTATGAAATCTATCAATCTAATATATAAACCAAAAATACAGTAAAATTAGATTTTAGAAAAATTAAAAAAAATAAATAAATAAAAAATAAAAATCGATACAAATTTATTTTAATTCCTATAATGTTTTCTCTTTGAAAATCTTTTGAACAGCGTTTATGTATTAATTTAAATGGATTTATATCTATCGAAAAATATATTTTCTCTGACTCTCATTGCCATCTAAATTAAAATATTAACAATTTTGTATGGGGTAAATATAAAAATAATCGAAAAAATTACAAAATTTTTTCAAGGTAGTTATCCTTTTGTCAATATTTTGGAAAACAACTAAAAATTGGATTTTCATAAGATTTTTTACAATATAAAGAGAAGGCATGTGGTCATCCAAAATTGATGACAAAAGCTCAGTATCATAAGTATAATGTTTTTAACCATCTCCGAAATTTGCAATTTTATTCCGCATTCCGCATACGCTACTTAACAAAGAAACTTGTATTTTTAGTAGTTTAGTGTCATAAAAAAACTTATCAGATTGCTTTCGTACTTAGTTAAGGTATGTTTGTACGCATTTTTCAAATACATATTTACATAAATGTACCACCAGTACTGACTGTGTAAATAAATGTAAAAAAATATATTTATTAAATTCAAAACTCGCATACAAATATTTTTTTTTTTTTGGCACATTTTCATTTCTAACACATAAAAATAAATTGGTTTAGCAAAAAACTCAATTCTCAAATTTATGCTAGAAAAAAATTCCATATATAAAAGTAAAAATTCATAAAAGAAAAAAAAATTTGCTATTATAATAAAATATTCATTATACTAGAGAATAAATACTTTTAAGTTTTCATATACACGAAGAACGTTTAATTAAATCTCAATGAAATTTCATGCATATTATTATGAATTGAAAAATAAAATAATAAGAGCAAACATTTGTGTTTAAAAAGCAAATGCACAAATTATTTGTGATATGCCCTTCACAATAAACAAGTAAAGTATTTAGGTTGTATATTTCATTTGGAAAAATTGTGAATAAATATGAACGATTTTCTATTGTGTGTAGAAATTGTATAGAAAATGTAATTTCTGTTTATAATTAAAAACCTTGACCGAACAAAAAGTACTTGAACAGTAACTGTTGATTAGAAATTCTTTAGAAAGAAAAATTATTTTGATAACGAGAACTAAGACAACAGCTTACAGAATATGTTGAAAAAAAGGGGCTTAAAATTCATCTCTATAAATTGAAGAATTTAAATGACCTAGAACTTTAATAGTTTTACTTGCAAATAAATAAGACAGTGTAACAGTGAAAATATACTTTTGAAATTACCTAGTGTACATTGTAGGCCACATTTGGTAGATTATTATACTATTCTTAAAATTTTCGATACACCATCCAAATCTTATAAAAGGCGATTTTTTACGACTTGACGGAAAAAAATATATATATATTTTTTAATTTTTTCAATTTTTAACGGTTTTATATAGAAGAGAAATTAAGTCTTTTAAATATATACATTTGTTTACATTATATGGACTTTTTTTCAACTTCCCCGCTACTTTTTCTATTATTTTATATGAAACCCTATCATCCTGTAAATTTATCTGGAATCTGCAATACCTAGGGAGTAGTACAAGCCCTCATTTGTTAATATTAATTAAGAATTAATGAAGTTACAATATTTTTAACTTGTTCACATGAAGTATATACTTCAACAAAATATAAAATAAAAAAAAATAAAATTGCGGTCTGAAACTTAATTGCAAATTTTTACTAATTTGAGCTCGCTGATTTCAAATCTAATCTCCATATCAGCTCGACTTTTCGAGATATACCGTTATGTCCAAAATTAAGGCACTTTCACTACATACGGATAAAAAAAATCCGAAAATATGCAACAATATTATCTTTAAGCCGTGCTTACATTGTTTTTAAATTTGCCCAGTAGTTTCAGAGATATCGTTGGTTTTGAAAAAAAAATAACAATTTAGAAAAAAATTTTGTTTTGCTTTTAAAAATTCATAAACAATAAAAATGCGACAAAAATCACATTTTTGGTCTAAAAGCATTTAGTTAAGCATATTTTGAATGAAATGAGCCTTATTTCATTGCAATAGGTGCACAAATTTTAATTTTATTCACAATCTAATGAGAAAACTTAATTGATAAAAATAGCGACTTCCATAAGAAAAACATTTTTTAATGAGTATGTTGCAACAAAATTGAACTTTGTTTGTGTTGACTGTATATATATATATATGCACACACTTACAATGTACGACTTAATGGTTAAAAAATTACCCAAAAAAGTCCATATCATCGGTACTTCAAGTTGAGCTCGAATTTAAAAAAAGAACTCAATTTTTTCGTTATGTAATGCAAATTTAAGGTAAATTTATAAAAGTAGAAGGTTCAATATGAAATAATAAAAAAAATGCCGCGGAAGTTTGTAAAATTTAAGTGAAAATGAAAATCGTTAATATTTTTAGCAATATTTCAGCAAAAGATAGTGTACTATGAAAAAAGTATATATATTTAGAAAGATTGATTTCTCGTCTATCTAAAGCCGTTAAAAAAATTAAAATTGGTAAAAAAAATTAATTTAAAATTTTATTATTAATTTTTTTTTTTTTTATTTTCTTAAAAGATAATTTTTTTATAGGTAACTTCACATTTTGAGGGAATATCGAAAAATCCAAAAATTACAAAATTATCTACACTCAAAAAACTAATAATTTTTTTTAGTTATTAAAATAATTCATTCAGTTAAAAAAAAATTAAGTTGGCACTTCTCACCAAAATGATTATATCATTTACGCATAATTGTAAAAACTGAAAAATTATGATTTTTTCCAATTGAATAAAATAATGATTCAAAATTCTTTTAATTTTAAACAAAGTGCTGAGTTAAACGAATCAATAAGTTTATTAGGAAAAAACCAATATTTTAATATATTCAATCAAGTAGATTATTGTATAAACAGAATTGTTAACTGAAATAATAATATGTATTATTTCAATTTTATTTTTAATATTTCTTTTTATTTAAATTTTTTTGATTAAGTCAGAATATTTTTTGACATCTTACTATATTTGTTTTAAATTTTTTTATAACCCTTTTTTTGTATTTTAATGTTATTTTTTTATTCCTTTTAATCTCCTCCAAATTCAGCTCTTAATTTTTTTTTTTTTTTTTTTTTTTTGCATTAACTTCGGCGTCTCTAAACATTTTGATTTCGCAACAAATATTCTACAAGTTCCGCAGAGAATTACCGTTTAAAGATTTCTTGGGTAGCAGATATTTTTAAAAAGGGTATACAAGAATTGAAGAATGTATGGTTTTTTCTATTTAAGATTTTAAGTTAGGCAGTCACAAGGCATTTATAACATCACACATTTACTAATTTCCCAGCAAAAACTTTTTGATTCTTGGTAATGACAACTACTTATTAAAGTAGTTTCTTGGTAATGAGGTGTCATTTTTTATTTGCCTACTCTGTATTACATAAATAACTACTCAATAGAATAATAGCCAGTATTATTGCAATCAGGTGGATCAGTTGGGTATAGAGCTGGATTTAACCCAGCAAAAACTTTTTTGTTTTCGGTAATGGCAACTACTTATTAAAGTAGTTTCTTGGTAATGAGGCATCATTATTACTTAGCTAATCGGTATTACATAAATAAGTACTCAATAGCATAATAGCACAGAGTAATATTGCAATCACGTGGATGAGTTGGCTAGAGAGCTGGAATAACAATCAGAAGGTTATTGGTTCAACCCCATTCTGATGCTGTTAGTCTTTTATAACAAAATGTCTAAATGTCTAAACTGACGGCAAAATTTTCTTGTTTTTTCTTTTATTTTCGTTAAGGTACATATTTTTGATATAAATAACTACATGAATTTGTGAACAACTCAAACAAAAATAACTAGTTATTCAAGCAAAAAATAAGTATTTTATTTTTGATTCAAATTATACCTGCTAGCTTACCAGGAAAGTAAAGTTTTGGCTGGGTTGGATCATAAACAGGTATAATACGTGATAAAATTTAGTTTAAAATATTGTTATTAATGATATTTAAGCGATAACATAAACACTGGTGTTGTACAAGATTTTTGTAGATTTTGATACTTACCTGATAAGGGGAACCGTACCCAAAACCGATTTTTAAAATGTATATATAAATATAATATATATATATATATATATATATATATATATATATATATAAAACAAAAAACTTTTGATGATAATTGGTTCAATAAAAATCCCGTAGCTACCTAAATTTCAATTTAATTTTGAATTTAATGGAATGACGAAAGCAAAGGAACGTAGATTTTAAACTTTATTTAAATCTTTTATATTTACTACAAATAGGAAATAATTTAATTAAATTTTTTTAAATTAAACTGTTTTTTTCTATATCAAAATAACACTAATGATATCAAGTTTTAATTTACAATATAATGATACATCAATCTTTCAAATAGTTTAAATACTCAAACAATTATTTAATAATTTTAACATTTTTTCAAATTCTTTTTAATATATTTTAAAGCAAATCACTTTATACTTTATTTGAAACATACTTGGGACAAAACTAAAAACATCTAAAAAAATGTAAGTAACTCATTCCATATAAAATCGAATAAGTTCCAAAATTTGTATCAAATTTAAAAGAAAATAAATCTGTTTACTCTTACAAAAAAGTCTTTAAAAAATATTACATCGTTGTATAGCCTTTTGTAGAAAATTTTATAATAAATTGCATTACCGCTTGAAAAATTTCATATTTAAAACTTTTCTTTCAGTATTTAACCAAAACATATACAAATGTATATGGCTGACAAGCTTGATTCTTCTACTATCAAAAAAATCTTAAAAAGTAAAAATTAACAAGAGAATAACAGAATTTATACAGAAAGTTAACAAAAAAAACTGTTTTTTTTTTTTTTTTTTTTTTTGAGAGCATAATTCAAATATTTTAATGATTTTTACTTACACAATTATGCATATTTTCAATTAACATTTTTTTAAGATTTTGCTTGAAAAATTATCACATTTTTTTATGTGTAAATATTTTTATTTAGCTTCCAAAATAAAATTGTCTCAAAATACGTAAAATATTCTTTATGTTTAATTTAATAATATCTAGGATAAATATTATTTTTGTATAAAAAATTTGGCGAAAACTTTTTCTGTGTTGTTACTAAAGCGCTTTATGTAAAAAGTTCTGGTTAGATTTTGATTTGTGAAACAAAAAATATTTTTCATTAACTGATAAAACTAGTACTTAGATAAATTATTTTTCATCAAAAGATGCATTTTTAGTCGTATGGTCCGTAAAATTTAAGCATAAATTTAACGAAATTTGAAAATTTAGAATTTCGGAAATAACAAAATTATTTACTATTAGAAGAATTTAATATTTTACAAAAATGAATAAAAATGTTATATAAATATTAAAAAAAAGTGAAATAAAAATTTTTCATTAAGCAAGTGCTAATTTTTAAAACCTATTGATTTAAGATTTTTCGAAAGAAGATGAAAATTTTTGGATAGACAATTTTAAATATAAATTTATCATTCCTTATTCTAATTACAGCAAATTAATTTTTTCCAAAATAATTTTTATTTTTTCCTTATTGTAAATTTTTCTTCGTGTTTAATTTTTCTTAGTTGAAAAATTCATTTTTTTTATTTTTGGAGGGGAGGGGAAATTTCCTTTTTTCCCCGTGGTACCGCGCCTGCTATTTGTATCTTGCTCTTTACAAATTTTTTATAAAATATAAATAATAAAAATAAATATTTTTCAATATTTGGTTTGAAATTTTATAACAAACATCAAACTTTTATTTGTTATTTCGAAAATATTTATAGCCAGTTAAAAAGTATTTGATTCAGTTATTCATTTTATTAAATTTTAATACAAAATCAAAAAAATAGTGTTAATTGAACAATTTTATTCAAAAAATTTTTTTTTTCTGCGTACTCAACTAAACCTAATTCTCACACTAGGTCATTTCAAAAGTATATTCAACTTTTTCAATTTTGTCACATAGTGTAATTCATGGCGTAACCAGTACAAGGTGTCATTATAAACTCAGCTGATTATTTTTTGCTTCATTTTTTAGTGTAAGACTGAAATGTCAATTTTTTTACGTTTGCAAGTATTGTAAAGTAAATTTTTCGGTGCTGAAATTTGTATTTTTAATAAAGAAAAAAGTATTGTATAGAAATATTTAATTTATTTCATTTTAGGAAAACATTAAAAACAAATTTCTTGCAATTTATTCCTATTATCTTCCAATTTCAACAATCTTTGTTAACAATTTTCTGTTGCTTTTTTTATGTTTCAGTTCTATTTAAAACGAAAAAATGGCTCCTATTATTGCATTATTGTATTTGTTGCCTTTATGCATATACCTTTTTAAATTGTTGTAAAATGGTAAAATTTTTATTTTATTTTTAATCCTTAATCTCTGAAATCTAATGTAGGGCTCTAGCCAATTTGGCTTGTAGCTTAAATAAATTCTTAATTTATATTTATTCAAGTATTGAAACAATATTTTAATTATTTTTGCATAAATTTATTGTACAAACTTGTATATAAATATTTGTTTTTTTTCCAAAATATTGGCATAACATTCTTTCGCACACACACATACTTACTGATATATAAACGCCTGCATACACATAAGAATATAAATCACAAAGTATATTTTTTGCAAAATACTACAACTACCAACACTATTACCACCACTACAACCGTCATCAGCATACATTAAAATAACCAAACAAAGTGGTTGGTTAAAAAAAAATCCACTAAAAAAAAGCAAGAAATGGAAAAAATCCAACTCAATAGATCCAACTCAAATAGATACTCTGCAATAGAAATGAAGAAAGAAAATATTAAAACAAAAAAAAGCGAAAAAAAAACTAGAAAAAAACAATTTATGGAATGTCTGTAGTAAATGACCAAATGGTAACAAAAACCAACAGAAAATATCCAGCCAAACTAGAGTAGCCAGCCAACCAATGAAAATATCGTCATCATGATGATGACAACGATGCTGATGATGATGATTCTTGATAAAAATTTTATAGTGGCACTTTTGTTTAAACTCAGCAAAATGAAAAAAAAAAAATAAAATAAAAAAAAAAAATAAAATAAAAACTCAACAACAAACTGAAATTTAACTCTGCTTATGAAATTGATATCATTGATATTAAAATTGCAATTGCAAATGCTGGTAGCATGAGCCATAGTACTTGCAGTTCATTTTGTTGCTATTGTTTTTTTTTTACCAATTGTTGTACGCTTTAATAGTGTTACTGAAAAGTCACTAAATATTAAAAGGCTTTTTCTTGCGAAAACAAAAAAGAGCATATTTTTATTTTTTGTATTTTTTATTCATAATGGATTTAATAAAACTGCGAGTGGTTTTCAACACGTCTGTTGAGAGAAGTTTATTTCTTATAATTCTTTTAACAATGCAACACATTTAAAATGATTAGCATAAGAAAAACGATAAAATATCATTAAGAATTAATATTATTGAGGAAATAGAGTTTAAGAATATATAAAATGTGATAAGTCTATTCCACTGTGCACAAAAAGGTTAATTTAAAATCTTTTACGATTTTTAGAACTTATTTTAGTAAGACCGCAGAGTGCACCTTAGCATTATGGAAAATGTTATAGTACAAGATTATCACTTTAAATGTTTATATATTTTAAAATTCCAAATAAATATATCAAAATATTAATAAAATGTAGACCATTTGAAATAAATTATTTATTAACATAAAACTACTACATTTTGAAGGGCCTTATGTTTGCGTCTTAAACTTTTTGCGAAAAATACTTTTTTACCATTTTAGATTAAACATTTAGTGTAGATTTTTTTTTTCCGCCATAAGAATAAAAAATAATACAAACGAAGTTTGAATTCCTCTATAGATTATATTCACGCACTGTTACCAGATAATTATAGTAAAAAATCGTCAAAATTCGACGAAAAAATTGTTAAAATCGTCATAATATTTTTGAAATTGTCAAAAAAAAATCGGAAAAATTAAAATGCATATTTTTTGGCTATTTATGTCCATATTAAAAAATAATTTTAAATTTTGAAACTATTTTTTTATTAAATAAACTTTCAGCATTGTTTTATATTATACAAAATTTGAAAAATAGGAATAAATTTTCTTTTTATCACTAATAAAGGTTTTGCCTTTGGCCGGACTCAATGACTTTCTCCTATATTTATTCGTTGAGTAAACTTTTTTTAGAAATAAAAAAATTTTTTAAGTTCCGGTATATCAATAAAAAATTAAAATTGCATAAATCCTCTCAAGGATTTTATAAATATAATCATATTATATATAACTTAAAAGGCGTTTGAACTTTTAAACAGAATTAATATGATTTAAATCGCATATGTATTAATAAAGATATTCAGAAAAATATATCATAACTCTTAAACTGAGAGCGAGTGGCCGCATTTTTTTATCTCAAATAAAAGTACTATTGAATCATTATAAAAATAGTTTAAAAATCAAGTGGGGTGGTGATCCTAATTTACGGCAAAATAAACTCAATTGAAAAAAATACTCAAAAAATCAAATATATTGGTTTTATTTTCAATTAAATTTTTTACTACTTAACACATTCTTCAAAATTTCAAAATATAAGTTTATAGTCCTTTTCTTCCTTTCTATCTACTACAATACAAAATCTGATTTAAATAGGAAAAACTAGCGTGTGTGGACATTTGAAATTGTCATTTTTTTAACAAAAATCGTCAAATCGCACTTTGGAATCTTTACAATAAAAAATCGTCAAAATGCAGATAAATCGGCAAATCTGGCAACACTGCATTAACGATATTTTTATGGAAAAATTAAAATTTAATGAAATATATCTTTTTTGCTCCCTTTACCTAAGCGCTTAATTTGACAAAGGCTGAAAGTTTGATTAATTTTCTATATAATTTTTAACCTTTTATTTGCGAATATCTGGGGATCAGTGTTGCCATGAGCCGAGAAAAATAGGTCAAAAAAATCAAAAAAGGCTAAATGTCCCAAAAAATAAAACCAGAAAAGTTAAATTTTGTTCTTAATTCAAAAACTTATTTTTTCTTGTTCTCATTAATTTTTTATATTTTTTAAATATATTGTAATAAGTGTATTAATAAAACATAGAACAGCTGTCAGTAAAATGAACAAAATGAAAAATCGCCCAAAAAATTCCCAAACAAATTTGGGTTATATTTCATACGAAAAATAATCCAAAGTTTTGAAGTGATTTTTTGACAATTTTAAACTCTAATTTTTAAGTTTTTGGGTGATCTTTCGTTTCTATAAGGATTTTCTAAAATTATGTTTACAAATGGTTTCTATGGTTACTGAAGCGATTAAAAAAGATAATTCTAATAATCAATTTAGTAATTCCATTAAATTAGTTATTAGTATTTTATTATATGAGTCGTTCTTGATTTGGATAATGAAGCGCCGCGGGCGAAAATTTTTGTTAATATAAGAAATATAGATTTTTTGTTTGAATAATTACACAAAAAAGGCTAGAAACTAAAACGAATATTTTAAGACTGAAAGCAAAATAAAAAGGCTAGATTTGGCCTTCAAAAGGCTAAACTGGCAACGCTGCTGCGGTTATAGCTAGCGGATAAGAAAATATTAACATAATTTTGTCTTTATGCCGGACGTACAGATGAAATTATATCATCAAGAAGGCTTATAATAGCACCAATAATATATATATATATATATATATATATATATATATATATATTATTAGCATTCAAATCTCGGAAACCTATTGAGTTATTATCACGAAAAGTTGTGTGGGAAAGGATAATACAATACCAAATAACGTGATAAATATTAAGTCAAATTGTCAAGTTCGTCCGAATGACTTTTTGCAAAATTAACCTTAGGCATGGATGAGTTTTCCATAAGCATTATACAGAGAGTTTCTCGGATAGTTTTCCGGTAAAACTAAATATCGCATTCAATAGCTAACAAAGCAGTAAAAGCTTTTTGGTTCTCGGTAGTGGCAACTACTTATTAAAGCAGTTTTTTGGTAATGAGGCGTCATTTTTATTTGCCTACTCTATATTACATAAGTACTCAATAGCACAGTAATATTGTAATAATGTGGATTAGTTGACTAGAGCGCTGGATTAACAACCAGAAGGTTGTTGGTTCAACCCCATTCTGATGCAGTTAGTTTTTTTTTTAACAAGACATCTAAAAGGATATTTCATACTAAATAAAGTTTTTGTCACTTAGAAAATTAAGTGCGAGATTGTGTACTAAGTGGGACGTTAATTATTAAAAAAAGAATGATTAATTTGTGTCCAAGTTCAAATCTTATTGACGGCAAACATTTTTTGTTTTATTTTTATTTTTGTTTAAGCACATATTTTTGAGTACCCCTAAAGCCTAAAAATAACCACATGGATTTGTGGATAACTCGAACAAAAATAACTAATTATTCAGGCTAAAAAATAAGTAGTTTAGTTTTGTTTCCAATTATACTTGCTTACCAAAAAAGCAAATTTTTTGCTGGGAATGTGCTTAACTTTATCCCAAAATTATTTTTTATTTATTTATTTATTTATTTTTTTTTTTTTTTGTACACCATTTGATTAACTAGGTAAGCGCCTCAAAACCAAAAGCTTTTTTGGAAATTATTTTATTTTTATTTACTGGAATATAGCATCAATTTTATTTTAAGGCATCAAAAATTGGATGCATGGAAAGAGTTAGCGACACAGTGCAACAAAAAAAAATTGCCCCAATAATTTCAAGGGCAAATGAAAGTGTACCAGGAGCCTAGCAAAACCCCCAAAGTGTTTTTCTTTGTTAGTTAGTTAGAATTTGGGTTTTACGACATCTTGAAGTTCGAATTTTTTGGGGCCTTTTTTCAATATGATTGGAAATAAAAATCATGTAAATTATTTATTTTAAATATTATTACATATTCTTGTTATTTTATAGACAACTAGCATTATTATATTAGATTTTGTCAGTAAATACTGACTTGAAGTGCCACGCCCACTTTTTTAAGAAGGGTTGCTTTGATCCTTAGTCAGCAAATTTCAAATTCCATAAACATTTTGATGACAGTGGTAAAAAAATATCGCAGTAAAAAAAATGTGCTAAAAAATTCGTAGCACCCATACAGATTAAATTTCATAATATACAATATTTTCTATATCTTGTGTATGTAAAATTTTATCTAAATTATCTAAGTAGTATGAAAAAAGTAGCAAAATTGATTTTTACTGAAAGTGGTCTACAAACTGAGTGTAGCATCCTACTTATATTTTAGCAAATAGTTTACTCCTCAAAATATCTATTATATGTGCTACATTTATTTATTTTAACTTTAAAAAAAAAAATAATTATATACCGATAGTGGATGTGGCATTTGTGTTAATTTTATAACTTGTATTTCCTTTCAGAGGATACGCGATATATATATATATATATATATATATATATGTTTAAAATATCAGTTAAATCGGTTGAATAATATGAATACTCAAATATTGCATAAAATCTTGTTATGAAAAGTGGACGTAAAAAGAGAGGGTCATTTAAAAAAATATATTCATAATGTCTAAGAGAAGCTTTGTAATCTGTAGACCAAGATTTTATCATAAGCCCCAGGTCTGGATGGGATAAATACAATTCTATTAAAAAATATGTCCGATAATTTTTTTAATAGTATTGCAAAAATATTTAACTGGTGTTTGAAAAATGGATATTTTTCAAAAAATTTTAAAAGAAAAGATGCCAAATCACCAAATAGCTATCGTCCTATTAGTATTTTAAACGTTTTAGATAAAGTGTTTGAAAAAATAATATTGGAAAGACTAAGGGAATATACTGAAACCAATAGTATATAACAAAATGAACAATTTGGCTTCAGAAAAGAGCATTCGACTATCCACCAGGTTAAAAAGAATTGTTAATCCTATTCACCACAACAAATATAAGAAAATAAGTACTGTAGGTGTCTTATTAGATGTCGAAAAAGCATTTGACTCCATATTGCATAACGGACTGATTTATAAGCTTAGCAGGTTGGCTACCCAATCTATTTGCAAAAAATAATAAGAAAATTTTTAAATGAAAAATTTTTTGTAGTGAATGTTAATGATGTGTATTCTAGAGATCGTAAAATTTTAGCTGGTGTACCAGCTATATTTAGCTGATTTAAAATTATTAAAAAACCATACGTCGTCGTTATATGCAGATGACACTGCGCTCAGAAAAACTGGTAAAGTCTCAAATGCAATCATTAAAAATTTGGGAAAATCTTTATTACAAACTAAGAAGTTCTTCTTGAAATGGAAAATTAAAACCAATGAGTTAAAAACTCAAGCAATCATGTTCCCTTTTAATAAATCGCCAAAACGAATACTCAGTAGAACACTTTCAATTCAAGGAACTGAAATACCTTTTCTAGATTCTGTTAAGTACTTGGGGATATGCTGTTGAAAGGTCAATATTTTATCAGTTGACCTTTAATCAGCATATATTACAAAACTGTACAAAAGCAATTAATTGTGGCAGAGCTCTATTTCGGTTATTAAATCGTAAATCAACTTTAGATCATAAAAACAAAATATTACTTTATAAAATGTATATTAGACCGATAATGAAATATGGATAACAAAATGTGCAAAAACGTATTTAAAGAAACTACAAATAATACCAAATAAAAATTTTAAAATTATATATAATTTACCACGGAGGTACTCCACAATTCGTTTACATAGGAAATATAAAGAAGACTTGTTTGCAACGGTTAATAGTAAACTAACACAAAGCTTTGCAGATCGTATCAGATATTCAAACTAAGAATTCAAACATAAGAATTTCTTTTACATTTTCTTAGAAATAAGGTTTTTTCTATCTTTTCCCATTAATTTGTAAATAATTTAATTATAAACACTTTAATTTGCTGCAATACTATTTAGTAATACCTCCAACATTGTAAATATATAAAGATTTTTACATTTTTAACTTGTTAATGATAATAGATAAATAAAAAAAAAGATTTTGCTAAGGCACATTGCATAGACTGCACGAAATTTACCATAATTTGCATAATCAAAAATTTCGAAAAATAAAAATTTTATGCACCAAATGAAATTTAATTGGGTTAAAAAGGGATAGCAATATTAAATAGCACTTCTTTATAATGAACTCTAATAAAATATATTTTCGTATAATATATAAAAAATAGCTTAGATTCTAACACCATTTCCCGGAAATTTTTTCAAAATCGCGATTTTTAGTATAAAAAATTTTTTTTAATTTCACTAGTAAGCCCTAAAATATGCTACACTAATAACATCAAACTTTGAAAATATAATTAATTTGATTTGAATAACTCAGTAGGTTTTGATATTGCGTGTAATTTTTACCCGAATTATCCATAAGCTTTTGGTATGTAAAAATGTTATATGTTCAAATTACTTTCGCACCTGTCGCTTTATACTCCTACAGATAGATTTTGATGTGTCATCAAGAAAATAAATAGTTTTATCAAAATCAAAAATAATGATAATAGACCATATATGTAAGGAAAGAATGCAAGGAGAGCTAGTTTTTTGGGATAACTATAATATGAGACAAAATAAAATAAAAATACGATGGAAATATTCGTAGGATCAGTTAATAAATAAAAAAGTACCCAACAGTTACTTCAACTTTAAATGATGTAAAAAAGAAAAATAGATAGTCTTTATGGAAGTTACAGAAAACCTTTTAGGAAATCCTAAATCATGGCAATCTGTAAATACTATTGAAGAAGTTTTACAAGTCTATCATAAAATGGATTGTAACACGTTTTTGAAAGTACATTTTTATGAGCTTTTTCCGCGAAAATAAAGGATGTTATTTACCTTTCTACACTATATTAAGTGCAAGTAGCATGAATTAACTAAATTAAATTATTTTACATAAATGTAGTCCCTGCAAGCAAAATAATGCGAAAGTGATTTGAATTCGTATCGCTTAGAAGAAAAATTTTATTGCCGCAATAATCATATTCGTATTACGGAAGTTTCCCCCATCGGGAGAGATTGTGCATAACAAGCGATATATCTAAGCAATAAGAAATCAATACGCCTGGAAAAGATAGGAAATATTGGTAGATAATCATTTAGCCAGATAATCTTCTGAAAGATATAACAAACATATAGAAAAATGATCACTAAATAAATCTTGAAATAATATAATAAAGGAAACTTTTACATCTTGTAAAGCATCTTAATATTATCAGGCACGAAAACGAAAACGCTCATACAAAATATACATTTTTTTCCTTCAATATTTTCTAAGTTATTAATAATTTTTCGAAAACTGAAAAAATTGTAACTGAAAAATAAAAGTATTATTGCGTTAATTTCTTTCAGATGATCTCAATGGGATATCATTAATTTATTGCGAAGGTGATAGTCAGTTTACTGAAAAAAGGCGATGTTTTGAGGAAAAAAAAATAATAAAAAAAATTAATTTTATATATTTTTTGTTGTTTGTTACCTAATTTTCTTTAAACTGATGAAAGTACAATAGAGTAATTCCATTTTAAATTCAAAAAAAATTTTGAACCTTGGTTACCGATATGGATAAAATTTGTTACATGTGTAAAGGAGGATACAGAGGAATGTAAAATGATTTTTTCTAATTTTTATTTTGAGAACTCTGGCAACTCTATAGCTTTGAAAGTTATTAACATATTTATTTTAATGGCCATAACTTTTCATATATAAAAGATATCATAATATTTTTTTTTCCAGTGGATTTGGAAAGTTTGTATTTTAAGATGTCATATAAAAATTTTGAAAATATTTTTACTAGCAATTCTTTTTTTTTTTTTTTTTTTTTTTGTTAGAATTTTTTTAGTGACATGTATCTAAAGTAGTCCATCTTTAATTCTTTTTTTTTTTTTTTTGGTAGGAAGCCTAATCGATATACTTGCCACATAGAAAATTTTAGAGAGGTCGAAATTTTTAAAATTTAAAATGAAATTACTCTATATTAGAAAAATATTGCTTTGATTATTTTCGTCCAAATATTACAAGAAGATATTGCATAAATTCCTTCCAAATGTTTGTAGGGAGTGACATAAAGTGGAATAAAGTAACTAACTATTACCACGTTTATACACAACTCTTATTCGCAATTAAAAATATTGAGAAATGAAATTTTTACCGTATAAACAGTAAGTTAATACTTTATTTGAAATTTTGTAACTCACGAAAAATAATCGTGATTAGTGAAACTAATTGCCAATAAAGTATACGAAGTTCAGAGAATTTCGATGATAATTGTTGTATGGGAAGGCATGACAATAAGGAAATACATTCCTTTATGCAATTTGTGTATAAACAGTGAGTTATTTATTTGCAAGTTATTTTTATTTGCGTATAGGTGTAATATATTATCGTTACATTTAAAATATTTTAAAATTAATTTTATTATTAGACACCAAGTCAAATGTAGTACAAAAATTGATTCAAATAAAATAAAGTATATATCTTATACTTTAAAAATAAATATCTCAAGAAAAATTGTGGGTTTTCATATATGACTTTTCTCTATAAAACTTCCTATTTCATGCCCTTTAAACATATAACATTTCATGTTCTAAAGACATATAAACATATTTTACATTTTATGCATACGAAAGAATAAAATATTATTATTTCAAATGACTATTCTTCTGAAATAAATCTAACAACAAAATCTCTTTAATCCCTTATTATCCTTAAAAAAAATTTAAACATCAAAGAATTTTAATATTTATGGCTAGAGACAAAAGAACGACCCCTGTATGTTTTTTTCCATTGAAATGTCCATTTTGTTTATGTAGACATAGCAAACAAGCGAACAAAATTATCATACGAATACAAATATTTATCAATAATAAAATATCAATATTTATAATTCAAAATGGCGTCAACAATTCTTGTAACTTTTCTCCTTCCTACACCCACACATACATATTTATACATATACTTGGAATGTCGAAAAGGAAAAAACAACTTTAAAACTTGGCATATGTCGCAAAAAAAATAACTCTTTCTTTATTTTATTAGAGAATTGAATTTATAAAATCTAGCTAAAAATAAATAAAAAATCAACATTTTTATTTTAACTAACAGAGTAGTAATTCAATTCGTTGTTCGTTCGTTCATTCATTCTGCCAGTCAATCAGTTATACATACATTTCAGCCTTTATCTTTTGCTCTTTTTTTATTGTCTTGTACTCCTTTTTTTATAATTTGTATTCATTATTATAAACACAGATACATACACTCACACACACACACACACATACATGTCACTATTCGTACACTTGTGACATTTCATTGACATCCGTTCAATTATTTGTTGTATAAAGTGAACGCAAAACAAAAGCAACAAGCCAAAAACGGAATAATGAAATAAAATGCACTGAAAAATTCAACTCTGAAACAAAGCAACTCAATCCTTACAGTTCTACTATTTGGAAACATTTTTGTATACCAAAAATCTATGTAAAATCAATTGCTCCTCCATAGATTACATAGAGACAGCTTGGTAGATAAATTTTGTAAAGTAATGTAATCAATGGACTTCATTTTTAGTTTAAAAAGGTCACATCAAGTATCATAAAATTATAAAAATTTATAAATTATAGTTATCATAAATTTATAATATTGCCATTAGCAACAATGAAGGGTTACGTGTTGTTCTACTTCTCCCAAACCTACAAATACAAATACTTCAACACTCTGTGTCAATCTGTTTTATTTCATTTATAGTCAGTCACTCACTCAGTTGCAAATGTTAACAAATGCTTTTTATTTTGTTTTTATTTATTTTTTTTTTCTTTCAGCCATTATTATTTTCTTTCTATATGTTTTATTTCAATTTTCATTTTTTTGTTGCCTCTTTTTTAAACTTGTTATTTTTTAAATATATTGTTGTTTTCATTTTTTTGTCCTTTATACTTGTTGTTTGTCCTGTCTGTATTTAAGCCACCTTTCATGCCTGCCACATGTTAACATAAACACACATAGAGATTATTATACACGAGTACTCATATAGGCACACACATGCAAATAATCTGTTAAACTTATGCTCTCTTGTATGCATACATTGTTAGTTATTTATAAACAGGAAATTGAAAGAATTGATTCGTTACTAAACTGTTGTGTACAAAAAATGCTGATATAATATGGGCTTTAAAATATCACCTCTTAACCTTTCAAGAAGCCGGTATGAATTTATTTATAAATTTTTATTGTTTTCATTTATTTTAGACGCATGTTTATTTATTGTTATTTACTAGTTATATGCATATTTCCAAGTTAGGGCTTGATAAATAGTTGAAGAGTTGTAGTCAGCAAGATGAATGTTTATTACCATATCCTGCATTTAGTTGTGCTAGAGCGGACATCTTTATGAATGAAGTTAGAACTGTAATCGAGTAAATAATGTGATAGTGAATAAAGCTTCCTACAAATGACGACGCTTACGGAGGTTCTCAGCAAAAAAAGAGGAAGTGATTTTAAAGAACGAACATTTTTCCACTTCAAAAGTGTAACTAAGAGCACATAAGTATTTAAAAAATATATATTTTCAATAGCTCCAAATTAAATTAAATGCGCATAGATTATTTAAAAATAGTTTGAAGAATTCAGCTCAAAGGTTTGAAAACGAAGGCAACAAATGCTTCATTAGCATGTCTTTGATTTATTAAGATGTTAGATACTTTTAGACGCAAATTTTTTTGGTAATACTAATAATTAATAATTTTGTAATAACATTTCGTTTATGAAGTGCCGCTTTTAAAGCTTAGAATAAATAATCAGAATCTCATAGCCTCCATTATGGCTCCCTTTAGAAGTAATAGCAAAACCATTATCCACCTAACCCCCATCATGAAGCCGAAAATATTTGGTCACACCACAAGACATCGCTTAGTTCATCGTGGAATTGTCAAACCCTTCAATGAAAGATAATATTCTCCACAATTTTAGCTCTTCCTTACACAACCTACTGAAATTTGGAGTGCTTTATTTGTTAGTTTTAGATCTTACTGGACAATACCCTGTCATAATAACTGTTGTAATTATTAGACTTCTTATTTTTACTTAGAGCCCTAAAGACCATGACATTTTACGCTTGTCTACGCTTTTGTTTGAGATTTTTTAGTATTTGGACCATAGCTTCTTTGTTCATTAAGCTGTTCAGACTATTTTTAATACCAGACGCACCTATTACAAGAGAAATATTTGTGCTAAATTTCGTCCCCCTAGGTGGTCCGCCCTGAGCTACACCCTACTTTTAACAGACAGTCAGACGGATGGACATAGCTAAATGGTCTTACACGCAGAGAAAAAATATGGTTGGGGGAACCATAATCGAACAGTGTCTTACTATTGTTAGATTTTATTGTTGTTGGAGTAATTATGTTTGCATATAGCAATACAATACTCTTAAGTAAATAAACATACATATTTTCAATATATTCGTGGCTTAACCGGAGTATAGTTACAACACAATAAAAATATGGTTGTGCTGCATCCTTATTATTGCATTGTTTAAAAACTGTCTACCGTTTTTCCTCAGTTTTTTTTTAAAGATTCCATATCTTATCAAAGTCACACTTAGTTTAAAAGTCACCACTTGCTCATCGTTGTACTTTGGCGGCATTTTTGTTTGCTGGCAGCCATAGATTTACATTGGGCGGATTGATTTGCCTATTTGGCGGCACGTTTTCGTAACTTGTGTTCTGCGGATACGCTTCTTGATGACTTTATCCTCAATATACTTACAGTGATTCCAATAGTAAAAGACCAGGTCCAGGTAGCCTTACGGGGATTTTGTTTCATCAGTTGCTTTGCTATCAACTTGACATGGCCGAGGTAAATTTTGTATCTACTGAATGATTTTAAACCTATTGTCATCTTGAATGAAGTTAATATATTATGCAATTTATTAAAATAATTTACTAATGACACTTACCAACAGCTTCCAATTCTTTTTATCAAAAAAAAATTTCTGAACATTATTATTTGTTTGAAATTTAATTTTTACTCACTTTTACACGGTTCCATGCATTGAACACAATAAACTGATGTAAAAATAACGTTATAATGAAATATTAAAAATATGTGTGGTTGTCAATAAAATTGAATATAATATTACTAAAACATAATAACAAGCATAATAATATTTTTGACTAATGAAAATTGTTTTATTATAGCTAGGATTTCAACAGCAATAACATGTTCCTTAACCAAACATATTGTTAAATATATCTCAACAGCCATGTTATTAAAAAAACTAATAACAAAAATGTTATTGTTGTGACCAAATTATTGTTTAAATGAAGTTTATTCAACAATGAAGATATTTGCGATAACAATATATTATTGCAGAAAAAAGAGTGTTATCACGGCAACTATATTGTGAACAAGACTTTTCTCTGCCTGTAAAATTTCACGAGGGATATATATACAGAATATATAAGTATATAAACACAAACGGAATGACAAACTGAATATACCAACCACCTTTTTGGATCGCACTAGCCGCTTGAGCGGAGCTCCAAATCAAAACTGTTAAGCGCGTCTAAAGACCTTGATACGTAGTTTTTCATAACTATTAGTTCCAATAACTTTGCAACATTCAGCACAATTATACGTAAGAATTAACCCTACGACTTTAGTTTCTTAGTTTCACACCGATAGTTTCCATTATATGGTTATATTATTAAATATCCAAAAACGCTACAAAAATAACCACTTTATTAAAGATTCAAAGTATCATACTGATCCCTTGTAATGTAATTACAACAGTCAGTTAGATATGATCGACTTATGGGAAGGTAATACAGGTACAATATTTTGTGGATATATTTTACGGGCCCATAATTTGAATCTTTTTAATAACTTCGGAAATATTTGATATATTTGAGAATAGATTATAAATGATATTTATATTATGTCTTCCGTTAGAAAATCTTACAGAACTTATAATATCTGATTGTATTTTTTATTTAAGTACTCTAAGAATCATTAATATTTGGATAAAACTAAGACAAAGTAAATATCTATACCCTACACCACCATAGGTGGTTGTAACCTGATGTTTGTAACGCATAAAAAATTGATCCAATACTCATCTTAAAGTACACCAATCGACTCAGAATCACTTCTTAAATCGATCTAACGATGTCAGTCCGTCTGGCTGTCAGTGTTAGCCTTGTGCACAAAGTACAGGTCGCAATTTAAAAGATAATTCAATGAAATTTGGCAGGAAATTGGTTATGATCGGTCCATTATTTCATCTAGCCCCCATAGAAATGTTCTCCCGGAATAGGCTATTAACGATCATAAAAGCCTTCAATATAGCAATATTTTATGAAATTAGGTGTAAGGAAGTTTTGTCTAAGCACCAATCTTTGTGCCAAATTTCATGAAGAGCGGTCCATAATTTACCTTAAAATCACTTTAACTTGCATAAATCCCATACGAATGTTAGTATCAAGTTAATATTCGACACAGATAAGTTTTTTGTAAAACGAAACTACATTGCCAAACTTTATGAGAATCGGTCCATAATTTACCATAGCTGCTATATAAACCAACTTCCAGGAATCGCCCTAAAGTGCATAAAATCATATAGATGTTAGTATCGACGCATTATTCTGTATTTGTATATTTTATTTTACATTTAGTAAAATTGGCCACAGGTATAATCTAAGTCGTCTTCCCGAATCATATAGTTGGTCTTTACCGACTATATCTTTTTTTCTCGTTTTTAATTGATTTTTCACTCTTCTGAACCTGTTAAACAATTGAAATATAATAATAATAATTCAGCACTACGGTTGAACTTTTCGAAGTTTTACGACAAAAAATATATATATGTGGACTTTTGACAAAACAACTTAAGCATAATTTTGAAATTGTTTAGGAGAAAAATTTTGTTGAGTTGAGAAATTTTAAAACTATAGATTAGTTAGTTTTTTGTGAGCTACAATTCCACATCTAACAATCTTAGATATACACCGATTATCGGAAGCAATACGTGTTACAAAATATTGCTTTTACAGCTTGCAGATTTAATTTTGTTAAATATATCTCAACATTTTTTTTAATTTTTTTTTTTTAATTGTTTATAAATAGATCTTATGTTTTTGGGCGTATGTAATTCAATATTTATGATCCATATAAAATATATAAATCACTAAATTCTTTTCTTTTCTCTCAAATAAATTTACACCTTAAATATCTGCCATTTTTGAAACAACAAATAATAGCAGTTTATTTTATATTATTTAATTTTTATTACAAAGGAAGCCGCATAAATGTACTTGTATGTACAATTGTATTTCCGTTTGTTTTTTTTTTTTATTTTTTCTAAATGTTCCTTTTTTTTATCATCTAGCATTTTTATTCTGATAGACGACGTATGTACTTTTTATTGTCGGACTCTTGGTAAAATGCATTGAATTTTGTTTTAGTTTTTTATTTATTTTGTAATGTCATTACACTGAAAATAAACCTAAAGTAATAATTAGAAAGCAATGTGGTAAAAAAAAAAGAAAAAAAAACACCATTACAGAAAATTGCAATTTATCTACAGACAATTGTAGTGCTTGGAGCATTGGGTCAGTAACCTTAAAGCAATTTTAATAACAACAAAAATGGGGACATAAGAATACATTTGATTACTTGGTAATAGGAAGATTAGTAAAACAAGGGCTAGAAATATACTAAAGTAATTTTTAGCTAAATAAAAAGAAGCAAATAAATCGATATTTATTCTATTAAATGAAATAAATATAAGTTAACCCATAAAATTCTGAAAAAAAGGAAATTATTATTTTTTTATATTTATATTAATATTTACATAAAAAACTAAACAAAATAATTATTTTCTATAAATTTCAACAAAAATTTTACAAGAATAATACGAATAAAAATGAGGTGCGAAATTAAGGTAAGTTCACTAAACAAAAGCTTTAAAAAATATTAATTGTCATTACTTTTTTGCAGTGTTGCCAGTTTAACCTTTTTAAGGTTATATCTAGCCTTTTGATTTTGCTTTAAGCTTTAAAATTTTCGTTTTAGTTTTTACCATTTTTAGCCTTTTTTGATTCTTAAAATTGTCGTAAAAAGGCTAAAATTTGAGTACTTAATAAAGAAGAAAATAATTTCTTATTTACTTTTACTATTTTATTTCTGCAGAATCATCAATTTAAGCATTTTTGTGCATTAATTCGCACAAAAAAATCTAGATTATTTATATTTAACTAAAATTTTCGCCTGCGGTTCTTCAATTTTCCTATCAATAATAACAGACTTATTTAATCAATTATTACAGGCAATTAATTTTTAATAAACTTCATTAAACACAGAAAATATGTCTTTATGACTATAATTTTAGAAAATTCTTATAAAAGGAAGTATAATTCAAAAAAAAGTAAGTGCCCTATACCATAGTGTATGTCCATCAAAATTCGTGGAGGGATCTTATATTAGACATGTGGACAATTGTGAAATGATACTTTTACTAAGTATAAAATAAAATATACGAAAAAATTGATTCTGAGTCGATTGGTATACTTTGAGATGGGTGTTGGATGAAGCAAAACGCCAAAACTTTTGGTCATTTTTCATATGAAATATTTATAACCCAAATTTGTATGAAAATTTTACAGGAAATTTTTTACTGCATCATTTTGCTGCCAGGCTTATTTATAAATTTATTATAATATCTTTAAAAAAATATCAAAAACTAATGCGAGGAAAGGTTTTTTTATATCACCCAAGATGTCTACCATATTCCTTTATACATATCAGAGTATGGGTAAATATTATGTTCATATTCATATTATGTTCATATATTTTACATGCTTACAAAATGTAAGATAATTAGCTGAAAAAAATCTATAAATATCAGTATTTAAAATTAAAAAAAAAATTGTATTACATTTGAAAATATAAAAATAAATGTCTCACTTTAGATATCAATATGAGTTTTGGAACACGAAAAGTATCATTTTGTAAATATTCCAAATAAGAAATCAGAAGTCTTTAAGAGTCCTAGCACGATACTTAAGGAGAATATACAGAAAGGCTTCATTGCTTCTTTATATTTTTTTCACGAATTTAAAAGTAACATTTTTTGGGACACGCGAAGAAGAAATATAATTCGTGAAATATCATAAAATATGTTTCAGGTATCGTTTTGAAGATAATTTTATTACATTTAAGCAAAATTCATATTTTTATAAAGAAAATTTAACTTATTTTAGAAATATTGTAAATCACAAACTATCGTGAAAATCATGTTAAAACTCGGTATTTGCGTTATCAGTGTTAATGTTAGTATTCTTGCTAAATTTCATTAAATAAGTTTTTAAATAAAAAAAAATATTAGCTTTTTTCTAGCCTAATTTAGCCTCTTCTTTCTACCTCCTGCCAACACTACTTTTTTTTGTAATTGATGTTATCTCCTTTAAATTTTGTTACATAAAAATATGAGATTTTATTGAATTTCCTGAAATTTCCAAAGCTTTTACAAAAATTGTAGACCATACCATTCTTACAGCGTCTTTCTTGTTGTTACCCTTTCATATTATTTACTATTGGAACAGAATTGGCAAGAATTTTACCAAAAACGTTAATGCTTTTAGACAAAATTCACTCTTTAGTTTGTCGGGAATTATGAATTTATGAATGATTGTATTGCCCTGCTGGAAAATTAAGTTAAACCCCATTTAATTTCCACCGTTATCAATTAATGGTGTTTTTTTTTAGCATTTCCACACAAGTTTCGGAATATATTTTTAATGAAATCTATGCCAATCAACGTAAATCTCGCCAATAATGCTGGATTCCATCGGATACATCTAAATTTACTGCTTCTTCCATTAAAAATATTTCTTTCCATTTTACCATTCTTTGACTAACTCAAAGCCTTATTTTTGTGAACTTATATTAATGGAGGGTACACTATTCTTGTTGCAAAAATAATGTGTTCTGAGCTTTACAAAGCCTCTTAAACTCTTCCAGTGATTACTGATAATTAAAACTGATTCTTTATTTGAGACCCAAATTAATGTTAACGATATGCCCATCGATTACTAACCCATTTTTGGTGCAAAGGCAACATTGGATCACGGGCGGAATTCTTTTTAGTGGCATAATTTTATTTTAATTTAACAAAATTATTCGAAAAAATATCAGGAATTATTTTAAAATAACGCTGACAGAAAAAATGTTAATGTAAATTATTGTAACTAAACATAGCCTCGTTCACAGATGAATTAAATATAATTTTGTAATCCTTTTCTTTTAATCGACTAAAAAAAAACACTTATTTAAACAGAACTTATATTTATTTTGTACTAAAATTTTAATGCAAATTATTGTAACTTAACGTAGACTCATTGACAGATAAATTAAATATAATTTTGTAACACCTTTTCTTTTAATCAACTAAATAAACCACTTTTGTTTAAACTGAACTTATATTTATTTCGTACTAAAAACTTTAGCAAGAACAGGAAAAACGACCATTTTCCTTTGCTTAAATAGCAAAATATAAAAAAATATATATAACTATCCGCTGTATTATGTCGAGCTAAAAAGATAATATATACCCGATTCTTTACTAATAAAAAACAACAACAACATTTTTTTAAGTGAACTTATATTTACTTCGTCTACTGTATGATTTAAATATTCTTGATTAATTTGGGTAGTCTTTTTTTAAGTGTAAATAGCTATTGTTGCAATAAAAATCACAAAATTATATATGAATTTGTTAATTTCCCAACAAAATATGAGACAATAATTAAATAGAAAATATATACACACATACATATAAATAATACCAAATATAGAAAAAATTTCATAAGTAAATAATAAAATAAACAATAAAACTGATTTATTACAGGAAAAAGTTAAGATATTGCAGGTTTTAAATTTAAGTTTAGATTCATAGAAATTATTCATTTTATTTCTAAAGTTGTTTTCATATCCAATTCTTTAATTTGTTACAGATTCAACATCTGCTTGGTTGTTATTTTTTTAATTCCCCTTTCAACTGTGGGCTCACAAAAAGGATATTCATGATTTTTTTCTGACTTTGAGTATTCTGCTTTGTTAATATTTCTCTTTGTTTTTTTTCTTTCATTTCAATCAGTTCTTTTTTTCAACTTTTAACCTTAATGAAATGTTAATATTTGTGTAGGCATTGACCGCGTCACATACATGCTAAGTATTTTTTTTTTTTTTTTTTTTAACCAATTTTCAATGTGTTTAAATATGTTTTTTTGAGGGGGAATTTAAGTCAATCATAGAACAAATTTATATTTAAAAAAACTAAGGTATGTTTATGAAATTATTTGATAGAAAAGTAGAACATATAATACTTTAAACGAGAAAAGGAAATAAAACCCAAGATTTATTGTTAATTAAGGTAATTGATTATTTTACAAAATTAACCATCCAACGTTTAATACCAAATGATAAAATCTCCGAACTGAAATTGAAGATATGTATAAAAAACCGTTTTTTGATATTTTAAAAACGCTTCAAATGGTGTTTGTAAAGCCTCCCAATAACATAGATATATCTATATATATATATATATATATATATATATATATATATATAGATATAGATATAGATATATATCTATATAGATATATAATATATCTATTTATATATATATATATATATATATATATATATATATAAAGAAAACATAAATTTTCTCATCTGAAGGATTACTACAATGAAAGTCTTAAAAAAAAAGGAGTAGTAGCTCTCCCCGGATCTATTAAATTATAAAAGGGTATGGAGGAAAAGCTGGATCTGCTTAATTTGTTTTTTCAACACAAAAAAAAATCCGATTATTCTGTGAAAGAATGAAATCTATAGCTCGGAAAAACTGGTTCAAAAAAGATGAGATATTAAAAAGCAGGTTTTTAAAAACTGATTTTCGATTTTCTGTTGCCCCTATATATCCTAGGGACTTCGTTTTGGCCAAACAAAATCGGAAATTTTATTTTGAATTTTTCGGCCGAAAAAATGAACTCAATCGGTGCATTAGTAACAAGGATATCGGCTAAGACGCATTTTTGATCGATAACCAAGGTCTAAATAAACTACGGACTTTCTTCTTATATAGATCGATCATAAATATTTTTCTTGAAGTTTTTGAATCAACCAAATCCGTTCATAAACAATCGAGTTATTGGTAAATCTGTTTTTTTTTTTTATTTACATCTGCTTCGCTTATAGTTTTCACTAAAGATCCGATTATTTATCAAAAATTCAAAATCATTAAAAATTGATTAATCACTAAAAATTAGATTTTTCAATAAAAATTGGGTGTGAAAATTTTAAATTTTTACTAAAATTCCGATTATTCATTAAAAAAATTCATTTTTCACTAGAAATTTTATTATCAACTTTAAATAATTAATGATATTTTTTATTTTCATAAAATTTTGTTTCTGATAAAAATATTTAAAAACATATAATTTTTGCAGTCAACCATATTAAAATTTTTATTGAGTGTAAATATTAAATGACAAAATTTAAACAAAAACATTGTTATCAAGAACACAGTGTTATAAAAATTCAAGAAAATTAACAATGAGAATATAATATTGTTGTAGTGATAATGCTATGACCATGTCTTTTTTCTGCGTATAGTTTTATACAATTTAAAAATTAATAATTAGATAAATAAATTTGTTTTCACATTAATACAGTATTGGATTTAATATTTTTTTTTTATACATTTTATAGACATTTTATAAATTGACTATATATAGATTTTCTTTTTTTTTTATTTGAAGTCATCAAACATTAACATAACAATAGAATGTTTAAATTTTTAATCTTTATTAAAAAATTGTAAAACATTTTTTATAGTATAAATGAGTAAGGTTTATAGGGTCTTTTTTATCTAAAGGGCTACAGCTTAGGAATTTATGAACAGTCGCAAACGGTCTCTGTATGCCTAGGTAGAAAAGACATCAGGAATCCACCAGTATTATTGCTACGAAAATATCTTTTGGCTCAAGGACTTTAAAAATTCAAAATCTTAGAAAAAAATCATATTTTTTACAAAAAAAAGATAATCATTTTATATATATTTTTTTTATTTTTTTGTTTTTTTAGACACTTATTTAGATATTTAAATTCACTTCTTTAACCCGAGACCATTTACGAACACCTTTTTATGTATTTCTGAATTCTATACACTATTTATAATAAATACAAATATCAGCAAGACAGAGTACATTAAAAAAAGTACTACTTAAAAAATCTTGCTAAAGAATTTGCAATTTTAAATAAGTAATATTCTTATATTCGGCTTGGCCGAATTTATTACACCCACCATCTGCAACATTTTTAAAAATTTAAAATTTCACCTTATATGGGAAGTGGGCGGATCAGGCAAATTTTTGGTTTTTTTTCATCGATCCTTGAACTATTTGTACAAATTTTTGTTTGCTTCTGTTTAAGAGATATCGTCGAAAAAGTTTCAAATGGAGTTATGACGAACATTAACATTTTCTGCTTTTTTAGCTACAACTTTTTTGTTTATTAATCGATTTTGCTAATTTTCAACACCAAAGAAACCTTATATAAAAAAAATATTTGATTCTTGTCTTCTTTCAAAAGACACATAGACGGACAGGTATTGCTAGATCACGAGCTAGGAATAAAAAGTACCACAAAAATACATTTCACAATAAAAGCACCAATAAAAAGTACCCATTAAAAAAACACCCATTTCTAAAATAATATACGAATTTCTAAAATTAACCATTTCAATTAAGATACTTTCTTTCAATATTAAAAAGTAGAGAAAACATGAAATATTTCCAAAATTACATTTTCTCGAAAATAAAAATCTTTTCTCCAAATTAAAAAATATATTTTTTCAAAAAAATGTACTTGTTAACAAAAAATCAACTAAGGTATAGACTATTTAAAATTCGTCATTGCCAAATACACCACTCTTGGTTTTATTCTACAGTAACAATGCCCTTTAAAAATTGGCCATAAGGAGATCAATTATTTGATATACAATAAATATATTTAATACAAATTTATTATACTCAAATAAATAAACAAGTTGTATAGCAAAATACGTACAACAGCTAAGTAATAATAATTATAATCATAGTAATAACATTACATGGTAACAATGGTCACTTAGTAACTTATTTAGCATGTATTAGGGTGTCCAAACTATTAACTTTCATTTGGTTATCCCATTAACTTTGATCGATTAACTGTTCGAATAATTTAAAATGGTTTCTTTTTGAATAACGAATAAACCGAATAATTTGTGCCGATTAACCGATTAACTGAAATTTAATTTTCTGGAGTTATAAATTGTAACATTTTTGTTACAATTTTTTTTTTAATGTCTGTTATATCCCAGCAAAAATACAAAAAAGAAATATTTTTTAGGGAAGCACTTTTTCATTACTTCCAAGGTATCAATGAGTGTAAATTTGCTTCTGCTTAAGAAGTAATATAAACAGCATCCAAAAATATTATTAAAAAGAGATTCAAATGAGTTGTTCTACTATGAAAGTTTGAGATTCGATTGATATTTTTGCAAGTGCTTGTTTCTAAAAAAAAAAACTACTCGTATTTTAAACAAACGAAAAATTATATTATGCATAATTTTGTTATTAAATAATACGTTGGTTTACATGACTTCCTTCTCAGTGGTTAGGTCTGAAAAAAGACAACATCTTTCAATAACAAGTCTATGTTAAATTCATTGGAAATTATCCGAATTTGCACTACTTCTAGATCAAAAGTTCATGTGACTTCTTTAGATGTTTTTTTTTTTTTTTGGGATAGAATGTTTAATAAAATGCGACATAAAAAGGTAATAATATTATATCTTCATAAATATTTAAAATTGTGGTAATAGAAATTTTGAAAACATTGTTTTAAATAAAGTAAATTCAAAGTTATATAAGTGAAAAAAATTTTAATTTTCCTGTTTTCACTTCTATTAAAAAAATTATTCTTACACAGAAAGTAAAGAAAGTCACATTCAAAAGACTGATTTATTAAATAAAGATAAATGAGGAGAATATATTGTAGTATTAGGTCAAAAATGCGAGAAAGCCCTTTGTGAAGAATTTATTTTATATTATGCTTCTGAATAATTATTTCAATATATTAAATGATATGATTAGTGTTATTTATATGTAAAACACGTCATTAATCGGATATTAACCGATCAACTTTTAACCTCAAATAATTATTTGTCGAATTAAAACCGATCAGTATGAAAACCCAATTAATAACATACTAGGGTGATCGATTAATCGACTTTTTTAAGAAACCGGTTTTCGAATAATTCGAATAGTTGATATTTTGAAAAATCCGGTTTTTATAAAACTACACATAGAAAACGATCTCTCGCTTAAAGTGCTAGTAAAGCATTATATAATTTCTGCAGTCTTTCAGAATTTTTATTTCATTTGTCTAAATATATAAAATCGGTTAAAATACCTCCTTGGCTTGTTTTATTGCTTTTAGGATAATATATGTTCCAAATACTCGGAACAATTTATTGTTACATCGTCTTCTTCATCGGAACAACAATCCTCCTCTTCGCCAAATAAGCGACTATATCATTTACAGGCAAATTCCTTGGTTTCGGTCGTAGAAGAGTATTTGAGAAAATGATCGCTTTTAGGTAACTTTCCTGTATTTAAATATAGCAATAATGTATTTAAAACTTTTAAGTGACGTTCGTTAATCCGTTTTTTTAAACATTGAAGTAAATCTTCTGCCAATGGGTTATAAATTTTTAAAGGACTTTTAAAGAAAAATATAAAAATTTCTTCAGTATCTAGAAGGGTATTTGAATTCTTAGAAATTTCAAAGGATTTCAGAATATTATCTAATTCTCTCAATATTCTAATTTCCTTTTCATTAAAAGGTAACTGTCCCAAATCTAAAAATGCATGATTTACACACTTATAAATTCTTATGAATTGAGAAATCATTTTCGTCATTTTCCTCTTTTCCTGTTTTTTAAGGTAAGCCTATAGCTTTTTCTGTTTTTCGGGCGATATATTAAAGGTTTTAACACATGATCCAAGTCGGTCTATAATGGTTTTTAAATTGTTTTTTTTTTTTAACAAACGTTATCGTCTAAATCAAAAATATTGTTTTCTTCGACTTCTTCAAAATTATTAAATAAAATGGAATGGGAGAATAACAAAAAATACTGAAAAGAAAACATATCGAAAAAACTGATTTTTGGATTAAAAATTCGACATTCGAAAAAATTACATTTTGAAAAAAACGATGGCATCTAGCTAGGAAAAACCGGTTTTTAAACCGGTTGAAAAACCTCATCGATCATCCTATTAGATACCCTAGTATGTATATCATTTCAAATTATAGATATGTACGAAGGTAAATAAGTATCCTAGGTAGAGCAACTTTATTACATAAGTACATATTTACTCGTAAATAAAACTGTTTACTTAACGTTAACTAAACTTCAAGCGGCCCTATATTTAACAATAATATGAAAAAAACAGTAGCTAAAATTACAGTAAGAAAATAATACATCGGTATGTTAGTCTAATTGTGTGAATTATATTTTTAAAAAATTCCAAAAACTTTGCATTCAAACCTCCTATATATTGTAAATATTAGTTAACGCCTTTTTCATTTTAACAAACGCTATCTTCCTTACCACATTTATGCTTTAAAAGACAAATTATAACTTACCTTAAATATTCCTGGATAACATGAACCTATAAGTATATAAAATTAAAATCTAATTAGTTATTTTATTCATTCAGCATAAAATTATTCATTAAATTGAAAAAAATGAAAATAATTTTGTTCATAAACTCTAGTAAATTATTAACTTAATTGTAAATAATGTAATTCTACTTGCATTAACTACATTGACTAGTATAAAAATTACGTAATTTAATTATAGTAATAACAATTAATAAAATAACAATAACTAGGCAAATAATTAATATATAAAATTTGGTAGAAAATTGTCTGATAGTTAAAAGAAAGTTTATAGACATGCTTTAATATATATATATAGTAATAAATTGATTTTTAAAATCAATCTAAATTGTGTGAATATATTGATATGTAGTGTTTGTGTAATAGTGAGAAAAGTTTAAATATTTGCAAAATTACTAAATCATATTTACAATTAAAAAATACAACTCAATATAATACTGTCAAAACTCCAAACTACAAGTGATCAAATAGGATAAGTTTGTAATTCCGTGTTTAAAACTAGATTATTTAAAACCTCTAAAATACATGTAATCCCAGTCCATATAAAATTCTAAATCAAGTTAGCTTTGACCTTCTGTCTATCTACTCTCACATCCTCAAACTAGTAAGGCTAAATAAATGAAATTTACAAAGATTTTTTAACGATTTCTTAGGAAGTTGGCTATTTCAAATTAAGTAAATCGGTTCAGTATAGAAAACGTTGTGGAACAAAATCGAGACCAGCCTATGAAAAAATTTTGATTTTTTGATATAATTTGCAAACTATTCATATCAAATTCGCCCAAGATATTTTTTATTTATTTTTTTTATTTTTTTATAATTACAATACCATTGCTCGTTGTAGTGAAACAGACCAGAGTCTCTGGTAGAAATCGAACCCACACAACCCCCAGACTGACAGACTAGCTCACTACCAACTAGGCCATTGGGGCACCCAATATTTCATGTATACATTGCTAGTTATCTTTATAAATTCCTAATTAACAAGTAAGAGTATTATATTCGGCTTGGTCAAATCTGTTACACCCACCATCTGCAACTATCTATACCACCCTATTTTCAAATTTCACCTTATATGAGAGGTGGGTGGTAAAGTGACAGATCACATCAACTTTTGGTTTCTGAGTTTACATCGATCCTAGATATCAGCGCAAAAATATGAACTCTGTTTTTTAAGTATTTGAGCCATAATTTTTTGTTTATGAACCGATTTTGCTCGATTTTTTCAATACGAAACAAACCTAATATAAGATAAATATTTTAGCCAAATTTCCTTACCTTAAGTGCTCTATCCTGCTTTCAACAGATGGACAAACGGGACAGAACCCATAATATATGAGGAATTTGAAAAAATTTTAACATTTGTTGGCTACAAATCTTAAAAAAAATTATGGTTAAAAATAAACATACTTTGAGATATTTTGCTGAAAAAATCAAATGAATATTAGAATGGTTTGAAAAATATAGTCGTTTAAACCTTACTACTAGGGTATTCATTCCAAAAACATTCGTTAGAATTAGTCAAACAAGTATTACGAATAATTATTCGAAGAATTAAGAAATGGTCTTTTTCGAATAATGAATAATTGGAATATTTTTATATCCAATAAAAATAATAAAATAATAAAACGAACAATTTAATTTTTTGCAATTGAAGTGATTTTATTTGATTATTTATAAAAACATCTAAAAATGTTTTCTAGTACTAAATTTAAATAAAATTGACTTTTAACAATTTCTCCAATGAATATTTGAGCTTTTTTAAAATCAAATTTAAAAAAAAAACAAAAAAACAAAATCGACTTACATCTACTAATTTAAATTCTATTCTTTAAGCTAATTTCCGAGGACTTTTGACAAATTATGTTTGTTTTTCGTAATCAAAAAAGGGACCGTTTGAATACGGATTGTTTATATCAATATATCTCATTATAAGATTGTTAGCTTTTGAGATATATTTTAAAGAAAATTAAGTATTTTTTAACGTATTTGTTGATTTTTTAAATAGTTTACTAGCTAAAATTAACTTAAATTTAAAATTGGTTTAGAAATGTTCCGTGAGAATTAGAGCTATTACACTGTTTATTTGCCTGGAAAAAAATTGCAACTTTTATGTTTCTAGGCAAGAGGTATAGAAAAGCAAACCGAAAAAAAAATTGTCTTTTTGTCAAACATTTTTATAAGTTTCACAATACAAATTTAAATGTGTTAACGTAGAAGAATTTGAGAAGCAACTTTAAAACCAAATATCACAAAAAAATGTTGCGATAATCCCTGATGTAAATAGTCTCTTACATATTTTGTCGATTTAAAAAAAAAAAACAAAAAAAAAAATCTTCAATAAAATTAATATCCGGAATGAAAAAGTCTAATTGGCTTATATGTTGTATACAAAATATAGATAATCTGATGGCTCCCAATCAAAAAAAAAAAAAAAAAAAAAAATAGCACTTTTTAAAACTCTTTCCTAGAATGGACAATACATTTACATTTCTATTGATAAGGCTTTTCTAAAGATATTCCAAATGAATTGTTAACTTTTTACATGTTTTTTTTTTTATCTTTTACAATCTAATTTTTAAAGAAGCTTTCTAAATCATTTATTTTATTATTTGTTTTAATTATTCGAATAATTTGAATAATTTTAAATACATGATCGAATAATTCGAACTAAAATGTCTTGTTCGAATTATTCGTTTTATTCGAACAATAGAAAAACCTTACAAAAAGCGCAATTTTAGATTTTTTTAAGTGAATTTTTGCAAAATTTTAAACATGTGTTTATTTAGTGCTAAATTTTACATCGTAAATAATTTTTATTATTTTAAAATTCGATCAATAATGCGAAGTATGTGGGACTAATTTTTGAGGTTAAGAACATTTTTTTGTTACCTACAATTATAAGTCCTTAAAATATTTTGATACCTTCTGCATTTGATATCAATATTAATGTAATATATATGTATGTATTAAAAAATATATATATTTTCAAAAAATAGAATTTTGAACTGCGATAAAAACTAAACAAAATTGAAAATTTCTAAGAAATTTCTCATTATTGACGTAATGAGTGTCTTTACCAAATTTTATCAAATTCGACAATTACGTTTTTCTTTAATTTTTTTTCTTTTGAATGTTTTGACGTCAGTCAACGTTTGCAGATTTATACTGATTAGATGAGCATGTTTAATACCTTTCCATATATTAGCAATTTCGTTATCGATTGTGGGCCACCAGTTCCGGGCTTTTCGCAGCACAACACGAAGTTTCAGCGATTACTTTTTTTTGGTACCGCGAAATTTTGGAAGACACCACAATTTATACCGTGATCGGATTATCTGCATGTATATTGAGTTGTAGTCAGTCAAACACTCATGATAATACTCATGGTCATTGTGCATGAGCGTTGGGAAATGATCTGTTAATGTAATGCAACCAACATTTAGCATTATTAAAAAGTGAATAGTTTTTATGCCCTTCACCACACGTGTAAGGGAACATATAAGTTTTTGTTCCGTTTGTAATTTCTACAATATTCGTCTAGGATCCCAAAAAGTATATATATATATATATATATATATATATATATATATATATATATATATATATATATATATATATATATATATATAAGATACGGCCTTTAGAATGGTCATAAATATTTTTGTAAAATTTCGAATTTTTGAATCAACCAAATCGGTGTATAAAAAACCGAGTTATTAGCAAACATATTTTTTATTAATTTATGCTTTTTATATAGTTGTTACCATAAGCTATATCATATTTGGTTTCGTCAACGCTATATAAGCTAAAGGCTTTGTTCTTTCTCAGAAAATTCATATATTATATATATATATTGCAGAACAGTCAAAAATATTTTTCATGAAATTCGAATTTTTGAATTAATCTAATTAGTCTATAAATTTTTAATTAATCTTATTTTTTATTGTTATGATTTCATTGATTTTAAAATATATTAATTTTTCATATAACATCTTAACACGGATAAAAAGTATATTTATAATTCGGCACAGTCGAACATATCGCTCTCTAACTTGTTTAATAACAGTTTTATTTATTTATCATGTCTTTAAAACGAAATTAGTTTGAAATCTAAATATTTCATTAATAAGCATCCCAAAATTATACATTAAGGGATCTCATGAAAACGCGCAAAACCCTCGCAAACTGTGCAAGGTGTGTAAATTAGTAAACTCGCAAATGACCCGTCAAAAATAGAAATTTATTTGCACAAAATTTCCAAGTTTGCACTACAATTTAGCCCAGCAAACTTGCGCTATTTATTTGTGCATTTGTAAATCAGCTGTCTTTTGTTTATATTTAAAAATTATAAATATCTGCGATTTAAAAAATAATAGTTACTTTAATTAAAATAAAATAATATTGCACATTTGTAAATGGGATTCACGAAACATGTCGCACTAATACGCACAATTGCATAAATGGAAAACGTAAGCGTTGAAATGAGTACCTTTATTATTTCTCATTTAGAAATCATCCTTGAATAGTTGTCTCAGTAATCTTTTTCAATTTTTGTAGGTTAAAGTTTAGATAAATAAATAGTTTCCAGAAACAACAATACAAGGACACTTAGTTATTATCTTTGTTGACTCAAGAATATAAAACCTAAAAAAAAAATTAAATACTTGTATAGTATATTTTAACTCCTAAGAAACAAAAGACAAATACCTCTTGTTATGTAATTAAGAAATGAAAAACAATCTGTCATTTTGTTTTACTCTGGGTTAATTAGTTAGAAATTGAAGGGACAGAGAATAATTACAGATGACTTAATATTGTGCTCTATACATTCATATTTCACCTTTAAACTTTGACACATAGGCACACACAAACACACATATATATAAACAAACAAATACACACTAACTTCAGCTACCAAAAAAAAAAAAAAAAAAAAAAAATGAGTAGTTAGTTTAATTTTGTTGCTGTTGATTTGAATGCTGGTTTATTCTAATAACATTGACAGGATTTTTTAATGTCATTATACCAATTACTGCAATGTCAAAGTCCAACAAACATTGATGTTAGTTACAACACATATAAAATTGACATGATATCAATTTGACAGTAATGTAAAGGAAATTACTATCATAAATTCTAAAAAACTTGATAAATTTAAATTTATTCTCCAATTAAATTTCAATTTTCGTTCAAACTTTTATTATGATTTAGAAAAGGTTTAATAGTTTCAGTAACATTACCCTTAGGTTTGCTGGGTATTAATTTGCATGTAGTTGTATAGGTGCGTTAGTTTAATATATAAATTTGTGTACGTGTTCCATATTACCTAAATTGATATAAAATATGACATTTAATTAAATTAAAGTGTACTCATACTTGCTAATTTCCTATCTGCTCTCCCTCTCCCTATTTCATTTTCATACCTTTTCTCTTTTCCTCTTTCATTACAACCATTTTATCTTTATAATTATATACAACAATTTTAGTTGGTTGGCTGCTTATTTGTGACACACAAATTTTGTCGTCATTATCAAAATCATTATTATTATTATTATTATTATTATTACCAAGAACAACAAGATACATATATAGTTTAAGAGTGAAAAAGTGGGGGAAAGAGAAGAGAGGCACTAAACTTAAAATTAATGATGTTCTTAAAAAAAATTCAAGCACACACCAAATAACTTTCATTTTATTCTCATTTCAAAAACATTCATCAGTCAACTCGATAGAGAGTTAAATATAGATGAAAAAGATGAAGCACAAAAACAACAACAATAACAAAAATAAAGAAAAGTAAATGTGAGTGAATTGGCAGGATATAAGACAACAACAATGATAACATTGGTCGAGGAAACAAAATGAAACGAAAATAAAAGTTAGAGGTCAAGCTGAAGGCATTAAATTTTGCTTATTTTTGATTACAATTGACTTTTCCTTTTTAAAAAATCATTTCTTTAAAAGCCACAAAAAAAAACAAGAACAAGGACAAGAACTGAAGTAATACACAAAGAGCGAAAGTGTTTGAAAAGGGTTTGGAATCAAAAGTAATGCTTAAGTCTTAAGTTAAAGAAATTTATACAATATGGGGCTAAGTTGAATTCTTCGTAAATATTTTATATTAAAGATTTATAAATAAATAAAGAAACATTTAATTCGTCGAAAATAAATAAAGACCTTTTGTCTTCTGTTATAATGAAAAATATTACATAATTAAAAAAGTTTTTCATTCTATCGCACAGTGGTTCCAAAACGATTTTTTTATTAATTCTGTAACTTGTGATCCGTTAAAGACATCTGAATAAAATTTGACATGGCCAGAGCTGATTTGGCTAATTTGGAGAAGCACAGTAAGCTGGGGACTCAGAGGGTGGTGGGTGGACCCCCAATGTTGGTCATTTCGGGTATGTAATTTTTTTAAAAATCGTTAAAATTACATTTTTTGTAAAGAAGTTTTAAATATTCCTTGTTAATCTCTACAAAAATACGCATAAATGTGTAGATCATCTCTTTTCACTTAAGAGATATTTAAAACGAAATGAATTTTTCTCACATTTTTGGCCCCGTTTTTTATTCTTTTAAACTTGGCAAGCTTAATTTAGGTTCTAATTTATTTTTGAATATCCACTAGATTCCTTATAAAATTCTAAAAAATATTGCCGCAAGAACCATAAAAATATATGGATCAAATAAAAAGTCTACAATAAAAAAAAAATCCACAATTTTTTGTTTTTTTTTTTCCAAAAAGGTGGTAATATTTTTTCACTTGCAAACATTTTTTTTCTTCTGTACTATATATTTTTTAACACCTTAAAAAGAAATTTTAATGAAAATGCGTACAAAGTAGACCCGAAGCCGCTTGAGCCAACGTCAATTAAGCTCAAGCGCCTCGGTAGTGCTTCCTCAGAATCCCTGAAAAAATTTTGTCAATTTTACAGATTTTTAGTTGCAAAATTCTTAAATCGAAAGCTAGAATGAAAAAAATGTGTTAACTAAATATCTCCAAAAAAAAAAAAAAAACAATCAAATCAAAAACATACAAAAAGTATTTTCTGACGGATGAGTTTTATAACGAAACGGAGACAATTGGAGGAATTGAGATTTTGTGAGTATTACTACAAAAATGTGGGAGTTTTTTAATTCATTAATTTTACGACAAGCTTATCCATATTATATCAAAAAAAAACAAACATGTGATTTTTTTTAAGTTTAAAATTCAGACTAATATAAATATTTTCGGATTCATATATTTATATGATTGTTTGAGAAATATTACTTATAATTTTCTAAAGAATCTAGTGTATATTTTAAAAAATATTTAGGGACCCCATTGAGCCTGCTAAGTTTAAAAGAATATAAAAAACGAGACCCAAAATAAGGGAAAAAATTATTTCGGCCCAAATATCTCTTAAACGGAAATTGTTAACTTGCACGTGTATATTTCTGATGATTTTTTAAAAAAATTACATACCCGATATGACCACTCTGTATCATAAATTAACTACTTAAAGTTTGAATTAATTACACTGTGCAACAGTGAACGAATATTTAAAATATAACATAGTGCAGTTTTTAGGTATGGTCGAGTAAATTATTAAATCATATTCAAAATGTTCAATATCTACAAATATTCCAAAAAAACGACTTTTTGGACTTCGCGGACTCTTCCGAAAATTTTTTTCCTTTTTTATTAATTTCCAATCTAAATATGGTGTAGTAACCCAGCAAAAACTTTTTGGTTTTCGGTAATAACAACTACTTATTAAAGTAGTTCCTTGGCAATGAGGCGTCATTATTATTTGCCTACTGTGTATTACATTAATAAGTACTCAATAGTATAATAGAAGAGTAATAATGCAATCACACGGATGAGTATGCTAGAGCGCCGGATTAACAACCAGAAGGCTGTTGGTTCAACCCCATTCTGAAGCTGTTAGTTTTTTATAACAAAATGTCTAAAAAGATATTTTAAATTACATAGAGTTTTTGTCGCTTAGGATGCTATGTGCGAGATGGTGTACTGAGTAAGACGTTAGTTGGTAAAAACGAATGGTTAGTGTGTGTCCAAGTTCGAGTCTCACTGGCGGCAAAATTCTTTTGTTTTTTTTATTCTTATTTTCGTTTAGGTACATATTTTTGAGTACCCCTAGAGTCAAAAAATAACTACATGAATTTGTGGACAACTCGAACAAAAATAGCTAGTTATTCAGACAAAAAATAAGTAGTTTATTTTTGTTTCCAATTATACCTGCTAGCTTACCAGGAAAACAAAGTTTTTACTGGGAACTTGCTCAACCATACCTGTAGGAAGGTGAAAATAATATGAAAGGTTTTTATGTATAACATTATTATCATGTACAATTTAAATTAAATTAGTGATATCGGAAACAAAAATGTACATAATAAAAGGATAGGTCTATTTCTATAATTTTGGGTATATATCGTTTAAATATATACACCAATACCAAGGATCAAATATAGACGACGTGTTTTAACCATAAAGGTGAAAGAGCATCAATGCTAGTATAAAAATTTACTCCACCCAGTAGTTTTTACTGATCATTTGCACAGTCTGCTCCTCGTTTATTAGAACATCGAGTAAAGATCATTTTTCAATGTGATCTATTTGGTTCTTATCTACGTTACTTTGTGTATATTTTTATGGAGAAAAATTGTTTCGCCTACTATCAAATTGTTGTTAGGATAGATTTTGAGGAATAATTCGCCATTTTGAGTCACACTTCCAGTGTCATATCGTTCCATTACGTTTTCTCATTGCAGGCTATCTGATCCAAGTTGAAATTAATTAAAATCTCCCATTAGCAAAAGTATGTATCCGCGGTTTATTAATGCAATAACAGTTGCCAGGTGGTGGTAGAAGTATTCCTTGATAGCAATATTCGCATTTTCATTTGGAGCATAACATTGTATATCTGTCATGTTTTTCGCCCGTGTTCAGAGTGTGGTATTATTGTGTTGTGAGAACATGACTCCCATTTAATGGGAATATTATTAGCTTCCCCTGATAAAAGTATGCCTACATCATTCATCCTTGCTTGCCCTGTTGGTCTTCCTGACTATTAATGCATTCTTTTGCAAGATTTTCTAAACTTTTTACTTTTCTGCCTTAGTTTCATATAGTCCCACGAAGAGCAAATTATGTCCTCAGAATTTGCCGCAGACTTGCATCAGTCACGCTATATTGAGAAGTGTTCACACCTGTCCATCTCTTGAAACTAAACGTCATAATCGGGGTAATCATTAGGTTATAATTTGTTGTGGTTTCGTTAATATATCACATTTAAGAGGTGCAGCTGATTGAGCTACTGTATCCGATTCTGGAGCTGGGGCTACCAGCAACGCTTGTATGCTGACGTTTCTTTTTGTAATGGATTCATTCAGGGTTATTCTGCCCATGGATAGCCGACAGGGCCTTGTTTGTTAGAGCAGAATTTACCACGTGAAGTTTAGTTTGTCATTTGAATAGATGAGGTTATAATCAGGACGTGTCACTACCCTATTCCCAACAATTAATTCAATATAAAGAATAATTAATGTTGCACGTCTAATAAAATATTTTTATATTAAATAATACGAAAATCGTGAATAAAATAGAATAATAATAATAATAATAATAATAATAATAATAATAACATTGGCATGACGTTATGGCTTTATAAAATATGTACAATATTGTGCAAAACATAAGTAACAAAAAAGGGTTCATCCCAAAAGCTGATATATTTTTCGAATTATTCAATTTGCAACAAAACTAATATTATAGAATTGTTAACATATTTGAGTATTAACAACCAGTTGTAATTCGAAAAATGTGAATCAATTTCTTCTTGCAAAAACGAGCAAAAAACCCGGTATATTCTTAATTTAAAGCGTGCACAACAATAGCAACAAATTTTCAAATTTTTGAATTTGTTGGGATTTTTCTAAAGTCAGTGACAGTTTTACAGTAAAAATATCTAAATTCAGCGATATTTTCATTTCTTTATTTTATCTTTTACTAAAAAAAAAAATTAATAAAAATTATGGTTTGTTATAAAATGCCCGACTCATTAAATTTTAAACTAATATTATAGTTTTTTTTTTTTTAATCAAAAATTTGAAGTAGTTCAGTTTCGTGCTACAAATTAAAGAAGATTGTTTATTTAAGGTCTAAAAATTAAATTCGAAAACACAATTTTTAAAATTATCCACTTTTAGTAAATGTAATAGGACTTCCGTCGAAAATTTCATGCAATTATGATTAAAAATAATAAGGTAATAATAAGGTAAAATGCTGCAGCAATGGATTGGACTGCACAAATAAATCATGCAAAATCATTCAGACTTTAATATATCGTCCGCACAAAATTTTTTGAAATCATTTATTGAAGTTGTCGACCAACCAAAATTGTACTGCTCATCGATAAGCATGATTATTGTAGGTATAATTTTTTTATTCCCGTGTTTATATTAGAAAACTTTCAGAATTCAGCAGATTATCCACTCTGACCAAATACATAATGTACGGCATCGTGGGGCACCGTCAATATGTATATTTTTAACCGCGCCAGGTTATTATATGATTACGATTGTACTTCCATTCTCGGTAAAAAAAAGTATGTGTTTTTCCTAATAAATCTAACAAATATTTAATCCTTTTATTTTAATAGGTTGATAAGAAAGCACAAAAATTTCATCATATATAGAGAAATGTTATGTTTAATTCAATGTTTTAGTAACAATAATATACGAAATATATTTTAAAACTATTGAAGGAATGGATTAAACATAACTGCCTCAAATTGTTTAATTATAATTTCTAATTCTCAGACGGAAACTTCTATGAACAATATTTTATGCAGCTTCAAAATTCGTGTAGTCAAAAGATTTATATGGAAACTTTTCTAGAGACAAAATTAATAATTTGATCGTATCAATAATATTAAATTTTGTCGAAAATATAAATAGTAAAACTAAACAAAATAGTAATATATTGCTATTGTTGTGCACACTCTTATACGAAGATTGTAGTGTTTTTTCCTCAGTTTTTTTAATATACAAAGTTTTCATTTTTGTTAATCCTTAAATATGTATAAAATTTCATAAAATATATATATATATATATATATATATATATATATTGTAAACTAAATATTTAAAAAAATAAAATAATTCTTAGGTTTGCACTAATTTTGTTGTTTTTGTTCTGCACAGTACTGTATGTATCAAATATGAGCCAAATCTTAAGAACCAATGTTGCCTCATAAGTAATATTTCATGATTTATAACATTTTTAAAATATAATACACAGCTTTAGATTGAAACTAATTTTTCAGAAAATGTATCTGCAGGGTTCTCATTTAATTACCGCCGCCTCTTGTATACCAACATTTTTTAAGAGCAATAAATTCTGAATTGATCAATCACTTTTTCAACAGATCGAACCATTAACACAGATTATGTATTATATTTATTACAATATATTTATTTTGCCACAAGTCCTAGTGTGCAAATAAATAATATGTAGTTATTAATAATAATAAAATAATAATAATAATAACCATAATAATAATCTTCAAATTTGTTTTGGAAGTAATGCAGTTAATTGCTTTTCAGCAAATTAAACCTTAACTGATAATAAGTATTAATAAATAATTATTAATTAATAACCAATTATTTACAGCATATATCCACACCCAATATCAAACCAAAAAGGAGTAAGAAAATAATTGAAATAAAGAAACAAATTTTATAGAATATTCATGACATGATAAGATATACACCATCTTGTATGTAGGTGTATAATATAAACATTTTAATACAAAATTTTTATTATCTCATTAGATAAGAACAAGTAGGCGTTAAAATGTATACCAAAGTTGGAAATTATTGCATTAGTTGTCTGTATTTAATTAATTTTCTTTTTCTCGTTTGTAATTTATTTTTATCCTGCTAACTTTAAAAACCACTTTCATTATCTCTCAAGATGTCAAAGTTTTTATTATCTACAACAAACATGTAGTTTGGAAGCTGAGAACTGCTTTTTGATTTTAATGTTATATTTATACTCTACACCACCATAGTTGGTTGGTGTGTAATACGTTTGTGCTGATGTTTGTAACGCATAGAGAAAGTTATCCAACATCCACCTTAAAGTATAAAAATCGACTCAGAATCACTCACTGGCTGGCTCTCTATGTAAACTTTGTGCACAAAGTACAGGTAGCAATTTTAAAGATAATTTCATAACACTAGGATGAAGCCTATTGAAATTGGTCATGATCGATCCATTATTTCACCTAGCTCCCATACAAATGTCCTCCCGGAATAAGGGTTTAACGATCATAAATGCCTTAAATATAGCAATATTTTAATTAAAGGTCGGTCTATAATTGACCATAGCTCCCATATAAATGCCTCTTCCGAAAATCACTTTAACGTGCATAAATCCCATACGAACGTTAGTATCAAGTTATTATTCGACACAAATAAGTTTTATGTCAGTAGAAAGAACATTGGAAAATTTTATGAGAATCGGTTCATAATTTACCATAGCTCCCATATAAACCCACTTCCACATATCGCCTAAAAGTACATAAAATCATCTAGATGTTATTATCAACGCATTATTCTGTATTTTTATATTTTATTTTACATTTACTAAAATTTTCCAAAGATCTAATATAAGTCCCCTTCCCGAAATTTTATGCTCATACACAATGGTGTAGGGTATAATATAGTCGGTCTTTACGGACTATATCTTTCTTTTTCGTTTTTTTTTTTTTTCTTTTACTTTAGTTGCTTCTTGAAGCCATTAAAAAGTGTCAACTATAGACACATGGAGGTAATGAAACTAAAGTACTTTATGAGTTTAAGTTTTGCTACTTTTTTCCTGTATAATTTTTAATTTTTATTTCAGCTTATTTGTTGTCAACATTGTATTGTGTATGTAAAGATTGATATGTATGTAAGTGAGGTGGTATTAGGTTTAAGGATAATAGTGTCTTCTTTGCTTTCTGTATTTTTTGCTAGTATCAGTCATTCAGTCACTTACTTTATTCTTTACAAAACATAATATTCACTTTTTACTCACGAGACCTGCTATTTAATTTCAAAGTAGAAAAAATAATACATTCCGTTACACTTTATGTTAAAACGTGGCTTCAAGTACACATTTACAAACAAACACATACTTATTCGCTTACAAATACATGCTTATTTATACAGTAATGTTAGAAGAAATTATGACCGTTGAGGTTTGTGGTCTTGACGTGTAGTGTTGCAAAATTGTACTTTATTAAAAATCAAAACAGACTAAATACGCTTAAAGACAAAGTTAATAAAAATTTAACATTATTTTTAATTTAAAAACTTATTTTTTCTCGTTCTCAAAACTTTTAATTTGGGCCATATTTCATATGAAAACCCCAATGTTTTGAAATGATTTTTCGGCTGTAATTCATTTTTGATTAAGCTTTTCCAGGCTTATGGATAAGTTTTCGCTTTAATATTGCTGCAGTTAAATTTATAAGTAGTGCTTTTGTAAAAATAAAATTAGTAGTAGCAAATTAGAAACTAATTTCTTCCTTTTTGAAATAATAAAATTTTAACCTCTTTAAGGTAATTTTAAAAACTAAAAAAGGTTATAAAAAAGCTAGAAGCTTCGAGATTTAAAGCAAAATAAAAAGGCCAGATTTAGCCTCAAAAAGGCTAAACTGGCAACACTGTCTATCAATATATATATAGTATATATAATGATAATTTTCACTCTTAGAAATTTTACCTTTTCCATTCTAAATTATTTTGAAAAAAGTTAAATTTTTTTGGAGTATTTCCTAAGAGCATAAACTAGTAGCAATTATTTTCGTATATGGTATATTAGTCATAAAAATATTTCCCAACTGAAACAAACTAAAGATGTATGTGGACTGCATCTGATTGTGAAGTCGATATACTGCAAGATAAAGTTTATTCTTGAGTTTATTGTCAATAACTTTGCCCTGAGTAGAATTCAGTCGTTAAATTGATTTAATTGTTTAAATCACCTTTTAAGGGACATCAGTGGTCTAGAAGAGAACCATCTATAATTATCGTTCAGTCTGGCTTAAAATTCTCAAAACAAGTTTTCTTTTTCTGGTCATAATTCATAGCAGAAATACTGTTCCGTAATAAAAACTATTATGTTACATTACGTTACACACATTTATTAAGTGTTTATATTTGTGTGTGTTTAAGAACGCTAGGAAGCCATACGCATGACTCGTTTTTAAATTACGTCAAGTTCGCCATTGTTTTTTGTAGTCATTATTATTCTTGTTGCTGTAGTAGTTATTTTCAGCTATTGTTTCTTTAAATAATGAAAAAATAACAGCTATAGAAAAAAAAAACTAAACATATATGTCCAGAATCCTTTTTTTAATTCTATGACTTTCAACCTTTAAACGTGTGTGTGAGTTAAACATTGCATAGTAGGCAATTTGCAGAGTTAATGATAATAAGTCTGGATCTTTGAAACCGCCTAACCTAACGAGACATCGTTATATGAGAAGTCAGACTTTCAGATTATTGGTGAAAAGAGTGTACAGCTGGAACAGGGGCAGTGCTACAGTGGAAATTTTGTCTTCTTCAAAATTGTGTTTAACAAATTTTACTATTTTGTCAAATTTATAAAAGACTTTTCTTAAAATAAAAAAAAAAACGCAAATTGTGTTTACAAGAATATATATAATTCATTTGAACGTGGATAATTTCGAAATGGATAATGACTAATAATTAACAAATGTAAAGAGCAGAAAACTACATGTAGTTTCACTATTTTTTTTTAAAGGTCAAAATTTTTGTTATTGAAAATGTGGATTTTTACAGAAATTTGCTTTGTGTGACGAAATATACCGGTAGGCTATCACCTTTTTTCTAAAGTCTTTAAAAACATATCGAACTATCTAAACTAATTCACAGAGGTAACGAAATCAACAATCAAAAATTTTTTACACGCCCAAAACGTTGAACTTTTTTTTCAAAATTGATAATTTTCGACCTCTGCTGGATGTGATGTGAAGATTCAGAACTTTTCAAAATTACACTTGCACACTTTCTTAGAGTCCAGTTTTTCAGAAAATGTCAAAAAATATTGAGCATTATTAACAAAATTTAAAAAAAAATAAAAAATTATATATTTAATATTTAATAATATAAGATACTTTTTTGCAAAGAATTGCAATTTTTGACACTTATTTCTAAATTTTTACTTACAATTTCTTCTAGTTATCGAATTGAGATAATCAAAAAATTTTTTTTATCATTTTACCATATCAAAAACAGAATTAGAAATTCTATTTTAAAAGTTATAGGACAAAATTTAAAAAAGTCAATGAAACAAAAAAATAAAATTTAATTTTTGCAGTCAAATATCTTTTAAATCATAAAATATAATTTAGTACCGTTAGCGCGTTTTTTATATGTCTTGTTTAGAAGAACTCAGAAATGTAAAAATATTAAAAATCGGTTCATATTTGTAAAAGTTGCAAGCTCCGATATGTTTTTCACTGTAGAGATAGTGAAATCTGGTCCACTGTAGAGCAGTGCTTGCTCTAGCTACATGCTCCAGTCAACAATATTCTGAAGGCTCAACAGCTCCTCTATCGATATTCCTACTTTAATTAAAATTGATTTAGTGGTTTAAAAGATCTAGACTTTTACCATTTATTTTGCAAATAGCCCCACTGTGCATTGCTATACTCATGATAAAATATATACAAGTCAAGTGCTTAGTTAACTTTAGTTAACTTTCTATACGTTGGTGTTGTATTTGTTGTAGTAAAGCTACCTGATGTTTTAAAATTTATTTCTTTTGTTTTATTGTTAAAAACAAACATACACACATACATTAACACACTAGAGATTATAAGCAAAACGGATTAAATGTAAAACGTAAGAGAGAAAAAAACAAAGTTATTTTTGTTTAATATCCTTTGTTTTTATTGCAAAGTGTTACAATAATTAAAGAATAGCACAAAAACAATAAACAACATTCCTTAAACGTCATAGTTTTTTTTATAAGGAAATAAAAAAAACAATCCTGCACAAATATAAATAAAACTTTTACCAACAAAGATAAGGAAGTCACTATTTAAAACAGGAATTCTTAAATAAAATAATTAAAATAGAAAAACAGCAAAATAAAAAACCGAAACAAATATTTCAACAAAATAAAGTAGAATATAAAAATAAAATAAACTCTCATTAACTTGAGTGTCCCCTAAATAACTTTTACAACGACAAATCTACATGACTGGAATTTAAATCAAACTGAAAACTAAATATAAATAAAATAAATACGTTTAAGGCAAAATTGCTTATAATTTCGTTCAAAGAAAATCAACTCTTGCATGTATGAATCTGTTTTACGAGTCATAGAAATACGTATAAGATGAATGAAAAAGAAAAAACGGAAGAGAAAATAAAAGAATATTTGACAGCACAAATTTAGTCAATAATAAATTTAAATAACATTTTTTTCATAATAATAATTTTATCTTCAAATTATGTGTTTGTGCTTAAGAATTTCTAATAAATTGACATGTTTTTATGTTCATGAAATTCGAGGCAACGTTTGAATTACAAAAACTGGAAAAACTATTTGTCACGAACATAATAAACTATATTAAAATTCAATTGCTTTAGAGCCATTTTAGCAGTCATTTAAAAAATTGACACTTGTTTCAAATTAATGATCATGCAAATTGGGCGTGTGATTAATAGAAAATATAGGAAAAATAAAAATTAAATATTAATTATACGTCCTGTGGAGAGAATTTCTGGGTATTCAAAGCATAAGTTTTTTTAAAAAAAAGCAAGACTTCAGGATCTTAAAAATGTTCAAGACATTATATATCACACTTGAAAAACCGAAGTAAAAAGTAAAAATATACTAAGATCGATTTTAAATTATAACTTGCATCATTGTAAGATGCGGAATTCTTTATGTGACTAATTTGACACTAAATAATTTATTAAACCAATTTAGCGGCGTCCGTCAGTCCGTGCGTCCAACCGTTATTAATTTAAACGTTCCACGTTGGGTAAAATGTGTCAAAAGTGGCGATTAATTAATAATAAAATTAATAATATAATTAATAATAAAATAAATTTTTAAAATTACCTCTTCATAGAAAAACCGAATAAAAGTAGGCAAAATTATGTATCAATAACAACAAAAATCATTGGTTTAGTATGCGTTGTTTTTTCGTACTAAGCTGTCAAAGTAAAAATTTTTTTCAGATATTGGCAAAAAAATCAAACTTCATTAAGTTTAGGTGTACCTTTTTTAAATAAAAAGTTTCTTATAGCAAAATTTTAAAATGAATCCATCAACTTGATCTATTTTAATGTGTTTTTTCTCAAGTATTTGAAAATTGTGTTCCTTTGAAATATTTTTATTATTTTTTTTTTTTTTTTTTTTTTTTGAAAATTGTCCCAAAATACACTAATTTTGAACTTTGTTCCCATATTTGCCTTTTTTTAATATTCTGAAAAAACTTTAAATTTTTGTGAAAAAGCTCTAGTTGCTCATATACAAAAAATGTCTTAAGTGTAGACTTTTTTCTTTATTGTTTTATCAAACTTTACACAGTCGGGTAGAATCGAACATTTTTGGAAATAAATATGTAACTTCTAATCGGCTAGTTCAATTTATATAAAATTTCACACAGGCGTAGCACAGAGGAGCAAAAATTTAAACTTTGAAGGAAGACTCTACAGAAATCTCTGGTGTGCAGCTATGGGGACTCAAGTTACAGTATCTCTGGCATAGACAATTTTTAACTACTAGCCAAATTATTGTTCCTAATCCGATTTCAATGATTTGTGTATCATTTTAAAACTCTAAATAATAACTTATAAATACAATTTAATTTGGTCAAGTTTTTTCTTGGTTAAGTACATAACTCAATATTTTCCACCAATTTTATTACGTTTTTGGTAACTATTTAAAGAACAAGTTTACCTGCCGAATAAAGATTGCTTTGGGAGTAAATACAAATAATTTCAAAAAACTAAAAAAGACCTTTTTTCAGAAATGTTCCAGCATATCAATGATCAACAATAGAAGCGAAATATATTGGAAAACTTCATAAAACACAAAGGTAAATTTTCAAATTTTTGTTTGTACAATTTTGTATAAGATTATTATTTTATAGCTAATAAAAATACCTACTTTTAAATTTGCGAAATTATGCTTTTATTTTATTATTATTGTTTTTTTAGAAATAGTTTACATTGCACACTGGGGTAGCCTTGAATAACACTCGACATTAACTAAACTAGCAAATTTTAGAATGTGTATTTGGTATCGTTGAAAAAAGGAAGTCTTTAAGATATCAAAATAAGATTAAGAAGTTTGCCATTAATGCAAAGTTTTATTGCAAATTTGCAAAACAAAATATCTTATATTTTATGAATGGCCTATTATTTACGCAACACAAATGGCCTTCCTAAATGTGCTTTTAAGCTTATGTCTTACATTAATCATGATATAAATAAAATACATCAAAAATAAGTTTAATTGTATTATTTTATAAAACGAAATGAAAATTCGTTTAGAAATTTTATATTGGAAACAACAAATAAATTAAAATTTACTTATTGTTTTCAATATAAAATTGTCGAAAAAAATTTTAAAAATTTAATATAAAATAAGCGTTTCACATTCTGTCAATAAGAAATTGATTTTCAGAAGTGAGCTTATATAGGAACTATGGTCAATTATGGACCAATCTTCGCACACAATTATTTATGCTTATAAAATACTTATTTTTTGTTGAATTTTATTTACATCATGATTAATTTAAAATATTTATGAGCTTAAAAACACATTACGGAAGGACATTTGTATGGAGGGTAGGAGAAGTAATAGACCGATCCAAACAAATTTCTATTAATTTTATTTTTATGCCAAAGTTAATCTTCATGCCGAATTCTATAACGTTATCTTAAATAGTTATTACGACTCAAAAAATGATTTTAAGTCAAACGTTGTACTTTAAGTTGAGTATTGGACCAATATTTTTATCCGTTAGAAACATCAGCATATTACTTTAACCACCTCAGGTGTAGTAAGATATACAAATTGCCATTCTTATAAATTTAAATATTTTCTTTTTCAAATTTGCAAAAATTGCCTTAAACACAAACTTCTTTTTTTTTACTTAGCATCTGGAAGACTTTTTCAATGATACCTCACACTCATACCAAAACTTTCTAGTTTAGTTAATGCCAAAATTTGTTCGGGGCTGATCCAGTGTGAAGCGCGTTCATTTTGTACCAACAATATGATGGGTCAATGGGTGAAGAAATAATAGAATATCTATGTAGCCAACAGGCAAAAAATGGTAGCACAAAAACTCAACACCTTAATTCACAATATTATTTTTCACCTTATTTAACAGAAAAAAAATCATACAGAAAAAGGCAGGAAAATTTGCAAAATTATAAATACCTTCAGGATTAGCTCTCAATAAAACTTGCACATTTTGAAAATTTTGTAACAATCTATGTGTTAGTTTGAAAATTTTAAATGTGTTAATATTAGCATAACCTTGAAATTCTTGGGGTTATGTAACGTATAATTAATACCAATTTAATTTAGAAAATAATACTCATACTCTACCAAAATAATTTTGAAGAATATGTGCAAATAAGAACGAAGAGAAATATGAATACGAAAATGATTTAGTTACAAACTACATATACGCTAAATGAATAAATTAACTAACTTACTTAAATACAATTTTATAAAAAACAAGTTAATACCCGGTGCAATTCGCTGCCCGCTAAATTTTACGCAATATCCGATTTGATATGATAATAGTTCTCTCACTTTACCACTTTTTGACCACTAAATGTAAAAGTGCCAAAAAATTATGCTTTGCAGTTTAAAAAGCTACTAAAAATGTATTTATTATTTTTTGTTTTTATTGTTTTTTTATTTTATAAATAAAAAAAATACATAGGGTAGCAAAGAAATACCAACTTTTTTATTTTAATCCTTAGCGTTCTAATTTTTAGGAAGTTTTTTTTAGCAGTACCAACATTCAAGTTTTATCACCTAATATATTATAGACAATTCAAAAGGTTCCATTAGAAGAACAAAAAGGTACCACAAAGTTCCCCCTTGTGAACACATGTGACCGGGTAACATTAATTTCATGTTTCTAGGTTCATAGTATACGAAATACAGAAAGTAACATTAAACGATTGAAAAAGTATCAGTAAGTCCCTCTTTATTAAAATTCTAACTCAATAATATATAAAATAGTACCTTTAGACTTTCTTCTTTGCTACGATTAGAGAGAAAAAAATGTCCATTAAGACCCACTTTCCTTGATTTCTTGTTCACTCAGAACCATATAAGCTAACTTTTACGCCGGTAAGTTTATTTATTTAAAACATTAGAAAAGTATCATTTTAAGCAGAAAAAGTACCAAGTTAAATTTTTCACCATAGAATAGATTCGATAAAGTGTAATTTTCTAAAACGCTCTCTGTATATCTGAATGTCACAGATATGACAAACAATACAAAAAATATGTTTTACAAAAAATACCAAACTACTTCTCCGAATTTGATCATATCCACATCGTGGTGCCTGAGTTTCAAATAACGTAACCTTAGTTTTTGCAACTAAATTAACCAACCTGAATTTAAGAAAGTGTAAACACATGATGTTGTACAGAAGAAGTTCAGTATTCTGTAAATACACAATAAATGAATATCAACTTGATCTAGTCGAAGAATTTCTTGATCTGGGTGTGTTGCTCCTTTAATTCCCACGTTTCGCAAATCGCTAATAAGTCAAAAGGAGTTCTAGGTTTTCTCAAGCGCTGGGGAAAAGATTTTAATGATCCTTACGTTTCCAAGCAATTATTCATATGTCTTGTAAGAACAATCCTGGAATATGCTTCCGTGGTCTGGGATCCTCAATACGAAGTTCACATAAAGAAAATTGAATCGGTCCAGAAACAATTTCTCTTATTTTGTCTTCATAATCTTCCATGGAATCCTAATATTAAATTACCATCATATGAAGGTCGACTACAGCTTATTGATCTCCCTACTCTTGAAAGTAGGAGAATATATATGAATATTTCATTTGTGATTAATGCTTCGTAAGATCGAATTAGTAATCCTAAATCGTCCAACTATAAATTATACTCCCTTAAAAATAAAATATTTTTGAACCAATTATCCCATGAGACATATGTATGTGCAATCAATTCAACAGTTTTTATCCATATATTGATTTCTCATTAAACCCAATCCGCATTAAGAGGAGTATTTTTAACTTAGTTAAATAATAAGTTTTTGTTATTGAATGACTATGAAAAATATTTTATTGTAAATAGCTTTAAAAATAATATATATATTAGCCTGAAAGAAATTGTAATTTCATTGGCTATAAATAAATAAATAAAAACCAATCCTTAAAATTTTATCAAATGTAATTTCCTGTTTTTCCCCCTTTTTGGTACTATTTTTCTCCCCCATGGATATATAGCTAAATTGTATTTCAATGAATTTCAAAATTGTAGTGCAGTCCCACAATAAAATATACATATGTATACGTCAATAAATAGAAACAAATATTTTGATAAAAAAATGTGCGAAAAGTAGATACAATTTTTAACCCTTAAACGCACCAATTTCCAAAAACTAACAAATTGGTATTTGTTATTTTTCGACTAGTTAGGAATATGATGTAAATTTTATTCCTATGTTAGCTGGTTCAAAAGATATACAGGGTACCAAAAAAAGTATCAATAAACAGTTTTTACCCGTTTTCTCCCTAAAAGGGACGATTTCAGTATAGTAACAGAAACCTATTTTTTGAATGAATAAGGATAGGTATTATAAATTTTTGTATCTTTATTAATTTCACAGATATAAAAATAACAATTTTCTAGGTTTTTACTTTTTCGGTGGATCGAAATGGCAGTAGGCAAACCTACAGTCCAAATTTCATATTTCTAGCTCCATGCGTTTAAACTGTGCGATGATGAATTAGTCAATGGCTCAGTAACGTTAAGCTTATAAATATATATCTAACTTTTACACTGGTAAGTTTATTTATTGAAAACATTAGAAAAGTATTAGGCAGAAAAGTACCATGTTACATTTTCCGCCCTAGAATAGATTCGCTAAATTTCAATTTTTTAAAACACTCTATGTGTCTATATTTAAATGTCACAGAATTCACAAATTATTCAAATCTACCCTCAGTTACTTAAAAAAAAATATGTTAAAGTAAGTACGAAATTATTTGCCCAAATTTGGTACATCCAGATCTTGGTGGAAATAAATAAGAATAAATTTCATATTTATAATCAAATGAGAAGGTGTTACAATACTAAATCGCATTTTTCACATTATCCTTCCATTAAAAATCTATCAAGTTTTTACTAATAATCCCCCAAAAATTAACATATACTTGACTGTAATCAGGGATTATTATGTCTTCCACTTTTATGCTTTTTTTAATAATAGACTAAACATTTTTTTGCATTTTTTTCTTTGTCGTCTAGTCCAGGCATAAAGTTAATCTCTTGTTAAATCAAACTGCATATTGTTCGTAACTCGCCCTAATGCTTTATGTATTTTTTGTATTTATCCACATAAAAAAAATCCATCTTTCTAACACACATATATTTCTTTTATTTAAATATTTTGTTGCCCTCAACAATAAGTTAATTTTATCGATTTTTTATGAAAAAAGAAAAAAATAATAAAAACTTAAAATGAACCCTGAAAGTTTTACGAACATGTGTAGACAAGGCACGGACAATTTCTTTTTTTTTTTTCCTTCTTCTACTCTTTTATTCACATTCCTTTAATCACTCATACAAACACATTTTTGTTAAAATTTAGGAAAAAAAAAATGTACGCATATCTAAGTGTTTGGGTTATGCGTGTTTTGCATTTTTTATTAGAAATTTCTGTTGTTGCCGCTTAAGTTTTCTTTTCCTTGTTTCTTTCTTTTATGCTCATTTTCTAGAACTTTTTAATGAATGCGTTGCTTTTTTTAATGCCAAGAACAATAAGATTTTGCTGTAAATATAATAAACACATTTTCTTTCCCTTTTTTTTAACTTTAATATTAAAATGTATTTGTTAAGAAATTTGTGTTAAAGAATAAAAACAAATAAATAGATTTTATGTAAAGTTAGTGTTTCTAGTGAAACACCGCACAACAAAAATCAACAATTTTTCTCACACATGATAAATAATATATAAATGTGAAAATATAGACTTAATAAAGTATATTTGCGCTTTCAGTTTTTCATTTCGTGTTCGTTTTTCTTTTTAAAGGATTTCAAAGCTTTTAAGGATGCGTGTGGTTAATTTTTTATTATGCTACTTTCTAATTTCTGTTTTAAAGTGATATGAGTATCAAATGAAAGTGGAGAATTTTGGCATTTTATGGGATTACTTTTTGTTAAAATAATCTAAACAAAAGTTGCAATAAATGTCCTTCGAATATTTAATCCTTTAATACCATTGAAAGTTACTAACAAATAATTTCCAAAATAATGTATATTGTAGACACTAATATCCAGTTTCAAGTACCAAAGTTTTATGGTTTTAACTCTGTTACTTTAATACATACAAGGATTTGAAAATTACTCCTATGAACAAAAATATAAAATAAATTTTCATTTTATTGAGACTTCAAACATGCAAAACTAATATAGCCATTTCTGAAGGTATTGTGTATAAATTTCAAATAATTCTTACCTTAAGTGTAGTATGACAATTTAGAAGACTTTAAAATGTATTTGAAAAATTAAGCAACGATAAGTTGAGTATTTCTGTTTACTTAATTTTACCTAAATTGTTTGTATTTTTAATCAGCGGAAGGACAGTAGGCTATAATTTTTGTATTATATTCAGTTTTGTTTAATTAACATGAGAAAAAGGTGTAGTCACCCTTATGTACACACGTTAAACTGATTTTCGGGTGAGGTTCTTACATAGAAACTATGAATATATTAGGACCGAATCTTGTTAAAATTTACATAGAACTTGCTAATGCCAAATTTAATTTAAAATCTGGAATTTATATAAAATTTGGGCGCATAAAGTGATTTTCTGGGGTAGATCTTATGCGGAAACTGTATTCAGTTATCCACTTAAAATTCGGTAGCGCGATTTATAGCTATAAACATGCAGAAAAAAAATATAGTTGTAGTGACCATAATCTAAGAGCAACATGTTATTATTGAAATATATGATCACAGCGAAAAATAGAAATGATTATAAGTAATAATTACAATGACTCCAATTTGTCATATTGTGTCCGATTTTACAGTTTGTTTTTTTTTTTTTTTTTTGGCATGTCATATTATTATTATTATTATTTCATTTTACCATATTATCATTCCATCTTATCATATATTAAAATAAAACTTATTAACAAAAAATTATTATTTTTATAAATTTTTTACTGCAAATAATAAACAAAAAGTGTTCATTAGTAAAAAAAAAAAAAAAAATGGCATATTATTTGTTCATTAATTATATTCATTTGTACCAACAAAGTGGTTCAAATGCAAGTTATGTTTTTTAACTAAACCCTTTAATGGTAGTTAACCAATATCTTATATTGCTTGAATAACACCGAGTATAACCAAACCTTGTCTATATTTATCTATTCATATAAAAACTAAATCAGAATTACATTGAAGTTGGAAAAAGGTAAGTATTATATTTATTTGAAACATTTTATTGTCATGGAAAAAATAATATTATTATGGTTTAGGAACATGGACGAAGACTGTAAGTATTTAAATGTTTGTAGAAGTAATGATATTTTCCATATTAATAAAATGTATTTGCTGGTAAAAATTTTTAAAAATATATCATTTTTGCACTTAACTATATTAAAATTTTTATTCAGTGTAAACACTAAATGACAACATTTAAACAAAAACATTGTTATCATGAACACACAGATATTATATTTCTTGAAAATTAAATTAATATTGTTGTAGTGGTAATGTTATAACTTTATGCTTGACATTCTGGAATTGATGTTGTCTTTGGAAAATTTTATGGCATGATGGGGTCTCATATGAAAACTATGTTCAGTTATGCAACTAAACTCTTGAACTACCTCGCATTTAATACAAATATTTGTAAATTCAATGCAATTCTGATCACTTAAGCATATTTACGAGAAACACTTGTAAGGCAGTTCCGTCTTTAAGTCTGAAAAAACAACTTTGCCAAATACCATTAAATAATATTTAAAATTACAACATAAATTTCGAGAACAAAACCAACAAAAACATTGACAGGACATTTTTAAAATTTTATAAAATTTAAACTGTTGAAGCTAAAGGGACAAAATTTGGGATTCAAAAATTTCATAATAATATTTTAAAAATTAATATAATTTCAGAATAATTTGTTAGAAAACTTCAAGGATATTTAAGAGTAAAGTATTTGAAAGACAACTTTGACAGTATAAAGGCCTTAAGGGTTAAAACAAAAAATTCTGCTGGAATTTCTAAAATATAATCTATCATTTGATACCCATAACGGCATTGTTGAGCAACTAACAGATTTTAAAATCATTCATAAAAAAATCATTAATTTTGAAATTTCATTGTCCTTTTAAAGGGATATTCGAACACGAAATGAAAAACTGAGTACGCAGTCCTGTCAGAAAATGTTTTGGTTAAAGTGTGAAAAATGCTGTTGTACGGTGTAATCAGTAATTAATTGGTTTTCTTCTTTACAGTTAAATTTTCTTAAGTTTTATTTTAAATTGTTAAAAAAGATTTTGTAAGAAATAAAAGAATAAAAAAATAATGAATTTTGTTTTTCTTATAAAAGTTTTGTTATTTAAAATATCAAAAGTCAAGTAACCACAACCTATTAATAAGCCGACATCATATTTTAATAAAAGTTATTTTCCTTTTCAAATCTTGTCATGAACAAAAATATGCAGCCATTTTATTACGGGATACGCTTTTATTGCGATTGCATGAAACTTCAAAAAACTCCAGAACAAAAAGTCAAATTACAGAATTATAGTGTCCAATTCAAATCCATCAACAAAATATAACCATGCTCTAAATGCATACATATACGATTATCTTGATATGTTCTAAAGTTCGAAGAGGAATTGTCTGCCTCGGCTTATTAGAGAGTTGACCATGTCTCACAATGGAATATTGTGCGATTCTTGAAAACAAAATATTACTAGAGTGTTCTATAAGTAATGAAAAATTGTCCTTTTCTTATAAAAACAAAATTATTGGAACTATTTCAGCGAGATATCGACCTATGAACAACTAAAAGTTAAAAAAAAAAATTGTGGAAAAAACTGTTTTTTTCAAAGACCCGAAATTCATATGCTGAACAGTACATAGCAGGGATGTAAATTGCAATTTTTTAATTATACTAAACAACTGTTAAAATTTTACTTTTCTGACCTCAATTTTACCAAAATAGAAAATTTTTATTAAAACACTCACTTGACGCTCTGAAATGCAGTATAACTCCCGAAACAAACTTAACACTTTGAAATTATTTTCGCGGACATGAAAATTTTGAAGATTTATAAGTCATATTAATAAATGATTTCATTTTATTTTTTCCTTACTACTATCATAAATGTTCTTCTTAATCTCTTCATAATTTTTATTAAACAATTAATATTAGTAATACAAATTATTGATGAAAATATGTCTCCAAATATTAAATTGTCTTTGAGACCCCGATATAAGAATTTTATTTTAAAATACACTGCCTGTACATATTCCATTTTGAATAAAAACTATTTAAAAACTGTCAAATTAACAATTCTCTAGCCGTTTATATTGAAAGAAATTCAAATCATAGCCTTGCTGATAAATATTAATAGAATTCCTTATTCAAGTGCCACACAAAATAGTACCACAGAAATACATGTCTTTAAGTAAATGCATAATTTTAGTATAACAAATTATGTATATTTTTTATTTCTTCAGGAAACTAAAGCCAACACTTTGAAACTTGGTTGCGCAAAAAATTACTTTTTTCTGAACTTTAGTTTAGGAGATATACTTAATTAAAGTTAAAAAAATGTGATTCCTTATTCAAGTGGCAGGCAGTGTACAAAACTGAGACTGGATATCAAAAATAATCGTAATACTTTATCTTAACTAATTTGGATTTTTTAAAGCGTTTTAGCAATCAAAATTTTTCAACTTTACACGCGAAATCATCTTATTTATGGAAAATCATTTTATTAAGAATGCAAAGTTGAAAAAATTTAGTTTTAATTGCTGAAAGGTTTTAAATATAAATAAACTGAAATTACCCAGCAAAAACTTTGCTTTCCTGGTAAGCTAGCAGGTATAATTGGAAACAAAATAAACTACTTATATTTTGCCTGAATAACCAGTTATTCTTGTTCGAGTTATCCACAAATTCATGTAGTTATTTTTAGACTCTAGGGATACTCAAAAATATGTACCTAAACTAAAATAAAAATATAAAAAAAAAACAAAAAAATTTTGCCGTCAGTGAGATTTGAACTTGGACATAAATTAAGCATTCGTTTTTAAAGACTACCGTCCTACTCAGTACACTATCTCGCACATAGCATCCTAAGCGACAAAAACTCTATTTAGTTTAAAATATCTTTTTAGATATTTTGTTATAAAAAACTAACAGCTTCAGAATGTGGTTGAACCAACAACTTTCTGGTTGTTAATCCGGCGCTCTAGCCAACTCATCCACGTTATTACAGTATTACCGTGCTATTATACTATTGAGTACTTATTTATGTAATACAGGGTAGGCAAATAATAATAACACCTCATTACTAAGAAACTACTTTAATAAGTAATGACAACCGAAAACCAAAAAGATTTGGCTGGGTAGGGAGAAGTATAAATTGTACCCAAATAGATATTGGATATATCAATGCAAATAGTAAAATCAAACAAGCCAAAACAATTGGTGAACTTTAAATTCAGCCTTGTTTTGATGTTGTTAGGGATATAATGTTAAACAAGCCCATAAAAGAAAAGGTCATGAGGATCCATCTGTCATATAATTCTGAATAAAATGATGGCCTGCAATGAAATGAAAAGTCTGTTGTTTCCAATTTAAGCCAACTTTTATTTTATTGCAGATTCAATGCATAAAGTGAAATAAAGGTAGAATTATTGTTTACTAAATTTCTGTTTTGGACTTCCAAAGGTGTACAGGTGTAGCCGCATCAATGATAGATTCACGATCAAGTCTGCTAAATCACTTAAAACCCACTAAGTTTATCACCATGTAATTTTGGTCCTCCAGACAACAGTTTAGTAAATTTTTGTGAATTTTTATGTCACTCAACGGGAGCTAGGTTTTTGATTTTAGACCCATGGTTCTTAGGGAAAAGGAATTAGTTTTTTTCGAATTCTTCTAAGATTACGTTTTTTTTATACGTCTTTTAGAAAAAGAAATTGACATGCTCTAATACATATAGATAATCCTGTTAAGTTTGTGAAATATTTAGGTCGAAACTAAATTTTCTCTAATGTTTTTCCTCTTTTTACTAATTTTTAAAAGGCAGTCCATTTTAAAGGAAAAAGCTAATTTTTGAAAAATGTTTTTTTCTATATGATATTAAAATTTCAATACGATATTAAAATTCATTTAAATTTTATTTGAATATGAATATTGATATTATTTATTTAAAAAGAAATACTTAAGAGCTAAATTTTAAGTTTCTTGAGTTACAACTATCGTTCAAGAGTATTTTAGATTGGACGTAATCATGTTTAATTTGTTTTCCCATACAAAAACATTGCTCTAATAATTTTCTAAATGACAGACCATTGTGCAAAATATATAAATTTTATTATTTGCTTTATATTTATGTGAATTATTCAATTCATTGTTAATAACTATGAAAAGGAAAAAATCTTTAATTTTCCACACATACTTATATGAAGCTATAATACTCATTATTTTATTCTTTCATCATATTTTCGTATAATGTACGAGAACTATAAATAGCAAACTATAAAAAGCAAAAAATGCTACAAATAGTTAGTAGTGGTTCTTCTGGTAGTTGTAATTTTATTCAGGGGTAATACGCATTGTGGAAAGCGAGTTGGTCTATTATTTTCTTTTCCATTTTATACACTACGCTCATTAAAATTAATGACATGTCTTCGTTTTTTCTGTAGCTATTTCTATATGTTACTTTGAAAATGGATATAAAAGTTGAAAGAGGAAAGTACTAAAAAAAACATACATAACATAACATAACATGTATTTATTTGTAAATGTATAGAAAAAAAGGCATTATACACATATATAGAACATTATATACAATACGAAAAAATCGAGTCATATAAAAAAAATCATCGTAAATATTTGCTGAAACTATATTAAAGTCAAAGCAAATTTTGTTGTAATTAAAAAAAAAATAAGCAAAACAAGAAAAAAAGAAAAAATACTTCTTATTTCAGTTTTTAGTTTTCTTCTCATTTCATTTTTTGTATCATTCATTTATGCCACAACACACATGTTGATGATGGTGCTGAAATAAGTGATTAAAAATTTAATGTTAACCGAAAATTTCTGTTGGTTTTTCCTTTGTTTTTACGTGATTTTTTTTTCAATTTCGTTGACATAAAAGTTGAGATTTCTTTTCAATTTAAGATAAAACTAAAAGAATCTTCTGCAATTTTTTCAGGGGGAAAAAGTTGAATGTCATTCATTTATTATTTAATGCACCAGTTGATTGTTTGTGAATAAAATCATTAAATACATGTGTATATGTATGTGTAATTCTCATTAAGCAGGGAAAAAACAGTAATTAAGAACATACAGTCTATAACAAAATTTATCAAACACTTTATTATGGGTATAAATTACACATAAAAAACAGAAACGAATTCATCTATATTTTAACAATGGCAAAAAAAAACACTTGTTTGCGTTAATCATTTTCTCAATTTCAGTGGCTTAATCCACTATAAAATTTATATAAAATAATGTAATTTTTTGCTATACTTTCCTTCGTCATCATAAAAATGTTTAAAACATGTTTCCTTGCTTTAACCATATAAATTAAGTGTTAATTATTAAAAAAGAAAAAAATATTGTATTATTATTTTTTTAAAATATAAATGTCTTCTACTGTATTTTACATTACTTTTTATAAATTATTTTGTGGTTTTCTAACATCTTTAATTTGTATATGGATTTATAATATTATTAAGTAATAAAGAATCACGAAAAATAATATAAAAAACTATAAACCTAAGGTCATATTTTCTAAGAAAATAATTTAAAAATAAATATGTTTTTATATATTCTACTCCATTTTACTTAGCAGTGTTACCAGTTTAGCATAAGACTAAATCTAGCTTTTTTATTTTGAATTTAGTCTCAAAATTTTCGTTTTAGTTTTTAGCTTTTATTCTAACATTTTTTGACTCTTTAAAACTGCCTTAAAATGATAAAATGTTATTATTTCAACAAAGTTTTCTCATTGCTAATACTAATTTTATTTTTACGGAATCATTAATTTCCACATTTTTGTGTATTTATTAGCACTAAAACTCGAGATTATTTATATTTAACAAAAAATTTCGTGTTCGCCTCTTCATTCTCTAAATTAAAAGCGCCTTAACAAATTTAATAGAGTTACTGTGTCAATTATTATAATTATTTTTTAATATACTTCATCAAAAGTATAAACTATTTTTGAAAATAATTAAAAAAAATGACCCAAAAATTTGGAAATACTTAATCAAAAAAGGAATAATAGTTCAAAAATCACTTCAAAACTTTGGGTAATTTTTCATATGAAATGTAACCCAAATTTGTATGGGATTGTGTCATTTTACTGGGTGTTATTTATAAATTTATTACAATTTCCTTAGAAAAATATAAAATATAAATAATAATAATAATAATTGTTTAGGTTTCAACAAAACCAAAATGGATAAGGCACCACGAATGCTGTGTGTAGCGGCACAGAAAATACGTACTCCATTCTGCTGGTGTCTAATTATAGTCCACAAACTTTGCTTTGGTACCACCAAACTCAGACAACAGACGATTACAAACTTGTTTAATAATAATAATAATAATTTCTGGCTGTACGAATAATCGACCAGAACACATAAATAAACAATCACCAAAAAAAAAAAGACAAAATTCAATTTGGGTGAGTGTACACTGCATTTGGTTCTTTTGACATATTTCATTTTTTTGGAGTTTTTTCATTATGAATAATAACCCAAATTTTAAAAATGTAAAATTGCCCAAAAATATTTTTTGAGCGAATATTCATTTGTTTTATCACAACTATGTAATTTTTGGACAGAATGGTATATCCAAATAATGATATATGTATTGATATGGAGCCATATGAGAATATTTCTTAAGAGTGTTCCTATGATGATACAAACGACGAGCATGAAGAGGTGATTTGCGAATTAAAACATTCCCAAAATGAAAATTCTTGTATAATTTGCACTGAATATTATTAAGAATTACAGGTAAAAAGTATTGCAGATGGAAGTGATTTTTACACCTGCCCCAAGTGTCGCAAAAAAGTAGAAGATACAATGGACATTTTTTCATAGTTTTGATAAGACTGTTATATTTATTATTTATTGGCATTTTATTATTATTATTATTATTTCTTTTTTTTTTTTTTTTTGAGCGAATTTGTAGTTAATTTTTTTTTTTTTAAGTTTAGCTTTTCTAGACAGCTAATCTTTACAAGAATTGGTCTGTGCCAACTATTTTAGGAAAAATAATATATATTCTCAGCGGTATGTCCAAAAGCGGCTTCTCTAACATCATTTTCCTTTTTACACAATTATTTTAATAAAAAAGAAAAATTATATAGCACAGAGTTAAAAAACCCTTGCTTCCAGCCGGAGGTCCACTATTAATAAAAGTATTGTTCGCTAAAAAAAACTTTTATTGTGTAGAATCCATACCTTGTATAGAATCTATAGCTGAATTACTGAAGAAATGACGAAACATTAAAAAAATTAGGTTGAATAAAGTTTTTACAACAGTATAATTAGTTTTTTGGAGAATATTCATAACAGTTATGGGTCATTTGACATTATGAAAAATAACCCAAACTGTTGAGTGATTGTTCACTTTGCTATTTGGCTGATTATTCATACAATTTTGAGTGATTTTGCAAATTTTTGTTTTTTATTCACAGACCCAAGAAACTGGATCTATAAAATATGTACGATTATGTAGGGAACACTGTGTGATTTTAAAGTTTATACTAAAAATTTACCAAAATGGCTATATATATATATATATATATATATAATTATTTCAATTGCAGTAGTCAAAACATTTGGAACTAGGATAATATTTCACTTTTGCATTTTTGCTCTCCAAGTATTGTTATTTTTCCTTTTTATGCATTTTGTTCAATAACTAAAAGGAAACCATTCCATTAATTTATAACACAAAAAAAATTTCTAAATATATATATATATATTTAGAAATATGATTGGAATTAAAGTGTCAAAACATTTGGAGTTTTGTTTCTCTCATTCTAATTGAAGCAATTTACACTAACAAAATAACAGTAATCACATTCTACTTTAATAATAATTGTGTTTTATAACGAAATTCATATTACTTTCTATTAGGAATCGAATATATAACCAAATATCAGAATATTCTAATGAAGTAATTGTTTATTTAATCATTTGAAATAATGCATAGTAAACAAATTTAAGGTTTTTATAAAACAAATCCCACAATTCCCAAGAAACCGGCGAAAGTCCCAAAAATTAGATTTTTTGAATTTTACTCATAAAGCTGACAAACTCTTTAGAACAATTAGAATGTCCGAAACTGCATTCCATTTGTAGATCCATGCTTTTGGATTTTAGAGCATATAGACTAAATTCAAAATTTCGATACAAAATAGGACAAATTTGACAGGATCTATACTTAGCCCAGTTAAGTGATTGATTTCGTTTTCAATTTTGAAATTATCTCCGTAAAGATACTTTTTAGAAAAGTATAAAATCATTATATGTTTTTAAGGAAATTTAGTTTTAGAGAGAAAGAAAGTAGGCACCAAAAAAAAACACAAAAACACCTAATTTTTACAATTTTTAAATTCATAATCATTTATTTTTGACGCGGTAAAAATATCGTTCTTTAATTAATTACAAAAAAATCTAACAAAATCGCTCTGAAAAATTGCGCTATAAAATGTAGCAAAATCTTGCAAAGTTGAGACAGTTGAAATTTCAAAAGCAGATAACTCGAAAATAATAAGAGATAAATAAATATCATGAGCTTTAAGAAGATATAAATATTTTTTAAATAGAGTAAGATTTAGCTATCGGTTAAACATTTTCTTAGCCCCCTTAACTCCGATCTGGGGTCCGTAGTCATTTTTCCAAACTTAAAATTTTACACTCCCCTGCTATGCCGATGTGAAATTTTATGTAAATCCAACCAGCAGATTAGAAGTTACAGATTTATTTCGATTCTGTCCCACTGTCTTATGGGTTTATGAGTTAAAATCAGATGCAAGAATCAGTGTTTGAGGTTCTATACGTTCGATTCTGAACTAAATTATTTGTACAGTAAACATAAGCTACATATGTTTGTCGCAATCAATTATATTATGTTCTTTTACATAATAATTATGCCAAAAATATTTTATGTTTATGGAAACGAATCTTTGCCATGACATGTTTGCCATGGCAATTCGTGATACAAAATACAGTTCTTAAAAAATCGCAGGCTAGTAGCTCAAGTTTGCTTTAATTGTAAGCCATGACAAAGCCACAGTTAAACTTGAAGGTCGTGACAAAGTCGTAGTTTATCTTTAACCGTAGTTTAAAAAATTCCAGTTGAATTTTAAGCAGAGGTTATAATAAAGTCTCAGTTAACTTTTAATCGTAGGTCATGATAAGGTATCAATTAGCTTTAAACCTGGGTCGCTGTAAAATCCACATTTAGTTTTAAGATTTAATCATAGGAAAAGATAAATTCACAGTTAACTTCAATAGAAGTTCATGGACAACTCACAGCTTAGCATCAATTTTATATAGCTTCAATTTTATATATTTTTATAATAAAGTCCCAGTTTTGCTTTACTAATAAATCATAATTAGATCCAATTTAAGTTTTTATCCTAGGCAATTATAAAGCCTCAGTTTATTTTTAATTCTAGGTATAAATTTCCAATATATCTCCAATGGTGTATAAGTCATAATTAAATACTAGTTTAGCTTTAATCCTAGGTTAGTATAAAGTTATAGGTAAAATTTAATTGTAGAAAAAGTTCCAGTTTTCTCTAATCGGTGGTCCCAGCTTTGGTTTTATCGATGTTTAGTAAAATTAGTTATCTGCATAATTCACGCTTGCTATGCTGAAGCTAAAATTTATGTTTTCAATAAAGTCTTTAAATTTTCCAAATATTATTGTAGTGTAATTTATTCATCAACCACCATCAACCATCATTATATTATATGACTCATATTTCTTATTATTATTCTCTTATTGCTATATTTTTATGCTTATTATTGTTAAAACTTTTTAGCCATGATTCCCATTACACATCTGAAATAATAATTTTTGGTAAAAGTAACAATAACAACAAAAACTCACCCACACACAAAACAAAATTCTTATTCTTCATATACTCATTCAACTACTTTTCAAGGCATTGTTCTTATTTTATAACAATTCCTATTATTTTTTATATGCAATATAATAGTAGTAAGTTTTTTGTTTTTTTCATTTTTAAGCTTTTGTTTTATTTTTAATACCTACTATTTATACCCTACACCACCGTAGGTGTTTGGGGGTATTATGGGTTTGTGCTGATGTTTGTAACGTACAGAGAAAACCTTCGGACCTCCACCTTACTGTATACCACTCGACTCAGAATCACTTTTTAAATAGATTTAACGATGTCTTTCCATACGTTTGTCTGGACGGCTGGCTATCTGTACATGTAAACCTTGTAAACAAAGTACAGATCTCGATTTTGAAGATATATTGGTAAAATTTCTCATAAATAATTACTTTGGTACAAGGCCAAAACCTATTGAAATTGGTTATGATCAGACCGTTATTTCATCTAGCGCTCATACAAAGGCCCTCCCGAAATAACGCTCACAAATGCCTCAAATTTATCATTATTTAAATTAAATTCGGGTCAAATAAGTTTTATTTAAATATAAATCTATATGCTAAATTTTATGAAGATCGGTCCGTAATTAACCATAGCTCTCATATAAAACCCCTCTTCCGGAAATCACTTTAACGTGCATAAATCCTATACGAATGTAAGCATCAAGTTAGTATTCAACACAAATAAGTTTTAAAAAAGTGGAATCCACAGTGTTATTTTATTTTTGTGTTTTTTTTTTTTGCGCAGAATCGATCGGTAATTAATCACAGTTCCCTTATAAGGCCAAATTCTTTTAGCACATAAACATAAATCCCTTATAAAAGTTATGCATATGTAAATATGTTTAAAAAAATATCAATTACATTTAATACAGGTATCAGTTCAGAACTGACAGGTCCTATATAAGACCCCTCACTGAATTTCGACGCTCACACTTAATGGTGTAGTATATCGTATGGTCGGGTTTGTCCAACTATACCTTTCTTACTTATTTTTTTGTTAAAAACAATACCTATTTTAAACAACAACTACGTGCTTTTTTGTAACCAAAAATCATTTATAATATTGTTGCTGTTTGTAGATGAAAAAACAAAAGAGAAAAACCAAAACGTAACGAATATTAAAAAGACGAAGAAAATTTTTTTCTTTATGGAAATGTATGAAAAAAAAAACAAAAAGAAAAATTATAGATTTTATGGTACACTGGAGTTATTTTTATAAAATAAAAAAAGAAAAACGTATATGAATACATGAGTAATGAGTGAGTGAATGTTAGAAGAACGAATGTATGAGTTAAGCTAAGCTCATACTACGCTAATATTTGACAATTTTTGCAAATTTTTAACACTAAATATTTTTACGATTCAAACCAGACAAACAAGACTATTTGCCCTTAACAAAAAATGTCGCTACGGTGAACATTGTGTGAACACAAGTTGTCAAATGTTTGCCACTATTTTGGAACAATTTTTATTTGATCTTACAAAATAAATGTAAGATCAAACAGCGGCAAGTAACAGCTGATGCGCTGGTCAGGCTTGATTAAATTAAAATAAAAAAGAGGTGATAAATTTATACTTTATCTATTAAAATATATATTTTTAAATAAAACTCTTAATGTATTATATTCTTTATTTTTTAAACAAACTAATATTTTTTATACAGTTGAAAGTAGCGTGCAAAGATAACAGTGTTGTTTTATGAACACAATGACGAGAAATGAAATCAGAGTTGTTCTTGTGTATAAACGTAAATAACTTATAAAAAATTAGATATGTCTTTTTTAATGTAGTTCGTTTAAATCTTGCAATTAATCGATTATTATCTAAATATTTTACCTTGTAAATTTTATAAATATTTGTATTTGCATTTTCGCTTTACATTAAATAAAAACGCTACAAATATTATCTTTACATTCACATATTCTGAAATTCTCTCAGATAAAAACAAAATAAAAAATATAATTTTCCTATAAATTCACTTAATAATTCATGCCAAATAATTTTAGGATAGTTGTATGTTTAATCAAATAATTTTTAGTAAATAACCTACATCTAATCTGAACGGCTTAAAATATTCTTCCTCTTCTCGTACTTTGCAATATTTGACAGCAGTTTCATCAAACAAAAAACGTTACGTAAATGAGAATAATGTGAACAAAAACACAACTCTGCACTCAATCGCAAAAATTGCAGGAAAACACAATGAAATATTTCATGTCAAATATTTGCTTAATCTTAACTTAGCTTTAGTTTATTTTAACACTTAAAATATTACTCATCCAACCACCAATACCCATGATATACAAGCTGATTCTTAAAACCGAGAACTACTTATAGTAGCAAATGGTTTCTAGTTTCATAAAATTTTGCTAAAACCAGAGGCTGATATGAGAATCATGGAGTTGGCATTTTGTTATTTGATAGAAATGTGAGAAGAATGAAATTAAGATTAGGGTTAAGAAAAATATTTTAACAAAAAAATGAAATAAAATCAGCTTACTTGTACATGCGGGTAAAATTTTAAATAGTAACGGAAACGGATGTGGGAAACTATAAAAAACATAATGTTTAATATGTTGAAATTTAATATTCATGCGAAAGAATATGTTTTATTTTTTTGTTAAAAAATATTTCCACACAGTCTCTTAAAATGTCTAGAAAGTTTTTGTTTCAAGAATTTATGGTATTAAGTCATGCGAGAGAAGTTTCACAGAGTATTGTTGTCGACTGTAAGTGACACAGGAGGAAGCAAATTGAGAATATAAATTATTCACTTTATTAGAATGAAAAAAACTTATACAAAATAATGTTATTAATTTCTAATGTATCATTAGTTGTAAGTCTTCTTTATAAAGTCCCAATTAAGCCTTCAATTAATTTTCAATTGTACAACTCAATTTACTATTAATATAGCCCCAGTTTAGACAAAGTCGTAAGCTTTCATAGAAGGACTGTGCATGAAAAATTTAGTGCATACAATTCAGGTTAAAAAAATGAAACAAATGGGTCAATTTCTTCGAATTGTTTTGATTTTGTTACAGCTGTTATATTCACATTTTTAATTTAAAATAGAACCTAATTCTTTGTTCGTTTTTTCATAAAATATTGTTACATTCTTGTATTTTCAATTATGTTGGTTTATTTGCTTCAAATAAACTGAGGTTATTTCTCTTGCAATTAATAATACATCACTACCACATGCTTTTATACTCCACTACAGCTTTATATTTACGCTTTAAAACACATGCGTTTATAACACAACTGAACCGCAATGTCTGCCAAACTTGCAACACTATGGTAAATTTACAATTCAACCGCGACTTAACTGCTGACTCTACAACTGACTGACTCTACAATTAACTGAATCCACTACATACGCAATAACTTATAAAAGCTTTTATAATACAAATTTCCTACTAATACATAAGCAAGTTAACAAAAAACTTCCCTTATCAAAATGTGAGCAGGACATTTCTAGATAATTAAGACAAATCAAAATTAAGAGATTTCATTTAAACTGTAAATTCGTAATACGTTACAAACTATAAAATTTTTTTTTCTTTTAACTGATATCGTAATTATCGTAGCAATATTTAATATTTTCTGGTTTCTGGTTAGTTTTTTATTGGAATTGGTCCATATTTTTCACGTCAAGACAAATTGAGATAATCAAATAATATTTTCAACATATTATTTCAGAATATATTGCAAATTACAGAATATTTTTTAAATTTTTTTACCTTATATTCCTTAGGACTTATTTCCTAAAAATGAAATGAAATTGAGAAATCTTTAAAGTCGGACTTGATTTGTAGAAGTTACAACTTTTTGAAACTTTTACATACTTGAGGTAGTCAACTTTGACACCCTGTAGCTTATCTCGTGTTACCAGAGGTTGACTACAAGATAATTTTTCTAAAAGCTCAAGTCTTTCTCTATAACTCTTCGATACATTTCGATTCGATCAATAGTTTAGGAGAAACAGATTTTTTACCAAAAATTTTGCGTTTGACCCCATTGTGTAATGGTGCAGGCATTTTTTCGAACGCAGCCCTTAGCTTCAATTGAAGAGTTTTATATAATGCTTGTTTAGCTTTAATTCCAAGTCATAGTTCAGTTTTCACTTTATTTCCTTATAAAGTCTCAGTTTAACTTAAATTTTGGGTTGTTTTTAGTTATAATTTTGTTACAATTGTAGGTTCCATAAAATCCTATTTCAGCTTTAATTGTGGTCCTTCAAATAGTTACAATTTATCTTCAATTGGTTTATATAGTCCAAGAAAAGTCTTAATTGTAGATCATCATATAATCCCAATTACGCTTATTTGTAGATCTTTACAAAGTACTAGTTGAGCTTCAATTGCAAGTCTTTATAATGTTCCAGTTTGATATTTATATAGTCCCAGTTCAACTTCAGTTGTTGATCTTTATAAAATACTAATTCAGATTTATGTGGCATTCATACTTGCTGACATCTAACATCTACCATCAATTTTACAAGATGTTAGCATCCTCCCATATAAATTGTATAGAACTCAGAACTCAACATATTTTTCGTTCCACCTAACACTTTTCGATTATTTTAGCGTCATCACTGTACTAAAACTTTTCAAAAAATACAAATATTACAAAATTGTAGTATTATTAATTGTTATTATTGTTTAATTGCAATATTTAATAAAAAAAATATTGATTATTTTTAACGATTGTTTCAAATTTCTCTTTTTTCGTCGAGCATTTTCTTTCGACCATGTGACATTTTCATTAATGAAAGATGGTAGATGTTAAATGTTGCAAGTGTGAACAAATATTTCACATTTTAAACATCTTCCATATATTAGTTGTTCATCTTAATAAAGTCCCAGTTTCGCTTGAATTTTAGGTATTTTTTATAGTCCTTTTTTGTGAAAATTTTAAGTTTTTATAAGGTCCTAGTTCGGTATCAATTGCACCTCTTCTCAGTTTGGCTACAATTGCGAAGGTCTTTATAAACAGAGTGTGGCCTCAATTTTATGTCTTCCCAGTTTGGTCTCTATAAATCTAATTTGGCTTGAATTGTCGGTCTATATAAAATCTAGTTTAGCTTTAATTGTAAGTCTTCATAAGGTCCCAGTTTGACTTAAATTGTATGACTTTATACGGTCCTAATTTTGTGGCATTAACTGAATTATATTTCAGATCAAATTTAAGATCTTTTAAAAGACCCAATTTGGTTTTATTTGCAATTCAGCTTCAATTGTAGGTCTTCAGAAATTTACAGTTTGTCTTCAATTTATTAGCACTTTATATTGTCCAAATTTCACTTGATTTGTTCCATAAAGTCTCAGTTTGGCTTCATATAGTTCTAATTTTGCTAAAATTGTAAGTCTTTATAAACTCATATTCTGACTCTCCAAAAAGTCACAGTATAAATTTTATTGTTGGTCTTCCAAAAGTGCGACTTTAACTTCAATTATATGTCCATATTCAGCCAGTTCAGCTTCAATTTTAGGTCTCCAAAAAGTCCCATTTTAACTTCAGTTATATATCTTCATATAATACCGATTTAGCTTCCGTTGTAGATTCAAATGTAGGTCTTTAAAAAATCCCAGTTCATCCTCAATTATGGGTTTTCACAAAAACTTATTAGGTAGGTCACCATATATTTCAACTTTAACCCTAATCGCAATTTTTTATTTACTACCTATTTAATTTTTTTCCAGATTACTTCAAATAATTTATTTAATATAAATTACATTATTTCAAGCATTAAAAAAAATATATTTTTATATTAATCCTTGGCAAATGCATACCATATTTACGCAAATTATTATAACCAAGGCCAATTGCTTAACATACAAGCCTCGTTAAAAATTTAGTTTTTCCTTTTTTTTCTGTAGCACGATTACCTCTACTTCAGTATAGTGATACAGTAGTAGTCAATTCATGTTTGAATTAACAAGTATATGTATGTGTGACTAACTTGCATTAACGAGTATTTTAAAAAATTTTCTTCTTTTTACCATAGTTTTATAAACAAGATTTTATTGTGTTTTTGAAATGTGTACATATACGGGTAAATAAACACAAATATACGCATACTTTAACACACATGCAAACAATAATGCTGTCATAATATAAAAAATTTAAAAAAAAATTAAACACGTTTATTTACTAACAAATACAGTCATAAATACATATAAAAATAAACATACATATATTATTTTAAGGTAAACTACCCAGCGGAAAAAATATCAGATTTTGTTTGGCAAAACAAGGTCTTAAGCTAAGTTCACATTACAGTAATATTTGACGATTTTTACAAATATTTGCTTTGCCTAATGGGAACATCAAAACTATTTGCTCTTAACTAATAATACGGCAATGTGAATATTGTGTGCACAAAACTTATAAAATATTTGCCACAATTTTGAGCGAATTTTTGTTTGACCTTACCAAATAAAACAGCTGATATAGTGGACGGCTTGAGTTGCAAAAATTTTTTATTTTTATATACACGAACTTTAAATCGTAAATGACGAAAAAACGAAACCAGGGTTGTTCTTGTATATTTTTATGAATGTGATTATTAAATCTTGCAATTGATAATAGTACGTATTTTCCATATTATCTAAATATTTTATTTTGTAAATTTTATAAATATTTATATTTAAAATAAATAGCATTTTCAAATTGATTAAAACAAAATAAAAAATAAGATTTTCCTATAAATTCATTTAATAATTGATGTCAAATAAATTTATGGCGGTTGTGTGTTCAATTAAATAATTTTGAATAAATAATTTGCATCTAATCTGAACAGGCTTAGAAGATTTTTTGCCTTCTAGCATTTTACGATATTTGATAGCTAACTCAACAAACAAAAAACATCAAATAAATGAGTGTATTGTGAACAAAAAATCAATTATGTATTTTGGGTGGCCAAAATTGCAGAAAAACACTATGGAATATTTAGTGTCAAATATTTGCGTAATCTGAACTTAGCTTTAGTATATTTTGTTATTTAACCATTATAATACTTGTTATTTTTTATACAACTGAAAGTGACGTGCAAAGAAATCAGCTCTTGTTTTGTGAAGTCAGGGCTTTTTTGTAAATGACGTGGAAAAGAACAGGGTTGTTCCCGCGTTTAAACGTAAATTACTTATAAAAAAATAAATTTATATTTTTTAAAGTAATTTTTAAAAATGTGCTTATTATTTTACTTTGTATTTTTTTTTTTAAATATTTGTATTCCCTTGAAATCCACATATTCCGAAATTTTTTCTAAATACATAAAAACAAAGTAAAAATAAAATTTTCCCATAAATTTATTTAATATTTGATGTCAAATAAATTTATGGTGGTTGTGTGTTCAATTAAATAATTTTGTGTAAAAAATCTGCATCTAATCTGAATAGGCTTGAAATATGTTTTTCCCTTCATGTATTTTACGGTATTTTATAAGTAATTTTTCAAACAAGAAATGAGTGTAATATGAACAAATAATCAACTCTGTATTAAATATTTTGTGTCAAATATTTGCGTAATCTGAAATTATCTTTAGATATACCATTCGAAATATATTTAATTTTTGCAATGATATGTGTAATAAATATCGTTGTAGATCTGCTCTCGCAAAAGATCTTCTAAATAAGCCATTCTAAAATAAAGTATGTGATGAATTCCACGAAAGAACACATAAAAGAGTACAATTTTAAACTTCATGTCTTTCAATTTTCTTCGTATTTAGTAAATATGTTCTATGCAAAGATAACAGAAATTATTCAGCTTAAAAAAATCAAAAACCATGTTTTTTTTGCGGTTTGAAATTGTTAAATAATTAACATAATCGAAAAAGTGTGTTATTTTAAAGGACGATATTGTCCATATTACATATCGGATTTTCATTATTAAAAATGCATTAGATTTCTATATTTGCCCTCTTTTATAATAAATTTATTAAATAAATTTGTTTTTTTACTAAATGCATTTAAATGCAAGTGCATTTTTTACATGCATTTTTGAAATTGTTCTCCCCCTTAGAGTTTTATTTTTTTGATTTCATGTTAAAAAGTGATTTATTGATTAAACAATTAAATTTAGATTTTTTGTAACGAAAATATTTATTATTTTTAACAATTTTTATAAAAAAAAATACCAACGCTTTTTTCACACAAAAATTTGCTTTTTTAAATATTTTAGTAATTTACACGTTTTACGCAAAAAGTGTACAACTTAAAATATATAAAACTATGTAAGATTTAATTGATTTGAAAAATTTTTTAACGGTATTTATATTTTAGTTACAAATTGCATTAGATGTATAAATGAATTTGCAATTATCTGTTTTAAGCAATTTTTTCTTCAATAAAAATTTCTAAAATAGATGATTTATTAAAATTATTCGTATATAACTTTATTTGGTTACATATTTTCTCAGTTTCTTATACATAAACAAAAAAATTGTTTATGTTGTTAGTCTAAAACATAAAAATATTTAAATAAATGAATTTTTGTAATGAAAATTTGTTGGTGCTTTTTTAGAAAAATAAAATAAAAAAATAAGCTTCTCGTCACAAAAAAAAACTTAAATTGATTTGTTTAGTCAATATATCAAGATTTTCGTTTATTTAGGAAAAAAATCGTAGTTTTCAAAAATGCACCCGCAAAAAGCATTTGCATTTTACATTTATTTTTTTTTAATCTTTATTTTTTAATTAATTGCATTGCCATTGACGTTTAAATTAAAATTACATAAGAAGTGAAATAGTTTCAGTTTTACGGAATTAAAAACATGAATAAAATCGCGAATTTTATAATGTGATTTTATAAAGCACGCATGTGCCAAATATGAATCAAATATGTGATCATAGGTATTTTTCATATATGATGTCTTATGGAATTGATGATATACGATCCTAATAAAATTAAAATTTTTGTTTTAGAAAAACTGACCTTTCTTTTTTTCATACTGGGTATTAAAATTATAAAATATACACTCTCATTTATATGTACAAGATATAATATCGTGACTTTAACTGACATCTAACAATAATTGCGTGAGTCGTGAATAACTAAACTACAAAAAAAAAAAAAAAAAAAAAACTATACACACTTTAAGAAGTACCTATTTTGCATATTTTAATAGCGATTCAGTCACATCATACACATACTTAAATGTGAATACAAACTCAAGTATTTTTTTTCTTTCTGGTTTCCTTTTTACTCGTACACATTATTTTTTTGTTACTAATTTATACAAGTGCTTGTACAATGTTTGTACGTACTTTTCAAAATTCAAACATGCTTAAAACATCATATTTATTCGTATCTGTTTTTAGCATTTACTAAGTGAGTTAGTTAGCATATAGACAAGGTTTTATTTCTTCCCTTTTTATCCTTTTTATGAAACAAGTTATTTTATTTTTTTTTTTTTTATATAGAACACATACATAGTTATTTGTAGTAATTATGAATGTTTTTGTTAGGAAAGATTTAATATAATTATTGCTTTGAAATGTACAAAAGTGGTTTAGAGAATTTGTAAATGATAATTAAATTTTATCTTTTTTTTAAAGCACTTTTTCTTTGGTTATAAATTAGCGAGATGTGAAATTTACTTAAGTGATACTTTTTCTATATTTGAACACAATTGTTGCACACTGGGCCTTATTATAGTAAACTTAAATGGTAAATTAAATTAAATGAGTTAAAGTTCTGTAATAATAGCTTTAAGTCAGTGTTTATGTTGTACAGATTTATAATTTATTTATTTATTAAAATTCTGTGTTGTGAAGTCCAATGTTTTTTATTATTAATTAATTAATAAACAAGTGGGCATGTTATATTCGACTTGGCCTAATTTATATATCCACCATCTTTAACTTCTTAAAATTTTTTCTTATATGGGAGCGGACCACATCCATTTTTTGTTCTAGAGTTTATACTGGTCTTTAAAATATTTGTGCAAAATTTCATTGATGTACATGCCCTTTTCTGAAAGATATCGGCTGAAGAGTATAAACTGGAGTTACGACGGACACCCTGTTTTTCTAGTACTTGGTTAATAATTTTGCTCATTATCAATACCGATAACAATGTAAAGAAGTAATAAAGATATAGTCGGTCAAATCCGACCATATGATACCCGATATACTTGTGTATATGCATCAAAATTCGTAGAGGGGTCTTAAATTAGACATGTGTAGAATTGTGGACCAATACTTTTACTAAGTGTAAAATAAAATATACAAATACAGAATATTACGTTAATGTTAACATTTATATAAACTTATGCACTTTAGGGTGATTCCCAAAAGTGGAAATATATGGGAGCTATGGTAAATTATGGAGCGATCTTCATAAAATTTGTCACTGTGACTTCTATTTATACAAAACTTATTTGTGTAGAATATAAATTTGGTACTAACACGAGCATGTGATTTATGCACGTCAAAGTGATTTTGGGAAGGGGGTTTTATATGGGAGCTATGGTCAATTATAGACCGATCTTCATGAAAATTGGCACAAAGATTAATACTTATACAAAACTTTCTCACACCAAATTTCATTAAAATTGTGCTATATTTAAGCATTTATGATCGTTGAACCCCTATTCCGGGAGGACATTTATATGATGAAATAATGGATTTCAGTAAGCTGTCATAATCAATTTCAGTAAGCTTCGTTCTTGTGTCATGAGAGTCTTTCGTACCAAATTTCATTGCACAAGGTTTACGTGGCCAGCCAGCCAACCAGCCAGACAGACGGAGTCGTTAGATCGACTCTAAAAGTGATTCTGAGTTGATTGGTATACCTTTAGGTGGCTGTTTTATGATTTTTTCTGTGCGTTACAAACATGAGCACAAACGCATAATACCCCAACCACCTATAGTGGTGTAGGGTATAATAAATAATCATTTCAGTGATAAAGTGACACTTGAAGAAGTTTGAAAAAAAAAAACAAAAACATTGGGTAGAAAATAAAAATGATTTGATTTTTATTTGCGTTTGGAAACAAATAACTGACCACAAGTAGCACGTGGAGAAACATCCAGAATTTAAAATAAAGCAAAATTTGGTGATGAAACAAAATCTCTATAGGTCGATTATGTATGACAATCGCACTGAAGTTGTGTTGCAAGTTGCCGAAATTTCATTACAGAAGGCAACTGGTAAATAAAATCTCTCAACTTCAGTTATCACACAAGCAACGACAAATTTCTGGTTGCTGAAAATTTTTAAAACAAAAAAATTGAAAACTAAATATTTTCTTTTATAAAAGTGTTAATATTTTGAGGAATTAGTAGACCTAGTATAAATTCCATATATTTAAAAGCATGAAATTCATTCAAAAGATAGGAAATTTGATGCAACACGAACATTAATCCAAGAGGAATCTAAAAGGTATATTGCATGTCTAAAATGTAGATTCAGTATCACAAGCGATGTTGTTTCTGTGAGAGGACCTATTATGATAATCTCCACCATCTAGGAAAATCCATACCAAAGCGGTGGTAAGTTCTGAAGAGTGTCATTTATTACGAGCCGTTTAAACTTAGTGAAATTATTATGGAAGATCTGTAACAAACACCTGATCCATTTAAAGAGGACGTCGAACGCAAAACAAACAATTTCACTTTTGACAACTGCAATGGAGTTGCTTTTCTTAAAATAAATTTACTTGTAGGTTACGATGCCAGTAGTCAACACAATTAAAGTTCGGTTGTCATACATAATCGACCTACTAATCTAAACAATTTAAACTGCAATGCCAATAGACAGACGCTTGATTACCGGGTTACAAAATTTTAACATAGGGCATACAAGATTGTAAACATCAAATCCCAATTATTTTAGAAATAAATCGGAAACTAAAACCTCACTGTCTTCCCTACAATATTGCCAATATGTTCCAAGTTTAGTCGATGTGGTTTACTATGGAATTGCGAATACATTTAGAGGTTTTTAGGCTTATTAATTCAGGCACAGAAATAAATCAGGAATCAACAATTACTCCCTTTAAATGCTACCAACTTTAAACAAATCGCCAACATGAAACAATTTTTATGGAACTAAATAAAATTCAATCTATTTAAAAATGCGGGTAATATAAAAGACTATAGTGCTTTAAACTTAATATCGACAAATAAAAGACTCCATACATTTCATGGCGAAAGATCGAAACAAGGCAACTACTTATTAAAGCAGTTTCTTGGTAATGAGGTGTCATTATTATTTGCCTACTTTATATTACATAAATAACTACTCAACAGTACAATGTCACAGTAATATTGAAATCACGTGGATAGTTCAACCCCATTCTAATGCTGTTAATTTTTTTAACAAAATGTCTAAAAAGATACTTTATTCTAAAAAAAGTTTTTATCGCTTAGGAAACTAAGAGCGAGATGGTGTACAGAGTAAGACGTTAGTCATTAAAAACGAATGGTTAATTTGTTTCCAAGTTCCAATCTCGCCGACTGCAAAATTTGTTTGTTTTTTATTTTTATTTTTATTTTAGTTTAGGTACATATTTTTGAGTATCCCTAGAGTATAAAAATATCTACATGAATTTGTTGACAACTCGAACAAAAATAACTAGTTATTCAGCAGAAAATAAGTAGTTTACTTTTGTTTCCAATTATACCTAATAGATTACCAAGAAAGCAAAGTTTTTGCTGGGAATGAAAATCCTCAGTATGTATCGAAGACATATAACCAAATAATGTACAACAAGCTATGCCGTGGAATGAATAAACAAACTAAGAAATTGATTAGAAATTTATAAGGAACATAAGGCAAAAAATTATCTACTTCATAAAAAACAAGTAAGAAAGATATAGTCGGTCAAGCACGACCATATAGTACCCTATGCTATAGTATATGTGCATCAAAATTCTGTGAAGGGATCTTATATGGGACCTGTGTCTAATTGTGGACCGATACATGTATTACATACTTTGCATTTTTCTATTAAACCTATATATTTATATTGATATTAATATTTATATTAGATTTATATACTTATGGGTGATTCCCAGAAAAGGGACTCGTATGAGCCCTATGGTCATTTATAGGCCGATTCTCATAAAATTTGGCAAAAGTGTCAAATATGAACCAAATCTGAGACTTTAGGTGTTTTTCATATGTGATTACTCATGAACCATGAATTCCATAAGAATTTTAAAAGTTCCTAATAAAATGCAAATTTTTGTTTTAGAAAGGCTGATCTTTTTTCACATTGAGTATTATGCTTTACTATTACAAAATATGCACTATGTACAAAATATAATAACATGATTTTAACTGACATCTAACAAGAAATGCGTGAGCCGTGAATATTTTTTAGCCACTTTAAACTAAAACTTCGAAAAAAAATATATACACTTATATGTGTCAAATATTAATTTCATAGTAACATTCCTATGGGATTTATGCACGTTAAAGTGATTTTTGTGTAGAGGGGTTTATATGAGAGCTATGATCAATTAAGGAACGATCTTCATGAAATTTGGTACACGTATTTTTATGAATGAAAATTTTAAATTATTAATAATAACACTGGGGAACAGTCATTGTCATGCTAGACCATTTTTAAGATATTCCAATGTATGTAGTGAAAGTGGCTTAATTTTTACATAACGGTATATCTCGAAAAGTCGAGCTAATAGAGAAAACCGGAGATTAAATTTGAAATCAGCAACTTCAATTTAGTAAAAATTTGCAGAAAAGTTCCAGTCAATATAAAAAAAGTTCAATTTGTTCCAACATAAACATTAAAAAATGTTTTTTTTTAAGGAAATCGCGATTTTTATCAATTCAGTTTTCTCAGTAAATTGTGAACAAAATCAAAAGTTGTGCACCGATTGCAATGAAATAAAGGTTATTGGATTTGAAATATGTTTAGCTAAATGTTTTTAGACCAAAACTGTGATTTTTGTCGCATTTTCATTTTTTATGAATTTTTAAAGAACAAAAAAATTTTTTTTTTAAAAATTGTAATTTTTTTTCTCAAAACTTCAACGTTATCTCTGAAACTACTGGGCACATTTAAAAACAATATGAGCACAGCTTAAAGATAATATTGTTTCCGAGTATCGAATTTTTTTTTTTTTTTTTTTTTTTTACTGAATATTGTGAACCGTTTTCAAGTTATTTTAGATATTCCAATACATGTACTGAAAGTGTCTTAATTTTGGACATAACCGTATGTCTCGAAAAGTCGAGCTGATAGAGAAAAATGGAGATTAGATTTGAAATCAGCGACCTCAAATCAGTAAAAATTTGTAACAAAGTTCCGGGCCGCACAAAAAAATTCAATTTTGTTCCCTTGTGTAAAGTATTTCTTTTTGGGTTTTAACAAAATTTGCAAGCTTTTGTGCAAAACTTTAGCTTTGAATTCTAGTGTTTTCTTTTAAGATTTTAGTATCCTTTAAATACTTGTTGAATAAACCTTTTAATTGATCGGAGTTTCTTGTAATTTGGTTAACAACTTCATTGTTAATATTTATAAACGTATTTGATTCATTAAGCCACTAATTTTTTCGTGCACACTCAATAGTTCGATTTATTTTAACTATTTAAAGAGAATTGTTCAAGCTAAATAAGCTGCCTTATGTCATTTTTATTGCAAGTTATATGAAACTTCCATTTTTATTTGCTTTATTATTTTTCCCCTTTTTTGGGCACTTTTTCTGGGTAAATTAACATAAAAAGTTAAATAAAATGCTGTTTTAAAAAAATCGGTTCACCGCCTTTAAAAGATCCGGTTTCGAATAAAAACGAAAATTAGAAAAAAACCGAAACCGACAGAGTTTGTAAAAAACCGGAGACTGGTTAACCAGTTTTCGTTTTGGTTTTGGATACTATATTTCTATGGGATTTATGAACGTTATTTTCGGTAGAGGGGTTTATATGGGAGCTGCGATCAATTATGGACCGACCTTCATGAAATTTGGTACTCATATTTATACTTATATGAAACTTATTTGTGCCGAATTTCACTAAATTATTGATATATTTGAGGCTAGGTGAAATAATGGATCAATTATAACCAATTTCAATAGGCTTAGTGCTTGTACTAAAATAATTACTTATGCCAAACTTCATTAAGATATCTTCAATATCGTAACCTGTACTTTATTCAAAAAGTTTACATGGTGAAGCAGACAGCCAGCTAGCCAGCCATTGATCCAACCAAATGGACATCGTTAAATCGACTCAGGAAGTGATTCTGAGTTGAACGTTTTACTTTAAGGTGGGGGATATCAATACAATTAGTTTTTTCTCTTGTAACACCTAAAACATTCTTACAAACAAATTAATTATTTTAGAATATTTTTTAATTCAATATTTGTAATTAGTGTATTCAAAAACCGAAACCTAAAATCGGTTAAAAGGTTTTTATATTTTAAAAGACCGACTGGTTTCGAATAATTTTTATTTTCATATAATTCGGTTTCTTTTGAAATGTTTCTGCTTTTATTTTTTTACTAAATTAATCTATACTTCCCATTTTTTTACATTTGCTAATTGAACCTTATTTGTGGCCAAATGCATTAAAAGTATCAAATTGTTTAGAAATTATATTTTTTCATGCAAAATTTTATTTTTAAACACTTCTTCTTGTTGTACTGAATTAGACCCTTAATTATTTGAAGATATTTTTCATTTTCATTACGAACTAATAAAGCTTGAAGTCCAGTTTTTTTTAATTTCTATTTTGAGACTTGAGTTATACCAGACGTACTGAGGAATAAGATTTATATATTTGTTAATAGATTTAACAAAATCTAGGCAAGAAATCAATTTTAGTTTTATCGTTTGTCACAAGAATAAGGTGAATTTCAAAAATAGGTGCATAGATATAGTTGGATCGGAAGTAGCATTATCAGAATTCAGTTCAAAAAATGCAAAATTTGAAAATTATCCTTTAGCTGCAGAAGAGCGATATCTCTTTTTATTTTTATATTACTTGTCATTACAAATGACATGTATTATAAGCAGTGTTGCCAGGTTAGCATTTGTAAGGCTAAATATGTCCTTTTTATTTTGTTTTTTTTTTGTTTTTTCTTTATTGTTCTTAAAATTGACTTAAAAAGTTTAAAACGTTAGTATTTCAGTAACGAAATAAATAATATATTATTTGCCATTACTAATTTTATTTTTGCAGAATCACCCGTTTAAGCATTTCGGTATATTTATTCGCATAAAAAAATCGAGTTTATTTATATCTAATAAAAGATTTCGACTGCGGCATTTCATTCCCCAAATTAAAAGTGCCTTAACTCATTTTGTGGCATTACTAAGTCAATTATTATTATTATTATTATTATTATTATTATTAATTAATAGATTTTGTACGTACATATTTAATTCAACCATGGTGTAGTTGATATCTAAATCTATATATGGCATAACAAATTTATTGTAAGTCAAATTGACACTATTCTAGGCAAGTAAGTTATATTCACATAGTTTTGATTTTATATAATTTTTAATAAAGCTACAAGCTATTTTTGAAGTTTACATTTTCATGTAAAATTAAGAAGCAAATTCATTTAAAATTAATATTCTATATTTTAAACAAACTTCTATGCATTTATACAGGGAGTAAAGGTTTATGCCATTTAGTATGCATCATTTAAACTTAGTATGGTTTTACCAAAATATTTTATTCGAAATTCATTGTATATTGGGCGAACACCGACGAAATGAAATTTTTTTTCCGTAGCATCTGAATTGCAAATTGTACAAATACCAACAAAGTTATTTCTAAAGGATCTATTATTCAAGTGTATTAATCCAACTCTAGCCCTTATTATTAAACTGACTGAACGTGGAGAATAGTATGAAGTATATAACTATGAAACATTGTAATCTAGATTTGGATATAGATCATGTAATTGTGAACTAGTAGCACATTGTATATAATCATTATGTTCTTTAATTTTTATTTGGTCTATTATAGGTTTCTACTGTCCGCTTAGCGGTAATATTGAGTAATTAGGAATAAATTGTACATGATGACAAAGATTTTCCCACTCCTTAGCCCAGCATATGTTCTGTTCTATAATATTTAATGCTAAAATGCAAGGTAATCTGTGAGAATTCATATACAATATTTTATTGATGTAGTAAAGGTGAAGTCTTAAGGTAGATAAGTATAGTGACTCAAGGTTTATCTCTAAATACAGCATGTAATTAGGTATCGTGTTTGGTAGGCATAGCATCTTTTTTATAAAAAATTTAAATAGTTTTTCAACCTCATCATATTTTTTATAGCACCATACTTGCGCTGAATATAACATAATTGACCTGGACGTTGCTCGGAATATTTTAAGTTTATTATTCTGTGATATCTGCGGATTGCTAATATATTTAGTTGCTAATATAAGTAGAGCTTATCGCCAATTTTGATGCAGTTAGTTTGTTGTTTAAGTGTTTTCTAAAGGAGAGATTGTATGTGATGTCAACTCCGAGATTTACAATTTTAATATTAACGCTACCGAAAGCCCACGAAATTCGTGTACCAACAAGAAAAACCATTATTTTAGATTTATCTAGATTAACCCTCAAACACCACATTGAACAATAATTATGTAAGCAATCAATCATTTTTTGCAATTCCGTTGGGCTATCTCATAAAGTAACTATGTTGTCGGCGTAAAGCAATACTTTAACATTAATCTCAGTAACATTTATTCCTCCAGGTAACTCTTCTACTAAATCATTAATATATAATGAGAATAATAGGGGGCTTAATATACAACCCTGTTTTACACCTATTTCGACAGAAAAAGAATCAGAATAAGAGTTTCCATCTCAGATATAACTTTCAGTATTTTCATACATGTGCTGTAAAATTCTTGTTACGAGTATCTTAGAAGACAAACCCAGACACGAGAGCTTGTAGAATAAACTATTACGAGGAATTGTATCAAAACTACACGAAAAATCAACAAATAAAGCATATGTATGCTTGTTGTTGGCTTTATTTAGATACACAATATTAGCGAGGGTGAAAATTCAGTTGACATCATGTCACGATCGATGAAATAATTACTTTTTAATACAATTTATCAACTATTTTTCTGAAAATAATTAAAAAAAGTCTTGTTAATAGGAAAAAAGACGCAAAATCACTTCAAAATATTGAGTAATTTTTTATATGAAGAATAACCTAATTTGCATGGGAATTTTTTGGACGATTTTTTATTGATTCATTTTACTGGATGTTATTCATAAATTTATTACAATTTCGTTTGAAAAATATCAAAAACTAATGAGAACGAAAAAATTTTACTAAGTTAAAAAAAAGAACTTAATTTTTTGGATATTTAGCCTTTCTTTGACCTTTTTTAAAGTTCAATTTGGCCTCCTTTTTTCTCATCTCCTGGTAACACTGGTTATAAGTGTACTTCTTTTAGTAAAAATAGAAATTTTTAACGTATTTGTATTTTTAATAAAAACCGGTTAATCGGGTTTTTTTAGGTAAAACCATATTCGAACCTGACTTTTTTAAAAATACTATTTTTCGAATAACTCGAAAAACGGTTTTCTGAAAATTTCGGTTTTTTTAAATACACTATTCGTAATAAAAGCTTGCTTCATTTTTTATAGGAGCTGTACTTAAAAGAGTTGTACCTACAAAATCGATCTCGAAAAAATTTAGATGCGCTTTTTCCATATTGAGCTTTAGCTACCATATAAAACTTAGTCTCATTTTTCATGTTTATTTTCTTACCTTAATTAAATTTTTTTCTTAAAAAATCTCAACTGGAATATTATAAAACTTGTGTTAAAAAAAATAGTCTTTTGGTGCAAATATTTACTTCTGAAAAAACGGTTAACCCTTTTTTACGAAATTTCCAAAATGCAAATGGTTTTTTCAAAATTTCAACCGGTTTCTCAAAAAATTCGAATAATCGATCAACCTAATGCGTATGCACATCTTTTTAAAATAAAGTTCATCATTTAAAGGTCGCTTCTTTATACTATCAAATAAGGCAATTTAGAGCAAGGTTGAATTTAATTTTATTTTACACTCTATTTTTTTTTTCTTTTTTTCTCAATAACATGTTAAAAATTATGACATTTTTGATAACGACAATTTTTAAATGTCAAATTTTAAACAATATTTACACATTAAGTTTGTCATCTAATTAGTATAAAATGAAATGAGTAAATTTAAAAGACACTTTAATTAGTTTGTGTAATAAATTTGAATTTAGCTAAAACTAAATGTGGTTTAATTCATTATGCAAGCAAATAAATGCTTATTACATATAAAGCATATGTAAATTAACACATATGTTTTATACATAAATATTTACATATGTATGTGTATTTAACATATAAAGCAACTCCCACATACGAAATGTGATTACAAAAGGAAGATTTTTTATTATAGTTTTATTCGCTGGCTTTTAATTTTTTTTATAAAGAAACATAAATATCTTTTTTTTCCTCATGTTATTTTCATTCATATTAAAAATTTCTATATTTTTTGTTTTCTTTTTTTGTTTTGTTGCTGAGTGAAAATTTTCTTCTTCCGGTTATACGCATACATACATAGACTCTTATCCTTACACATGTATGTATGTATGCATGAATTTATGTAGTATATGCTTGTATGTTTATTAGACTACTCAAAAAAATCCGACCTTCGAATTTCGACCATTACTTACTCTAGGATTGTTCTTTTAGGTGCAAACGTAGTGTGCAAAATATTAGAGTGATCGGATATCGCTAACGCATGCCGCATCGACCCTGTAGTTTATAGGGTGCATTTATATGGGAAAATTTTGTTATTATATAATTTTCATAATTCTGTATAATATTACAAAAAAAATGAACTCTACAAAATCCTCAAAATTCAAATCTATGTTGCGGTAAAATTATAAGAGATATCGACCTAATTCTTTCTTATTTTTACTTTCTGTGGTGTTTTCTATAAAAAAGCCAAAGTTTTTCCTAGCTTTTTTTTTCTTTCTGAAATTTTTCAATAATTGAAATTGGAGTTTTGAAACAGCTATAAAAAAATAAAATTTTTTTATTAAGGCATGTGAAGGGGATTTAATTACCCTGCAGGAGTCAAAGCTTATTTTTCAGTAACTAAGGTTCAAATTTGACTAAAAATATACTTTACTTCACGTTGCTTACAAAAGTTTTCGAAAACACGTTAATGGTCGGGGGAATTTCTAATAACTTTAATATTTTCTAACCGATTATGTCTAAATTACAATCCGTTTACACTAAATTGCAAAGAAGATTTAATAATAGCAAAACTTAAAAAAAACAACATAAAATGCTCCCTAAAAATTTCAGGATCGATGCGGCACGTGTTAGCGAAATCCAATCAATCCACTCACTATGCTCACTATGTTCCTACATCAAAAAGAACAATCCTAGGGCGAGTAGTAGTCGAAATTCGTAGCTCGGATTTTTTTGGAGCAGTCTAATGTACACATATATATTCTTATCCTTAAACATTTATTAATCTGCAAATATACATATTTATGTGTATTAGGGCTATAACTTTTTTACATATTTTGCAAATATCACAATGACACTAGCATCGTCGAATAAGCCATTGAAAATTATTTAAAAGAATAGTATTAGTTTTTCGCAGTTGTCAAAAAAGTTCACCAACAAAACGTGCTAAAATTTAGAAATCATTTATAAAAACTTGTATTTAATATTCAAAAAATATTATTAATTGAAAATTTTTATACAATTATGTGTCTTAAATATTCCGAGTTTGTATTTAATACTACATTTCAGATATCGTCATTCCATTATATCAATTGAGTAAAATGCCAACCCAAGAAAAATATGATAATTGGAAGATTTCATGCTTTATTAGTTGCTTCAGAAAAATCCAAAAAAGAGAATTATAAAGATATTGCAGATGAACTTTGCGATTTTTAAATAGAAAATTTAAAAAACTAATTCGAATATATGATAAAAATTTAATAATCGAACAAGGATATAATTTTGAAAATATTTTCATTATTTCTAAAAAAAACACAGGCATTCAGTCCTAATTAAGTAGCTTGAAAGAAGTTATGTCTGATGAAAATTCAGTATCAGAGTGCGAATATGAGAACCAATACTTATCCAACGAATCTGATTACAAGCCCACGGAGAGTACAAAATCATTAATAAATTCCTTGGTTGCATTAGCAGCAAAAATTTATGAGGTATTAGCGGAATCTGATATTTAAATTGCAAGTCCATCACAGCCAGCTATTTATAAAGCTGTAATCAAGTCGGCCGAGCCTAAAGAAGAAATGTTAAAGGAAACTTTGAAAAATGAAAACTGGTGCTTACATTTCGATGGCAAAACAAAAAATGTCAATAAAGAGCTCCAGGCAATAGTTTTAAAAAGTAGTACATGGAAATTAATTTATCAGTGCTTGTTTTGGAAAATGGAAAAGTCTTCACAATATTTAATAGTATTAGAGAAACATTATACAAATTTGATTTATGGAAATCCATAAAAACGATCATTTGTGCTATAACGATCACAAAAACGGCGTTGTTAAGCTATTAAAGGATTATTATAAATTAATTGATCTTCCCCCACTGCAATATATCAGTTACCAATATCATATTTTAGATCTGATCCTAAATGCATTTTATGGAGTTATTGGATGGAAAGACATCATCTTCTAATATCTTTTACAATTTTGTTCCAAAACTAATAAATAACTATATACAATATGAGTAATACATGAAAGTGGAAAATAGTAAATAGCATGACGATAGTTTGGTTCTGCATTTAAATACTACCAAAGAAATAAAAAATTCCTTATATAAAATTTAAAGCCGTACAGTCATTAAGCAATACTGGATAGAATTCAAGGACAATTCTTGCCATTTTGGCACTTTTCTTTATACCGAAATATCGAGACCAGCTTACCCCAATATGTAAATTCATATGTTTTAATAAACAAAATTTCGCAGCATGTTTTAAAAGGCACTGCGTTAAAAAAGCTTCAATAATAATAGATTTATTCATTATGCAAATCGTTTTTGTGGATGGTTGGTTCGTTTGTTTTACGTGGTAGCCCGTAACCTTCCGGGTAATCAATTAGACTAGTTAGAATACGTTTTGATAGAACCACACTACTCGCCAGGTGAATGAGTTGTATTGAGTCTGTAATGAGAGAGAAGTGTAGGGAAGAACAACGAGAACATAAATTAATTAGATCCAGCCTGTAGCATTGAGATATTTAATGATGTCACTGAGTTTAGTGTCAAATATCTCACAGAGGTTGTCTAATTGGTACCCTCCCAGAAATTTATGTCTGCTTGCGTTCAAGGCTGGGCATTCACATAGAAGATGAAAAACTGTCTCCTCTTTCCCGCGATTGCCACAACTACGACAATATTCATTGTAAGGGAGACCAAGTCTGCTTGCATGTTTTCCGATCGTCCAGTGACCTATAAACAATGCTATTAGTCTCGTGATGTCTTTGCGTTTGTAGCCAATGAGTTGCATTGAGCGTTTTTCGTTGTAGGTAGGCCACGTTTCTTTCGCGACTCTACATTTGTCCAGATTTCGCCATCTATTTTTTGCCTTTTCTAGAAAGTGTTTTTGAATTCTGCTTTTGACTGTTAATAACGGGATTGCGACAGAAACCGATAAGGAGGCATTCATAGCAGAGCCTGCCCGGGCTAATTCGTCTGCCTGTTCATTACCATAGTGTAAAGTTTTTGTGGATGAGGTTTTTATTTAGAGTATCCAAAATTGAAACCGAAAACCGGTTAATGGGTTTCCGTTTTTTTACAAACGCTGTCGGTTTCGGTTTTTTTCTTCTAATTTTCAGCTTTTTTCTGCCGGTTTTTAAACAGCATTGTATTTAACTTTTCTTGTAATTTTACTAAGAAAAAGAAGAACTTTCACGTTACTTGCTAATTATAATAAAGATGACTGATAGCTTATTTAATTTGGACAATTCTCTTTAAATAGTTTAAATAAAAGGAGCTATTCGATGCGCACAAAAACGTTTAAACGTTTAAATTTTTGCTTCATAATGTTTTTTGTGTGTATATGTATTCATTAAAAATAAAAATTAATCATGATATTGTCTTGTATATGTACCAAATAAGCGCCATCATGGAAATTGCCTCAAACTCCGATCAGTTAAAGTATATTGGGCCTTATTCAGCAAATATCTAAAGGATACTAAAACACACACATTAATTCCGAATACACAGTAAAACTTTTGCAGAAAAGCTTAAAAGTTTTATTAAATCCAATTAGAAAATTATTTAAAATTTAAAACTTTCTTTCAAAAAAAAAAAAATATATCAATAGATTAGTTCTATTGGTATAATTTTTATAACCAGAATTTTTTGCACTAGTCTTTTTCGTGCTCACTTATAAGTATTTCAATAACAAAATATATTTTATTTTGGAAACACATACATAGAAAAAAGTGTTAAATTAATACAGTTGTTATATTTTACATTAAACTTTAATTAATAAATTCAAGCAAAAATAAAGAAAAAAAAAGAAATAGTAAAAATAAAATTCAAGTAATAGTTTTTTCTCATTTAAAAAACATTCAATCATGTTTTTAATCATTTTTCATTTTTTACATTTTTTAGTAAATGATGTAATTATTTTGGGGAGAAGTGAAAATATAAACAATTTTTAAATTTAATGAATTATTTTGGTGATTGGTGTCTTCTTTCTCTATATTTTTAAATACCAGGATCAGTGTTGCCAGTTTAGCCATTTTTGGGCTAAATCTAAACTTTATATTTTGCTTTTAGCTTTTAGCCTTTTTTGATTCTTAAAATTGCCTTAAAAAGGCTAAACTGTTACTATTTCAACAACGAAGAAAATAATTTCTTGTTTTTGTGTATTTTATTCACACAAAAAATCTACATCTTTTTAATTTAACAAAAAATTTCGCTTACGACGGTTCATTATCCAAATCAAGAATAACTAATATTTTAAAATACTAATAACTAATTTGATGAAATTACTAAATAGATTATGATAATTCTTTCCTTTTTACTTGGTTCATTAACCATAGGAACAATTTATAAACATCACCCTAAAACTTAAAAATGCCTAATCAAAAAGGTACTTTTTAAGTACTTTTTTAGGTACTTTTTTATATGAAATATAATTTAAATTTGTATAGGAATTTTTTAGACAATTTTTAATTTGGGTCATTTTACTGATAGCTGTTCTATGGTATATTTATAATTTTTTAAAATATCTTTAAAAATTAAAAAAAAAAAAACTAATGGGAACGAGAAAAAAAGTTTTCAAATTAAAGAAAAAATGTCAACTTTTTCTTGAACTTATTTTTGGGATAATTAGCCTTTTTTGGCCTTTTATTAAGTTGAATTTAGCCTCTTTTTTTCTTGGCTGATGGCAACACTGACCAGGATTAGCAATAAAATATTAAAGAAAGTTTATTAAATAAGATAAATCAACTAAGCAAAAACAATTTCAAATAAATAAAATATTTCTCTAAAGTTTTAACGCGAATAAAAAACTTTAATTTTGAAATTATGCAAAACAAAATTAATTATTTTTGCAGAGTAAAACGTATAAATTTAGGCTTTTGTTAAAAAAAATACACAAAAATAATACTTTCTTGTTAAAAAAAAAAACTAAAATGATTATAAACCGGTTAACCAGTTTTTAAAAAAGACTAAAACCGAGCAACCGGTGTTTTCTAAAATGACCGAAACCGAAAACCAGTTTTCTAAAAAAGTTGTTTTTTGAATGCTCTATTTTTATTCGAAAATGACCCGAAAAAAAATTTTCGTAATTAACACAACATTCGCCATCACGTAGTGCTAGGGCCAAAATTTGGTTATGCCCTAATGTTTATGTTTATATGTTTATACAGCAAATTCATTCATACGCTGCGTATTGTTTTCAGTTCGTTTGGCGTCACTTTTTTCATTGTCTTTTGTAGTTTTTTTTTTTTTTTTGCTTTTGTTTTAATATTTTTATTTTATTATTTTTACTTAATGGTTACGCGCGCGTTGAATTGGCTTATAGCTGTTTGGCAATGATGTAGATGATTGTTTTAGTCCCGATGATGATGATGATCATCATGCTGGTGACGATGACGGCAACAATGACAATTTAGTTAAGTAAGTGAGATGGTGTTGGAAACCCACATCAACAAATGTATTTACTGTGGAAATTCTTTAAAAAAAAGAATGCATCAGAAAACAATGTACTTTTGCCAGCAGAGAATTGTAAGGAAGTATGGATAGAATAGGCACTTGGGTAAATACAATATATATCTATGATTTGCATTTCGTTGGTTTTTGAAAAAAGTGTTGAAAAATTTAGTTAAGGAAAAAAAGATCAGCTGTTATATTAGCCTTTTTCTATCGATTTAAAGTAAAAACAAAACAAGTAGTGTAATCATAAAGTTTATCAATGCAATGCAAACTGGGTTTCTATTTTTTAGTTTTTCATTTGTTCGATGGTGTTTTCTTGAAGTCATATTTTAAAATTGAAAAACAAATAATAATTACTTATATTAAAATTTAAGAACTTTTTAAAAATTAGAGAGACCACAATTGGAAATGTAAATCTGATTTAAATCCGATTATGAAAATAATGTTAATAAAATTAGTTTTATTCATACAGAAAAAAAGACTGATTGAAAACTTGTTATAATTATCAAAATTTAATAGAACAAAACATAAGTTTATCGGATTTTCTTTACTTATAACTGCAGAAACAGAGATATGAAAGAAAAAATATTCCCAAAATTATGCAGTTAGTTTGTAATACAGTTTTTGTTTCCAGCTGGGGTATATTCAGTCTGTCCAGTTTCTTCAAAGGTCTTCCTTTGACTGTTACCACAGAGCTTCCTTGTTACTTCGAGACATGAACAACATCGAAACCGTACCTTGCTGCGAGAGAAAAGAGCAGTGTTGGCAGAGTTAATTATCAGTTAGAATGTATTAGCTAAAAAAAAAAAATGACGAGACAAAATACAATCCGATATATAAATGCTTCTGCTCTCAATCGGATATTAAAGATCGTGTAAGTTTCGGTAAGTCTTGAATACAATCCGACAAGATAAATTCTTTGGCTCTTGGTAGGCTAACTACAGTTTTCTGCGTCAAAATACAATCCGATGAGATAAATTCTTCAGCTCTCAATCGGCTAGCTTAATTAAATACAATCCGACGAGATAAATGCTTTGGCTTTTTGCCGGATAACTACGAGGTTCGGCCTCCATATACAATCCGATGAGATAAATTTTTGCAGTTCTCGATCGGCTAACTATGATGATGCTACTATGATCCGACGATATAAACTACAGGTTCGGCTACTGTTCGAAAGAAAGAACTTTGATCCCCAAGAGCAAAGCAAAACAAGATCAGTACTTCGGTTCTTGCTCAAATTGCTCTTGATTATATATAAATTATATTTAAATTTATATAAACGAAATGAGAATTATAAATTCTTTTATTTTATTGTAACTATTAAAGTAGTTAAAATACAATTACAATATGTTAATATGTTGGTGGTGCAATATTTGCAACTATATGTTACAAGTTCACTGAATCAATTTGCACCTAGTTAAAATATATGCAAATATTTGGTTGAAAGTACTAATCTGAATTCATAGTTCGGAACAAGATAATGGTATTTGAAATCAAATTATTGTTTGTATTAATATAATTCCAATATTTACAATATTACGAAATTAAAACATTTTATTTCATAAAAATAACGTACACATTTTCGCAAAAAATATCATGTTGATTAGTAAATCTTCATAAATCTTCATTAGTAATACTATGAAATTAATCAGTTGATCCAAAGTTGAATTGATTGACCAACTAGCTACATATTACTGAAACCAAGGACAGTTATGTACATGGCGCTTCTCCAATGAAATGGAACAATGGTAAGAAATAAAGTTCATAATTGTTAATATTTGTACTTATGAATGGATAAAGACTTTTTCAGATTCTAATCAACATCACTATTCCTCGAATACATTCTTATTAATCTAAGAAAGTGCAGAATTTATTAAAACTACTAAACTTTACTTGCATCAGAAAGATGTATGATGGAAAAATACTGAAAAGAGTTCTTACAATATATGCCACAAAAATAGCAATTGAAATTGGAACGCGCTATTGCCTAAAAAAATAAATTAACAAATTAAACTTGTGATTTGATATGAGGAGCTGTTTTGTTTATTTGAATTTGCTGGGAAAAAAAATTGAGAAATAATTTTTTCATACCCTTACAGAGCAACATGATCTTGGAAAGAAGCGGAAAGAAGCAAGAAGCGGTCTGTTTGCCATAACACACATTGAACCATATCAAGTCACCTCAATAAATCCTAAGGATGTATGAGATCAAAGGACTGTTAAATATGAAAAGTACGCCATATTACCAGCAAACATTTATTTACAAAAGTTGAAAAAGGAAAATTTTAATAGCATTGCCAAAAATTTGGTCTGGCAATGCTGTAAGACGCAACCATGCGGCAAAGTTGAATTTGCTTCAACTTTTTTAAATAAGTGCAGCAGGATCTTAGTCAACTGATGCAGGAAAAGAGAGCTGACTGTTATTATCCCTACAAAAGCCATAATTGTACTATTTACTAGACGCAGATGTCTGAGACTCGCAGAGCCAACAATAAATGGCTCGACTATTGAATTGTCAAATGATGTGAAATATCTGGCGCTCATACTTCATAGGACTTTCACATGGAAGACCAAATGTCCCATGTTACCAATAAGACAATTAGGGCACATCGTTCTTGTCAGCGCCTTTATGGTAAAACGTGGGCTCCTTAACCCAGAATGATCTACTGGTCTTTTATTACAATAATTAGACTAATACTAACAAATGCTACTCTAGCGTGTTGGCCTAGAACAGAACAATGCGTGAACTTTACTAGACAAGGTCTATCTCCTCACTTGTATTTCAATTACAGGCGCAATGAAGACCTGTCCCACACTTGCCCCTGGGGCCATTCTGCATATTTCTCCATTGCACATTTTAATGATGGAGGAGCCCTGCAGGAGTGTTCTTAGAATACCAGGTATCTCCAGCTTAAAAACTGGTGACCTGGTGGGGTATATGAGGATATTGAGCTTATTTTAGAATGATCCCTTAATTGGGATAAATGGTTATATTGATGTTAGGCAAGAACATTTATGAAAGAAATTTATGGTTGGACCATTCTTGGTGGCATAATATCGCAAACCAAGTTTGGTTCATCAATGGCTCAAAACAGACTGGTGGCAAAATTGGCATTTTGTGCTTTGCATATGAGTAAATACCCTTCGATTTTCTAAGCCGAAATTTGTTCCATATTTACTTGTGTTAGAGAGTGTTTAAGAAGAATTAAGTATTTATGCGCATATGTGATGTCAAACTGTTTTGAAGGCTTTGACATCTTGTGAGGCAAAGTCGAAGATTGTTATAACTTGGCGAACAAAACAAGGTTATGCTGTTTTGGGTCACTGGTCACGAGGGCTACCATGGAAACGAAAGAACTGACTGCTTAGCCCGTCAGGTTTTCATTGGGCATGAATCATTTTTCGATATCCCTATGAGGAAAAATCAACTGGGGTTGCGAGAGAGAATTTTGTCAACTATGGGAGAATGTCTCTGGACTGAGACAAGTGAATGCCTCCTGGAAGATCCAGGGGGTTACTATTGCTTAATAATAGTGAACTTAGAGTACTAACGAGTTTATTTGCCGGGCATTGTGGTCGTAGATACCATCAATATATCTTACAAAATTTTTAAACTAATCCGTGTAGATTATGTACAATGTACGATGAGATTTAAGAGTGATGCACTCTTATTAACTCAACAGGTTGGCTAAATATATTAAATGGCAACCGTTGAAGCTGAAACCATAATACGATTAACCTTTATGTGCTCGGGATTTTTAAACTGGAATTTAAAAAATTTCCACAAAGTTTTGACCCTACGCGAACCCTATACCTCTCCTAGAAGTAGAGTTATGAGATGTGAAAAACAATATTTTTCAATAAATCATGGTTGAAATTTTCAAAATATCAACAAAAATTTTTTTTTAAATTTTGATTTTCCTTAAATTTTTTGTCCGAAAAAGTTCCTTTACACGTGTATTTTTTTTACTTTTATGAAAGTTATTCTTTTGGAGAAAATCACTCTACTTATAGATCATTCTGTCGAGAATGCTTTGTTTAAAAATTTCCAAATTTGACCTAGTGTATTGTAAATTTATGATGGTAGATTTTTCATCAAGTCTATTATAAATGTGTAGTGTGATAAGAAATATGTAAAATTTTAGGATTTCTGATTCTTTATTTAGGAATTGTGGAATTTCCTTTGTCGGATTCGAAGTTCCTTGTACACTTTATTATCTCTAATAATAGTTCATATTCACTGCAAATTTCATTAATGTAGGATAAAAAAATCATTAAAAATCAAATTAATAACTAATTTAAAAAGCGTTTATATCAGGCGTCTGAATTAGAGACAAAATTCACATCCATATGTTATATATGTATATATGTATGTATGTATGTATATATATATATGTGTGTGTGTGTATATTTATTTATATATATATATATATATATATATATATATATATATATATCGCGTCCGTCTACGCAATTTTACCCTCTGGACCACATGAAGGTTAAGGTACCACAAAGGGACATATTAAAAAACTCAATTGTACTTTGTCTCTATAGGAGCTTAAAAATAAAGTGGAAAAAAACCATTGAATATGGATTTCGATTACGTATATTCTAACGAACATCGTCAACAGAAATTTCGAAATTTGCAATAGCCAAAGGGAAGATCAACAATCTGAAGTGTAAGAGAAAGACATAGAGGAGAATTGAAACACCTTATATACGAGTAAATAATGAATTTAAGAATACAAGTCATTCGCATCATACTATTGAACAATATTCTTTACAACACCAGCAAATTTGCATTGAGTGTTACTTATGTAAATTGTACACAAAGACATTTTAATTAAATAATTTAACAAATCCCCTGCCCAAAACAAATACATTATTTAAAATTCTCAACCCCAATTATCTGCTATTTATCTCGACACCACTGTAAACAAATACGTAAGTGTAAATACCACCAGTCGTATTTTTTAAATTATTATTATTTTTTTTTTAACTATTTCTGTTTAAAGAAAAAATTATAAGCCAAGAGCTGTTGCCGTTGGCTTTGTTGGCATCAGAAAAGCGTTGTTGTGTGTTAAATATAAAGAAATAATACACACATTCTTGTATGGAACACTGTATAGAAAACAGAAGAATTCGGAATAATATATTGGTAGGTTATAATACGACATACAACAACTAAGTAAAAAGCATTTCTGTGTGCACTCAAGTAAACTATAATGTAAAGGCAGACGAACGTACAGATAGACAAACAGACAAATAAACAGATATAGAAATAGTAGGTATATGTACGTGTGTATAAAAGCCTTATAGACAGGCAGGCAAACGAAGCAACAAAACAGATTATATGAACGGTTAGGATGGTGAAGTGGAAAGATAGCAATTTTTCAAACGAATAAACGAGTAGAATGTTCTCAGTTAGTTGTTGTTTGTAGATACACACTTATATGTACAAACACATACTCTGTAATAAGTGGACAGTTTAAAAAGTTATTTAAATTTCAAAAACATATATAAACAGAGTTTCGATAAGAAAATAACTATTTCTCTGTTTCAAAGAACATCAGTGTCTAATAAGTAGACAAGTGTAATAAATATACGAAATTGATTGATAGAGTTAGACTTTCTAACAAAATTTCAAATCTTCCAGTCAAATGAATCTCAAAATATATTATAATTTATTTTGAGAATCAAATTAAAAATTTTATGAATTTATTTATTTCTTCTTATCAATGAAGTATATTTCCTAATTTTGTAAATCGCTACGCCTCACTTTTGATCACTTTTACGAATTTCGTATTTTGTAAATCAACAATATATTGAACTGTTTGCTCATGATAGAAACATCCGCCGTTACTTTATTTCAAATAAAAATTTATTGAAATAGAATTTTATAAATCACCGCCTTAGAAATTTATTCACTTTAAACATCAAATTCAGCACCTAAAATTTGTAGGCGCTAACATAAAAATTCACATAAATTGAAATTGTATTTAGGGTTTGGGAAACGGGAACGAAAAAAACGGGGAGAAAAAAGGCCATGATTTCTCATAAAGAAAACTATTATTTTTTATTAAATAAAATAAAACGAAACATTACAAATCATACTGAATTTACGAAAAATTAAGTATAACACCATTTCTAAGACTAAAAAAATAATAAATATTTTATACAAATAAAATTAGTACTTTTCGTAATTTATGTTGAAAACTGTATCCAAGATTTTTACGTTGTGTTTTTGATAGTAAAACTTTTTGAAAATATACGGTAATCTATTGGAAAGATTTCAATATAAATAGCTTGTAGTTTATTTCCACTTTATTTTCTAACTTATATTATTTTTTTTTTACTAATTCTTACTAAATTAAACATAAATCTGAAAAATACTAAAGATTGGTTTGCAACAATGTTTTTCTGATCAATTATAGTGTTCAGAAATCTGATAAAAATAATCTCTTATATGAATACAACATGAGATTAGTTATTTTAAGTATTTTGAAGTTATAACATTTACAAATCCATATAATAGGATCCATATAAAAAGATAAGAGACAGTGTTTCAAAAGGAAATGTTGTGTTAGAATGAAAAATTTCCCAACGAAGTAATTTTTTTTATTATAGTGAGTTTTCTCGAAGTTCAACTTATTTAATATTTATTTCCACAAATATATAATAAAACTAATATACCTAAAATTTCAACATGACAAAATTAAAGTTGATTTAAAATTTAATGTGAAACCGTTTGTAAGTAAATTCGTTAAATCATAGACAAACAAATACATGAATATCTGATAGAAAAAAAACTAATTCAATAGTCAAAACCTGAATTCGTATAACATTAACATTTTAGTTGTATTATATGCGTTAAACATATTTAGAGTAACGTCAATCTTTCATTAATATAAGGTGTTAAAAATAGCAAAATTTTTTCTATAAAATTTTAAAACTAGGAAATATTCAATTTCCCGGTTTCCCGAGAAAATTTTAAAAAAATTCCAGGGAATTCCCAAACCACAAACCCTAGTTGTAACACATTAAAATGTATATAAAAATTATTCTTTAATTTTTAAATTCACTTCAAATAAAAACACAAACACTAAAACATAATTTTACAAAAAAAAAAAAAAAATATTTTGTCAATTTACACTTTCTTATTTGTTTTGATTTTTGTTTTTTAAATTTTATAAGAATTGTCAATTACATAAATTTAGGTTTAATAAAAAAGTTAATTTTTATAATTTCATATACGTCTTGATGTTAGAAATTCTGAAATTATTGTTATTTGTCATTTATCATTAATAGCGTAAAATTCAATCAACACAAAGTCATAGTGATTTAGACATTTTTTGAGTTAAGCATTTGTGATTGAAAGTGAAGTGTAGATGAAGCGTTCAAAGCAGGCGATTTATAAAATTAGGGCAATAATTTCCTACAGGCTAAAGTACAATATATTAAATTAAATAAATACACTGTACTCGAAAATGAAACATACTTTTTTGAACAAAATGGGCACCCATTTGGTAGAACTAAACCGACGGCACTGAATTTAATGATGTTAATCATTTTTAAAAGTTAGCGATCCTTTTTGAGATATTTCGTTTTGAAAAGCTAAAGGAGGGGTTAGGAAACTTAAGTTTTTTTGCTTAAATTGAATAACTTTGTTGTTTAATTGAAACAAATTATACAAATGAGTTTCTATTGAAGTATGGGATCATGAATACTTATTATCAAATATATTTTAAATGCTAAATAATTTTAACTATTTAATTTAATTAACAATAAATATTACTTCAGTTCCTTAATTAAGCTAACAGGTTACCAATGAGCAATTTTTCAAACAAAAATATAAATACATTGAAAATCGGGCTTAAATTGATTTAATTTACTATTAGAGTATATATTCAATCGATTTATCGTTTAATTTATATAAATAATGTCCCTTTCATTTCCAATTTCCTATTATTTTCATTACTCCCTTAATAAAATTTAAACCCTAATATCACGAACTCAAGCGCTAAATTCGAAAAATAGCTGTCACCATTGAATTCAGGGTATTAGAATTGGCTTACCGGTGGGGTGCCCAGCTTGTCTAAAATTTACATAACATTGCAATTATTATTATTAAAAATAATGAACTTGAAAGCTAAACGGTTTTATTGGTTCAAAAACTGACGAATGATTTCCTTAGTAGCATTAATATCATCAGAGAACATTTTCAAATCATTATACATTATTCGAAAAGTACAAAAATTGGAACAATTGTTATGGAAATATTGGACGAAATGGAACAAGGAATTCAAGCTTATGAGCAAGAAACTTGAAATTTGTAAAACTATTAATTAAATTTTTCACGAGCAAACTATTTAGATAAATTTGCCTCTTCTTAAGCGTAGGAGATTTAATTGATGCTAGACGACTTTCATAAGGATGAAGACTAATAACATGCTGTTACAAAATAGCACTTTTTTACCTTGTTAAGTGCATCACAAAACAATTTCAAAAAAATTTCGAAATATCCCCTAAATTTCGAGATATTGCGAAAAAACTCAGGTTCATAAATTTTAAGTCAATTTAAGATTTTTAAATTTATTTTGAAAGCAGAAGGATGAAGCTTTTTAACTATATTACCATATTTTATATGTACTCAAATGAATTATTCACCATTTTTAATTTATTTATCTTTTTTTTAATTTTGACTTCGATTTAAATTTTTCTGATTTTTTTTTTTTTTTTTCTCCAAAAAGTCTATACATATTTGCTTACAAAGTTTGAAATGTTCTTTTGTTTATAATAAAACGAAATGTCCCTATACAAAATTGCTTAAAAACGGAGAAAAGATTTTAAGCATTTTCTAAAATTTATTAAAAAATTCTTCATATGTTTTAAGACATATTTATACCTCACACCACCATAGCTGGTTGGGGTATTATGCGTTTGTGCTGATATTTGTAACGCACAGAAAAAATCATCCAACACCCACCTTAAAGTATAACAATCGACTCAGAATCGCTTTTTGAAATGATCTAATGATGTCCGTCCGTCCGTCTGTCTGGCTGGCTGTCCATGTAAACCTTGTGCACAAATTACAGGTCGCAATTTTGAATACACTTCAATGAAATTTGGCACATAGAACTTTCATGATACAAAGACGAAGCCTATTGAAATTGGTGATGATCGGTCCATTATTTCACCTAGCCCCCATACAAATGTCCTCCTGGAGTAGGGGTTTAAAGATCATAAATGCCTTAAATATAGTAATATTGTAATGAAATTCGGTGTAAGAAAGTTTCATATAATTTTCAATCTTTGTGACAAAATGAATCGGTCCATAATTGACCATAGCTCCTATATAAAACCCTCTTCCGAAAACCACTTTAACATGCATAAATCACATACAAATGTTAGTATCAGGTTTATATTCGACACAAATAAGTTTTATATGAGTAAAAATCATAGGGCAAAATTTTATGAGGATCGCTCCATAATTTACCATAGCGCACATATAAGCCCACTTTCGGGAATCACCATAAAGTGCATAAATTCTTATAAATGTTAGTATTAACGTATTATAAGACCCCTCCACGAAATATAAGATCCCTGCACAATGGTGTGAGGTATCATATGGTCGAGCTTGACCGACTATATCTTTCTTACTTGTTTTTACTTGGTTTTTACTTTTTGAGGGAAAAAACTAAAAATGTATGGAAGGTCTTTGCAAGTTATTTCAAATAAAATCGAATACGTTTTACAGTTTTTGTCCAATTTAAAAATATTAAATTTGGTTATGTTCACATCAAAAATGTGTTTAAAAATTATTGCATCGTTACATAGGCTTTTATAAAAAAAATTGGATCAAATAGCAGTTAATCTCGAAAAATTGTGGAAGAATGTTATTTTTTCTGAAAAATTCTTTAAAAATTTACTTTTGGTATTTGACCAAAACAACCCAAATGTATGTGGCAGAAAAGACTGTTTCTTCTACTTTCCAAAGAAGTTTTAAAAGGAGAAATAAGCAAAAGAATAACAAAATTAGAACTACATTTATACAAGAATATTACTAAAAATATTTTTTACGAATAACTCGAAATTTTGAGGATATATTACAAAATTTTTTAAAACTGATTTATGATGTTCTCAAGAAGGCCCATAACCTATGCTATGTCACTTTTCGAGTGGTTTTTCACTGTAACAGCGTGTAGTTGGATTCGAAAGAAGTGATCGTAGGTAAAACAGCATAAACTGTTTCTGGACTGATTCTATTCTTCTTATCTGAACATTATATTGAGGATCCTAAACGACGGATGCATAATTCAAGATAGATCTTACCAGAATATATTTGAGAGAATTTATTCTATATTTTAAATGGAAAAAAGTAGTTAATTCTAACTTATTGTATATGTGAGTAATTCAAGTTTATAAAATTTATGTGGAATTTTATTATACTTTTCGACCGATATTGTTAAGAAATTAAGAGATGCGAAATATTTCTGTACAAAAATCACAAGATCACTTTAATTAAAATAATAAGTTATGTTAAAAACTGTGTACAATTGTATAATAATAAATGATAATCTGAATAACTTCTAATAATATTTAACATAATTGAGTAATAAATTATAAAGTATTGTAAAACCTGGTGCACAGAAATTATTCTGAGCATATTAGCTCAAGTATTATTCAGAGCAACTTAAGTCTCAAAGTATATTTAGACATCATATTTTTTAAATTACTTAAAAAGCTATTATCCTTTCAGTTGCTTATTTGCTACCATATTAGGGATAATTTCTAAATGATGCTATTTAGAGATATCACGCTCAATTTTTACCAATCAATATAACAAGAACTAACTAAAATTTTATTATGGTAAAGATTGTCTATTACTTTATTTATTTGGGTTTGTCTGGCGATCTTATTACAATGACTGGGGTTATACGTTACCAAATTTCAATTAGTGCAGTTTGATACTAAAGACATTGAAATATGTCTTCGCTATAACTAAACCATTTAAAGACATTTTATGCTCCAAATAAATCAGGGTTTAGTAGATCTCCTATACCTAAAAAAATATTGTACAAACATTTTGAATTTAACTGAAAACCTCTGTGTAACGCATAGATAAGTATATAACCAAATTAAAAAGTGATTTTATGAGACAAAATCGCAAATTATTTCAAAGTTGATAAAAACTGAACACAAATTTTTATTTGGTTCAAAAGTATAGATAATTACCTTTAACTGGGTATCAATAGTTTTTCAATAGTGCAAAATTTTTTTGTAATTTTATAGCGTTTCAGAAATTAAAAAAAAAAATACTTAGGACGACACTTTAATGTTTGTTCTGTAAATTTTTAAGTCTGGAAAGATATTTAGTATTCCATGGAGAACATTTGGAGACAATTTTCTTTACAATTGGAATTGACTCTCTAAAACAATTAAATAAGACATCATAAAATAATATTAGAATTAAATCAATTTACTGTGATTGTAAATTGTTGGTTAGATAATGCTGGAAACAATTTTCTGTAAAAAAAAGTTGTGTTAATTTGGAATAATCGGCTTTCTTAAAGTTGAAAACAAATACGTCACATTGGGAAGTGTTTTTTTTTTTTTTTTTTTTTTTTTTTGTGTAGAGGTATATTGATTTTAAGTGTTGAGTGGTAAATATCTTCTACTGTAGATACAGGAAAGCAGCGTTGAATACTGGTATCTGAGGTCTGATCAATCAATGTTAGATCTAAAAATTATTTAAGTAAAGTTTTTCTATTATTTCCAAAAGACTTATCAGTCTTCTCTTTTCCAGAATACACAACACTAAAACATTTTATTTAATTTGTATGTGGCACTTATAGTTGTTTCGCTCTTTTTTTTTCTTTAGGGTCAGGGACATTTTTGGTCTGTTGACACGAATGAATAATGACTTCGCCTACTTCACTTTTCGCTATACAAATAGCAGAGAAGAGTGTGCGACAAATGACGGTTTATTTTGTCATTAATATATAAGAATATATACACAATATTGTAGTGTATTTGCAAAGTATTTGGACTTGACTATGTACTTTTTAACAGTTTATTTTTACATGTTGTAGTACTAATACAAAGTCAACTGAACGTTCCGTGGAAACCAAAAACAAAAAAGAAAATGGCATAAAACTGTTGATGTTGATGCTTGTTAAGTAGGCTTTAATTGTAACTGATTTTGATGTTGATGATTCCCGACTCACAATAACATTAACAAAACAAGCGAGTTGAGAAAAAGCACTAAATTTTTGACTTTGGTTGATTGACTCACTGGAAATTTTCACTTGCATTTTGCTAATTTGTTTATGATAAGACACATTTTGACTTCTAAATGCGTTTTCTTAATACTGCTGACACTAAAAGCGAATAACAATTATAGCTGGTGGTAGCAGCCGTTTAAAATATTCTAACAATTCCACTCATCATTCAATTACATTGTGGCCAAAGACTTCAAAAACACTGCTCTTTGTAAAATGCAAAAGTTTAACCAAAAATTCACACTTAGATACACACTTACATATACATAAGAGCATACACTTAAACATACATCATCATTACCATCATGATGGACGTGTACATAGTATCATTTAACAATTAAATGCTACAATGATTTTCCGCATACACCTACTAACACAAACGTATAATATTCATTTGAATTCTTGCTTTCATCTTGCCTCAACCATGTAGGCCCTCTAGATGCTCTATTTACACCTTCTTCAAGATACAGTTGCTCATGCTAGCCTACCTTCTAAAGTAAATCCTTCCATTGCCATCTGAAAAATCTTATAGAACTTCTTACTTCCCTTCTTTTAGAAGGAAAGAAAGAAGTCATAATTTCTCAATATTTTTTGCTTTAAGCAACAACAAAACTATCCAAAAATCAGCTCAACAACTACCAGCGATTGTTTCCCATAGTCGCTGGTACTTGTTGACTATTAGTTATTTGAAGGTGCCAATAACTCGCCTTGTCGTCCCAAGTATCGTAGGCACTCAGAATTTATTAGGAGTCAGGTGCCACCCGGAAACCCTCTGAGACTCACTCACTCATATATGTTCTTAAGGACACACATACAGAAATACGCGTTCATATCAATACTAATATACATATATATGTATACATTCATTTAAATACTAAAACACTGAAGCCTTTACTTAAAATTTGAAATTTGTCTAAAGAATAGTTCAAACCCAGGGATGGAAGATGAAAATATTTTTCGGTATCAAAATAGATTTCGAATAGTACTTTTTTGACTCTCAGAGTACTCAGATTAAAATTTGTTAAGTTATTTATTTTTTATTTAGTTTAAAACTAAAAGAATGTAATTTTCTATATCTAAAATGAAGGATTAAATACAATATTAAATTATTTTATACTTAAAAAATATTATAGTAAAATATGAATATCTTAATAAAATGTGGCCCTGTTATTGTAATTAACTTAAGAAGAAAACAATTGTTCAAGATCAATTCTTTAAAATCGAGCACATTCAGCTTTTACTTCCTGATGTCTTTGAAATTCGGAATATTTTCACTTCAATTCGATTTACAGAACATAAAACTTGCACTTTTAATAATGATTGCACATATACATATTTTAGAGTTTCCAATTTTTCAAATTAAATCTACAAATCAAATGTTTCTTTAATAGAGTTTATTTGAACTATAAACTTATCTGAATTATCCCAATTACATATCTAATTTTTTGAGAATTCAAAGAACCAGCATTTAATCATTAATAGTGTTCATTATAATTTAGTTATTAGTTATGAAGAAGACATAGATTTTGAAAATTATATTTTCATTTATATTTATCGTTTGATAGTATCAAATGTCTCGAGGGATTACTTCGGTACTTTTGAATGTTAAATAGTATCAGAAAAGTACTATAATATCAACTTTTCCATCCCTGATTAAACCTCTTAGAGGTTGATAAGAAAATTTGGTTCGCTCAAAATAGGAAACTGACTTAGCTCTAAATATCAAAGTTATTTTGGAACTAACCGGCATCTTTACGGAATCATTGGCCGACTAACAAGTAAGTAAACTCCAACATCCTTCAATGATTGTCTCAACTTTATAAAATATGATAGTTTTTAATCTTTCCTACGAGTATCAGGTTAATTTTTACTTACACAATTAGAGAAAAATTATCGAGCGAACATTTCCAAGATGACTTTTCAAACATGTGAGGAACGTCATTGTTGGGTCTTGTGCCTCTCTTACTAGTATCTAATGTTAAAATAATCTTATGATATTATTATAATGAAATATTATAGACCCTACCACCAAATAAAACTTCTATCTAAAAAACTGCGAAAAATCTAAAAAGAAATATATATAGTTTGTAGTCTATTACATCTAATTAAAAGCTGAAACACTTATAATTTTGGCTTTAAGGTTATTCCTAGGACTTTTCGACGATCCATAATATAGCGCTATCATGTCCTCCATATGACTATAAATGTTTAAAATAACGTATTTTACCTAAATACTAAAAAACCTATTCTGAGGAAAACCTCGGAATTTGATGGTAGGAAGCAAGTTATTCGCGGTTAAAGGTAACAAAAATCTGTTTTAGAGACAGTCTCCCTACTTGCCATAATACGTGCCCAAAGTCTTTCAAATTTACGTTTGTAACTTAAGTATGTATTGACATTAAAATTTTTACACTTGTGAACACTATAACGAGGGCTAGGAAGCATTTTCTTGACAATTTTCATAGACGCGAAATAAAGCGAACATTAAATCGCGCTTAAAGTGTGCTATATCTACAAAACTAATGATGACACATAAAAGTGTACTTCAGAAAGATTGTAGGAAATTTAGTAGCCTACAAATGTTATGGCACCTTATTTGAATGAACTAATAAGTATCGTTCCTTTAACAGAAATATGAGAAGAAATATCCAAAAAATCCCGAGAGAAGAAACTTTTCTTCATTTTGATCTAGGGCCAGTACCAAAATATCGAGAAACGGTATATTAAAATGTAATAAATTTTCATTTGGGCTGGCAATACCTTTCATTTTGGGGTCACCTTAATATAGACGAATTGGGTAACTTGTCTTAGAAGCATCAACTATCAACTTGCATGTGGTTTGTCAGGTGGTGATTAGGGCATTTGATTCGTTTGTTGTGAAATCGAAATGACTGCACTCAATATTTTTTTCAACTAGGGCGATATAGTGTCAAGCTAACACTTAACACATATTTTACAAAAAAAGCACTTCTTTTTGAAAAAAAAAAATAGTTTGGCGTTGTTGGATCTCGCACTTGTTTTGTAAAAACAAACAACATCAAATGAAATCCAACGCAAATATCTGCTGCAATTTTTGCTACTAAGAAGATGTTTTTGTAATTAAAAAAGAAATCTGATCTGAGTACGCAAGGTGAAATTACCGCTTGGGTTAAGGTCTCGTAGATGGTCCAAGATAACAACTTGTAGGATATTTAGTTCTTTTAGTTCTCAATTGAAAGGAACAGAACTTTGGCCCTTTACTAGGAGAATGATTCACTTTTAACGGGAATCCTTCGGGGACTTTATGATGGGACGAATAGGTTTCATCATCGGTATAAGATTTTTTGTCTGAGCATATAGCAATGCAGGAACATAGAAGTAAATATCTTAGCGAGCGTTCAGATTCTAGACAGTCTAGGGAAGGGGTTCTCACAAGCAGCAGTTTCACAAACCCCTTGAGAAATTGTTTTTTGTGTAATATGTAAACACTGAATAAAAAGTTTGCAATATCATTTTAATGTTTGATATCAAGTAAGTTTTGTTGAAAAAGAGAACAAAAAAAGAAAAAAGCTTCAATTTTAAATTTTATTTCTAATTGAGGTTAAAATCATTTATGCAAGGGTGAATATTTAAAAAAATTGTGTTTATGCAATTTGAAATCAAAAATTTAAAAAAAATTGTTAAACCTAAAAATAAATAAATTTTCAGGAGAAAATAAATTTAAAAAAAATTATTACACAGAAAAAATTATAAACTTATACTTTTCAATTAACACATTTGTTATATTTTACATCAATATTTAATTAATTAATTCAAAGAAATCAAATAAGTTTCTTTTTCTCAATTAAATTTTTAATTCATTCAATGACCTACTTAATTAATCTAATAAATTTTTTAATTGGAAAAGTTTTTCGGTTTTTCATTTTTTACTGTTATTAGTAATTGATATAATAATTTTGGTGAGAGGTGCAAATTTAAAAAATTTTTAATTGAATGAATTATTTTGGTGATTGATTATTTGGTGATTTTCTATGTAGGTTTAAATTTGTTGTGGCCTTTTTAATAATTAAAATAAAAGGAACAATTTGTTATTGATATTACACATAAAAAACCTTATAACCTTTTCTCAATTCTCACAATTTTTGATTAATTCTGGCTAAAATCTCAAAATCTAGCTAGATTTGGAATAGAACTGTAAATTATCTTTTTTTACTTTTACAGACGCATTTGAATTATATTTGAAAATTAAATTTTAATCAGTTTGATATCTAATACAATTCTCAATTTGAAATTTGAGAAGATGTTTAATTAGATATCATAAATTGGGATCATACTTTCGTATTAAAAAAATATATATAAAATAAAAAAATTGTGATTAAGGTATTATCACTGTGGCTCCTTATATTTCATTTGGAACTTAAAATATGGTGATATAATTTAAAATGATTAATTTAAACACTTACATGGACACAATTATAATTTTGTTTACTGAATTGATCAATTCGATACAATTTTTGCGAAATTTCAAGACATTTTATAAGTAAAATTGAATTGTTGACCCTTAAATAAAAAGGCTTAAAAAATGTTTGTGCGGCCCTCTTGTGTGCCGCGGGCCTACATTTGAGAAACATTGGTCTATGTATAGTTTGGCAATATAATGGCTTTTATTCAAAGTACAGAGTTGTTATATAGAAATGGAATACTCAAGGCAAAGGAAAACTGTCGTATATCAATTCTCTGAATTATTTTATTTCGGCCTATTAATTCTTAAGATGATTGCCATCTTCAAATGTGCGATGAATATCCCGAATATGCCAGAAAAGAAAAATATTATTAGTTAAAAGAAGGAATTACAGGAAAACCGAGGCGGGCTTAAACAATTCTTTAGTTAAAAGAAGATTTAGCTAAGACGCTTTTTAAACTAGGACTTACACAGCATAAAAAGAAAATCTATAAAAGTAAGTACTGATATATTTTATCCCTGCAATTTTACTAACACAAAAGAAAAAGCAGCCTATTTGTTAAAAGAAAAAGTTATAGGAAAACAGAAGTGGGTGCAGACAACACTTAACTTAAGAGAAGATCTAGATTAGATTGTTACCAAACTATGACTATGACAGTGTAAAAAGATCTGTAAAAAGTGAGTTTTGCCTATAGTGATATAGTTCATCCCTGGAATTTTACTGATACATATATATTGTTAGATATGGACGATTTATAAAATATATACACTCAGTTCTACATATTCCACACCAGAACAATTCTGTGTGTGATTCTATTGCTTTCTAAATCGACTAACTCTCTCGCACCAAGAACAAAAGTTAACAACTACTTTCGACGCCAAAATTTTTAAAATTGTCTGAAAAGGATAAATAAATAACAGTTTGTTTCATTTGATGCTCAAGAAAAAATATGATTTTGCATATTTTTGGTTGCCCTGCTTATAACTAACACAGCTAAATGTAGGATTGTTAATATGCAATGAAAATATATTAACATTTTCTTTTGTACATCTACCCTTATACATAAATATGTATATAAATATATGTTTTTAAGGATATTTGTAGCTACATTCGCCGGTATATAGAAATTTATAATATGTTATGATGTTAGTCAGTGTGTCTATGTGTTTGTGAATAAACCTATGAATGTATAAATTATTTAATTAAGAGACCTGTTGGAGTGCAAATATATTAAAAAAAATTCTTCTCACACAGCGAGAGCAAAGAATTATTTTAATTAGTTTTTTTTTATTTTTTGCACTCTATTTTTTAATGCACACACACACACAGAAAAGAATGTCTGAAATAACTTTTTATCAATGTGGCAGAAACAATGTTGCAAATATTTTCATCTTTTTGTGCTTCAGCTTTTGTGAGGGAGTGTACATATGCATATTTTATTCACAATAGTTGTATAAAAAAAGCAAAGTTTACTCTGTTTATATTAAAATAATTTTAATGCTGGAATTTATATTGAAAAGTTAATAATATGTTTAATGAAAATTAAAAACTAAAAAAAAAAACGTATTGTCTGATAAGCCAATTATTTTATTAGAATGCGAAATAATTACAATAGTCAGTGTTGCCAATTTAGTATTTTTAGTGCTAGATCTAGCACTTTTTGGCATATTTTAGCACATTAATTTGTAAGTTTTGTACTATAAAAATATTTTTAGTGGTTTTTTCTAAAAATTAAAACTATAGCTAATATATAGAGCTTTTAGCAAGGATCTTTAAAGAGTGTGTTAAGCAAAATGAACTTTATAAAAACTAATACAAGTAAAAACAGTTTATCTGTCAGATAAAATTTTGGCAGTTAAGTAAACTATAATACTTTTTGTATCATTAAAATAGCTTAAACATTTTTAAATATAGTTTGCAATTTAGTTATAAATGTAAGTGAATCGATGTTATAAATTAAAATCAAACAAAATTTTTATTTCGAAAACGTGGTATTATTTTATTTTTTTTTTTTTTTAACAAAAGTGAAGCAGAAATAAGCTTCCATAATCCGAATAATTCGAAAATTTGGATTAGGGTCTGCAAATAATTATCCGGATTATCGAGCTTTTACTGTATTTGGTTTTTAACGATAAATGAGATTTTAAAATTAAATTTTTCGGTAAAAGTATTGGATTTTAGTTCGTCAAACTTTTAAACTGTATGTTATTTGGAATAACATATAATACTATAATTCAGATAAAACACACAGGGATTACTTATGATAAAATTAGAATTTTGCAAAATCCCTAGTTAATTTTATTTAACTTAAATTCTTTACTTTTTAATTTCAAAGAATCGATTTCAGATTATTTTATTTACTTTAATGTTATTTTAACTTTAAACCTGACACCAATATAAACAATTTTTGTTGTTAGTACTTTTCTTAGCATCTTTTTTTATTTTTAGCACTTTCTAGCATTTTTTTTTTCTTTTTTTTTTTGTAAATTCTAGTACTTTTTCTCCCTTAGGTTTTGGCAACACTGACCATAGTATAGACAAATTATAAAAGGAATTTAATAGTAAAATTGTATTTAAACAAATTAATTGAAATTTATTATAATGAAATAATTTTAAGAACAGGTTGGATAGAATAACGGGGTTCGTACATCATTTCCAATTAATTTCAAAATTAACTAAAGTAAAGCAATTATGTATTGTAATTTGATTATAATTTGATATAACCTCTTATATAATTTTGACTATTTTACTTTTCATGTGAGGGTGCTGAGAGCACAGTGGGTCCAATTGCAAAATAAATGCTAATAAAGAACTTTTGTTTAATACTGTAATTAATATGAATACTATATATATATAATGTAGGTCAAAACTAATTGAACAAATCCTATATTTAGAAAATTTTCTTCGTATGAGCAGAGTGATATTATTTTTTACAATTATATTTACTTCCATACAAAGATTGTTTTTTGCTCTAATTATAAACATATGAATTATAAAATTTTCCTATCTATATAATATAAAATTCAATTAAGTACTGACGCAACTCTTAATAAAGCGCGACAAAACAAACTGAATAAAATAGGCTCATTCTGTGAGAAAAAATTCTGCATAATTCTTGCAAAAAGTTAATTAAAGTAATTTTGTTAATTTTAAAAAGTCATTTATTTCCAAAAAAAATAAAAAAGTATAACTGAATTTGAACGACAGCAACTTCACAGTATTCAAAATCAAAGGATCAGATTTTTTTTTCTTAGAGAAATCGAAGTTAATTCAGCAATTTGTATGAAATGAGAAGTGTTAGTCAGCTCCTTTGTCAACGTCTGCATGTCGTAGTACTATAAAGTTTGGAGGCAACACTAAATGGTTTGGGGTGTTTTTCAAGACAAAGGCTAGGACCGGTACATAAAATGAGTGGTATAATATGTTTTGTAGTAATATTTTCATATTCAGGAGATAAAATACTGACCCCTTGCATATTCAAACGAAATAAATCTAAAAATTAATGAATAATTGGTTCTATCAGCAAGCACTGATGGATAAGTCTACATAATCCCATAATCTAACTTTTGTTCATTTAATTTAATTTATAACTACTGCACTGTGATAAATTGCGGCCAAGAATGCCAAAAATTAAACTTTTATTACATTATAAACCCAACACCTCAGGTAACATTATTCATAAATTTTTTCGCGGCTCTGATATCTAGTTTGATAGTAATAATGACACAAACTTGAATATTTTTCACTAATCATTTTTTTGAAAAAAATATTGTTATTGAACAAGGGATGCTATGCATTTTTGCCACTACTTTAGAAGAAATTCCTATTTTTTATATATTTATTGAGTAGAGTAATACAAAGCCTTCAAGACCAAAATATAAATATGTGTTACACAGTAATAATCCTGAGTCTTAGATATAGATAATATAAAACTTAAAAATAATACAACATAAAAGTATTTAGTTATATTCTAATTGTAATTAATTCTAATTACAATTCAGAAATTTCTATTTGTAGTTCAGAAAAAAATGAAAATTTCGGAAATATATAGGTGATGTTGAAGTACAAATGAAAATTTCTTAAATACAATTTGAGAAATTCTAAAATACAAATGGAAACTTCTAAATTACAATAAGAATTTTCTGAAATACAAATAAAAAATTCTAAATTTTGTAATACTTTTAAAGTTCAACATATTTAAAATATGAATTATGTAATATTAATAATGATATAAAACGGTGCTACAAAATAAAAAGTTAAACAAACTTGAAATGTAACATAGAGTAGTTTATAGGTAAGGGTGAGTAGATTATTATACCATTTTAGAATTTCCAATATATCATCGAAATCGGGAGTTATATGCAAAAAGCACTTCGCTGGTTTGAAAATTTTTATATCAGATATCTGTTAACCAACTTAAGTTTTTTAAACGGAATTAGAAAGAAAAGATCTTACACCTTTTAAAAAGAATATACACTCCTCTATACAAAGCAAAGCTATTGAAGATATTAAGAAAACAAACACAATTTTTTGTGGCCATTTTTGTCCCACGCTTTGTCAGAAAATATATTTTTTCTTATTTTTCTCAAATACAACATTTTATTGGGAATAACATGAGCTACCATTTGACAAAATCGGATAAGAATTGTACAACATATGATTTTTTCACAATTGTAAAACTCATAAAAAATTGTTATTTTACATGTATTTTGTTGTTACCGTTATTTATGATGCAAAATAAACACAATAACAAAATACACGTTAAACAACAAGATTTTATGAGTTTTAGAATTGCGAAAAAATCATATGTTCTACAATTCTTATCCGATTTTGTCAAATGGTAGCTCATGTTATTCCCAATAAAATGTTATATTAGGGAAAACCCGACATACAAATATATTTTAAGTGTTTTAAAATTTGCAGTTACTTTTAATTTGAAGTTCATAAAATAAATTTTTAAACAAACTTTAGTCGCCCCAACTAAGTTGGCCAACTCATTTATCTCTTTTGCGCAAATTTTGTATAATTTATTAATTTATCTCAATAATTTTAAGTAAAAACATATATGTATGTAACTTATTTAATAACAGGGGGGAAAAAAACAATCGTATAGGGGTTGGCCGCATTAGAAAGGATAACTCTGGACAACACAAAACTGTCAATTTACCACTTTTTTTATTTATTTTAATAAATATATTAAATATTAAACTATTTCAGAATATTTCTCAACAATACAAATTATTTAAAGTAAAATCGCCTAAATCTCTACTTCTACTTAACTGATTTTTACGAAACCTATATCACTATAATATATATAATTATCTTGACATTTATCAAGTAAAAATTTAATATAAATTTACTTTGTGCACATTTAAACGGTTATAGTGTCACAATTATAAGAAATACAAAATAAATTAAATTTTAATACTATCTCCTGAATAATTAATTAATTCCCTCTTCATGATTATGGAAATCACTATACTATTAATCGAAATACTTAAATACCTCAACCGCCATATAAATAATATATAAATTTACGGTATTTTATTTATATTATAATACTCATGTAACCAATTTCCCTTTTATACTCACTTCCCTTCTGCGACATTTACTTATTTATTTATTTATTTACTGCAATGAAAAAAATAAAATATATGTATATGGGGAATTGTCTTTTTTCGTTTACTTTTAAGAAAATAACCTTAAACATCAAGTATATTTTTAATTCTAACTTTTTTAAATTAACTGTTGACGCAAATATATTAACAACACTTCAGGAAGCAGAACAACAAAAATTCAAAACCTAAATTGGTTGCATGAGGTTCCGGCAAGCACTAAAAAATTTAAAAAAATTCAAAAACTGTTTTTTTTAAATAACAAGTTTGTTTTCTTACAAACACTTGTAGAAATAGGCCAACTTATGTTTAATCAGTCTATCGTTGACCAGTGTTGAATTTCGAGTATTGCAAAATAAGCAATTAAGTTTATTGTCCTTGTAATTGTGAATCATTTGAGATACATCTCGTCAATGTGCAATGAGAGACAAATTTATGGACACTATTTTTTACTCGATATTCTAAAGGTAGGCTAAATCAGAGTTAATAATGGAATCTTTAATCATTTGAGATACATTTCGTCAATGTGCACTCAATAGTAGCGCTATAAGAGATGCACAAACTTGGGGAGAAAAAACGTGAATGGCTCTAAGAGGTGACCTTTTTGCGAGGAACAAATCTATGGGAACTTTGTTTTTTACTCGATATTCTAAAAGTGGGTAAAATCAGAGTTGTGGTTCCGATAATGTTCACTATTATTAAACGTATCGATCTTCCTTTAATTTGTATTTTTTATACCTCTTTGTAGGTTACATATGTGCATTTAATTTTCATACCCAACTTAAAATGGAATTTTTACAATTTTTAAAATTTTTGATTTTTAACTACCATGATATAAAAGGTAATTTCTTATCTATTAATATCATTTGAAATAATTTGTTGATTGTTAAATACTAAAAATGTATCAAAAAATCTCATAAAATTAAAAAAAAGATAAAATCTATGAATACTTTGTTGACTAAAATTTGTTTAACGAAATGTTAAAAAATCGCTATGATCGCGATTATCTTCTTTATGTTCAACAATATCGTATCACTTTTAATTTATATTTTAGACATTTTGATGTGAATTATATACGTGTGGTAATTTTTTAAATGTTGTTGAAAATAGAATTTTGGCTATTTTGTACAACTTTTTGCCTTAATTCTACATAACACTAAAGTCGTTTGCTAAAAGTCATTCACGCAAACAGATTTATGTTTTATTACAGTCAGCTTATATTGGTATTAAATAGCTTTGATGTTCCATTAAAAAAGTTTTCAAAAAAATTTTTTGAACCCCACAAATAAACGCGTTTGAAGAAATGCCCATATAACCAATTTCCCTTTTATACTCACTTCTCTTCTACGTCATTTATTTATTTATTTATTTACTATAACGAAAAAATAAAATATATGTATATAAACTGTATTTATATAATATTGTTGATCTATACATTTAACTATTATTTCCCTATAAAACTGTTGGATGTAGACAAAAACAAAAACACATAGAAAACTAACAAAAAGCAAAATAAATTTTCGAGGCGCCAGCCTTGTTTGAAAAATTAAAACTCTTATATATACACACACAGATTTTTCGTTAGTGATAATGTATTGGTGACTCATGTTCAATTAATGAAATAGAGAAAAAAAGCTTGGCTGTGCTAATGAAGTTGAAAGGACTTTGACGACGATAATATATGTTTGTCACGTGTTCCATGTTCTAAAGCAAGAAATTCTAATAAAAAAAAAAAACAAGAACGAACAAAGGAGTCGGTCAAGTATGTATGTATATAAGGACCTTTACAATAGTTGTGTTAATAGCATAGAGTTTGATTTTTTTAAATTACAAAATTAACTCTTTTTTAGGTTTTCTTTAACGGATTTTTATTGTATAGAGGGGTAACTATTTATATAAATAATTTGGGAAAACTTTCACAACAAATTCCTAAACCAAAAAGTATAACACAGCTATCACTGAAATATCAGTTCTCACCTCATTAAAACTAGCGTTACCATGAATCAACAATGTAGGAAAACTTTTCAGAATACTTCATGCATAAATATACAAAATTAAATTCCCGCTAAATTCCTTCTCTGGAAAGTAATATTGGCAATAATAGCAGCTGTTTTATTCAGGTAAGGACTGCGTACGAAAAAATCCAAGCACAATTTAAGGATTATGACTTTTATTGTACACGAAAAAATTAGTACCATTAACTTGTTTAAATTTATTTATTATTCTCAGTAACCACGTGTTAAATTTTGTTGCAATAGAATAACTAGTTTTTCTTGAAATTAAAATTGAGCAAAATTCATTAGAACACATAATTCAAATTTATTACACAGTGCAACAAGAAAAAATTGCCTAACTAATTAAGCGTAACAGTAGCCTAACAAAACCCCCAAAGAGTTTTTTGAAAGTTAGTTCGCAGCTCTTTTTACAATATAATTGGACAAAAATATATAAATTGCTATTTTATAAGGTACCACCGTTATTATATTAGATTTATGCTGGATTTTTAGGCCCATTTTTGCCATAATATTGTTTACTTTATTTGACTTAACCTTATGTCTTAACCGATTAAAATTAAACAAGACACAACCATATATATATCCTTGAATGAAGCACTGACCGGATGCCATGCCTACTTTTTTTAAAAGGGTTTGCTTCTTAGAAAACAAATTTTAAATTCATTAAAATTTTTATTGACAGTGATAAAAAAAAATACCACAATTTTATGTTCTAATGTGAATTTGATATGAATTGTCTTAGTAACATCAAGAAAGTATCAAAATTGATAAAAACTGGCCGTGGTACCCAACTTATTTTTTAGTTAAGAGCATTCTCCAAAAAATACTTGTTATATGTGCTAAAATTAATTTGAACTTTCAAAAGAAGAATTGTTTGCAAAAAGTAAGTGTGGCATTTTTACTAACATTTATCCTTTATTACCTTTTGGAGAATGCATATATACATATGTACTAAAGAATATTTAAATCAGTTTAATAGTGTGAGGGATGGGATACTAAATAAAAATCTTACATAATATTTAAGAGACTATTTTCGTTATAAATAACTATATTTTAAATTTAAAAATTTTGACCTCTCTGAAATTTTCCTTGTAGTAATTATACCGATAAGGCTTCATACCAAAAAAATATATAAAAATTAAAGATACGTCACTAAACAAAATTCTTACAAAAAAAATATGTTAATAAAAATATTTTTAAAATTATTATACAAGCTTTGACAAATCCACTACAAAAAAATATTTTGATATCTTTTATATAACAAAAGTTATGGCCATTTAAATGAATATTTTAATCACTTTCAAAGCTACAGACTTGCCACAATTCTTAAAATAAAAATGTGATAAATTAATTTTATATGCCTCTGTATCCTCCACTAGACATGCACCAAACTTTGTCTAAATCGGTAACCAAGAGTCAACATTTTTTAAATGTAGAATGAAATTACTCTTATTTAAAACAATAAATAAATATCTTTATTTTCACACATAATGAAAAAAAATGCTTCAAAATATCCGAAGTTTAAGAGTCTATAAAATCGAAATTTGAACTTTTTTCGCAAAACCCTTTGGAAATTTTATTAAACTGATGGTATTTTTTCATTCCGCGTTTGAATTATTGAGGCAATATTCAATAAGTCAAATTTGTAGCACAGTGTTATCGAAACACATGTATAATACAATTGCTAGCAATGCAGGTGAGTCGTGAAGTACAGTTTCTTGAATCAAAAAAAAAACTGCAAAGAATTCTTGATCACCGAAAATAATCCTGATAACTAAAGAAAAAGTTGATTTACAGACTCAAGGACCGCGGCCAAAATAATACGAATCTTAAGAGAAAATCTCTACATAAACTTCTCTTTATCTTTTATTAGAAAAGTTTAAAAAAGGTTGGCCTAAAAACCCACGAAGTAAAAAATTTCTTAATAGCAACACTGGTATGAAGACAAAAGGAGGGGACTAAAGTTATTGAGATAAATTTTTTAAAAAAATATTAATGCTGGTAATGGTAATAAAAAGTACATATGTACAGGTGCACTTTTTACAACATCATGGTCATGAATTTCATATAACAGATGTTATAGGAAATGTATCAGATAAATATCGTGTAAAAAAATCTAAATTTCTTATAAACTTTTGGTCTGGCAAGACATTTGTACATGTGGGGAAAAAAGCACCACATTCATAACAAAGGACACTTTTAACAGAGAAATGAAAGTCAAATGAGTACCGTCAGAAAAGATTCCTTCCTATCATTAGAAATTACAACGAATTCTAATTTTTCTGGCTTGATCTATCTTATCGTTATTATAACAAAATTAAACAGATGGTGCTGCTTATACATATAAAATTCGTGCTAATATCAATTGGTGAAATATTAGCCAAATTAAAACTTAAACTAATTTATCTTAGAATTTTGATTTTCAATTCCACATTGTTTTTAATTGTAAAAGTTAAAGAGCAAAATATATAAGAAAACTTCATAATATTTTTATTCCTGAGTAAAAGCAACGTGAAGATTGACTAATATAATATTTATTTGTCTGTGGTGTTTATTAATATTTAATATTTGGTGTGGAATTTTGAAATGTATAATTATTTCGAAAATTTTTTCGTTTTTGGAAAAACTGTTAACTGTTTCACTAAACTGTTCAGAACTCTATCCATATGAAATGTATTGGTTCTTTGTAAAAAAGTATTTAAAGAACACTTAAAGCTGAGTAACAATAAAAATAGAGTTTAAAAAGGAGTGGACCCATTCCCACATAAGAAAAACTAAAAACAACAATAAAGCTCTTATGGAGAGCTTTCTAGAAAATATTAAATATTTTATTAAAAACGATTAAAAAATTATTTTTCTTTTAAACTTGAATATAACAGCCTTTAACAAAATCAAAATTTTTAAAAGATTAAACCATTGGTTTAATTGTTATAAGCTGAATTGTTTGATCTAAATTTTTCGTGCGCATCTCTTACATTAAATATGTGTAAAAAAATCATTATAATAAGCAAACTTATTAGAATTATTTTTTTTTTTTACAAATATTTTTTGTTCCAAAAAAATGTTATATAAATCGAAGAGCATAAATTATTAGTTGCTCAAACCGAACGCAGCTATTAGTGGTGCTCGTTACCGAACACAATTGACGAGTTCACAAGGAAAAACTATTTCACTACAACTACTCCAAACATGAAAAATAATTCTCACATATTGCGGAGCCGCACAGTGATTCGTTCCCATAGCAAAAATTACAAAAAAATAGAAGAAAATAAAATGTTTAACATTTTTATAATTTTCGAACACCAGACGAACCTCATCATCACCAATTTCGATAAAACAAAAATGGGAAATTGCAAAATTTGGCGATTAATTGAAAATTCAAAACTGAAAAAATAATTAAATGATGCAAAATTATCTGTAAAGAAAATTCTTAAATTGCTTTCACTCCCCATGTAGTGGTAAAAACTGAAAATTTAATTTTTTGCTTTTATATAGAAATTCAAACAGTTTTCAGATGAACTTGGATGATAAAAAAAGTTTTGCATTTTTATAGCATATATATATAATAACATGAAATCTCGTTCAAATTAAATTTAATTAAATAGATTTGCTTTGGCAACCGCACAAATAAATTATCAAAAACAAAACACAAATAATTTTAAAATTAGAAATTATCATATAAAATTTATATTTTTTTATTTATTAGTTTAAATTATGAATTTTACGTTTTTTAACTTGAACATTTTATAAACCAACTGAATACTTAATTTATACTATTGTCAAAATAATATTATTTCTTTAACACACTCAAAGAAAAATAGATTTGGATAACGATATTTTTCAAAATCTTATTAAATTTTATTAGAACTTGGTAAAATCTCATTTGAAAGGATATTTTGCTTTGTATGTTAAATTTAGTTAAAATCTTATAAAATTAAATAAATTTTGTATTAAATCTTATTTAAGCTAGACATCGTGCATATGTAAATATGCTATTACGTAATATGCGTGCACAGAAAAAAATATTACATTATATTTTTCAATAAACACAGTTGTTTTATTTTACATCAAATTTTAATTAACAAATTCTAGCAAAAATAAAATAAAAGAAATAGCAAAAACAAAATTCTAGTAAGATTTTTTACTCATTTAAATTTTTCATTCATTCAATCATCTTTTTAATTGGAAAAATTTTCCCATAATTGATATAATCATTTTGGTGAGAGGTGCAAATTTTTAATTGAATGAGTTGGTGACTTTTTCCTGTGTATAACGTAATTAAAAACAAAAAAACTTTTTGCGTTTTTCTTTGCGATTTGGAACAAAAATTATACTTCCCAAAAAAATTCAAAGAAAGTATCCTTGTTTTCTAAAGAAAAACAAAATAATATGGAATATATATATATATATATATGTGTGTAACGTTAAAGTTGATTTAATTTATTTATTGCTTTATTTAAAAATATATGTTTATATTATTATAAAATACTAGCATATAAGCCTGCCAATGCCAGGAAAATTATTTTAATAACAAACAAAACCAAAGTCTTTTAAAAATATATGAACAGCAAAGAAAACAAAAATTCTGAAAAAAAAGTGAATTTTGAACCGCTATAGAAAATAAACTATAACGAATTTGAACATTTTGAAGAACTTCAAATTTTGAGAAATTTTATCAAAATCGGAGTTGGAGAATTCAAAAAGTGCGTTTTTTTCTTTTGGTTCTAAAAAAGCCTTTTGAAATCGGAATAAGGGCACTTGTTTGTACCGTTATATATTCTTTTGCTTAAAAATGCTTTAAATTTGACAAAAGTTATAAGACATAACTTTTTTCATTTCCTTCAGAGTTCATTATTATAATTAATTAATATTACTCATACGCATACATGTCTAAATTTAATATTAAGAAAATTTTTACTTTCTCGGCGTTTCCCTTATTGTTTATAAATTAAAATCGAGGACCGTAATGAATATGAATTTCGAAATAAGACTCAACAAATAATGATTATTTTGTGATTCTTATTTTATTGCTCAAAAAATTAAAGACAATGCCAAAAAAATCAAAATTTTTACTAAAAATCGAAATTTTTACTAGAAATCTAAATTTTTACCAAAAATCTGATTTTTTTTACTAAAAATCGAAGTTTTTACTAAAAATCTGATTTTTTACTAAAAATCTGTTTTTTTAATAAAAATCAGTTATTTTTACTTAAAATCAGATTTTTCACTTAAACTAAAAGTTTTTCTAAAAATCAAAATTTTTACAAAAATCGAAATTTTTACTAGAAATCTAAATTTTCTATTACAAAAAATCTGATTTTTTTTAATAGAAATTAGTTTTTTACTAAAAATCAGATTTTTCACTAAAACAAAAGGATTAAAATTTTTTCTAAATTAATGTTTTTCTAAAGTCAATATTTTTAATAAAAATCTAAGTTTTCTGATCTTTTACTATAAATTAGATTTTTCACTAAAACAAAACCATTAAAGTTTTTGCTAAAAAATGTTTTTCTAAAAATCCAAATGTTTACTAAAAATACAACTTTTCACTAAAAGTTGAAATTTTTACCAAAATCGAAATTTTTAAATCAAATTTTAGTACAAATTTATTTTATTTTTTATTATTATTATTATTTTTTTGCAATAAATCTATTAAAAATGGCAAAAAATAAAAATGTCATTTTCTCTTAACAATTAGATTTTTTCTTCTTTTTTTTTTTTGTAAAAATTTGATAAAGAAAAAAATATTTTTTTATTAAAAATCATTTTGCACCATATATTTTATTTTGTGAAAAAAATATAAAAATCAAAATCCGGTATTATTTTTAATAAAAATTTCGATAGAATCTGCTCCAGGGAATACATTTCTGTATTTAACAGATTTTTTGTTTAAAATTTCAAAAATATTGATTGTTTTTGATCCTTAATGAAAAAGTAAAATTAAAGTTAAATAAATGAAATTAAAAGAATAAGTAAATAAAAATAAAAATAAAAAAAATATTAGCACATTTCATTATTTTTTTCAAACTCAAAGTTTGAACAAAAAAAATCTTAAATTCTTAACAAAAGACCATTTGTAAAACTTAGTTTTTATAAAATTCTGGCTGACTTTTTAAGCTTTACAAATAAATCCAAAAAACGATTACAAAATTACACATTTTTCTAACATTTGACCTCAAATTTTGCCTATTTTGGAAAATATACCAAGAAACCTTATAGCCTACTTCTCTATATCGAACGAATGCTTTCTTACGTTTTCATACAAAATTATATTTCTATATTTCGAACGATACGAACGAAAATATCAAAATCGGTCATTTGCTAATTTGCTTCCGACTAGTTGCATTTTTTAATGAAAAATAAAAAAATTACCCACCAAGACACTACAAATGTTCCTCAATCTTTTTGAAATTCATTTGGAAATGAACCATATCAATAAACGAATATTTTGTTTCAAAATTTTTTATTTTTTTAAATTTTTATTTTTATTTTCCATCTTTATTTTTACTTGTATAAATTATTTCATGTTCAAACAATTTAGTAGTAGGATTTTTAATATTTCCGAGAAAAAAAAATTAACCAGCAAGAAATATACAACAAAAACAATGTAAAAAGACATAACTCCATGCGAACGAAAACTTAGGGAATAGAGAAACCCAAAATGATTCGAATTCTCTACTTCAATAAAAAAAATTACATATTTTCTTTTCTTGATTGTAAATTAATAATTTTTTTCCATTTTTTAACTCAAATTCTATATATTGATAGAAATAGCATTTCCTCTTCTGCAAATATTTAACAATTCAAGCGCCCTCTTCTGGCCTTAATAACAACTGACAATTTTTTAATAAAAATATTTTTTTTTTATGTTTTAATTTTATAAAAAAAAAATTTGTTTTAATTTATTTTTAATTTTGACTATGAAATGAATTCAAAATTTTTTTGAAAACAACCAAGTAGAAATTCTTACAACACAGAAAGAGTTCTTATACTCATATTCTTGTTAAATATTTTCTATTTGACCATTTTTTTAAATAATTTTTTCGTAATTTTAATTAAGTATCAATATATAATTTGTTTAAGAAAATTCAGAAATTTTACTGTCAAAGTATAATTTTTTGAAATATAATTAAATGTTTTTTTAACTAGTAAATATTTTTTATTTCTCAAATTTTTTTATTTTTTATTTTTTTGCACGATTTGAAACTTGGGAAAATTTTATTTTTAATACAAAAATTTTATTTTTAATGTAAACACTTAATAACGAATCTTTTATTTTCAATAAAAATTAAAACATCAATAATTTTCAATAAAATTCGCTAAAAAAGTGAGATTTCTAGTTCACTGAAATTTTTCGAAAAAAAAAATGTGTTTTTTTCTTAAAAAAAAAAATGTTTTCAGAATTGTAAATCCTCTAAACAATTTCAAAACGTAAGAAGCAAAAACAAATTATTGTAAAAATCTAATTTAAAAACAATTTATGATTTAGGTGAGTGTAAATAATTGCAGAAGAATATCAGTGCAGTCTTAGAATTATCCTTTAAATAATATTTCATTCAGATTTTTAAGTTTTAACTCACTTACCTTCGATTTTTTATCAAACGATTAATATTTGTAAGTATTTATATGTTTTGTTATAAATTTATATTAATGTGATTTTTAGTTTTATTTAAACGTTGAAATTTTGGTTTTTGTTTGTTGTAGTAGTTTTTTTTTTTTCAAAAATGTGTTTAAAAATTAAAAATATTTTAAAGATCAAAAATATTAGTATTTTTTAAATATTTTTTTTTAACTAGAGATTATTTTATTTAATTTATGTGAAACGTAAAAATGCATTCACAATAACACAACTAAAGTAAAGGAAGAAATTAAGTTAAGTATTCAGTAAATACAAAAGAGAGAATTCAAGTAAAATGCTAAAAAATGTTAAGTAAAATTTCTAAAAAATGTTTGTTTCACAAATCTTAAGAAATTTATTACAAAAATTCTTCTTAAATGAAAATTTTGTCGCTTTAAAATTTTTGACTTATTTATTATTTAAATCAGACAGAGATAATATTTATATTAAGTTACTTTAGATTTTGACATGAATTCTCCCTTAAGTAGTTATTATAAAGAAATAGTTATTTGTATGTATTTATTTTGTAAGTAACAACATTGAAACTGAATATAAATATTTTTTTATAATAGTTTTTATATATTTTTTTTAAATATACAATATTTATTATTATTTTTTTCTATTAAATCTTAGAATATTATTAACACTAATTTCAAAAAAAATGAAATGTGAAAACCTTCACACACATATAAAGTATGATTTTCTTTTTAAATCTAAAACAAATTTGTTTATTTTTATTTTTTTTACAACATAAATATTTTCCTAATTTATTATTTAAATTAAAATAAAAAATATAAACGTATAAATAAAAATCCGATATGAAACTAAAATGTTATAATAATTAGTAGGTACTTATTTTTATATTTAATGGTTTATTAACATGCAATAAAAATACATTCTATACCTAAGGGATTTCTAACATACACACTAAGGGAAAAAATTCGATTCAAAATCCAACATAGTTGTGGTCACATAGGTAATTAACGGTATCGTTTTTTTGAAAACTTTCATTAACAAATTTAATATAAAACATAATGCATTTTAATAACTTAGTTGATACCGTGAAAAATGAAAATATTCACAAAGACCCTAATGTTACTCTTGTCAAAGATGAAATAAGAAAACACGCAGAAGCGTATTTGTGGAAGCTTGAAGTACACCCTAACCCACTGGCTCGAAACATAATGAGAATCGATGGCTACAACCGTACGAGAAGAAGGAACACAATAGACCTCCGCCTAAGCTAAACCCTTTGATTTCAGTGGATGGACTTAATATAAATTAAGATCTAGAGTTAAGATTTGAATACTTATTGTTATTTCACTTAATTTTCTGAAGATTCAATAAATAAATTTAGATGAAAAAAAAAGTTGATACCGAAATGGTTTCAACTTCATACCAATTAGGTATTGATTTTCGTTAAGATTTGAACACGTAGAGTTTTTAAATCATGCTTGCTATTTTCAAAGTTCTTTGAGAAAATTAAAAAAAACTGACTCGAAAATGATTTCTAACAAGACATATAATTATTGAAACTCTATAAACAACATTTTTGAATGTTTTAGTCACAATTGAGTTGTTAATAAGAAACTTAATATAATTTTAATCATTTTAAAATTTGTTTGACATTTTTTTGCAGTATTTATTTATAATTTGAATTATGAACACATTTCCGTTTTTTTTTTTTTTTTTTTAGTACCCACACTTGTTATTTTATAGCTGTAACCAGATGAGAAAAAATGTTGTTCCCCCCGTAAAGTAAAGAAAATTAATATTACGTTGTTTTGCATATTCGGTGACAATAACTTTGTTCCCCTACTCTAAATTGGGAGCACGTGGAAACCCAAAAATTGGGCAAATGAGAGAGAGAATAATGTTTTCCTTTTTGCACGAAACCGCCCGGAATATTTCTTCGGGAAATTACGTAAATTGTCAAATAATTAAAAAATAAAAATATACAATAAAAAAAAATTTAACGAAAATGAATAAAAAATTATCTGTTTTTGTTATTAACACGAAAGTTTCATTCAAAAAAATTTAAAACATTCAAATATACTAAAAATTAAAATTACATTGATATACGAATTTTTAAAGCAGTTTGGTGTTTTACTTTTGGGTAGACAATTTGGATTTTTTTATTCCCGTAGTTTTGTACGTTGTTGTATTTTTGTGTGAGAAAAATTAGTTTTTTCTCATTTTACCGCACCTTCCGAAAAAGTGCGGAAACAAACTTAATGTTTTTTATTTTACCAATATTTTTTATTGACATATATAAAGGTTTCTGAAATTGCATTCAATTTGTTAATCCCACAATTAAAATCTCGATATAAAAGATATAAATTTTTCGAAAAATTTTTATAAAAAATGTGGAATTTTTTAAAAAATCTTAATATTCTTATAAATCAATGCATAAATATTAAAATTATAATGGCAATGCAAAAAAATTCTAATTAATATATGTTCTAAGGCAAGGTAAAAATATTTGTTTCAAAAAATACAAATTATAAACAACGTAAAAAAATATATTTCAACATTAGGTCAGTGCTTGCAAGTTTTAGTCAGAACTTACAGGAAGGCGTTACCGTACTAAGAATTTATGTGTATTTTATTGTTTTTCTGATAACTTCTGACTAAAACCTGTAAATTTGACGAGTACGAGAGCTAATAGCTGTTAAGCTACGTAAAAAATTAAATTAAAAAAAAAAGTTACTGACCAACAGATTTTTTTTACAACTATTATTATTAAAATTATAAGTAATGAAAAAAATGTTTATCATTATGACTGATATAGGAAGACGAAAATTTATAATTTTTAAAAATATCTGTTCGTCTTCTTAAAGACGTACTTTTTTCATTTTATAACAGTTACCGCTCAACGGCGTAATTAGAAAAATGTTAACAACAAATTTAATTTACCTTTCTTTTTGTTAATTATTGTACAGATATCAAATATTTCTTATATTTAGTAATTATATTCAAAAATGTATTTTTAAGTTTACTCTTTCATTTTATATTCGAAAAAATCAAATATGTGTCTGATTCTATAAAATTTTTAGAATAGAACATAATTTTTTATATCATATTTTCGATAAATATCTTAAAAATTATGTGAACGAAAAATATATATATATATATATTTTTCAATATTAAAACTAAATTCTCTGTAAAACATATTTAAAGGATCTGAAATATTCTGATCCTGCATTCTTTGTGTTCTATAAATTTTATATATTTTAGTTATAAGTGAACTGAAAAAAAACATAAAATTTGAAAAATAACATTATATTGATTTTATTTGCATTTTTTCACATACGTCGAACAAGGATAAGTCGATTTAAAAGTTAGTTAAATTCGTTACAAATTACTCAGACAAAACTAGAATACCATTATTTAAAAATTGAATTTTAACCCAAAATATTAGTTAGTACAGAAGAAAAGTTTTTACAATAGCAATGATTTTGACAGAGTGTTGTGATTGAAAGGCAGTTATTTGTGCTGTAAAAGAGCTAATATATGGTTGTCATTATGACAATGACCTTTTTTTAATTCGAGTTCACTATTATTTCCGTTCCTTTATTAATGTAATACATACATATGTACATATTAAAGTGCATCCAAATGTTGCAAATGTACCCCTCTAAAATTAAAACTTGATATTTTTTATACCCAAAATCCCAATAATATTTCATTCACCAGAAATAGACGAGTTTAAAAATACCTCCGTAAATATAATCTGCGATCAACAGTCAATAGACAAATGACATTTAATACATAATGAGTAAAAAAAAAATTAAAAATAGTTTTCATTCTCTAGAAACTAAAATTTTAGTAAAAATTTCTATGATTTTATTTTAAGTAATATTTTATTACAATTTGAATCTTTTAGACATTTTCCATCGTAATTTATATTTTAGGGCATCATTAGAAAGATCTTATTCAGTACAATTGAATTGATCCTTTAGTTGCACAAACAATATTTTGGGATTTCTGGTCCATAATTGGTTATGTTAATTTTTTTATGTTAAATAAATGGTTAATTAAGAAAATAAATGTCACTAAAAGCTTTTATTTATCATAAAAACTATAAATTCGTGTAAAATAGTGTCTAAATTTAAAAAATCTGTTTTCGATAATAAATCTGAAATCTGAATTCGATAATAAATAATTCCATGTGACTTATTGCTAATTTAACCTTTTGGAAATTAAATGCACAAAATTTACCCTCTTGCTGTGAAAGGGTTAATTACGTGTAATCTTCAAAAGTGTTAGGATAGATCATTCTAATTGTACATTAAACCCAATATATGTTGAAAATTTTTCGAATAAATACTAAAACGTTAGTAAAATCTTAATATTTTGGACTAAAAGGAGACATAACAATTATTTAAATGAATATTTCAGGCTTTAGTATGAAATTAATTTTCTTTTAACAAAAATTTTGATAGTGATATGAAATACGTATTTTTAGAGGTGTTGCTCATATAAATTTAAAAATTTAGATGTAATATTTTGGGATTTATATGATAATAGACCAATCTTCATTTCTAGAGCGGTACGTTTGCAACTTTTTTCGTGATTCACTTTAATGTACATTAGGGTAAATGTTGTCGTTTTAATTTTAACCAAAATTGGTTATTTTATTCTCCAATGACTTTTTCCATTTTGGTTATTCTTTGTTTTAAATCAAAATTTTAGTTTTATTTGTTCTAAAAATGCTATTTATTCTGTTAAACTTCCCAATAATAAAAAGAGAGTGTGCTAAAAATTCATCACACATTTAAAACTAAAGGTTTCAATAACTTCTCACTCCAATTTTAACTGAAAAATAAAGAATCAATAGAAAATATAAAGATTTTCTAATTTTTAACCAAAAAGTTAAATGGATTGGTAGATTTTTGTGAGAAAGTTCTAACGATGTTGTGAACAAACTAAATACTAGTATTTAAAAAATAAATTACTATTATGTATATGATCACTATTATGTATATGAGCATTATATGGGTGCCATGTTTAATCTTATTTGAGGACCCTATACAGAAGCTACAATTAATTTTAAAGCGATCCTTTTAAAACTGAATGCCATATTTTATGTAGGTAAATATAAATACGCATCTATGTATTTAAGATATCTTCAAAATATTACTCAAAAAGAACATTTACTTGGGGACTAAGAGAAATAATGAACCAATTTCGACTAGCTAAGAAAATTCTGAGTCGATTGGTATTGAAATATATACATATTGGTATATTTTAGAGGGCTCTCCAATATCGTGCTGTAACAAAAATAATAAATGTACCTTGTTAAAGAATGGTACCACATTATTTTACAAACAGCTGCAATAAAAATGTTTTATCAATTCCGATGTATTTTCAATTGGACCACAATTTTTAAATTAACTTTTTAAAATTAAATATTTGTGAGTGCTTTGGTACATAAATTATCGATATTTATTATTTTCCCCAAATCTCCTAATTAAATATCAGATTCAGAAACTTTTTAGCTTTTTCCGAAACTATAACTTTAATATTTGCAATTGAAAATGTAAACAATTTTTTTCGTTTACATGCTTTATATTAAATATATGATATCTTACAAATCAAGAGAAAAAAAGCGAATTTTGATGGTTAGCGGGACCATTGACATAGAAAGGCCTGTCTAGGGGGGCTAAATCCCCCCGAATCTGTATTCGGTAGCATTAAGAATCATCCATCATTCATTCCATGAAAGGTAACCCAAAAATATTCCTTAGGAATTCGGATTTTGTTAATATACGGCATACAAATATTCTATGAAGCCCTTTTAATATCTCCATTTTTATTTTTTTGGATTTTGAAAAAGTCGTGAACTAATTCACGATTTAAAAAGTAAAAAAAAAAATCGAAAAACTATATAAATTTAAACACCAATATCTCTATAAACTGTAAACGGATTTCAATTATTTAAAACATTAAATATAATAATTTAAAAATAAATATTAACACTTAAAAATGCATAACGCAAATGCAATTTTGAGATGCATTTTTGAAAACAGTCTACCATTTAAATTTTTGTTTTTTTCTGATATTATAAGAATTATAATATTTACTAAAAATTGCAATATAAATTTTTCTGGGACAAAATGATCCATTATTTAAAAAAGAAACATATATGAATACAGATTTTTTACACAAAAATAATTTTTTTTTTTTTTATAATTTTTGTGTTTTTTATTCTTTGTTATTTTATTTTACAATTAATTCTAGTCATGACATTTCTTAATTTGTTTGTGGCATATCTTTTTGTTCCAGAATAATTAATATATAGCAAGAGGAAATGTCTGTTGAAAGCGTAATTTGTTATGAATGTACACTTTTACAAATGAGTGACACATGGAAGTGTTTTTCAAACCATAAAATTTTAGACTCATTGTCCTCAGTCCAAAAATATGCCAGTTTGAAAAACAAAAAAAAAAGCTAAAGACTTCACAGAGGTGTACTTGTTTAACTGTTAACTTCTAAACTATACATGGTATATCTTCAGTTTTTTTTTTTTTCTTAATATTAAAGATAAAAATATTACCTTTAAAACGATATGCATAAAGTCTATTTACATCAAAAGTTCAAAGGTCAAAGTTGGACATATAAACATCAAACCATTATATCTAAAAAAGGTGATTTTAAAATTTTGAAAAAATTATATAATGTTGATACTCTTCTCCCTATTTCACTCATTAAGTTTAGAAGTTATTGCCTTTAAAATTATGTGTAGTATAATTTATTTTAATATAACTCTTTCATGCTGTAAACTCCTTTAGTTTAGAAGTTATGCAGTCAAATATTATATAAAAAATTTCACTTATTTTAAATCTAAGCTTAAAACAAAAAAAACAAAAAATTAGCTTTTTACCATATTTGCTTCCATAACTTCTAAACATTATATATTTTTTTAAGAATTTTAAAAATTTCGCTTTTTGAGACCTTTGAGTTTTTTTTGTAATTAAACTTTTTACATATAGTTGTGAAGGTAATATATTTGTCTTTAATATGAATCTAAACCAGGAATATCTCATGTATATTTTAGAAGTAATTAGAAATTAAACAAATATAGCTTTGTGAAGTTTTTTTTTTATCATATTTGTGGACCAGAAAGGGCCCTGAGTTTGAATGTTTATGATTAAATAAACTCTTCCAATAGCTAATGTCTGTAGTGAATTTCATTGAAATCAGAGATGTCGAATCCGAAAATATCTGTTTTCTGTCCATTTTGATATGGAATTACCCAAATGTCTTGCCAGACAAAAAGTTTATTCAACAATTTCGATATTTTTGCACACTATTTATCTGATACATTTCCTACAAAATCATGTCATATGGAATTCATGAGCGGAATGTTGTAGAAAGTCCGGCAGTACGTAGTTTTTATCACCCTTTAGACAATATTAATATGTTTAAAAAAAAATTAATCTCAATAATTTTCGTCCTCTCTTTTGCCTACACAATTTTTTTAGCGTTCCTATTAGTAACTTTTTTTTACTTTGTGTTTCTTCATGCTACCACTTTTTAACTTTTCTGATCAGACATATTGAGCAATTTAATAAATGAGTCATATTCCATCCAGAAGCGTAAAATTCGTATTATTTTACCAGCGATCTTACAGTCTTTAAATTAACTTTTTCTTCGGTTATCAGAGTTACCTTCGGTAATCAAGAATTCTTTGTATTTTTTATGACTCAAAAAACTGAATTTCCCAACACATCTGCACTACTAACAATTTTTTCTCTTTATGCTCGACATGTGTTTTGATTATAAATTTTAATTATGTCTTTGCATGAATTTTTTTATATTTTCATTTTATGATAAATAATAAAGTGTACGCCTTATAGTATACTTTCATATTTTCACATTTACCCTTAAAAAAATAATCCACATTTTTTCAAAACTACAAAATTTAACTTTCATAGCAAGAGTTGCTTTCTTAAAAAAAAAACAATAATTATAGCTTTTGACAACTATTAAATTTATTTACATATGTTTGTATGTAGATACATGCTTATACAAAAAACAACAACACTGAATTATTGCAATGCTTCTATTTCCAAAAATTAAAAAAATTATTTTATATATATACAATTAACAACTACTGCCTCTTTAAACAAAAATCATCAACAACTCTGTAAGTCATTGCAATCATAGAAAACTACTAGAAATGCAACTTGTTATAAAAAAAAAACGCAGCTGTGAAAAAAACCGAACTCTTTGTATGTGTTAGCAGAATTTTCTTAAGAACTAATTTATATGTGTGAAGAGAGTATTTTTTTTTTTTTTTTTGTACGAATTAAAAGAGTTTGAAGGACTTTTAGTTGTTTTCTATGATTTGAATGCTTTTTATATTTTTTCAGATTTTTGCCAATGACACGCTTGTATATGAAACGAAATTGTTAATTCAAAAAATTGAAAATTCAAAGAGATATTTACAACAGATTTGTAAGAGAATGAATTCTGAATCTTATATAAAAGCTTCACAAAGTCCAAAAATGCGTTTTTGACTATTATCTCAATTACTAATGAACCTAATTTTTTTTCATTTCTTCCGCAAAAACGAATTTATATAGTGGCTTAAAAAATTCGAAAACAAACACGCTTTTAGAGGCCATTTCGATTTTTTTGGCCATATCTCGTCCATTAATGGAAGAATTTTATTAGTGTCACTCTAAGGAATATTGCATATAATTTTATGTATATATATATCCGATAACTGGGGCTTTCTAAAAACTGATTTAAACAGGCAGACAAACAGACAGACATCGTTATATCAACTTCCATTTCAATAAGCATCCAGAAAATATATATACTCGAAAAAGTTTTACATTAGCTGATTGGAGTTTGTTAAAAAAAGCTTTATATTAAGTTAAAAATTATTGAAAATGTAGTTATTTCACAAAGAAATTTATTTTTTTTTTTACTTTCTACAAATGTTTGCTTTTCATTAAACGAAAAACCACAAAAAAATATTTTTAGCTACAATTAATATTTTTAGCAATTTTTTCTTGTCTTATCAAGACTAAAATACACATCTAATTTAAATGAAAATAAAATATATAGAAATAAAATATATACTACAAATATTTTATTTCTTTAATTTTATGTCTCCAATAATTCAAGAGAAAGGGCATGCCAAGCAATTACGGTCAAAAAAAAAAATAAAATAAAGTAAAATAAAATAGTCAAAAAATAAATTTTGTCACGTAATTTCAGAAAATAATAAGAAATAAATGTAATGCAACAACTTGTTATACTCTTAGTGGGATTTCTTGATTTACGCAATCTCTCAAAATTAGACAAATTGGTAGCAAATACTTTAAAAACATGGTAAGAATCCAAATCTAATTATAATCCATTACTTCTAAATATTTGTAGACCATTATCGTTTAAATTTCTTAATAGATTTTTAAACACGATTTTCAGATGGAATTCAAACATACAAGATGCAAAATATTGTAACACTAAATACATTCGAATTTCATTATGTCAGCAAACAACATCCTATCTTATAGAGAAAGTCGTTTTAATCCGTAATCCATATTATAAAATAATAAAAAAATAAATTCATAAAATATGTTTTTTTATGTACATATTTATAGTTCTATCAAATGAAAAAATAGCAGTTTTTACTACTTTGTTAGGTAATTTGTTAACACAAATTAAAAATCAGTAATTTTAAATTTTCTGTAGGTAGAAAAGTATTAGTTATTAGTCTTGATATTTTGTAGTAGAAATCATATTTGTTTATAATGATTTTTCCATTGAATTTACTTGCATAATTTTTTGAGTGTACTTTTTGGGGTCTTAGGTGAATATTATAGAAATTACAAAAGGAATGACAAACTTATATATACCTTTTACACCTGCGGTGAAAGGTATAATAATTATGATATTAAAACAAAATTTAGCACATATGTAGTTACTGAGAATAACAGCAAATATAAACAAATTAACGATTCTATTTTTTTTTCTCGTATAATAAAAATTATAACATTTGAAGTGAGATTTTTTGTGCGCAGTCCTTAACATTGAAAAATTTTATATTTCGATTTAATTTAAATTCAAATTAAATTTACTTTTTACTTTTTACTAGAGATTTCACTAGGAGAGATTTTTACTAGGATTTCAACTTCAGTTTCACTAAAAATACATACATATTGGGAATACTACTAGTCCGTTACGACCTGTTAATAGACTACTGACAAATTTTGAGCAAGTGTGATCGAGTGATCATTAAACATTATTTTTTGCGAAAAAAAAAACCGTCAATTAAACCATGGAAAAGCTCGATAAAAACGATGGAGACTCTGCACCATCGATTTCAATGGCAAAAAAGTGGTTTATTGACTTTCGTTGTGGTCGCACAAGTACAAATGACGCTGAACGTTCTGGACGGCCAGTTGAGGTCAGTAACCCGAAAATGTCGAAAAAATCCACGATATGGTGTAGGCCGACCGAAGAGTAAAAGTGCGTGAGATTATTGATGCCATAGGCATTTCATGTGGCAGTGTGGTTTCGATTTTAAATGATCAGCTGGGTTTAAGAAAGTTGTCGGCAAGATGGGTGCCGCGTTTGCTCTCAATTGACCATAAACACGTGTGCAGTCTCAATGACAAAACTCTATGAATTGGGCTATGAATTGGTACCTCATCCGCCATATTCTCCGGATTTAGCCCCTAGTGACTACTTCCTATTTCCAAACCTAAAGAAATGGCTCGGTGGAAAAAAATTCAGCTCCAACGATAAAATTATTGACCAAACAAATGCCTATTTTAAGGACCTCGAAAAATCCTATTTTTTATGCAAAGTAAATGACGAAATTTGCTCAAAAATTGACAGTAGTCTATTAACAGGTGGTACTTGTTAGGAATAGTGTTGCATTTCATATAACTACGAGGGAAGTTCGAAAAGTCATGAACTTATTGCCCTCGTATATTCAAACTAAGAACTTTAACAAAAAAATTAAACAAAATAAACAACATTATAAAACTATTCTATATTTTCTGCATTATTTCTAATAAAAAAAAAACTTTATATGTATGTAAATGGTATGATTATATAAAATTAATAACTTTAATTAAGTACATAAACTAAGTATATAACTCTAATAGAAACATATTAACGACAACTTGTTAAAATTTAAAAGGGAAATGTTTGGAAATAGTCTAGAAAGAAAGACAGAAAGAAAGAAAGGAAAAACAACAGAAATAGAATTAGAAAAAGAAACGGGATAACATAAAAAACAACATAATGGAAATATGTTAATCATTAACAAATTTCGAACTCAATCAAAAAGTAATTAATTATATTAATTCTCACATTTTCTTAGATTTAACTGATACATTTTCGCAAAATTTTGTTTTGTGCACAATAAGTTCTTTTTTTTTTTTTTTTTTTTTTTTTTTTGCTTGAAGAAGTTTGGAAGCTAAAAATGTAAACACATATACGCACTATAAAAGACACACACAAATAGTTTCAATGTGTTACCCTTCGAATGAAAGGCAAATGTTTGTTAAAAGTAATTAATGTCAAATGATCCAACAATCCATAAGTAAAAACAAGAATTAGTTGGTTTTTGTGGTCAACCAGAGTAGAGCAGAACCAAAAAATACCAAAAGAATGTCAGTTTAATTAAGTACGTTTAACCGATTTTGGATTTCCGTTTCCGTTTAAGAACAAACGAGCAAGCGAGAGATAGTGGTGGCGTTAGGGAAGTTATTTTAACAACAAATGTAAATGAAATTTATTTTTTGTTTTCGTTACGATTTTTTTTATTGATTATTTTCTCTGGTTTTGTGGTTCGTTTTTATTTATTGTGGGAAAACATTTTTTTAAATTAACATTTCATTTTCTTAGAAATACATTTTATTATATTTTTTTTTTTTTTTTTTTCAAGGAATTTCTTTTTTTTAATTTTTTATGTATTTGTAATTTTCTATTTTTTTATTAGTATTTAAAATATTTTCACTAAATTATAACACTGAGATATCTTTATCATTTATTTGATTTTTTGGGTGATTACTTATTTGATTTTATTGAAAGTTGTTCTTCTTTTTTTTAATAGATATTTTTCATTTTGTTTATTTTTAGTTTTTAGAGGTGTAGAGGTTTCCTTTTTATTTTTCTTTGTTACTGAGGCGCCTTCAAATGCTTAAATACACAAACATCAATACACACACTTGTGTAAATAAGAAAAAATGAAAAAATACTAAATAAATGAAAAAAACCGAAAACCAGAAACAAAAACAAAAACGAAAAATCAGCAGGATGGTCTGATGATAAAGATTTTTTTTATTGTAATATTGTTGTATCATGTTTAATAAGAGTTTCTCTTTGTGTGTTTAAGTGTGTGAGTATGTAAAAGAATAATCTATATATTTGTGTGAAAATTATGTTTGTTGTTTGTAGTTGTTTTGTGGTTTAGTGTGAGTACCAGTGTATGTGTGTGTGTATGTGTGAGCGTATTAAAAACTTAAAAACGGAAATAACAAAAACGTTTTGGTTGTGTGTGTCGGTGTATGTGCTTGTGTGCAAGTAAAAGTAAATAACTATAAAAGTGTGTGGTGGTGTTGTTTTAGTACTAAGCACGCTTTAGCACAACACGCACCATACATGTTATTATAACTCAAACACACACATTCTTTTTAACAAACACGCACTTATACACTCAACCACTAAAACAAAAAAAAAAACAAAATAAATTCACAAAGAAACCGAAAAGAATTTTAAATAAAAATTACTCAGCAATTTATTTTTCCTTATTTAATGCGGTTTAATTAAAAGTGCTGTATATTTTGTTTTTTTGTTTTTTTTAATTTGTCTTATAAGTTTTTAAAATTCATTTTTATTCTATTTGTTAATTTTTATTTTTGCAAATTTTCTTTAAATATTTCTTTTATTTTATAATTCAGTTTTACTCTTCTTGTTAGGTTTTCTTAAGCGCGTTCGAATACGTTTTTCCAAGGAGTACAATAAAGGACTAAATGTAAAAAATTCATATTAATATTCTCCTTGAGTAGGAAGTCTGTTTGTGTGATTGGACCTTATGCTGAATAAGTTTTCGTGATTTTTTGTAAAAGCTTTCTCACTCTCTTTTGGTCTGTCGGTGACAGTGTTGCTCTTTCTGTTGAGTTAGACAATTCAGCATGAAAATCAGCAACAGAAATTAATTTGACATTTCTTTAACTTTCCATTTGAAGACGTGAAGAGAAAACTTAGGCACGCAAAAGAAATCAGTAATGTGAGCTACACAACTGAATAGTAGTTATATTGCAATATTCACACGGTGCTATAATATAAACAAAATTGAGTACACTTGGAATGTAACATAGTGTAATTTGTAAGTATGGATGGATAGATTATTAAAACATTTCTAGAATTTTTTATATATCCCTATAATTGGGAGTTATATAATAAATTCTTCGAACTTTGCGGCTTTAAAAATACTTAATTCAAATACCTGTTATCTAATTTAATTTTTTAATTGTCATTATAATTAAAAGACCTTACCATTTTTAAAAAGTATATACACATTGATATGTTCTACAATTCTCATCTGATTTTATCAAACGATAGCTCATTTTATTCCTAATAAAATATAGTATTTGGAAAAAACACGTAAATATATTTTCTAATAAAGTGTTAGAAAAAATGGCAGTAAAGTTAAAAAAATTTAAATAAAATATAAAGACCCAGTTTGTGTCCTTAATATCTGACACAGTTATACTATGAATAAAAATGTGTATCGTGGGTATATGTGATGTCGTTCAATTTGCATAAACAAAATCCATTAAACCATTTATCAATTTCAGTTTTCAGTTTCGGAAATTGTGAAAACTCGCGATTTTATTTCAATTTTAAATTTTCTCAAAATTAAAAAAAAGAAATCAAAAGAATGTAATTTCAAATAGCAATATCTCGGAGAAGGCTTGTGAATTTTAATGAATTATATGGCGCTTGAATTTTGTCAGCTTTAACACGAACATTTCAAAACTAAGAAAGACTTTTTAAAAATGATAGATATTCATATCTTTTGAAGTTATTGTCGGATTTTTGTAATTTAAGAAGCATATAAGAGGCTGCTGTCCTACTTTTTATAATACAGACAGCATCCCTAAAATATTTATTTCATTCAAAAGTTTTTGCAATTTATAGATGCTTTTTTGACAATTGTAAATTCATTAAATTTGAATTTTTATTTAAGTATATTTTAAGTTATTTTGTTTGCTATAAATTGCAATATAAGATCTCATAGTACATAAGAGTTTACTATTTTTAATACGTTTTCAAAACGTGTTCCAATAAATTTTTTAAATAAAATGTATAAACGTACTCATATTTAACAAATATACCAGAAAAGCTAGTAGAATTGTGCGTCCCAAAAGTTTTAGATTTTTATTTTAATGTAAAGATTCCATAATTTCCAAAAATATTAAAAAAATCAACAAATTTTAATGCAATTGCATTTTATTAATGCATTTTTCCATACTTAACGAAAATGCATTTTAAAAAATGCAATTGCATTAAAATGCATTTTTTTTAAATCTGTTTTATATGTGAAATATTCATATCAAAACTGATGTAATCACAATTCAAATACCTTTTAGACCATTTATTTCCACAAAGGCTTCCCAGAAAAAATGTTATTTAAAATTATATATTTTAAAGATTTTTTAAGTTTTTTAGAAAGCGAAAATGCGAAATAAAATTGCGAGTTATAGGAATTTCGCAAAACCAAAAACTGTAATTGATATAAATATCCATATACTATTTGTATACTATTTACATAGTACCTTTTTTCTAATACAGTTTAATAAACTTAAATTGGTTAAGTTCGAAAAATTGGTTTTTTGGATAATTTCAGATTTTCGAAATATATCGAAAATTCTTAAAATGTTTTAATAATCTACTTACCCACACCTACAAACTACACTATATTACATTTCAAGTGTATGCAACTTTTCTAATTTTATAGCACCGTGTAATTTACTTTAAAGAAGATGTTATAACGTCATAATTTGTGACATTACGAAAACGCATTTTCGTCCACAAATTCTGCAACCTTGTTTTAATATAAATCTTAACAAAACCTTACTATTTAGCCACATTTTTATAGTTTTTACACCGGGCCTTAAATGTTCCCATGCAAAATTCATTTAGATAAAAATATTTCGTTTTCCTCTAAAACTGATTTATTTTGACGGATTAAAAAAATTATTATTATACTAAAATGAACTACAGCAAGTTTTCCAGTGTACTTTATATAATTCTAAGACATTTTTTAGCATCCAAAAATGCTAAAGTAAAATCTGAAAATTTTTCTAAATTTTCGAACATTTTTTTAAATTTTGCAATTAGATATTTAAATTAGCTCCTACGACCGTGCGATATTAAAGCCAAAAAAAAACTCACTCAAAAAAAGAAACCGATTCTCTGAAAGTAGTACTTTTTACTTTTTAAAAATTTACGCTTATTGGTTCAAGATTTGGAAATACGAAACCCTGTTATTCACGAGGCCACATTAATGGGCACTCGTTTTTAAATATATGACATCAAATATCATCTTCAGGGAATGGCTCACATACAGTGACCAAGAAGTTGAAAAATTTTAAAATAGCAAAAATTTTGGTTTCAAAGTTTGCTATGGTATAACCTTTGAACTTGTGGAAAAAAAATCAAAAATATGAAAAATTCCTGGTACGTTTCAATCACATTTTTCTAATTTTTCAACTTTGAAGAACTATAACTAATAACCGTAAAAACCGTGTACCACAAAACTTTACATTACTAATAGAATGTTATTACACATTTTGCCAAAAATAAAACCGTATTCGAAAATATTATAACAATTACAAGATTTCACTGATTTTAAAATTTTTATGTTTTTGCCCATATGTTTAAATAATTTAAACGATACCATATTCTATACAAAAAGTCAATGATAGGGCTTTCAAATTTGTTGACATCTTACAATTTGATTGTGATTATCATTACTATTGGAAATGTCTTTAGGTAAGTTTCTACACACGAATGTAGTGAATGACAAACAAAACTTTTGATTAACTAATATTGACTTCTTATCTGAGAAAATATAGTGGTCGACAAAGCTTAATATGATTTACCAACACAAGCAATAGACAAGAAGGAATTTTATACACCTGCACCTTAAATGGGAACTGGCGAAAACTGAAGAAGAATAAGAAGATTCCACGTTTGAGGTATAATATGCCAACATGTTGTTGCTTATGAAAGGATAATTTTGTTCCCCCGCTAAGTGAACTGATGTCAAGAGAACAATCTGAGGAGAATGAATTGCAACATTTTAAAATAAAGCTAATTTGCAATATAAAAACTGACTGTATAATACAGACTTCATAATATTTCTTATTGCACCGATTTTTAATGTAGAAAAAGGAACGCATGCAGTGGAAATTGACAAGAATTTTAATAGTAAGGTGTGCGTTCAAATAAAACATAACATGTTTTTTAAGTAAAATATGAATGTAATAAGTTAGAATTAAAACTAAAGAAACAACTTGTAGTATTTATTTTCCAGATTTTTCTAATATATCTTTTTATATAAAAATTAATTGCTAACTAGATTATTTTTAATTTTTTTAGGTAGAAATTCTGAAAAAAAATATTAAAGTACTTTTGCGAAATTTTTCGCGGCATCTCTCTATAAACATTTGAAATTAATAATAACAAATAAGTACTGCTGGAGCCTTCTTAAATCCGCTTTTAACTTGGATCCAATTCCTTTACAATTGCCAAAATTCTAGGTAGTTTATATAATTAATACTCTGTGAGACTAAAATACATTCCCTATTCTGGGTGATTCTACTACTGTTACGACAAAATACTAAATCTGGCCAGAAAATGTTAAAAACACTGTTGCATGTCACGAGTATCATCAATGTCTTATTATAACACCCTTTATTATAATTTGCGAGTTTATTTAAACTAAAGAAGAAGAAAAATCACATACCTTTTCGAATTTTGAGTAAACTTGTTATACGACAAATTTTTTGTGAATTTTTATTGTTTTGTGTTCTATACTATTCAGGACCAATTTCTCGATTATTCGGTATACAAAACTTGTACCCTGCAAAATGAGAAAAGTCAGCAATAACGTATGTTTTGCAGGCTAATGCAAAAATGAAAATTGAAAATATTTTTTTTTTTTTGTTGTATAGATTAAAAAATAGGTGTTTGTGAGAGAAAAAACCTAATTCAATTGTCAAAAAACTAATTTATGCAACAACAAAATGCCTATAGTCACACATATTTTGTTTTTGTGTTTTGAAAAAAAAGAGCAATTTTTTTAAAATTTAGTGTGAAGTGCCTCTCACATAATAATATATAAGTTGTAATCAGTGCTGACAGTTTAGCCTTTTTAAGGCTAAATCTAGCCTTTTTATTTTGCTTTTAGCCTCAAAATTTTTGTTTTTTTTTAGCTTTTTTTGATTTTTAAAATTGCCTTAAAAAGGCTAAAATGTTAGTATTTCAAAAACGAAAAAAATAATTTCCTATTTGCTATAACCATTTTTATTTTTACTGAATAATCCATTTAAGGAATCTTACGTATTTATTCGAAAATCGAGATTAGTAATTTGTAACAAAAATTTTTGCCTACGATGCTTCATTATTTAAATCAAAAATTAAATAAACTAATTTTAAGGTCTTACTAAATCAATATTCATTAATAATCTTTTTTTTATATACATATTTCATTACCCTTGGAAACTATTCATGAATATAATTAAAAAAGTATATAAAAGCCAAAAGTCATAAAAAAAATAAAAATCTTAAAAGAAGGAAAAATTACGAAAAAATCATTTTAAAACATTGAGTCATTTTTCATATGCAGAAAATTCTAAAACTTGATATAACCCCATTTATATAGGAATTTTTTAGACAAGCTGCGACGTTCTATGATTTATTTAAAAAAAAACTTATGAGTGCGGCGAGAAAAAATGAATTTTTAAATTGAAAAAAGAATAACTTTTTCTGGCCTTATTTTTTTGGGGTTTTTGCCTTTTTGGACCTTTTTTTAATTTAGTCTCTTTTTTTCTCACCTTCTGGCAACGCTGCTTGTAATCAAGAAAGATATTCAAAATTAACGGCAGTAAAAGTTATTATGAAAATTGTGTGTTGTGCTTTAATCGAACGAACACTTTATTAAATAATTCAACAGAATCCATTCTTGCTAATGGAATCGATCAACTGAAGAAATATTTCAGCGATATCAAACTCTAGATTCATTAAAGCAGGTAACAGCTGTTTATTCTCAGGAGATGTTGGCAACAGTTAAAGTTTAAGGGAGAATTGATTGAGCTAATAGTATTTATGGACACCAGATTTGAATTTTCCTATATTGCAAGTGACAGGAAAGGTTACTGCAAGGAGCTTATTTTATATACAAACAATAAAGATACGAGTAAAGAAAGAATATTTTTTATAATACTATTCTAGATGGATGTAAATTATGTTAAAATAAATGGATTAAGAGACAAGTTCATATTTCATTGTAGTTCTTAGCAATTAAGCAAATACACGTTTGTAAAACTTTTAGTTTTTTTCGTTTTTCAAAACGTCATATTTTTGAACTAAAAATATGAGTTTATGATTTGCAAAATACTTCCAATAACTAATGTCTGTAGTGAATTTCATTGAAGTCGAAGATGCTTTGGAATCTCCCATTAAACATATTTTAATAATACAACACTTGGCCCGCATAAAACTATAAATTATTTCCAGCTCTGCACTAATAGCATGTTGTCATTAATATTGCTTTTTTAAGCCATTAAATAAAATTGAGTTATTGACAACTCATTTCATATGAAAAGTGCAAAAAAAATAAAAAATACTGTTAAAAATTTACAATATTTCACACAAAATTGAATCGATTTATAAATATATCTTCTTAAAAACCAACGCACAAAAACTTCAACAGTTGTATTTTATCGTGAGAAAGAAAAAAAAACAAATTTATGATGACAAAACTTAAAACATTGAAAGAAAATTTTCTTACATATTGAAAAAGTTGCAAAATGTTCACGTATTATTCACACTTATTTTCTGTTTATTATTTAAATCACTTTTTATTTTAACAATTTAAAATTTCTTTGTGTCGTTTTATAATAATTTATTTTATTTTAGTTTTTATTTTGTCATACAATTTATTATTATTTTTTGTTTTTTTAATTGGAAAAGAAAGTCTACTACAATCATTGTAATTATTGTTGTGTGATTATATGACTTGCTTAGAAATGATGTTAGTTTTCATTCTGCATTTTGGTATTTTCTTATTTCTTCCCTTCTTTGTCGCTTATTTTTTTTCCTTTCTTTAGACACACGTATTTTATGCGCACGTTATATACTCTCTACATTCTCTCATGCTCTCAACCTTGCTTAGTTTGATGTCATCCCTTTGAAGCTTTTATGGAGAAAAATACAACCATGTTATAGAGCTTTAGCTGATTAAGTTTTGAGGGTGTTTTTGGCGCCCTCTATATGTCAGTTATTCGAATATCGCAATTACTAAGAAAAAGCTTTTATTGCTTAACCCTAACCCTAGGTCGACAACTGAAATTAACGCTGATATAATATCTGTGATCACTGTTGCCAGATTTGCCGATTTATCTGCATTTTGACGTTTTTTTTTTACTGTAAAAACTCCAAAGTGCCATTTGACGATTTTTGTTCAAAAAATGACGACTTCACGAAATGTTCACATACGCCAATTTTTCTTGCTTAAATGTAATTTTGTGTTGTAGTGAATAGAGAGAGAGAGAAAGAAAAGAACTATAACAAGATTAAACTTTTCTTCGAAATTCGTTTGCAACTTAAGCAGTGTAGGTGAAACATAATTTTTATGTGAAAAGAAAAATATTATTTTGCATAATTACTAGATAACCCGGCAAATGTTGTTTTGCCATATGACTTATTTCTAGTAAATATTTTGGTTTTTATTTAAAAAATAAGGAATGTATTATAGCCTTTAGTTCCTTCAAGACTTCTATCATCGGATAATTAATTAAGAAGACGTGGGTAGGGGGAGCTTTTGCCCAATATTATGCCCTAAATGTTAGAATTTCCAAAAAATGTATATCTTTAAGTTTCTTTCATATGTTACAGTATCTGCATGCTAAATTTTATGAAAACCGGTTGATTAGTTAAGAAGATATAGGGAAAGGGATATTTTACCCCTATTTCCCTATTTTCCATCCTAAATAATACAAATTATAGGCTATAGTTCTTTCCAGATGTTACATTATTTACCTGCCAAATTTCAAGAAAATCGGTTAATTAGTTAAGAAGATATATAGAGTGGGAGTTTTTGCATTATTTTACACCCCCTAAATAATGAAAATAGGTTATAGTTCCTTCCAGATGTCACTTTATTGGCCTGCCAAATTTTAAGAAAATCAGTTTGTTAGTATAGGAAGGGGGAGCTTTTACCCCTTGTATCCTATTCTACGCCCTCTAGCAATATGAAATATACTTTACGACCTATTCTCACACCTAACAAATAAACATACAAAATTTCATAAAAATCGGCCAAGCCGTTCAATTACAAACACGAGAATTTTGTATATATAGAAGAAGATATAAGTAAGTGAAGTTGTTTTGATCATAGATAAAAACGTTTAAGATTATGTTAAGTACTAAAAAGTTTAATTCAAAATCAATCCAATACATATGATTTTTTGAGTCATTTTTTCAATTGAGTTTATTTTACTGTAAATTAGGATCACCATCCAATTTGATTTTTAAACAATTTTTATAATGATTCAGTTTTACTTTTAATTTATTTAATAGTTTTCCGAATATCTTTATTAATACATATACGATTTAAATTATATTATACTGTTTAAAAGTTCACATACCTTTTGAATGATATATAATATAACCATATTCATTACATCCTTGAGAGAATTTATGCAATTTAAATTTTTGTTGATATACCGAAACTTTTTTTAATTTTTTAATTTTTATCTAAAAAAAAGCTTATTCCGCCAATAAATATAGGAGAAAGTTCCAGAGAACGGCCAAAAGCCGGCTACACAGAAAAACCTTTATTAACTTAAAAAGAAAATATTTTTCTTTTAACTGGGTCGGTAATCTTAATTTGTTCCTATTTTTCAAAATTTTTATAATATAAAACAATGCTGGGAGTTTATTTAGTAAACAAATAGTTAACAAAACTTAATATTATTTTTTTTAATATGAACATAAATAGCAGAAAAGATGCATTTAAATTTTCAGATTTTTTGACGATTTCAAAAATATTGGCAATTTTATACTACAATTATCTGGCAACAGTGTCTGTGATAACGCCGACAGAAGAGAGTAACAATTTTGTTTATATTATTTTAAATTTTACATAAGGGGTACAATTATTCTAATAAATCCTATAAGATATCATTATTTTCAATCAGTCACCGAGTAAACATGTCCTTTTGATTTAAGAAATTCGCACTTTTTTGACAAAATGTTAAACAATCATTAAAATGAAACAATTTTAAAAATATTTTTTACAAAATACACATGCCCACACACAAACAAACTTTCGTATATGTGTATTTTTTGACACTTCATCTTATAAGATAATTGTGTAGAGAAATCGCATCAAAACAGTCTCATAATACTTCTTATAATACTAATATTTTAATCTATATGTGAGATAATTCTCTCAGAGAGCGAATTTGACACTCTCAGACAGAAATATCTAACATTTTCTATTACGTGTAGATGGGCTGTAAAATAGTAATGAATAGTAATAATAGTGTTCTCATTAAGTCAAGGAATTTACTCTCAATGCTAGTTTGTTTTTATGTCTCCGGGATTTTTTTTTTTGGGAATTGTAGGATTCCTTGCAAAATCTTATTCTTATTTTTTTATTTTTTTTATTTTAATGTAATTAAGAATTACGCCAGCTAGACAACAGCATTTGCTTGGAAATATTGGAGTCCATAGTTTTCCGATTTTTTTGAATTAAAGTAAAATTCAAAAAAATGGGTTTTTGTAAAAACTATAAAAATTTGATCTGTTATAAAATCTTTATTAATTGATATATTTTAATGAAAATGCAAAAACAGACTTTATTATTTGAAATAGTAAAGTGTAAAAAAATTAAAATGTTTAGAAAATTCCACAAAAAAAATGGCGAACATCCCACAAATAGGATTTCTTTTTTTTGTAATTTTGTCAAAAAAAAAAAACTATACTTGTTTCAGGTCTAGAAAAATCCGTTAACAAACTCTTAAAAATACATCACAGTTTCCAAAATTGCATTCTGTTTGTTGATTCATACTTTGGAATGTTAGAACACATCAACTAAAGTCAAAATTTCGATACAAAATAGGTCGAATTCGGGAGGGTTTGTACTTAGTCCTATTGGGTGCTTGAGGTCGTTTTGTATTTTATAATCATTTACGTGAATATACTTTTCAAAAGAGCATAAAATGGTTATACGTTCTTAAGAAAATTTTAAAGAAAAATTAGTGAAGACACTTTTTCGGCCAAAAATTTTCAATTCAAAATCGTTTATTTCTGGACTCTGCAAAGATATCTGGACTATGATCTTGCAAAATTGAACTAGTTGAAATTCCAAATGCAAATAACTTAAAAACTATCAGACAAAAACACATACAATCATCCTTTTCATAGACCTCATCGAGAGCTTAAAGAAGATATTAAAATATTTGCAATCGGATAAGAAACAAAAATTTAGCAAGCGGTTAAAAATTTTCTATCTCAGAGATACCCTATTTTGAGCCTCGATAGATCCGCAACTAAGGGATCTGTGGGGTGCCTTTACATCTACGTCTATGTGAAAATTTATGTAAATAAAGCGATTTTCAAAAGAAGGCTTTCTATGGCAGCTATTGTAAATTATGAAACGTTTTTCATGAAATTTTTATTAGAGGTGGAACTTATTTGTGCCTAATTTTATTAAATTGACAACTTATCGTCAAGCGTCAAATTTCATTCATTTATCTTCAAAATTGAGACTTGTTATTTGTGCACAAGTTTTACATGGACTTCCAGTTATTCAGACGGACATTGTTAGAACGACTTAAGAAGTGATTTTGAGTCGATTGGTATACTTTAAGGTGAGTGTTGGATATTTTTTTCTATACGTTACAAACATCAGCACAAACGCATAATACCGCAATGACCAGCATTGCCAGAATGACAATTTTATCACATTTTTAGTGACTTTTTAAAGACAATATAATTTGATGACTTTTTCCCACAAAATATGATTTTTATTTCAATCACCAAGACCATACAAATGGTCTAGTAAAGATTTGTATAAAGATTTCAAATAATGCCCCAATTCCCTATGCCGATTTGTCGTTTCCCCACTAAAATTCTATTGAGTGCCTTTTTTCATATTCCCTAAGTCACTATACGACTATTGGGGTGTTTGTCTTTGACAATGACAATTTATTACATTGTTTGCTTTAAAATTTTGGATTCTATATGTGGATGCCAGTCGTTTTTAATGTCAAATTCCCACTCAACAAAAAATTATTAGTTAATTATTTTTCTCCTTTGCCTTTAACAAGTAATTGATAATTTTTAGATTAATATTTTTATTTTATTTTTATTTATTTTTTCATAACTACATATGTATTTCACATAATATAAGCATTCAACTTCAAATTCTTGTTAAATAAAAGAGTTGATACTATACATAACTTTAGAATTAAAATTTTTGAACATGTCGGATTAAATTCTTGCCAACAGATATTCAGGGGAGATATTTGTGAAAAACTCTTATTTTGCTATTATTTATAATTGATGTATAAAAGTGAAAAATCTTTGGAAATATATATTAGGCTCTCTTTGTGCGGAGTATATATAATTGAGATCAGTATTATAAGATTTTCCAGGACAAGTTTTTGTTACAAAAATAAGTACGAAACACTTATACATCATATTACCAAAAAAGTCAAATTCGAAAAAAATTATTGAAAACAACGAAACCTTATGAAATTTCCAAATAACATGTTTTGCTTTTTTTCTGAAGAAGTGAAAGTTCATAATCAATTTTCTGCTATTTATCATTAATATGTCCCAAAATTTTGATTACTTTTAAATCGCTTTTTGATACCTATTTAAATAAGAAAGCAAAAAAACTACAACTCTTTAAACTTTAAAAATAACAGCCGATAATTCATCTATACTCAATCAAGTACGTTAATGAGTTAAGATGCCTTCCGAAGTTCATATTGCATGCTATCTTGAAGTTTTACTAAACTCATAACTCATACACATGCGTAGCATATTAAGGATTGCTTGAGCAAATTCTTTATGATGACATGTAAATGTAGCATGTTTAAAATTATATACTTTCGTTCAAAATTTCAATTTTATTAACTAAACAAAAGATATAATTCCCAAAATATTTAAAATATACCCAACAATTCCCCAATCTCCAAACTAAAATCTTCATCCCTTTCTGCTACAAAAATTTCCCAAATTTGGGGTTAAACCCCAAATCTAGTAGCCCTGATCAAATCGGTCACTTGTTATTTTCTTACCGTTTTGATTATGACAAAGTAATAAAAAGGTATATTTTAATGATATAACGACTAATGATAAAACGTGTATTATAATGATATTATGCTGAATTATTCTTTAATAAAAACAATTTCCAAACCTTTATAGCAATGTTTTTGGGGCTATGTCTTTCTCTCCCAGAATGACGCTGTGTGGAAGCCAATAATACATTGTTTACATCCATCGCATGTCGAAAGTTATATATATGTAGTTCATCAAGCCCGACTATTATGTGCGTGATCCAAAGTGATTTTTGCGGAGAATATTTTGTGGAAACTGTAACCAAATGAAAACATTTATATAGGATTAATATACTATTAATAAAATTTGGTACTGTCCTTCGTACTTATGTAAAACTCATCTATGTTCAAAGTTAGCCAGTTGTCACTGAATAAGAAACAAAATATTTGTACACGTTATGCCCGTTAAAGTAGTAACGAAGGCTAGTAGTTTAACTGACATGTTCAAATCTTCAAAGTAGCATTGCGTAATCTCTGTAGTACACAAATTAAATTTCCATGCAACGATGGAACAGTTAACCAGTTTTCAGGATATTCCAATGTGAATATAAATTGGTTCCAGTGTTAGTACTCTGGACGAAACTCAAATAAAGGTGGTACGAAAATTGTTAATGTTCTGAAATTTGTGTAAAAATCTTGAACACTTTTTATAACAATTGTTTTTAATTTGTTTTGTTTATTTTTTAATTGTCACTTTTATTGTAATCAGTAGTGACATATTAAAAAAAAGTAAAACTAACAATAAAATTCGACTAAACATTTTTTTATATTACTTTTAATATTGGCGACATTCCGTTTAAAAGCAGCATATATCACAGACCTAAACTACGTAACATAAACGAACAAATTATATCCACATAAAGAATATTATTTGCGACTGCTTTCCGTAATCGAGTAAAATCAAAATAGAGAATAAGGCATTAAATAAACGCATTCTTATATATACTTGTAAGGAACCATTTTCCGTTGTTCTAGAACTAACGAAAGCTTTCTTACAGCTCCGACTTTCTTGTCATTATTTCTTAAGCCTGATGAAGAACCGTATGCTATTCTTATTTGAATACTGAAGGAAAACAAATTAAATAGATCATAAAATAACAAACCATCTTCAATTCATTCTATAAGAATACATAAATCGATTGAAGGAATTTAGTCATCAATGATATAAAATTACTGGTTGACATCAAACTTTCAATTCAAAAAAGAATAAAGACTAATGCCCCTATTGTCTATATCGATTTTACGTTTCGTCTGTAGACAAAAAGCAGTCACAAATGATATGTTACATGGTTTAGGTTCATGATATACATACGTTACTTTCAAATGAGATGTTTCTAATATTATAAACAATATAAATTTAAAAAATGTTTACTCGAATTTTATTGTAATTTAACTTTTTTTTACTTTTTTGTTACTACTGATTACAATAAAAGTGACAATTCAAAAGTAAACAAAATAAAATTGAAAACAATTGTCATAAAAAATGTTCAAGCTTCAAAGTGATTTATACAAATTTCCGAACATTAGGAATTTTCATACCATTTTTATCTGAGCTGCGATCAGAGTACTAACAAACTGAAACTGGTTAAATCTTCCATCGTTATAACATAGAGATTTAATTTGTGTATTACAAAGTCTGTGGAATGCCACTTTGAAGATTTGAACACGTCACTTAAACTACGAGCCTTTATTATTGCATTAACGAACATAACGTGTACAAATATTTTTTTTTTTTTTTTTCAGTGACAGCAACTGGATAATTTTGGATATAGATGAGTTTTACATAAGTATGAATGACATTACCAAATTTTATTAGGATCAGTCTTAAATTAACACACACACTATTGGTAAGGCTTGGTCAACTACATACACATAACTTTCTTCTTGTTATGGATATAAACAATGTATTATTCGCTTCCATATTGTCTTTCTGGGACAAAAAGACATAGTCCCAAGAACATCACTATAAAAGTTTAGAAATTGTGTTTATTATACTCTACAACACCATAGGTGTTTGGGGTATTATGCATTTGTGCTAATGTTTGCAACGCATACAAAAAGTTATCCAACACCCACCTTAAAATATACCAATCGACTCAGAGTCAGTTTTTAAATCGATCTAACGATGCCCGTCCGTCCGTCTGGCTGGCTGTGCATGTAAACCTTTGTAACAAATTTTAATAGTTAAACTTGTACTTGTGGCATATTTATATTCATTACATTCTTTTACATGTCTGCATTCCATTAACATTTTTACACTAATACATGAACGTATATACCTTAGCTACCAACCATCATATTAATAATTCTCATTCAGTTTATGGAATTTTTCACATAAGTATTCTAAGGTTGGATTAAGAAGTTGCGATTCGAGCGATAGAAGAATTTTCCAAAAACCAAGACAGCTGATCTTACAATATAACTGCCTTATTCCCATGACATCTGATATTGTGAAATCAGACACTGTTTCTTTGGTACTCGGATAAAGTCCGAGCGTAAGGGGAATACCTTGTATAGCGATATTGGTTGACTCTTTCGGACACAGCGGCTTTGTTCTTTGCTTTGGCATAGCAACTTCGGTTGACTGTTTTGGCACAGCAACTTCGGTTGATTGCTTTGCCACAGCAACTCGGTTTACTGTTTTGGCACATCAACTTCGGTTGACTGTTTTGACACAGCAACTTCGGTTTACTGTTTTGGCACATTAACTTCGGTTTACTGTTTTGGCACATCAACTTCGGTTGACTGTTTTGACACAGCAACTTCGGTTTACTGTTTTGGCACATTAACTTCGGTTTACTGTTTTGGCACATCAACTTCAGTTTACTGTTTATTTTTAGGTTAAGTCTGAATTTTGTAACCTAGTTTTAAGGAATTGTGTTATTTAAGTCAGTATTCGTAAGATATCTCTAAGTACCATAAACGATCCGGTCTTCGATCCGATCTTCAACCCAGCATCTACCAGTAATAGAATCAGAATTACCTGAGAAGTATGCAACTGAATCCATACGTATCATCGTACTGCTAGTAATTTCTCTAACACTTAAATATTTATTTTTAACGTTAACTAAACCACTGAATTAGTAAATAAAGATGCACTGTATATTTGAACCCCAGAAAGAGTAAACCAATTGTGTTCTCACTTAAGGTTTGTGTATCCCGTAAGTCGACCCTGGACACAACTGAAATACCGCAGCCGACGACAAAACTACATTACACATTGTGCACAAAATACGGTTTGCAATTTTAAAAATAATGCAATGAAATTTGGCACGTGGGACTTTTATGATACAAAGCTGAAGCCCATTGAAATTGACAAATGTCCCTCCGGAGTAGAGTTTAAACACTCTAAAATACCTTAAAGATAAGAAAATGTTATGTAATGCGGGATATAGGGTACTAATCTAAATCAATGTAAAATTTATTCATTAACCATTTATGAGGCCTTGTCTTTTGAAATGTATAAAAAAACAAATTATTTCATTAACAAAACTTTGGCAAAAAACTGAAAGAATTGTTCTATACGGCTGGACGAATAGACATTTTTTCATTTTTTTTCAGCATATTTTTTTCAAAAAATTCAAAATTCAAGCAAAAATATACTTTTAGCTGTAAGAGATATGTAGCTTACTTTTTCTTTTACTAGCCAAGCACTTTAAATCGGATTTAATTTGTAGAAGTTAAGATTTTTTCAACTTTGACACCCTGTAGCTTATGTCGTATTATTACAAGGTGACTACAAGATCATAATTTTTGAACCAAAGCAAATATTTAAAAATTTTAAAATGTATTTTGAAGAAGACATTATAACTGGTTCTAGACTCACAGGGCCTCTAAACTCTTACTCAATATTTTGTTCAGTATAGATTTTACAAGTTTTATTTATACTAAATTATATATTTTTACATCAAATACACTTTTTTGAAATACCTTTAGGGGATATCTTTACTTTATTAAGTAATTTTGTTAAAGCCCACTTTTGGTTGAATGGGTACATAAATAAGCAGAATTGTCACATTTGGAGTGAGGATAATCTACAAGCTTTTGTCCAAACACCATTATATCCGCAGAAAATTACTGTTTGGTGCGCTTTATATGCTGGCGGAGTCATTGGTCCATATGTCTTCCAAAACGATAATGGTCCGAATGTTACTATCAATGGTGAATGGTATAGGGACATGATTAGTAATTTTTTCGTACTTCCATTAGCTGGCATTAATCTTGCTGACATGTGGTTCCAACAGGATGGAGCCACATGCCACACAGCGTGCACTGTAATTGATTTACTCAAAGAAACTTTCGATAAAAGAGTAATTTCACGTAATGGTTTAATTAATTGGCTACCAAGATCGTTTGATTTAACCACATTAGATCATTTTCTTTGTTTTAAGTAAAGTCACTTGTCTACGTCGATAAACCAGAGACAATTGAGCACCTGTTAATCAACACTCGAAGACTTATTGGCGAAATACGGCAGCATATGTTGCGAAAATTTTGTGAAAATTAATGATTCAGATTGCGCCAGCCGTGACGACCAGGTGGCCGAAATCATATTTGAATATCAATGCCATAAAATTTTCTATCCAACGAAGCCCGTTTTATTGATATTAAAAATTTCTTTTTTTTATTTTTAAACTTGCGTAACTGTAAAATAAAACACCCTTTAAATGAAACTTAGTGGCCTAATGAAATTAAGTCGCTTTAAGTATTTACATTTTAGGTAGGGCAATAGGCCTTAAGTATGAAGGCTATTGAAATTAGTCATGACCGATCTATTATTTCACTTGACTCCCACACAAATTTCCTCCCGAAATAAATGTCACAAATATATTCTATATAAACGTCTAACAAATTTCATGAAGGTCGGCTCTCATATAGTGTCCACTTCCGGAAATCATTTTAACGGGCACAAATTTTATATATATATATATATATATATATATATATATATATATATATATATATATGCGTTCAAATAAAACATAATGTGTAAATCAACTACTTGTATCATTTTTCTCCAGATTTTTCTGATATATCATTTTATACAAACATTTTGCTCAGGTATGACTTCTGAAAATATGTTAAAGAACTTTTACGAAATTTTTTGCATTATCTCTCTATAAGAATTTAATATTAATAATCCCAACTGAGCACTGCTAGGAAAGTCTTAAATTCGTAATTAACTTGGATCCAATTCTTTTACAATTGCCAAAATTCCGGGAAGTTTAAATAACTAATACTTTGTGGAACTAAAACAGCATTCCCAATTCTGGGTACTCTAACGACAAAATTCTAAATCTGGCCAGAAAATGTTAAAAACACTGTTGCATGTTACAAGTGTCATCATTGTCTTTTTATGACATTCTTTGTTATGATTAATTGAGTTTATTCAGACTAAAGAAGCAAAAACAATCACATAATTGCCGTATTTTGAGTAAACTCTTCATACGACAAATTGTTTTGTAAATTTTTATTATTTTTATTTGGATAATATAGAGGACCATTTTCGCGATTATTTGGTATACAAGGAACATTAGAAAAGTCATCAATAACATCTGTTTAACAGGCTAATACAAAATATTGGAAATATTTTAATCTTTTTATTATTGATTAAGTATTTTAAATTTTTGCCATTACGCTGCAATACATGTTTGGCATAGCTCTTAAGAGCTTACCCACTTTTCGGGCTTGGACTTTTTTTTCTGACTTTTTGTTTTTCTGAATCAAAGTTGATCTCATTCCTTATTACCCTGAAAAGTAAAACTATTGTCAAAATTTACTGAACTAGCATTTTCTAGTAAGTTAAAAAAAGTTACAAAAAAATCAAATATTATTTTGTACATTTTTCTCTGACTGCCATCTGCAAGCGGACAAACGATCGGATTTCAAGAATTCGATCTGCTGTTAAATCTGACATGTCTCTAGAAGATTTTGTAACCAAGAAAAGTATTCATATCTAACTCACATCCTTCTTATCTAATGTTTTATAATCTTTCGCGCTAACCAATCAGCCACAGAGTACTCTTATATAAATTATGCTATTTATCGAGCATGTTGATTTACTGATCTTTTGGTAAGCATATAGGAGCACATCTCACACATTATTGACCCTTTGGCAAGTGTAGAGGTGGTTGTCGTACAATTCATTAACAAATAGCTAACCAGTTTTTTTTATTATTTACAGTAATTTAATTACCTGACAAACATTAAAAACATATTCAAAAAAATATATTAAACAATTAGAAGTTCATAACTTGTTAGCTAAGAGCGAGCGAACAAAAATGTTTGCGTCATATTATTTAGAAGTAAAATAGAAATTGAATCCTTATCTTCATTATTTAAAATTCAATAATTCCGGTAATCTTGACTTATGACTAATTTGAAGATCCATCGCTAAAAATACTGTTAAAGAAAAAATCTCAAAAAGTATAATAATCGGTCTCTCTAATAAATTGAAATTCGATTTCAAAACTCTAATTAGCAACACAGGGTTTTGTATTGCATTAAAGTATAACTCCTACGCGTTATCCTTTTCAGTTGGATGTTTTCCACATTTTTACATAAAAAGCACATTTAATTAAAATACTAAGCTTAACATAATAAAATATAAAAAACATAATTACCCGTTAAGCACCACAGAGTCAATAAATTAATATTTGACACCATACACGCCTAAAAAGGATACATAGGTGCCAAATGTCCTACCACGTATTAATTGTAGACAATCAAGTAACCCAACGTGTACACTCAAAAAATAAATTGAGTAATCCGGTGTTTAAAGTACGTTAAGTACGGATTTTCTTGAACCAAGCGCGATTCACTTGAATCTAGAATAGCAAAAAAATTCTTAATTATAGCTCTATTTAAGGCAATTTTGGATTGAATTAATGTGAAATTCTTCTATACATCTTGGCTTGATTTTAGCCTAAGTCCATACTTAAAGTGAGCATAAATAGGATTGATTTCAGAATAATCGGATCACAATTACTCTCCAAATGCACTTGATTTAAGAAACATAGATCTTGAATTAATCCTAATTGAGATGAATTCTTACATAAGTTCATCCATAAATCGCTTGTTTTCATACTTACTTTATATACAAACTTAAATAGAAATATATAAATTTTTTTCAAGTTTATTATTTATTATGTTTTTTGAACTTGAAGAATAACCTTCTACTTCGATTTTCCTTGTTATCTGAAAAAAAAAATAAAAAATAATAAAAAAATATAAATGTATTGTTTAATATATATATATATATATATATATATATATATATATATATATATATATATATATATATATATATATATATATATATATATATATAATATATATTAAATATTCACCTAATACGAAATATGATTTCTTTAAAATCGCCCTTCAAATAATTTTCGACTTTGGAATCGATCGAAATGGTATCCACATCGATGCCAAAATATATTATGATTTTAAGAAATTGAAACAAATACAATTTATTGTAATCAGGAAGATTTACCTCTAACACTTCCACAAATTTTATTTGTTTTATTTGTTTAATTTTTCAAAATATGTGGAAAAAGCAAACTTCTTCCTTAGAAACAAATGACTTTTTAAGACAATTCATTGATTAAGAAATTATGTATTGATTTAATTACAATTCCTACTTACATATTTGCACATGTATGTACATGTAAATATATACAAATACATGACAAAACATGCAATGCGAAAAAAAATCTCAAAAAGAACATAATTAAATTTGCTTTACCCCCCTCCGTTCTGTTCACACCATACTAATATAAAAAATTACAAAGTATTTGTAAATATACATACATGTATAAATATGTAAGTAAAAATTGTACTTAAATTAATAAAAAATTTCTTAATCAATGACGTGGCGCTCTTAAAAGATACAGAGAAAGTCATTTGTTTCTAAGGGAGAATTTTTAGCATGTTTTCTGATACATAAATTATTTTTGGAAATAAGTTTACATACTAAGTGTAGCTTGGTTGGTTGGTTACCGTGGTAGCCCGTAATCTTACAGGCAATCAATTAGACTCGTTAGAATCCGTTTTGATGGAACCACACTACTCGCCAGGTGAATTAGTTGCATTGAGTCTGTAATGAGATAGAAATGTAGGGAAGAAACAATGAGAACATAAATTAATTAGATCCAGCCTGTAGCATTGAGATATTTAATGATGTCACTGAGTCTAGTGTCCGATATCTCAGAGAGGTTGTCTAATTGGTGCCCTCCCAGAAATTTATGTCTGTTTGCGTTCAAGACTGGGCATTCACATAGAAGATGAAAAACCGTCTCCTCCTTCTCGCTGTTGCCACAACTACGACAATATTCATTGTAAGGGAGACCAAGTCTACTTGCATGTTTACCGATCGTCCAGTGACCTGTAAACACTGCTATTAGTCTCGAGATGTCCTTGCGTTTGTAGCCAATGAGTTGCAATGAGCGTTTCTCGTTGTAGGTAGGCCACGTTTCTTTCGCGACTCTACATTTGTCCAGATTTCGCCATCTATTTTCCGCCTTTCCTAGAAAGTGTTTTCGGATTCTGTTTTTGACTGTTCCTAACGGGATTGCGACAGAAACCGCTAAGGAAGCACTCATAGCAGAGCCTGCCCGGGCTAATTCGTCTGCCTGTTCATTACCATAGTAGTCCCTATGCGCAGGAACCCAGATTATAGTAATGTCATACAGTCGACTTAGTCCACGCAGTTCCTCTTTACACTGTCTGACTAGAATAGAGGTAGTTTTCGGTGATTTGAGCGATAGTATTGCCGCTTGACTGTCGACAAATAAACCAATATTTCCTTGAATATTTCTATCGCAAATTAGTTTACACGCTTCCCTGACCGCTAGTATCTCCGCTTGGAATACGCTTGCCTCGTCAGGGAGTCTACATGAGTGTCTAATTCCAAGATCATCAGAGAAGACACCAGAGCCGACACCGCAGTTCATCTTTGAGCCGTCAGTGTATATCCTAGTTCTAAATTGTTCAAGAAGATTACCCCTTCTCCATTCACTCCTGGTGGGGAATAGGACTTTAATAGTACTTCCGAAGTCCAAGTGGGGAATCATATAGTCGGTAACTTTATTGTATTGCGGGGGTAGTAAATTTAATATCCTCGCGTGCCCATACGTTCTTGATCTCCAGCTTTTCGTTGCAGATAATCTTATCGCACTATTAACTGATGATTCCATTATGTATAGGTCTATAGGTGTTAGGTGCAATATAGTGTTCAGAGCTTCTGATGGACTAGTACGTAATGCACCTGCAATGCCAATGGAAGCGGATCTTTGTATCCTGTAAAGCTGATCCACCACATACCTCCTACTAGTAGCGGTCCACCATACAAGAGATCCATATACAAGAATGGGCCGTACTATTGCAGTGTATAGCCATTTTGTCAATTTTGGACTCAGGCCCCATTTCACACTGAACATCTTTCTACAGGTGTAGTATGCTACCGTAGCCTTACTAACCCTATGTCGAATGTTCAGTTTCCATGAAAGCTTAGAGTCCAAAATAATGCCCAAGTATTTTGCATTGTCCGACAAGGTGAGTTCACAGTTTCCTAACCGTGGTAGTCTGAAGCTCGGAATCTTGGTCTTTGTGGTGAAAAGTACCAGCTCTGTTTTGCCCGGATTCACTCCTAGTCCACATTCTTTGGCCCAGTCACTGAGTGTAGCCAGAGCAGTTGACGTGATATCACTTATCACGTTCAGAAACAGTCCTGATACTAGTATCACCACATCGTCCGCGTAAGCCACGACTTTCACTCCCTTGTCTTCCAATTTACACAGGATGGTATTAATGACAATAAGCCACAACAGCGGAGAAATCACGCCTCCTTGCGGAGTTCCACGCATAACTTGTTTGGTCCTAACACTGTTACCTAAATTCGCAATGACGATTCTTGTCTCTAGCATTGACACCAGCCAGTTGGTGATATAATCATCAACTCCTAGTTCGTACAGAGCTCTCTGTATCGCCAAAGTCGTGACATTGTTGAAGGCGCCTTCTATATCCAGAAAGGTAGCCATAGCGTATTGTTTGAATTCAATGGATCGCTCAATGACCCCTACGACCTCATGAAGAGCCGTCTCCGTGGAGCGACCCTTAATGTAGGCATGTTGACCTCTTGAGAGTCGAGTTGTACCCTCTAGACGCTGCCTTATATGTAAATCAATGAGTCTCTCCAGAGTTTTCAGCTGAAAAGATGAGAGACTAATGGGACGGAAGTCCTTTGCATTTTCATGACTTCTTTTTCCGATTTTTGGAATGAACACTACCTTTACTCTCCTCCAGTTCCTGGGAACATAGTTGAGGGTTAGGCAGAGTTTAAAGATCCTATGTAGCCAGGGTATGATGTATACCTTTGCACTTTGCAGCATCTTTGGTATAATTCCATCAGGCCCTGCAGATTTGTACGGAGAGAAGCTATCAATCGCCCATGAAATTTTCTCAACGGATATTATGTCAACCTCGATTTCCTGCGAGGATCTAGTATGCCCCATCTCCTGGTCTGTAATATCAGTGCAGCCAGGAAAATGAGTACTAAGTAAAATGTCCAAAGATTCCGCCGACGATTCTGACCATGATCCATCCATCCTTTTAATATAGGATGGATTATTATGACCATTTGCCAAAACCCTACTGAGTCTAGCAGATTCCTTGGTATTGTCAATAGATTCGCAGAAGCCTTTCCATGAGTTTCTTTTTGCGATCTTTATTGCCTTCTTATATTCCCTACGCTTATCGTGGTATAACTGCCACGATTTTGTCCTGTAGCCAATATTGAAAGCATTGCGTGCCTCCTTGCGTAGCTTCGAGAGTTCCCTATTCCACCAGGGAGGGAAGCTCTTTCTAGCCTTCGTCATTGGACATGATATATTAAAAGCCTTAACAATTTCCCTGCCTAATGTATTCTCAATTTGATCAAGACCCTCAGTCGTTGCTTCGACTGGAGGTATTTTTCTCAGTTTGTGCATGAGAATCCCATTGAACTTAGTCCAGTTCGTTCGTCTTGGGTTTCTGAAAGTTGACGCTGTTTCTTTGCAGACGAGCCCAATGTCGAAAAGTATCCAGCAATGATCCGAAAAGGATTTCTCTTTGGATACTCTCCACCTATCAACTGATAAATTGGATCTGTCCTTCATGAGTGTAATGTCTAGCACCTCTTCCCATCCATTATAGTTCACCGAGCTCGGAAAAACGAAGGTGGGGTCGTTGCCAGAGTTGCATATGGTCAAATTGTTCGTATTAATGAAATCAAATAGACACTCACCTCTGTCGTTGATTTCCGTGCTGCCCCATATTGTATGCCTTGAGTTAGCATCACAGCCAAGGATAATGTCCTCTTGAGCCTTTATAGAGGCCAGAAACGCCCTCACTTCGTCTGGCGGGGCTGGCTTGTCGTGCGCCATATAGCTGGAGGCGATCAGGAAACTTCTGTTTCGCATTAACTCGACCCTTGCGACTGTCAGGTCTGCTGAGCTATACTGTTGGCAAAGAAATATATTTATGTGTTTTCTAGCAATAAGACAAGATCTTGGCTTACCTTTATCTTTTACGTATAGTATCTTATATGTCGTAGTCGGGAACCCTTTGACTTGGGAGTTGGAAACCCAGGGTTCCTGGACTATAGCGATGTCGAGGTCCTTTTCCGCTAAAAGAAGCCTCAGATTGTCTGTAGCACATTTTGAGTGCTGCAGATTAATTTGCACGATTTTCATCGTCGGTTGTAGGGTTTTTTGCAGGTTCACTTAGCTGCATGCCTGTCAGCAGATTGTTGGCTACTTCCAACTCATCTGCTTCGCCGGCAACTGGACCTGTGGGACGGAACACCTTAACCTTGGCGTCCCTAACCCCAAAGTACAATTTTAGCCCCGCCTTCTCTAGCTCAATTGCGCTATCCTCTGAGATGGCGAAGATAATGCACTTGTTATTGTCCCCATGATCTTCTGAACGGATGACTGTCCAGTCACTCATGGGGATACTGGGGTTCTGCAGCTTCAGACACTCCAGTATTTTCTGGTTATCGCAGCTCATCTTCGGTAACCAAACCTTTGCCCGTGGTCTCATAGGGATTTCCCCCGCTGGGATAAGCTTAAGGCTTAAGCCTTCCCATGCGTCGCTAATCTTTGCGATACATTTGCTGAGGAATTCTTTAGAGAACACGTCCAAGCATTTGATTATCCTGTAGCCCCGGTGTATCTCACCAGAGTCAAAACGAGGAACTGTAGAGTCTTTGTTGGTGAGTACGTGTTCCATCACGAGTTCAGCCAATTTAGACTCTATAGCACCCCATTCTGTTACTACAGGAGTTAGGTTGCCGCTTTTTTCGTTGGCCAGCGCCATCAGCAAGTGATCTTTAACCACCTCGTTAAACGGCCTTCTTGCTGACGTTATTGTGGAAGGAGCCGGAGCGGTCGATTTACTTTGGACCTTTCTCCTCTTGGGCGAATTGCTACCCTCAGCTTGGGAGCGGTTTCGCTTCGCTCTTTCCTGCACTGCTTGGGATGTGGATGGTTGAGAGTCCTTAAACTTAAGATACTCATCAACCACCGATTGGTATCTGACACGATCTTCCTTATCGCGCTCATGAGGAGTGCCATTTGCCTTATTCTTGGCAATTTTCTCCAGTATAAAGAGAGCTTTGACATATCGCTGTCTCAGAATCTCTTTCTGGCTCTTCTTTTTCTTCCGTTTCTCCTTCGACTGGTCGTCAGACTTGACATCCTGTCGTGGAGCCATTGTGTTTTGTGACAGCGGGGTGCTATGTCTTTCTCCCCTGCTGCCAGGTTGTTCGACCAAGGTCTCTTGACTAGAGGCCAAAAGGTCGTCTTCCGAGGAGATACCTATCTCCTCGTTTTTGTTGTTGTTGTTATTTTTGTTTTTTTTAATTTTTCTCTCCATTTGATTCCCACGAGTAGGCACGTAAGGGGATGGACCATCCATGCAGGGACGGCGTACATGGACTGGACAAAAATTTACAACTGGCCCGTGTCCTGGCGCCAGAGGGGAGCTGTTAGCGACTAGTCTTCTTTAACCACTGACTAGCCATCCAGGTTCTCGGCACTGCTACCAACCACCTTAACCTTACAAGTGGGGAAAAAGGATATGGAATAAGAGGGGAGGAAAGAGGGTAGTTGGGGAAAGGGGATAGGGGATGGATAACCTTTGGTCATGAAGGCCTTTAGAGTCTATACCTTTATTTCTCAGTATCCTCCAAGAGGACAACTGAGACTTAAAGAAAGAGACCACAGCCTACATTTAAGCCGCCACATCGCGTCAAGATTGTTATCCAGGTGGGGTAAACCAACCAACCAACAAGTGTAGCTTATTATTATTTATTGTTAATTTATTTAATTACAATTACGTTAATAAATAATAAATTGTACTTTCGAAATACTTCATGCATGCCACATTCCCTAATTTTTTTTTTTAACAATTTTAATTTGCATTTACCATTTAAATAATCAATATCGGTTTCTAAATTAAAAACACTATAAGGACTTGGAGTAGGTGTAAATCGTCATTCAATATAATATAATTTCATTTGTTGGTCACACATTAAAATAAAAAAATCGCTTAAAAAATTATAAACAATTGCCAAAGTATTTAAGCGACGCAAAATAAAAGGCTAATGAAAATTGCGTGACGAAACTTGAAAGCAACCGATAGACAAATAAGGAGTGAGAGAGCAGTGAGAGTAAGTTATATTCCGCTCATATTCTCTCACAGATAAATATATTATTTTGCCTCTTAACTTAATTCAAATTAGACCTAATTTCAAAAATCCGGAATCAATTACTTGATTTAAGTACAATTTGTACTTAGAATTAACATTTTCATACTTAAATTAAGTATTTCATACTTAATTTCTAAATCAATCCCGTTTTATACTTGTATACTTAATACCAAAGTATGTATCGTACTTAAATTTTTAAGTACGATTTTTGTGAAAAATAAGGAAAATAAACTTGATTTTAGAATTAAGTTTTGTTTCTGTGTACTGACAATGGATGAATCATTTACATTTTTGACTACTTCGAGACCTTAAAAATGATAATCGCCACCTCCACGCTTACCAGAGTATCAATAAAGTGTCAGTTGCCACCTCCACTCTTACTAAAAAGTCAATAAAGTGTCAGTCGCCATCTTCATCTCCAATTCCACCTCCACGCTTACCAAACGGTAGGTAAAGTTTTATTTTGTTTAACGTTCGTTCACTAAACGTGCGAAAGTGGTAACGAAAAAAAAATTTATTAAAATGTGTACATGTGGGTAGACATGAATGAACTTTACTGTCGAAAAGGGTCAATTAACACGGTAAAAACTGTTAGATTATTATTATTATTACTATTATTATTATTTAATAATTTTTTTAAATATTTTTTATTCTTTTTCGAAATATAATTTCGAATATAATAATGAATGTATTTGTACAAACAAAATGTTTTAACTAATTTAAAAATAAATATTTGTACTGCATTTGCATTTTCTGCAAATTTAAATGAAGTTATACTTACTTAATAGTAGGATAAACTGGGGTATTGTAGCGTATGGGATAATGATGAAAATTCTATTTTTTTCGCGTCTTTTAATTTTTTTTTTTTTATTTTTGTTTTTATTTTTTTTTTTTTGTGTAAAAAATACTACTGTTTTTTGCTTGCCATTATTGCACTACATTTCTAAATTATACTCATTTTATCCATGAAACCTCTGATTTTATTGCTTTTCGAGCGCAAGCAAATGAAATATACTTAAAAAGTTTCTTAAGTGCTGATATTTCTGAGGAAGATATTCAAGTTAAGAAAATTTTTAAATCGTTAAATACAAAATTGAATACTTTATTTTGCACATATTTCAAAACGTATTATCCCAAAAACAATACATTCTATATAACAGTTCCATTGCACAGTGGGACAGAATCGAAGCAGAGTAGCATACAATTTTAAGTTTGGAAGGGTGATCCCACAATACCCTCAATAGCGAAGATAAGGAGGCCCAAATTAGATTAACTTTGACATAGAAAATTTTTAATCGCTTGTCAAATCATATCTTCTATGAAAAACATGCTTACATGTGCTATTTGTCTCTTACAGTTTATGAGGTATTTGCATTTGCAATTTCAACTACCTCAATTTTTCATGATCATGGTTCAATTTTTTCTATATATAGCCCAACATTTCTAACCGATTTAGCTTTTTATTTCTGTATTTAGTTGGAAAACAAAATTATCCTTCGAATAAAAAAAACTGAAGCTGATGTCTTTTAGGAGTCAAAAAATAAACGATTTTTAATTTGCAAATTTCAAAAATTAAGATTTTTTTTTTTTTTTTGCCGAAAAATTGTCTACACTTTTTTTTCTAAAGCAAAATTTTTCTTAAGGACATATAATGATTTTATACTTTTCTAAAAGGTAACGCCACGGAGATGATTCCAAAATTACTAAAAATAAATCTTTGAAGCCGATTATTCGCAAAGTAGATAGCCCTTTTCCTCTTCGCATATTATCAATGTGTGTTATATAATATTCAGATAATCCTTTTTGTTTATCAAAAATTAAAGGCGAGATATAAATCAAAAAATACAAAAAACCAAATTTGGTGTTTAGCAGGATCATCTTCAAAGTCTAGAACTGTAAAATAATAGCTGTGGATACCAAAAAGAACGGAAATGTATTCTTAATTCAAATTTTTTTTAATAAATGTAAAAATAAATGTAAACTAAAAAAATGCAGATAGCCTATTTTAATTAAACAATTTATATGTTTTGTAGATAGCTCAAAAAAAGTGCAAAATATGTATCAGAATTATTTTTTCTTATTAAAACTTATCCACTGATAAAGTGTTTGACCTGAAAAAAAATTTTGGAAAACTGCAGATAGCTCAATATATAATTTATGAGGTCCCATACGAAAATTATAGAAATAACAAATGGAATGTCAAACTTATCTATATCATTGACAAAAATAAAAATTTTAAAAATTAAAATAAGGACTGCGGACGAAAAAAGTCCGTGCTTACTCTCAGGCTTATAACTTTTAATGTAGTGAAAAGAAATACAAGGGCGGATCAATAAGTCCGCGACTTTTGGAACTTCCCACGTAGTTATATGAAATGCAACACCATTCCCATCAAGTACCACCTGTTAATAGACTACTGTCAAATTTTGAGCAAGTGTCGTCATTTACTTTGCGTTTAACAGCTGCTCAATCAAACCAAGGAAAAGCTCGATAAATACTATGGGGACTCTGCACCATCGATTTCAATGGTAAAAAAGTGGTTTACTGACTTTCGTTGTGGTCGCACAAGTACAAATGACGTTGAACGTTCTGGACGGCCAATTGAGGTCAGTACACCCGAAAATGTCGAAAAAATCCACGATATGGTGTTGGCCGACCGAAGAGTAAAAGTGCATGAGATTGTTGATGCCATAGGCATTTCATGTGGCGGTGTAATTTCGATTTTAAATGATCAGCTGGGTTTAAGAAAGTTGTCTGCAAGATGGGTGCCGCGTTTGCTCTCGATTGACCATAAACGTAAACGTGTGACAATTTAAAAGGATTGTTTGCAGTTGCTTAACAGCAATCCGAATAAGTTTTTGCGGCGTTTTGTAACTGTGGAAGAAACATGGATCCATTACTGTAGTCCGGAAACCAAGCAGCAGTCTAAATAATAGGTTTCTCTGGATGAACCTGCACCGAAGAAGGCCAAGGTAAGTTTGTCGACAACAGTTTTTTGGAATGGACGCGGGATAATCCACATCGATTACCTTCAAAAGGGAAAATCAATAAACGGCGAATATTATGCCAACTTATTAGAACGATTTAATGAGGATTTAAAAAGAAAACGACCCCTTATGGCCAAGAAAAATGTTCTTTTTCATCAAGATAATGCTCGGGTGCATACGTGTACAGTCTCAATGGCAAAACTCTATGAATTGTTCTACTAATTATAGCTCGTCCGCCATATTCTCCGGATTTAGCCCCTAGTGACTACTTCCTATTTTCAAACCTAAAGAAATGGCTCGGTGGAAAGAGATTCAGCTCCAACGATGAAATTATTGGCCAAACAAATGCCTATTTTAAGAACCTTGAAAAATCCTATTTTTTTGGAAGGGATACAAAAACTGGAAAGACTTTGGACTAAGTGTATTGAGTTAAAAGGAGATTATGTTGAAATATAAATTTTTGTTTTGCAAAAAAAACTGTGTTTCATTCAAAAAGTCACGGACTTATTGATCCGCCCTCATAATTCCATATGCCGTATGCTAAATTTTATTGTGATAGCAAAACTAGTTTTTCTTAAAGTGGAAATTGAACAAAGAATGATGAAGAATGAAAACCCACATCGGTTTTATAAAATAATTGTTAGGGAGGCAGGTGTATCACGATATACAGTTTCTCGTGTCATAAAAATATATAAAGAGGTAATGACCACTGAAAGGAAACGTGGTGATGGAAGAAAAATTGGATTTTCAGACTGTTGGACCACAGACAAAATAAAAAGATTTTTAAGAGAAAATCCCAGCAGCTCTAGAATAAAAGTGTCCCAAAAAGTTAATAGCTAAAAATCTTTTGTCAGCAAAGTTAAAAAAAAATCTGGCCTTAAGACGTACAAGGTACAAAAAGTTCCCGATAGGATAGAAAAAAGTATTTGGAGGCAAAAGAGAGAGCAAACATTGTCCAGAGGATTTTTTTCAGAATTATGATTGCTGCATAATGGACGATAAAGTGTACGTGTTTTTGCAACTTCCTGGCCAGGAATTCTATGTCGCAGATGCTAAAGGCAATAGGCAGAAAAATATCGTGAACAAAAAAAAATCAAAATTTACAAGAAAGTTTTTGGTTTAGAAACATACTTGAATGAGCGCCTTCGGAAAAGACTTCTTCCTTTTCTAAGAAAACACAATATGTCGGCATTTTTTCTATTTACAGCAACAAAGTGATGGAGTGCTATAAAACAAATGGTACTACGTTTGTTTCGAAAGAGTCTAATCCACCAACTTGTACAGAACTCCGCCCACTTGAAAGGAATTGGGCCCTAGTAAAAAAACATTTAAAGGACTTTAAAATCTCAGCAAAAAATAAACGGGATTTAAAAAAAGTGGATTTATTCCAGCAAAAAGTAACCGAAAACACAATAAAAGTTTTAATGGAGGGAATTTCGGAAAACCAATTAGAAATAATTTATTCTTTTAAATTTAGAACTTGAACAAAACAGTCATTAATAAAAATATTTTTTTTTTTTTTACAAAAAAATTGCACTTTGGTTTAGTTTTTATAACCAAATTTGTATGCACAGACTTTTCCGTGTGCAGCTCTTATATGGGCCTGGATGAAACTGACTTTAATCTCTAATAAGTTTTGTGGTAATACTATTTTAAGCAAACGAATTAGATATCTGAACTCATAAGACTTGAAACTAATAGAATTTTAGCACCACAGATTTCATTTTATAATCTTGATTATTGCTCAATGATCAAAAACTTAGAAAAAGGGCTTAAAATTATTTAACTTTTCCCATTCTTCTACATTTTTTGATATCGCGTTTATACTTTTTAATCTCATTCGATCTTATATAAACAAATCGGACTTTGTGGATAAATTCTACACATACATGGATGTTGTGCAGACTTTCCAAAAGTTACATCAAGTTTTGATGAAAAAATTTTTTAATTTTTACAATTTTTTGTTTTTAAAAGCGGGGTCCGTGCGCCCCTCAGCAGAATAAAAATTTTGATTGATACTTAATACTTGTTGTAATTATGTTACATCTCGTTGATGTGCCTGAAATAGTTAACGCAGTAGATAGTCAGTTTTTCGCTAGGCACATTCACAGTTTCATATAGAATAGCATGGATTACTAAGTGAACTTAATTTTTTGTTATTTTACACAACAAAATCAAAAGAGCATTAAAAATTAATTTAATAAAAAAATTGTATGGACTTTTTGAAAATTATACAAAGTTTGCACTTTTTTTTTTTGTAATTTTAAATAGCAACTTTTAATTTTTAAAAATTTTGGATATATAGATATAAGTACGGCGATACATACAATTGATCGACACCATAAATTTAAGTCGAATGTCATTGAGAGTTGAAAACGGGACACTTTTGTCGAAACAGATTTTGCTAAGTCACATAGCAAGGACAGCACCATAATTGACATAATTTATGGAGTTTGTAATACTTAACGCATCAAAAAATTTTGAAAGTTAAAAATTTTATGGAACAAACAAAATATACTTGGATTAGAAAAGGATCACAATATTAAACAATTTGTAATAAAATTTAATAATATATTTTCGTAAAATATATGGAGAAATAACTTAGATTCGAACCTCGTTTTTCGCAAAATTTTTAAAAAATAGCGATTTTTAGTATAATTTTTTTTTACTAGGAAACCCTAACATATTGAAAATATCACAATATATGATTTATGGTTCATAAATTTTATTAGAATAACTCAGTAGGTTTTGATATTGTGTGTAATTTTTACAAAAAATAAAATAAAATTCCAGTTTGTAAAAATTGTTATATGTACAACTTAAAAGTGATTAACGTGAACTGATTCTATATGAATTCGTGTCGCTTTTTAATTATACGAATGGATTTTAATGTTTATGACATAAAGTGACTCGAATTCATGTTTTTAAGGCCTAAAATCAGAAAATTTTGACAATGGCCCATATATCATCGCAGTGCTTACGAAAAGTCTTATGTGTAATTTTTCAACAAAATATTTTAAAAATAAATGTTTTTTTTTCGCTTTCCTGAAAGGTTGTTTTTTAACACATATTACTGTTCGTCAGCGTACCGTAATTAAAACTTCGTATAAGTAAAAAACTTTTTTTTTCTTCTTACAATTTATTTTTCACCAAACCCCACTGTGTTTCCTTTAATAGTTACACAAAATTTGTAGCAGATTTTCTCACGCACACACTATAAATTGTAATAGATTAAAAACAAAATATACCATATAACGGCACTTGCATACAATACATTGGGAAATATTTAAAGCTACAACTAAATGACAACAATAAGAAAAATCAAATTGGTCTACAAACATTTGCAATATACAAATAAATACTAGTACAATACAGTCCTTAAAACACCTTCAGGGCTCCACTAAACGATAAAATAAATAGAAAAAAATACTCGTACAATAAATATGAGTAAAAGAGGAAAAATCACCCTTAAGGCTTTTAAATACAAATAAATGCTAAAATACTCGTACAATGAAAGAGATAAAGAAGAAAAAGCGCACATAGTAGATGATGATAATAAAAAATAAATAAGTAAACATAGAAAAAGCAAATCAAAGAAAGTATAAAACATAAGGACCACAATTTAACAACAGCAACAAAAAAAGGGGAGAAATAGTAATAACGAAGCAAGAACATCAACAACAACAACATTGAAATCAAGAAATCAAAAAAATCTGAAACAGAAAAATTGTAAAACAACCACCCACCCAACAACAAATATTGATGTACTTATGTCTACATATAGTATTTGTGTGTTTATGCGAAGGGTCTTAGTGTATGTCTACTAGTTACAATTATTGTCTATGTTATAAAGACAATACAAATATGAACTAACTAGTTAAGCAAGAGTATGATGAAGATGTAGAGCAAAAAAATGACAGAAGTGAACAAAAAAAAAAGGAAAATAAAGCAGCACGCGCTCAGGAGGTGAAATACTCTCTGGCAACGCATGTATACGTGTTACCACTACACTGACACTAGAAAAGCACAACAAACCGTAAAGCATCGCGTAAAGGACAATTGTACATACCCTTCAAACATTAGGAAGATAAATTTATTGCCAATAGTCCAGATGTCACATTTTAGTGACTTCTCGATGATTGTCGGAAGATTGTTAGAAATTTACAAAAACAAAACATATTACCATTGCTCATTAGTCGCTTTTTAGCAACTTCTAAATGATTGTTAAAAGTCTGTACGGTATTTATAGACATTTATATTCCCTAGGTACACTTTGTGGTCTCTTCTAGTAGATAATATGATGATAGTTCAAATTTAACAAAAAAAGAAAAATATATTACTATTGCGCATTAATCTTCTTGGCGAGTGTTATTAAGATTATCAGTTTTTTATGAAAAGAAAACAACACAACAGAGAAGCAGGTAAAATCATGAACTTCAGTAATAATTTAACTTAGGTAAAATTTGGCTGCAATATTAAATATGAGAAGAAAAATGTTTTTGATAATTAATTTTTTTTTTATAGTTTATTAAAATAATATTTTGTGAACAATAAACAAAGAATACTTGTAAAAATAAGTTAGTATTATTAAACATAGAAAACAAGTAAAAGTCCAACTTGCTCTCAAAAAAAAAACCTAACTCAGCTGTCAAAAAATTTAATTCTTTGTATGTCTTAGCAGAATTTTCTGCAAAACTAATTAATACGTGTGAAGAGAATATTTTTTTATTTTTTTTCTTTGCTGAGCAAATTAAAGAGTTGGACTTCTAGTCGTTTTCTATATTATTAAACTTTAACTCTACGTCTACACGAATACATTTTCATTTCTTAACATTGGAAATAACGACGGCAGAATAGCGGAAAAACAATTTTATTTCCAACTTTGTGTTAAGGGATGGAGAAAACTTACATAAAAAATTTATATGTTAATTTTTTTTTTTTTTTATCAAAAATTTTAATTTTTTTCGAATTTTTATTCTTTATTTGTCTTTTCAAAACAAAATTAATTATTTTGTACTTTTGTTTTTGTTAAAAAGGGCAAAATTTTAAAAAATAACAATAAATTTGACAGCTTATATTAAACATTATTGCTCAGCTTTGTGTTTATTGCACAATAGACTGTTTATTAGTCCACACGTAACAGTTTAAAGAGAGCGATAGAATTTGATAATTGCCAACATAAAAATGTCTACATGTGGACTAGGGGTAACTTGGTAATATCGGACTAACTCAAACAACTATTTGTATATTTGTCGCATTTTTGCACAAAAGGTAATCTGTTATTCTCTAAAAGGTACCGAAATTAACCACAAGTTTCTCATGAGGATTTTATTTGGATTTGCCTATATACAAAATTAATTTATGTTTTTTATTTTCTTATTTATTATGTTTGAAATGCAAATAATTTCGAAATATTAAAAAAGAACTTCGCTTTTAGTTATAAATACAAAAATAGTAAAAGTGCAAAATTATACTCTAGAATATACTACGACAACACTTCTATGACCATTGTCCGTGTGTCGTTCAGAAGACTAATTTACGGCACTTCTAGAAGTGCCTTCTTTGACTCGACGGAAGATGATTTTTGTGATACTTTGGAAATAGTTTTGGCGATGAATTTCAACTTCTGGAAGACTCTTCTTAGTGACTTTTGCAATAGAAAATGTTTGCAGGGTACACTCACATGCACACACAGATATTTGAATGGACGTTTATATTAAAGGACAGACTGGAATATACAGAAATAAACACCACAAATGTACGTCCATATAAATCGATGTATACGAGTTTATTGGTATGGATGAATGTTTGTTTGTATGTTCGTTTGATGGTGTTAACAATACAGGCGCATAAAGTAAAATTCGATTTATGACCAACACATGGAAGCAAACAACAAACATTCAGAGTAAGTACACACAGTAATAGAGAAAGAGAGCGAGTTAAAAATATACATATATCATATGAAACAGTATTGGAATAGTATAAAATCATTTGCTATTTTAGTTAAAATGATAGAATTGAACTACTATGAACCTACATATGTTCAATATGTACAATATAGCTCTTATGTAGCGTATTCCAGAAAATAGTAAATATTTTATTAAAAACTAATAAAAATTGATTTAATAAAATCAAAATTCTAAAGAGATTGACCATATGTTTCATATTTATAAGCCTAATTGTATGCACTAAATTTTTCATGCGAAGTCCTTAATAAGAATTAGAAAAGGAGACTTTTTTATCATTGTAATAATGTTAAAAATTGATTAAAAATGCTCATAATTTAAAATAACATAACTTTTTTGTTTTAAGTCTGTTGCAATAAATTGTATACTGCTTTAAAGACCATACGTTGTATTTTTTCACTAAATAAATTCATTTTTCACACAAAACCAGAAAATAAGTAATTTCTTTAATTTTTAGCATATTAAAGAAATGCTTGATTCATTACTATATAAAATTTTTAGCCATCAATAACTTTTAAGTTCCACATAGTTTCGCAAAAAATTTTACCATCGTGTGTAACAGCTACATCCCATTTATTAAATAAGGTAATAAAACTTTGACCCAATTTGCCCTCCTCGAAGTAGTGTTAAATCAAAGTTATGCCTTTATGTTGCTAAAGTCATAAGTCATAATCAAAAGCTATTCTGATCTTTTTTTCTAATTGCATTATTTTTGGGAACGGATTTTGCGTTTCCATTTTAAAATTATTATATAAATATTATATAAATATATCGGTATTTAAATTTTCTAAATATATAAAATATTTGTTGAGTCAAATATCATCTTAATATGTATTTACTCTTATGTGAGATCTATTTATGCACTTTAAGGAAATTTTCAAAGGTGGTCCTTATGTGGAAACTACACTTAAAAAAAAAAATATGTGAGTAAATTTAATTTAAACAAGTTTGCAATCGTAAATTGTCTTGTTGTCTCTATTAGACAGTACCAAAGCAGAGTTTGTGGATTATAATTAGACACCAGTAGAATAGAATATGTATTTTTTGTGTCGCTACACACTTCATCAGCATTCGTGATATCTTATCCACTTTGGTTTCATTGAAACATAAACACAACTGAAAAATCATTTTGAACAAATACAATTTCATTTAAAAGAAACGTACCTCTTACACTTCACATGAAATAACGGAGTTTATTATTTATTTTTTAAAGTTGATTTTTGAACTAACAAGTTTTGTACACAGAAAAAAAGTTTGTGCATAAATATAAGAATTTACTTTCATTGATTTTAGTTTATAATATTTAAGTATAATGTCTTAAATATTAATACTTTTTTACATTTTTTGAAATGAATCAAAAGTCAAGAAAACTTGAAATAAATTGTTTAAATTTTCATTTATATTTTCAATTTGTAAAATAATGTTTGAAATTTTCTTTGGAAAATTTTAAGTTTTTAATGATTTTTAGCTACATTATAGGAATAGAAGAGAAGCACGTTTTATCAAAATGATGTGCTGCAGAATGCGAGCGAAATTATGAAAATTTCTAAACATTATTTTTTTACAGATTTTCCTTGGAATTTTGCCATTTTAAGACTTTTTTTGTTGTTATTTTCATGTATAACTCTTTTCATTTACCATTTGCAATCTAATCTAATAAAACTAAGCCAAAGATTTAACAAATCTTTTACAAAATTACTAAAATTTTCATTAAGAACAATTTAATAATATCTATGAGCAAAATTTTATTTTTTATGAAAAAAGTTTGAGAAAAAAAATGTCATGTTCGATTTTTAATATTTTCAAATATATGAATTTTTTTCTGTGTATTTTCATTTACCATTTGCAATCAAATTTAATAAAACTAAATCAAAGATTTAACAAAATTATTGCAAATTTCCTAAAATTTTTATTATGAACAATTTAATAATATCAATGAACAAAATTTTATTTTTTATGAAGATAGTTTTGGAAAAAGTCAAATTCGTAATATTTATGAACAAAATTTTCAAATTTATGTATTTTTTTCTCTGTGTATGTACTTGAAAATGCAAACTCAAGGTTAGTATACCTTCGAAATGTAAATATTTTAATAAATTCAGTTATGTAGGTTATGTATCGATACAGAGAAGGGGCATGTGAAAAATATGCACAAAAAAAACATTTTTAAATTTCTCAAAAATTATCCATTTTTGGTAATTTATCTATTAGAAACTGCACAAGATTTTCAGCATAAGTGGTGAAGAGACCGCTCTGATGTTGATAAAAGTACTGTAGAAAAAGTAATGAGTGGTGATAAGAAAATGGTCCGAAAATTGTATGAAGGCAAATCAGAATAATATAATTTTTATTTTATCATTAATGTAAATATATTAAATGTAGACCTTATTTTATGACAAAAATTTTTTTTTGTGGACAGGCCTTATTTATGAAATCTAATTTTTACATAAAAAGTGGACGTGGCAGATATTATATACGTCCATTTTTCTTAAAAATTTTAAAGAATCAGCAAGCATATATACCAATTTGTAATTCTTTATCATTAATTTTTTACTTTTGTCACTATAGATTCCCAATAAACCATAAAACGGTATGATAACGAAAACGATATCATATTGGGTACCGATTATAATATTATATTGTATTACAGAAAACGATATCATTGTGATAAAATGAAATTTCGAAATATTTATTTCCAATAAAATAAAACACATAAACATTTGAAAAAAAAAACTTCAGAATAAAAATATAAAAATTTAAAAAAAAATTGCAGCAAACAAAAACAAGTTGGGAATCAAATACAAAAGAATCATTTTTTAACGGCTTTCTTAATACTAAAACCAAACTACCAACCAATTACATATCTAGAATTATGAAAACTTATGTATGTTGATTTTTATATATTTTATATTTGTTTATATTATATTTTTATTTAGGTCGTTTATTACTATATTTAGTTTATTTAAACGCAAAAAACATAATTTTGGGTTTTAAATTAATTAGTTCGTAAAAACTATCGTTTTAGATTCGAACACGATTATCACTAGTGATAATTTTTATCACCTAGATGATATCGTTTCGAAATCGTTATAATATCGTTTGGTTTATTGGGTAGGACAAATGTAACAGTATGCGCTGGTAGGGAATTGTTTGAGTATTTTTTCCTGTATACAGCTTATCAATGCTCATCGTCTGAATGCTCTTAATCGCAAGTCGCAGTTTCTTGGGACACTTTATTATGGGTTCATATATGAACGAAAAATTTTCGAAACTGTTTGCAACCGACTTGAATTTATATATATATATATATATATATATATATATATTTTTTTTTTTTTTTTTTAATGGAATGAATGATCGATTAATTTTATTTTTTTTTTCCTATAATATTTTAAATTCAAACCATTAACAAGTCGGGAAATTTGTACACTAATTTTCGTATTAATTTTTGGTAAAAAGTTATGCTGCAATGAAAAATGATTCCAAAAATTGACAATTCTTTAGAATGTTGCAGTTTTTTATAAAATTTTTGCTCGCATAAAAAAAATTAAATTTTAAGAACAGACTTTGAAAAATAAATTTATGGAATAACTTCATTATAGATATTTTAGAAACGTATGCGACTAATAATCACAAGAAATGAAGCATGGATGCTTATAAGGCATCGGTAGAAAACTGATTATGGCTCTCAAGAAATCATTTAAAGTGCATAAGTTTTATATAAATGCCAACATAACAATAATATTTGGTGCCAATAAGTTTTATAGGAGTAGAAAATCTAGTGCAAAGTTTTATTACTTTCGGTCCCTTGTTCATCATTGCACCCATACAAGACCTATTATCGAGAACCCAGCGCATAATAAATGCCATATAAATGATAATATCACGATAATATTACATATACATATGTTTTACAGAAATATAAATTACTCCATCAAATTTTATAATAACAGGTAGACAATTGACCATAGGTCCCATGAAAGACCCACTCTAAACATTTTAAATATTCATGGTGTAGTGTAACAAATAATCGAACTTGACTAACTACACGTTATTTACTTGTTTTTCCAAATAAATTTGCTGAAGTTATGAACAAAATCACATTAATTATTTAAATAATGAATATATGCCCTTTTACTTGTACTTAGTTTGATGTGTTAAAACTCTCATGATAATAAATATTTTTGCAACATGTATATGTTATTTCAATAATAGATTTATTTATTCAAAAACACCTAAAAATCCAAATAAAAATTATTATGAAAAAATAAAAATTTCATAAAATCGTATCTAAAACCTTTTTTTTTGGTGAAATTGATGGATTTTTTAAATTATTTTTGTATGAATAAGAGAAAAGTTTCGCATATTTTGCATCCAATTATTATTTATATAATTTGCCATTAGTGACGTTTTCTTTTTACTATTTTTCAAATACATGCAGAGAAAAATATAGTTGTAGTGACCATAAACTAAGAGCAACATATAGCAACAGTTAAAAATATATGATTATATATATATATATATCTTATCATATTTCGTCTGATTTTATAGTTTGGATTTTTTTTATTATTATGCCATCTGACTACATTATTATCCCATTCTTTGAGATTATGAAATCATTTTATTATATTATTATTATTCCATCTTATCGTATTATCCAATCTGATCATATTATATAATTCCATTTTATGATATTATTATATAAAAAATGAAATATATTAATTCAAAATTATTATTTTTATAAATTTTTTATTATATATTTTTTATTATATATATATATATATTATTTGTTCATTAATGATTTTATTTATTTCTACCATCATACATATGTTGTACAAGATATTTTTTATTAACTAAACCCTTTAATAATAGTTATCAAATATAACAAAACTTTGTTTACTTATATTAATTCATGTATAAACTAAATGAGAATTTTGACGAAGGTGGAAAACAAATGTTAAAAACCAAATACGAGTATAATGAATAACAGATAAGTTATTGAATACAGTTATTGAATTTTTCAACCATATTTGTAAAAAGCATATTTATTTGCAAGATTTTATTGTTATGGGAATAATAATATTAATATGATTTAAAAACAAAATATGATTTAAGAAGAAAGAAAAAATTGGTTATATAATATAATGATACTTTTTATATTAATAAAATTTTGTTTCTGGTAAAGATATTTAAAAATATAAAATTTTTGTAGTCAACTATATTAAAATTTTTATTGAATATAAACATTAAATGATAAAACTGAATCAAAAGCATTATTACCATAAACATAACATTGTTAAAATAAATGAAAATTATCAACGAGAATATAATACTGTTGTAGTGACAATGCCGTAACCAAGTTTTTTCTCTGCGTGTACCCCGATCAAAGTTAGCACCATTTTCATACTGAAAATGACTGATTTTATCAAGAAAATTTGTCATTTAGTGTATTAATTTTCAAGCCAGAAAGTGTCGTAAAGTCCATGAACATTAGGATATTGGACGTAGCCAGTTTTTCGTAAAGATTTGGGTATTTTTTTCACTTTTTTCGCAAAATTTATATTTTTTATATTTGGAAATTTTTCATTTCTTTTGGGTGATTTTTCGTTTGAGCGATTTTACTATATTTATTTTCGGCGATTTTGAATTGGGTAATTTTCTGGCAGGGAAATTTTTAAAACTGATTTATAATGTCCTAAAGAAGGCCTATTACGTACGCTATGCCATTTCTCGAGTGAATTTTTACAGTACAAGAAGGTAATAATACAAGTTTCTTATAAATTTTTATATATTAAAAAAAAATACATCTATTACATTATTTCAATTCTCTGCACACGCGGCGAATATATATTCGAAATAAAACAAGTATTTAATAGAGGACTAAGAGAAGATACCGTCATCATCACCATCAACAAAAACGGCTATAACATATACGCTACAATTATATTAAGGAAAATCTAGCAAGCAGCATATACAAAGGGAAAAGGGGACGATGGATAAAAAGAGTGTTATAAATGCGAAGTAGTGACGAAAAGAAAAAGGGGAATAACGGGGTTTAGCAAAAACCATAAGAAACACAGCAGGAATGTTAGCTAAAGCTGACTGACTATAATGTTGTACTTGTTCTTGTATACATAACATAAATGTATTTGGTAGATGCATGTGTTCATGGGTGCGTGTATGTACTTGTGGCGAAATGGCAAGAGAAGGGCGAATCCTGTGACTATGGTTATGCTTGATATTTCTACGATGTTGTTGTTATTACTGTATGGCGACTGAGACAACTACAACAGCAAACTACGACGACAACGACGAAAGCCATCATGAGGAGGATACGAAATGGGTGGCAAATAAACTTTCGCATACTGACAGCAACTTTCAAACCAACCATAAATAAAAAACTTTTTCATTCCGACGACTGCGAAAACGGCGAATGACACGAAATACCGAAAGAAAAAATTCACGGTGACTGTGTATGGAAAATATACCATAAAGAAAAAAATTCTTTATTTTACAAAAAATATATAGAAATTTTTATTATTAAATTGTAATAAAAATATAGAAATTAATACAAATAAAAAATTTTAAAAATAAATAACAACAAAGTGGAAATGTAACAACTAAAATAAATTAAAATATAAATCAAAATTTCATTTAGAGGAAAGGTGAAGTAGTGTTTTATTTAAAAAAAATATATATTTTTTGGTATCATCTTGAGTGTATTCTATGTCTAAGATGGCAAGAAAAAAATACAAAAGGCTGCGTGGAATTTGCAATTTGTAAAGAATTCTAGGGAAAAAATCTATAAATTTTAAAAAGAATTTATAATAAATTAAAAAAGTTTAACAAATTCTGTGAAAATTTCCAAAGAAAACAAAAATTTATTAGATACAACTTCCGGCTAACGGAAATGGGCGTTGGATTAACTCCCCAAGGAGTCGCCAATTTTATGGAATACCAAAAAATTTATGAACAATTTTGTTTAAACATAAAAGTAAAGAGAAATTTAAATTAATAAAACAAATAAGAATTTATAAATATTTAATATATTTTTTTTAATATGAAAAAAGACAAGTTTTTTTAATGGGAGTGTTCCAAAAGTGTAGAAGAAGAAAAAAATCCAACACAGGACGACAAAGAAATTTTGCACACACACACACACACAAATACACACTCACATACATACGTATACATCTATAAAACAGAGTCGCGTTAAGCCATGTCGCGGATCGAAACGTCGCGGGTGTACATAGAGAATGGAAAAAGAGTATAAAAAGTAAACGCAATCAATTACACAAAAAAATTGAAAAAATTGCACAACAACAAAATAAAGGAAAGGAATAAGTGTACTTACTACAAATACACTGACACACACGGACACTTTAATACACTCACCGTTTGTGAGAAAGTGAGTGAATATCCAAAATAACCGTTAGTTTTTACTCTGAAAAAAAAAACACAACAAAAACCAAAATAAACGGCAAAATAAAATGAAAAATATCATAAAGAAAAAAGAATCACACACACATACACTTCAAACAAAAACTACATACGGAATGTCAAAAAAAAAAAGATTGAACAAAGAGCAAGTAACGAAATGAAGAAGAAAAAATAATAACAACAAACAACTAAATAAAAAGAAAAACAAAAAACAAAAAATTCAATAAATTCTCATAAATCTCCACAAACAAAATAATACATAAAAAGCTACTTAATTAAGAGAATGAAAGTGTGAATCTATATGTGAGAAAGAGAGAAAGTAAGAGAGTATTTGTGCAGTAAAAAGAAAAAAACAGCCCCCCAGTTTTCCGCAAAAAAAAAATATATAACAACAAATATAATAAATATAATAATTCAAGAATGTGTGCAAGTGTTTCGGTGGGTGAGTGTGTGTGTTGTAATACAAACAAGGATATAAAAGAAAATTTATAATTTTTGTTTTCTCTGATTTAAGAAAAAATCTATGAAAACAAAAACCACCAAAAATGAGAATGAGAAAATATAAAATAATAAAATAAAGTGAAAATGAAATAAGTAATAAAAAATAATATAATTGAAGAGAAAAATAACAATAAAACGAAAAGGAAAATTTTTTGTATGAAGGAATAATAATAACAACAACCATTAAAACAAAGAATATAAATAACAAAAAATAAATAGTAATAACGAAAAAAATAAAAATAATAAAATATAATAAACACATACACATTTAAGTGGATCATTTGTATATTTATACGTTCATATTTATAGTTTTTCCTACAAAAAACAATACAAAGTTAATGTACCATTGAAATTTTGTTAAATTTACTTTGTCATTTACTTTTCTACACCCTCAAACAAACACACAAAAACAATTTTTCATGCAAGCTTATGATTGTGGTTGTAGTAAAAGCTGTTCAAAACTCAAAAAAAGAAAAATCAGTTTATTTGAATTTTCTTTCCATATTGTTTGTGGTTTTTAACGATTTTTTTTTTTTTTTTTTTTTGTATTAAAATTTCTATCGAAATATATATAAGTATATTTAAAATGTTATTAAGCTTTGGCTACTTCAAGTTTAGGAACATATGTTGGCTAAATTGAGCATATTTATTTGACTGTAAGAAATATTAAAAATTCGTAAAGTTTAAAATACACTTCATTACACCGTTTAACAGCATTTTTCACAAGTTAACCAAACCACCATATACATTAAGGTGGCCCCAAAATAAAAAGTAAACAAATACACTTCTTAGTATTTCACTAAAACTTAACTTTTTTCGTTATTTGTTAATAGAAGTATGAAATATTATATACCATTAGAAAGCTTAGAAAACACGCGTGCTTTGGTCCTAATTTTGTTTCATTTCTCCGCATATAGACTTTTTTATAAGAAGAAAAATATGTTTCGAAAAAATCGAATAAAATTCAAGCAACTTCGAATTTAAAAACACGGGAAAAAACCGTTTCGGTATAACTAGTAGATGATTATATTGTACTATTTTGGTCCTATTGTTTTAAATATTTATATGAAAAGAATTCAAATATCCAATTTTTTTTTTTTTTAATTGCAAAATTTCGAACTCATTTGGCCTGCTTCAAAATCTTTGTTGTGTCATTGAATGCGCATCTTAAAGACCTTCCATACGATACCAAATTTTAATATTGTTCCTTTGGCAGAAATATGAAAAAAATCATAAAAACCCGAAAAAATTACCTCTCTAACATCGTTAGCGTATTTTCTATACAAACGGAGCCACCCTAATATACATATGAAAGTAGAGGCCATAAGAAATAACTAAAAGTTCAACTCTTTTAATTCGCCCGACAAAAAAATTACTACCTTCACACTTATAAATTAGTGCTGAAGAAAATTCTACTAACACATACAAAGAGTTCGGGTTTTTTTTTTTTTTTTTGACAGCAAGGTTTTTTTTAGAGCAAGTTGAACCTCTAGTTGTTTTCTATTTTATGATAGGACTACGTACTCAGTTTTTCATTTTTTATTCAAATAAAAAGGACTGAAAGTTCAAAATTAATATTTTTTTTTTTTTATGAGCTGTATATACGATAGATTTCATTAAGATCGGTAGAAAACTGACTATGGCTTTTATATAAGCCCATCTTCCTTAAATCTCCTTTAAGTACATAAGTCCAATATAATTGCTAGCATAACGACTAGAATAAGTTTTATATGGATAGAAAACATAGAAAAAAAGTTTTATCACAGTCGGTCCATAATTGATCATAGCTCCCATATAAAACCTACTTTTTTTAATCAAGCGCATAATAAATGCAATTTAAATGGTAATATCACGATATTATTACATATACATATGTTTTATAAAAATATAATTTACACCACAAGTGTCATAATAGCCGTTCGACAATTGGTCATAGGTTCCATGAAAGACCTCCTCTACAAATATTAAAAACTCATGGTGTAGGGTATCAAATAAACGACTTTGACCGACATGTTTTTACTTTTTTTTCGAAAAAAATTTGCTGAAATTATAAAAAAAATCACATCAAAAGATCATCTCATTATATTATTTAAATTATGGATATACGCCCTTTTACTTGTTCGTATATTGATATGGGTAAATATGACATAAATTTTAGATGTCTTCTTCCATCCTGAAGTATATGTATCAGTATAATACTGGATTGTGCTCTATTTATTCAAAAACATCTAAATGTCAAAAAAAGAAATTAGTATGAATAAATAAAAATTCCATAAAATCGTGTCTTTAAAGTCATTTTTTCGGTGAAGTTGACAAATTTTTTAAATTATTTTTATATCAGTAGATGTAATTTTGTTGCTAAAACAATGTTATACAATAAAACGTATTTTGATAGAAAATGTTTAAGAAAATGATAGAAAATGTTTAAGAAATTTCAGCAAAATGTTTTGTTTTAACCCTTCGGGCTTTTATAATATCAAAGATTTCCTTCAAATATTTTATTCCTAAACAAATTATTCTGAAATTAAATTAATTTTAAAAATGTCCTGTCAAAAGTGAATTCAAATAGGTGACCCCACTTAATAAGCTGATTATTTTTTTAGTACTCAGAAGTTAATGAATTCGACGAATTGTTGTTTTTGTGGAACTACTGACACCTGTTTCATTTCGCCATGATCCTGGCAGTGTTTATGTAAATTTTGTTTTCGATATATATGCTGTAATTATTTAATCTTTTTTTTTTTTTTTTTTTTGAAAAGGTTTGAAATAGGTTCAATATTTTACTTATCTCCTTTTCAATTGTTTCCCAACAATATGCTTAAGTGACCAGAATTATCTTGAATATTCAAATATTTGTATGAAATTCGAGGTACATAGGATTTTTTTCGGCAATAGACATACTTACTAACAAATTTCAAGAATTTGGTAGCATAACTGACCACAGTTTTCATATGAGGACCCTTCCAGAAAATTATTTAAACGTGTATAAATGCCATGAAAATGTTAGTATCGAAATAAAATTTAACATGATTATTTTTTACTTGAATATAAATCATGCTATCAAAGATCGGCCTTCAATTGACCATATCTCCAATACAACACCAATTTCAGAATGTCACTTTAACACGCATAAATTGAATATAAGTAAGAATAGTTTGTGATTTTATTTGCAACAATTAAGATTTATATAGCTATAAATCGCACTACCGAATTTCAAGAGGATCGATAATTGAACATAGTTTCCATATAAGATCTACTCCAGAAAATCACAAATTTCATATGAAAGCCAGTAGGGTATAACATGGTCACGCTTGACTAACTACACTTTTTCTTCATGCCAATTATTCATAAAATAAAGTTAAATAAAGTATAAAAATCATAGCTTATTGTACTTTCAGAGATTGAAAGTAATGAATTTTTAATTAAACAAATTTTCATAATTTCATAAATACAAACAATTTATTCAGTATGTAATTGTTCAAAAATTGTATAAATATTTAATAGAAATTTAAAAATTTCCAAAAAGATTTTGGTAGAAAATTCAAAGCAGTGAGTATTTGCAAAATATTATAAAGCTTAAAGAAAAGCATATTTTTTGGTCTCATGAAAAAAAACATAATAGAAATAAAGAACTTCGGTCAAATTCAGTCAAAATTTTCAATTTTTTTTATCGCTTTCAAATTTATAATAGAATTTCTTAAGGTCCTCAAAATACACATTTCTTTGTTCTAATTGTAATAGTTGGAGCTAAATTTCTTCCCACCGAATAATTTCTGTAAATTTAAAATTAGAAAGTCACTAGGAGATAAATTCGTAGCTTAATTCAGAATTTTCTTTTTCAAAAATTGTCATTGTGAACTAATACGACACCCATTTTGCGTCCAGTTTTTTTTTTATAAACTCAACTGATCTTTTAAAACTGAAATCATCTCAAGCGCTATATTTTAAGGTATTGTGGCTTGTGAAGATCATTAAATCAATTTTCTAGCATTGAAATTTATGCTGCAAAATTCTCATAGTACTCCGAAAGTTTTTTCCACAGTGCACAGTGGGGCAAAATCGATAATATTTAGAAATAAATCTGTAACTTCTAACCGGCAGAGGAGTGTGCAATTTTAAGTTTTGAAGGGGAACCCCTCAGGAGCGGAGCTATGGGTTCTCAAACTAGGGTAGCTCTGACATAGAATATGTTTAACCGCTAGCCAAATTTCTTTTACAATTTTCGAGTTACTTACATTTTAAATTTCAACTAGCTCAATTTTGCTGATCTAGATCCAGTTTTTCCTATATATAGTCCATTAGAATTTATATTGATGATAGATTTTTTTATAACTAGTTAAAGAACAAATATATCTACCGAATAAAGATAATTTGAGGTCGTTATCTTTACCGAGTACAGGATTTTAAATTTTAAAATCACAAAAATTTTGATTATTTCTCTTTGTATTTTGATGAAAAAGTGTATACGATCGTTTTTATTTACAATATTTCTTTTTTGTTTTTCTTAAGTACAAATCCTATCGAATTTGACCTATTTTGTATAGAAATTTTGACTTTAGTCTACATATATGTTTTAAAATCCCAATGCAGTTTTGGAAACACTGATGTGTCCTCAAGAATTTGCCAATGGTTTTTTCCACATTTGCAACAAATGTGGACTTTGTCAATAGTTTTTTTTTTAGGAATTACAGGATTCCTTTTACAAAAATCTTAAATTTTTTTATACTTCGTCATTTCGATGCTAAAGTCAAAAATTTTAAATTATTTATTCAGCTATGACGAAGGCAGCCAAAAATGTGCTTTAAAAAAAGTATTTTATGTACATAAAAAATGCTCTTCAAATTTAACAATATACCTTAAAATGAAAAAATAAGCTCTTAAATTATTATTTTTTTAATAACAAAAATAAATTGATTTTTATTAGCAATTATTAAAAAATATTTTCTCTTAGCACTTAAAATTATTCAAAGCTAATACATTGTATCAGGCATTTACAAAATTTCTATCAATTTAAGATGAAAATTATTAGGAATATGATATGACAGTAAAACAAAAAGTTCACTAAAAGTAAATTATGTAAAAATTTCTATTGGGTGCAAAATATTCTCTAAAGTATAAAATATGCAAAAATATAAATAATGATTTTCAATGAAGGTATAACCAAATATGCTGCTAAGCCCAAAATATAAAAAATATGCTGTAAAGACTAAAATATGCAAAAATATGCTGTGGCAAGTCAATGCTAAAATAATGCAATGTTTTTGGAAATTTGCGTGGCATATTAAACCTTGAAGTAGCGTTGTTTTGTTGCTATAAAAGATATTAACCTCAGTCTTTTTGTATATTCTTGATCTGCTTTTTGTATTATTTCTTTAAAGTCCTCATAGCTGGACGCTTTACTTGAAACAAATGCAAAAAGCAATAAATATAAATTAATGTACCAACTTTTAAAATGATTATTCCATAATTTACCATGGCTCCCATACAAAGTCCCTTTCCGAAAATCACCTACAACTGCATAAACTAGTATCACAACACAATTTTAAATATGTAAGTTTTATAAAAGTATAATTGCATAATTAGACGCAACTGAACACAGGTTAAAAAAAGAAAACGTTGCAAAAATTTACCCACATATTTTTTAATTATTCTTTCTGAAAACAAAATTCAATAGAAATTTGAAAATAAAACTTAACTCCTACAAAATATCCAAGTAAAATACTGTGGTAAAAAGGCAAATTTCTCTTAAAATATTTACTTTTGTTTTTTTTTTTATGTGCACAGAAATGGTTTTTAAGTAAAATACTTGTAAAAGTAGTAAAAATATTAAAAATATCATTTTATTCCATAATTACAGTTGATACCGTTTTTTGTTTAATTTAATTTAAATAGATTTTAGCAATGATTTTGAAAAAAAAGAAAAATAAATATATATGTAGATGAATGAATATAAAAAGGGAAATAAATACTATTTATTTTAATTTTGAAAACTGTCTCAACTCTATATCCCTGAAAGGGGTTATGAACTTTGTTAAAAAGAACGTAAATTTTGTTGTACACAAAATATCATAATAACTTTTTTCTGTATTAAATTTGTCTACGCTTATGTCTTAATTAATAATTTTGTATATATACATGCCATTCATTCCACAAGAGAACGCCCTAAAATTTTCCTTAGATCTTCGGATTTTGTTAATATTCGGCATACGCATATCCTATGAAGCCGTTTTAATATCTCCATTTTTAATTTTTTAAATTTTAGAAAACTCGCGAATTTATTCACGATTTTAATTTTTTAAAAAGTGAAAAAATCGCAAAATTGTGTGACTTTAAACACTAATATCTCTATAACGAATTTTAATGATTTAAGTTGCAGTAATTTAAAAATAACATTATCACTTAAAAATGCATTCATAATGCAGGTGCAATTTTTAAAAATTTCCACCCTTTAAATTATTTTCTTCCTCTGATATTATAAAAATTATAATATTTACTAAAAATTTCAATATTAATTATTCTGTGACAAATGATCCACTATTTAAAAAGAAAAATAAATATTACTACAAATTTTTTCAGACAAAAATATTGTTTTTTTTTTTTTTTTGTATTGTTTTTATTTTTTGTGAGTTTATTTTATAATTAATTTTAAAAATGTACTGTAAAATAAACATATTTGTCTTCAAGATTATGCAAAAATATTTAAAATCAAAAGGGTAGAAATTTCTTTAAAATTCATCTCAAAATTGCATCCTTGTGAGTACATTTTTAGCAAACACAATGTTTTTGAATTTTACAATATTTACAATATTAATTGTAATAAACTTTATACTGGTTTTTAAATCATTTTTTGCTGATGTTTGTAACGCAGAGAAAAAGTTATCCAACACCCGCCTTAAAGTATACCAATCTACTAAGAATCACTTTTTGAGTCGATCTAACGATATCCGTCCGCCCGTCTAGCTAGCTGGCTGTCCATGTAAAGCTTGTGCACAAAGTTCTAATCACAATTTTGAAGATAATTCAATGAAATTTGGCAATTAGGACTTTCGTATCACAAGGACGAAGCCTATTGAAATTGGTGATGATCGTTCCATTATTTCACCTAGCCCCCATACAAATGTCCTCTCGTAATAGGGACTTAACAATCATAAATTCGGTGTAAGGAAGTTTTATATAAATATCAATCTTTTTACCAAATTTTATGAACATCGGTCCATATTTGGCCATAGCTCCCATATAAATTCTTCTTCCGAAAATAACTTTAACGTGCATAAATCACATACACATGTTAGTATCATGTTTATATTCGACACAAATAATTTTTATATAAGTAGAAATCACAGTGACAAATTTTATGACGTATAAGCCCACTTTCGGGAGTATCCTTAAAGTGCATAAATTCTTATAAATGTTAGTATTAACATAATATTCTGCATACGTATACTTTATTTTACACTTAGTAAAAGTATCGGTCCACAATTATCCACATTTCTAATATAAGACACCTCCACGAATTTTGATGGACATACACAATGGTGTGGGGTATAGTGTGGTCGGACTTGACCGACTATATCATTCTTACTTGTTTAATTTAACGTATAGTTAAAGAATTATGAACACTTAAACTTACATATTACTGAATGAATTTCACCAAATAAATTAAAGAATTTTATGAAGAAAACTGATGACTTTTTTTTCTAAAAAAAATATTCAAAATTTTAATACAACTGCAATTGTATTATGAGTGCATCTTTAAATCAACAACTTAACTTAGAATTATTGTCCTTAAAGAAGTCTTATTTAGCCTTCATTAGAGCCTACATCAGCTATATTGTAACGCGATATTAACATTTAAATTTACGTATTTTGTCGGATTTTTTAACTTTTATACAAATTAAAATCATGAATAAATTCGCGTTTTCTTTGAAATTAAAAAATAATAATGAGGCTTATCAAATATATACAAAATCTGATGACTCCCCGTCAAAAAATTGCCATTTTTTATAAATCTCTCGGGGAATGAACAATATATTTTTTTCTTAAACAAATTTTAAATTTATATAAAAAATTAAATCTACTTCAAATTATTTTTAATTTTTTATACCAATATAATATATTTTCACTGAGTTTAAAATAATACTATATACATTTAATATGGTCTGACTAGTTTTTATATAGTCGAATCTTTAAACTGTTTCTGACATTTGCTATGAACATACTCGTAGTAAATTCTTAACGATTAAAAATTCGTCAATTATTCAAACACTTTTTTTATACCCTTCACCACAGGTGTAGAGGGTATATATAAGTTTGTCATTCCGTTTGTAATTTCCACAGTTTTCGTCTGAGATCAAAAAATTTTGTATTTTCTGGATCCTTCTAAGAAATGATGTCGATAGGAAGATGTCCGTCCGTTTGTCGGTTTAAATTGCGTTTAGGAAGCCCACCGATATCGGTCATATAATATATATATATATATATATATATATATATGTATATGACCGTTTGTCGGTTGAAATTGCGCTTAGGAAGCCCACCGATAACGGTCATATAATATATATATATATATATATATATATATATATATCAAACGATCGGAAATAATTTCGCTATTGAAATTCAGTTAGATCGGTTCATAAGTGGCGGAGATATGTAAAAAAAAACTGCTTTTTATTAATCATTTTCCGATTTTCTGAAGCCACTGTATAAGCTAGGACCTTCGTATTTGCAAATAAGATTTGGTATTTTTTTCTGAATTTTTATGCTGAAGAAATAAACTAAATCAGTCAAATAAAAAACGAGATATCGGGCAAAACGCATTTTCAACTTTCTGAAGCCCTTTTTTAAACTACGTTTTTAGTTTTTATATAGATCGGTCATAAATATATCTACAAAATTTTGGTTTTTCGAATCAACCAAATTGGTTTATAAACAACTGAGTTATGGTCTAAAAACTGAAAAAAAAAATCTATTAATAATAAATACACATACAATTATTTATATTAAGCATTACAATGACTATTAGTGTTGTTGTTGTTTTTTGTATAAGCAAACAGTTTAGTTGACAAAACAATATTATAATGGCAATTAGTGTTTTTGTTGTTTTTTGTAATTATAAACAGTTTAGTTGACAACAGCAGTACTACAATGATTATTGGTGTTGTTATTTTTTATATATAGTCACTTTGTTTGTATATACATTCAAAAATATATAAACATATGTATGCTTAAAAGTTGTTGTTGTAACAAATGTATGTATTATTTTTTTAAGTATAAATATGAAAATATTAAGGCATACTATTTCATTTTATTTGTTGGTTAAGTGGTGAAGGGTTTAGAAGATTCGGCACAGACGAACATAGCGCTCTAAGTTGTTAACATTTAACTTGGTTCACATTTTAATTTTTTCTTTTTATATTTTTGACTTAAAATTATTGTTTGTTTATTTTGAAATAAAAAAAAATATATTAAAATTTAAACTGATTTTTTCTACAAGAATATTAAGTACAAATAGGTAGCGATGTTTTCTTTATCCCCAAAACGTGAGAATGGAAACATAGAATAAGTCGGAGTTTGTAGGCGAGAGGTAAAGAGAATGTAAAAGCATAGTATTCACTTGTCCTCTCTCTCCAACAACTTAGAATTGCAGCAAGAAAAATTGCTGTGTGTAGTATATTCTAAAAGCGCCCATAGACATATACTGCAGTGAGGTACTGCCGATGAACCACCCAATACGTGTGTGATTGACAATTTCACTACAAATTGATTAGTAGAATTTTTACTTTTGTGAGAAAGATCGAATAAAAACAAACAATTTTAGATTTTTTTCCCCCAGTGTAAAAGGTCTGTTTTCATAAATGACAAAGAAACTTTTAAAAATTCATTTAAAATATCTGTTTGTAGTATGAGTTCATTTCAAAATCAAAACGATCTTGATTTTTCATACTGCATTGTCGGTATGACTCACACATTCAAAAGCTCTCTCAATTTTTACTAATATATATACATACTTATTGCATGATCTTATGCAGTATGTGTCAATGGGGTGCTTTAGTTCTGGGGTATTCATTCATACTCGTGCGATTATTTAAAAAATAAACCAAAGTTAATTGTTTCTAAATAGTATTGACAATTTTTTGCACGGTTGAGATTTTTTACATTTCCTAAATCTAATCCACATTTTAAATAGTGATTGACATTTATCTTTACACCCACCATCAAAAAATATGGAGGATATATTGGGTTTGTCATTCCGTGTGTAACATGTCGAAAAAATCATTTAAGATCCCATAAAGTGTATTTATTAGGGTATTCAATTATTCGGGGGTTCATATTAATTAGTTAACTCGACAAATAATTATTCGTTAAAAGTTAAAAGTTGATGAGTTAATAACCGATTAATAGCAAATTATTAGATTAACCGAATAATCTTATTAATACATGTAAAATATATAAATAACCGTTATTATAATATTTAGTCTATTGAAATAGTTTCTTAGAAACATAGTATGAATCAAATTCTTTCAAAAAGGGTTTATCTTATCAGTTCTTTACCCCGTTTGTATAACGAAATTTCATTCTTTGGCCTAAGTTAAAGTTATTTTTTTGAAATTCTATTTCAACAAAAATAAATTTATTTAACATAATCTTGTAGTCACTATTACAGGACAATGGTTTGCTTGTGCACACGCTTTTAACGACTATTGTAGAAGTTGCTTTAACAAGGAGGAGGAAGAGACAGTGGAACATTTTCTTTGTCACTGTCCTGCTCTTGCGGATATAAGGACTGCTGAATTTGGCAGTCCGCACATGCACGGACTATCTGATATCTCTGCAATTGATGTTAGATAAATCATATCTTTTGTTTGTGCGTCAGGTTGGTTCGATTCGAACCTATTTTCGGACATGTGAAAATGGATTCACATGATCCATTAGGGTAACACAATGTGACCAATAGGACCCAAGTGAGCTGTATAGGTACCTAACCTAACCAAGCTTATGTCAGGTGACATAAGCTTACCGTTCGAAGATGTTCTCTTGTTTGATACCTATTCACTAAGAAGGAAGTCATGTTCACGATTTCATGCAAAATTTCAATGAACACCAAAATTCTTTTTTATCGTCGTAAGAAAATAAGCTTTACTTTTTATATAAAGAAACATATTTTAAAAAATAAAATGCATAATATTATATTTCGTTTGTTTAAAACATTCACTTGTTTTACTAACAAGTATTTTCAAAAATAATAACCGAATATTAATGTTTTATATCAGAACAATTCATTTGAATCCATTTTTAGTAATATTTTTGGATGCTATTTGTGTTACTTCCTAAGCACAAGAAAACGTACACATATTGAAACTTTGGAAGTAATGAAAAAGTACTTCCCTAAAAATGACTTTAATTTATTTTTATTGGGATTTAACAGAAGTTTAGAAAAAAAGATGTAGTTCACATAAATTTATCTTAAAAATAAAAAATGTTCTAAATTTATAACTCCAGAAAATTAAATTTCGGTTAGGCGGTTATTCGACACAAATTATTTGGTTTATTCGTTATTCGAAAATAGATAATTTTAAATTATTCAAATAGTTAACCGACAAAAAAAAGGAAATGACGGTTAATCGATTGGATACTATAATATATATTCTAGTTCTAGGTAAGATTCTGAGTTGATCTAGCCTGTCGACATTCTGCCTTGTTTGTTGAGAAGAATATGGGGTTCGGGGCGAACCACCTAAGGGGACGAAATTCGGCTGAAATTTTTATATTATATATAAAAGCCCAGCTTTAAAAATGTCCACTTTTATCTATCCCACTGAATTATTGGGTCGTTTTCCAGGAAAGGGCACAATTAAACGTAACTTGATCTCCATATTATTGAGAATTAAAAAACTTTCAGACGGCTGCATAATAGACATTCCAGACTCTACAAAGTCTACTAAGTGGTTCTACTACCAATAGTTTTTACTCTTTTCTTGCAGAAAATTTGGAGGTTTTTGGTGGTTATGCGCCAAGATGTGTCCAAAAATGGTTAGAAACTATCGCTGCTTAAGAGTAGCTCCATTTGAGATTAACTCGAAAAAATTATGCCAGATAAGTGACCAGATAACAAATGCTCAAATTCTTCTTCATTAGAAAATGCCTAAATTTTCATTAAGAAATTCGTTTTTGCTTAAGATAAAAAAAATATTTCTGATGGTTCCAATGGGACGTCAGACTATGAAGGGGATTTAATAGAGTAATCCATATATTTTTAAAATTATATAATTTTGTGTGAATTCCCTAAGAGCTGAATATATGTTTATCACAATTAGAATAAACTTTTAGCATTCCCTTTAACTAAAATTGATAGCAGCAATAGTTACCAACTCCTTTCTTATCCTGTTATGCACAATATCGCCAAGAAATATCAAATTTTTGCAAAAAAAGGATGGAAACCATATATAACAAATATACTTAGACCTGTTTTGAAAATCCTAGAAAATCCTAGAATATTAACGTTTTCGAATTCTCTATGTTAATTTTATTTTATTTAGATGGCCTTAAGATTAAGTCTGCACTTTTATTATTCGAGGAACAAATTTGTTTTTCTTTTCAAACGAACAAAATATTTCAATTTAGAATTAAAGATTATTTGATCAATTTTTAATGATTATTCGATGAATCGAATAATTTTTAAAACGAATTTTTGTCATATATTTATGTTGTACACAAAAACCTTTTTGATATTATGAGTGTAAAAATTTTTTTTGGTTGAACATCCATGTCGAAAATTATTGAAAATTTCGTTAGGATATATAAATTTCCTATTAACAAGCTCAAGTGAAAACAAGTGAGACAGATATAGTCGGTCAAGCTATGTTCAGACTAGTCAAATATTTGACGAAAAAGACGTAACCACTAAATAAAATAACTCCTAATTTGTTTTTTTTTATCGTAAATTACAGTTGACGTTTCGGTAAATTTTGTTTGATGCTGTTTTCTCTTACAAAACATTGCAAAATCAAACAACGGCAAAAAATTTGCATATAAAACTAGTGGTCACGCAATTTTGATTAAATATTTGCCGAATGTGAACATAGCTTAAGTGTAAAATAAAATATACGATTACAGAATATCACTTTAATACTAACATTTATATGAATTTATGCAATTTAGGGTGATTCCCGACAATGGGCTTATATGGGAGATATGGTAAAATTTGTCACTGTGATTTCTACTTATAAAAAACTTATTTGTGTCGAATATAAACTTGATACTAACATGTGTATATGATTTATGCACGCTAAAGTGATTTTCGAAAGAGGGTTTTATATGGGAACTATGGTCAATTATGGAGCGATCTTTATGAAATTTGGCGCAAAGATTGACACTTATACAAGACTTCCTTACACCGAATTTCATTAAAATATTCGTATACTTAAACATTTGTACGGAGGCTAGGTGAAATAATGGACCGATTATAACCAATTTCAATAGGCCCCATCGTGAAAGTCCTACATACCAAATTTCATTGCATTATATTCGTAATTGCAACCTGTACTTTGTGCACAAGGTTTACATGAACAGCCACCCAGATGGACGGACGGACGTACATCGTTAGGTCGACTGAAAAAGTGATTCTGAGTCGATTGTTATACTTTAAGGTGGGTGTTGGATGATTTTTTCTGTGCGTTACAAACATTAGCACAAACGTATAATACCCCAACCACCTATGGTGGTGTAGGCTATAAAAAAAACAATCGTTTCAAAGGTAAAAAAAATTCATTATATAATTTGTATGCTATTTGAATATGGTCCAAATTTCTGCATATACACATATTTCTGTATATACATACACATACACATATGTATATTATATATACTCTTTTTTTGTTTTGTTTTATTTTAATAAATTGTTATTTTCAATTGGTTTTATGTAAGGTTTTCCAACCGGTTTTAAATCCAGTTTTTTCTATTTAACTATTGTCAATTTTTTCAAAATGTTCATTTTACGAATGTCGAATAAACCGATGCAATTTTATTATAAATTCTCATGTGTATCAAATACTAATATTTGAAGAGAAATTTAGGGAAAATTTGTTAGTTGATTAATATTTATAAATGGAGATAGTTTTTTTCTCTGTTAACACCTGTAACATTCTTACAAACAATTTTAATATTTTAAGGTTATTTTGTAACTGAAAATTTAAGTGATTCCATGTCAAAACATTAATTTAAATTCACTACAGACATTAGCCATTGGCTGTGTTTCTCAAATCACAAACTTTTAGACACATCCTTTCTGGTCCAAAAAAGATATTTTTGAAAATTTTTAAAAGAAATATATAATGCGGTACCCTGCATATTTTTATTTTACAATATATACTGAACAATTAAACAAGTACACCTTTGTGAAGTTTTAAGCTTGTTTCCGTTTTTCAAAGCGTTATATTTTTTGATCAGAAAAGGCTCTGAGTCTAAAGATAGCCAATGTCTGTAATGAATTTCATTGATTTTTGGATTTAACAAAAATGACTGTTTTTATATGTTTTGATATGGAATCACCCATTTGTAATATTAGTTTACTTCAGTTCTTAAAGGAGTAGAGCTTAAAAGAGCTCTACCTGGAAAATCGATTTCGAAAAAATTGACACACCTTTCCCTTATTAAGTCATAGTTTATATATATATATATTATTTGAAAATAATCTCATTTTTGATAATTATTTTCTTATCTTAATTAAAATTTGTTTCTTAAAATAATTGTATTTAATAGATTTTAATTTTAATATTATAAGATTTGTTGAGTTTTTTAGAGAAACTCTTTTGATAGAAATATTTACTTCTGCAAAAAAAAACCGGTTAACCGGATTTTTTCAGAATTGTAAAACATCATAAAAACATAAAAAATTCAACTATTTTAACTATTCGAAAACCGGTTTCTCCAAAAAATAATCGATCATCCTAGTTTTATGTTAATAAAACCAAAATTTGTTTAAAAACTACTAGTTTTTGCAATTAATTATCCGAACAATATATCTTACTACTTATTTGTTCGAATAATCTAAGAAAATTCAAATTTTATTCTATCACACGAATAACGAAAAAAATACGAATTTTTATTCGCTCAACCTTAATATCGAATTTTTGACAACCCTAACTTTTATCATGGAAAACATCCGTATACTTGAGAGGGATAGCTAAAGCTGAAAAATTTTAAAGCTGGACGAGACTAATTCCTAGAAATACTTCTGGAATTAAAATAATTCACTTTCTAATCACTTCTATAAATCAATAAATCAAAAGGGCCAAGAAATATATTCCCAATATTTTGATTTTAATAGAAATAGTGGACCTTATAATTTTGACTCATTGGAAAATGCATCTTTTCAGTGTTTATACCCTTCACCACCATAGATGCTTGGAGTATTATGCGTTCATGCTGATGCTTGTAACGCGTAGAAAAAGTTGTCCAATACCCACCTTAAAGTATAGCAATCGACTCAGAGTCACTTTTTAAATCGATATAACGATGTCCGTCCTTCCGTCTGGCTAGCTGTCCATGTAAACTTTATATACAAAGTACGGATCGCAATTTTAAAGATAATTCAATAAAATTTGGCACGCGGGACTTTTATGATACAAGGACAAAGTCTATTAAAATCGATTGTTATCGGTCCATTATTTCACCTAGCTACCATACAAATATTCCCCCGGAATAGAGTTTAAACACTCAAAAATGCCTTAAAAATAAGAATATTTTAATGAAATTCGTTTCAAAGAAGTTTCGTACAAATATCAATCTTTCTACCAAATTCTATGAAGATTGGTTCACAATAGACCATAGCTTTCATATAAACCCCTCATTCAAAAATCACTTTAACGTGCATAAAACCCCTTACGAATGTTAGTATCAAGTTAATATTCGACACAAATAAGTTTTATGTAAGTAGAAACAATATTTTCAAATTTTATGAGAATCGATCCATAACATACCAAAGCTCCCATATAAACCCACTTCCAGGAATCGCCCTAAAGAGCATAAAATCATCTAGATGTTAGTATCAATGCATTATTCTGTATATTTTATTTTACTTTTAGTAAAATTGGCCACTGGTGTAGTTGAAGTCACCTTCCCGAAATTTTATGCTCGTACACAATGGTGTAGGGTATCATATAGTTGGTCTTTCTCATTTTATCTTTAAAAATATCATATGACAAATAAATGATACCAAACTGTGCATGTAGGAACGAACACCTTTAAGCATTAAGTAGTTTAGCTAGTAGTACCATTAAATACCCATTGAACTTTTTCATACACGGAACAAATAAAAGTGACCTCATCATTTTGCCGCGCACTATATACGGACAATGAGCACTTAAGATAAAATTACTTATGCTATAAATCAGAACGAAAAAAATTATGTAAATGACAAATGTAAATCAAAAAAACAAAAATTAAACATTTTGTTACTTTTTCGCTATTAGGATTTAATGTAATATTATCCTTCAAATTATGCTTCACCTGCTATGAATTATTAATTTTATAATTAGCAGCAAATTTGAATAATATTTTGCAATATTTAGTAATAAAATTATGATTTCATGTTTGAAGATTAATATATCAATAATATGTATCGATTTACAAATACATACTTACTTAATATAATTGTTGACAGACCTCTAATCCATATTAAAAGTTTATCAGATAATTTATTCCAGCTATATATCAATTTCAAACCGAAATCATATGAAAAGTGTTCAGATTTCTACATATATAAATGCCAAATTAATGGATTAATCATCACAAATTTTAATTGGCTTAGTCTTCGTGGGAAAATAATTATTCCAGCCAATTTCAAAGAGTTATCTTGATTTTTGCGCTTTGCTCTTCTAGGTTCACATGAACAGAAAATAAAACGGATGGTCGGACGGACATCGTCAAATCAACTTAGAAAGTGTTTTCTTAACAATTTTTAAGTATTTGCTTTGACTTATCTCTGCACTAAATAAGTCAAATGGAATTATATATTGAGGATTTACATATATTCAAAATCCTCTATCTCAGGTTTTCACGATATTGCATTTTTGATGCTATTATATTCTCTATAGTAACCCAAATCTATAAAATTATTCCAACACAATTTTTTTAATAATTCTTCATTAAAGCGATAAATAATTTTTACATTGTTTGGAAGCTACCGCTCCATTTATACCTACCCCTTTAAATTGTTTATTGGATCCGTTACATTTGTTTAAAAATAAGAGATAAAAGTGCTTATTAAACATAAAAAATTGCTTACATATTATTTGTTCACTAATTAACTTTATTTATTTGTGCCATCATATATTGTGCAAACATCGTTGCCATAACGGTTTTATATTGCAATTCTAGCACTTATTTTCGGCTATTGCACTTTTTTGTGGAAAAATAATGCTAAATGCCTTTTAGCACTTTTTTATACATTATTGCAAATTGAATGGATTTTCTGGCACTAAAAGTACAATTTCAGCATTTTTCATTATTCTTTGCACTTTTTTATTTATGAGGAGGAAATAGCTAATAATATACATAGGTCTTTAACGAATTCCAAGCGATTTTAAATGTTTTCTGAGTTTTACTAAGAAAAACAAAAAAAGTACTTACTGTAGGATATTACTTCGTATTGATTAAAAGGTATTTGTTTTGAAAAATTTATTTGGTAATTTTTGGCCTTAACTTCTTTGCGTTTTTGGTTTATAACTTTTTAATAAATAATAGCATGATGTTCTAAATAGTACTAAAGAAAAAGATTTGAATTAGCTCAAATCGTTAAATCAAAAATATTATTTTATTGTGAAATGGGCCTTAAAATTGCAGTTTTTGTGATTTTTAAAAATATTTTTTTTTTTACTTTTTAAAAAAGACTAGACCTTAAAACGGCTGTTTAACATAAGTTTAACTTTTAATTATTATTTTGGAACTTTTCTCAATAAGCCGACAAATTTCAAAAAGATAAGTCTTGGAAAATGTTGCTGGATTCTGACAATTATAAAATATAAAAATATTTTAAACCAATGTAAAATATGATTAAAAAAAAATAAAAATGTTCATGTAAAATAAATATGACTAGAACTTAAATTTCATTTTTACTGGAGAACGTTATTGAATTAAAATTTTTTACAAGTTTAATTCAATCAATGGTTTCAAGGCTTGAAATAAATTTGTTTTCAACTTGAATTCCAGAAAAATGCTTATTGTATTTTAACTTTTTTTAAAAATTTATGAACCAAATTTTAACAACCTATCGTTAAATTTAGTAATAATAAAATTTTTCATCTTAAAGAAATATTTTTTAAATTATATAGATTTGCTTAAACTTTGCATTTCTGAACACTCAACTAAGCACTTAAAAAGTATTAAAAACATTTTGCCATGTATTTCAATGTATGAAATATGTTCCTGAAAACAAGATTTAAATTTTTTTGTTTTATTTCAACAAAATTATTTTATAAATTATTGAATAATAAAAGTACTTTATAAAAATAGTTTAAAAAGACATAATTTTTTGTAAAAAATTTTCGTTGTAATAATATAGAATTGTACTTTTTTTTTAAGAGTAATTTACAATTTTTTTCTGAATAACTTCTGGCAACAATGTGTGCAGGATAATACAAGATATTTTTTTATTAACTGAACCCTTTAGTTTTAGTTAATCAATATCATATGTTGCTTGAATCATACCAAATATAACAAAACCTTGTCTACTTATATTAATTCATGTATTAACTAAATGAGAATTATATTAAAGGTGGAAAACAAACGTTAAAAACAAAATATATTCAAAAACATGTTATGAATTTTTCAACCATATTTGTAAAAATCATATTTATTTGTAACATTTTGTTGTTATGTAATTTCCGTCTCGGGATTTCCCGGGAATTCTGCCAAATTTTCTGTCCCGCAATCTCGAGAAATCATGCGGATATTCATGGGATTTCTTTTATATGTAAAATCTTTCTATTTTCTAACGCATATATGGATCATTTTTTACGTAACATATTTTTTACGTTAACATATTTAATAGTTTCTGAGATTTTTAAAAATTTTTGTATAATATAGGAAATTAAAATAATTCTTTTTGAAGGGAATATTTTAAAAAGAAAACATCAGATTCTGCAAATTTGTTCATTGTTAAAAAAAAAAAAAAAAAAAATATGTTGCAAAAGGACAAGTAAGTATGTTGTCTTTTTGCATCATTGATATTTGAAAACGATTTGAAAGAGTGTAATTGTAAGAGAATTCATAAAATGTCTGGAAATCTTAAACAAAACATAGACCTAATAGTATCCTAATGGTACAAGTATAGATATTCTATGCAATTTAAAGAGTCCAATTCGGCAAAAACTTAATTTTTAAGCTTAGGTTTTCCTTAGCTATGGACTAATAATCTAGCGTAAAAATAGAAGGGACTTAATTATATTTCTGTATGAGAAAAACAATTATTCGCAGAAATGGGTTATAAACTCAGTTTGAACAATACAACTTTATTCTACTAATACTTTTTGAATTTGTCGAATATTTATATTTGTAATTATTTTTGAATTATATTGAAATTAAAGCTTTGTATTATTTACATACTTATTTACGCATAATGTAAATTAATTAACATTTATTATTGCGAATTTTTGCTAAAACATAAAAATTATATTGTGAATTAAAAGTGTATTCTTAACGCCACTGGATCTTTAAAAACCCGAATATCGGTAGTAAACGATATAAGCGATTTTCCGGTCTTTTACTTCTGAACCTACGGCTGATAACACACATTGTTATTAATAAATCTAAAACTAATCCTGAAATCCTTGTAAATAATCTATTTATTTTATTTCTATAATTGGAATTAACTAATGTTCCAATTACCCAATAATTTCGTATGAAATTATATCCCATTTTATTCAAACTTGGAAAAAAAAAGCTTCCTAAAATGTTTAAAATTCTTTGCGGATTTTTCAAACGCAAAGCTTACTTCTGCAAAAGTTCCAAGGAATTTTTACTAACAGGGCAATATGAAAATCAAAGTTATGAGTCGTCTTCTAGGTGAGCTGTTATATAATAAAATGTTTTCCTTTAATTTTCAAAATGTCAACATTTAAAAGATAATTAAATTTTTATTTTAATAATTTTTAACTTTCATTTAACTGAATTATTTTATAAATATTTTTAAATTTTCAATTAAATTAATTAAATTTTTGGCATGAATTCCCAGGAACCCGGGAACACTACTCAAAACAAGTTCATAGTGTGCCGTCAAGTCCAGATTAGATACATCGGAATACCTTCCTTAATAATTCAATAAATCGCAACAAATTAGATAAAAATACAGTCGAAATGAAATTTATAAAATTTATTTGTTGACTCATATTTTAAATAATAAACTCTTAATTAGAATTTCTTTGGTATATTATTGCCCACAATTGTATCTTAGCCCACTGGATATTTGTAAAGTTAACAATTTTTTCTAAAATCAATAAAAAACCACAAACAATGCAAATATATAAATTTATATGAAAATTCTTCTTTACAGCTAAAATGAATCCATAATTTTAATTAAAAATTATAAAATATACATAATTGTATACGAATTTTTTTTTAATTATAACCAAACAACATAAAAAAAAATATTTTAAATTTGAGAACACCAAAAACACGAAATGTCCAAGTCGAACGCCGATTTTAGTGCGTTCGACTTTAATGACAGCTCGGATAATTCAGATGTTGAAACACGAGGGCCCTTTCTCAGTCGTGTTGCACTCAGCAATACAAGTAAAAGTTTAGCGGGCAATAATAGTAATGTCAACAATAGTAACAACACGAATAACAGCAATAATAACAACAACCATAGCTCAGGACATCATAATACGAATCAACAACAGCAACAACTCAACAATTCAAGTCATTTATCCAGTAGTGCTTCCAACAGTAGTGCATCGAGTAGTGAAGATGAAGGAGAAACAAATGATGATAATGTTGTTACCACAACAGTCGAACAACAGCAACATCAGCAACAACAACAACTCCTATTGCAACATAGACAAAGACAACAACAACAACAACAACAGCAACTACATGAAGCCATTAATGGTACAAGCATTAATGAACATCTCCACGACAACAACAGTAACAGCAGCACAAGTAGCAGCAGTAGTAGTAGCAGTTCTGCACCTAGAGGCTCCACTGCTGGTAGGGCTGGTATTGGAGTTGGAATTGGGGCTGGAGGGTTGGGTAATGTTGGCAATAGTAGTAGTAGTTGCATTAATAATACGCAACAACATCAACAAAATGCCAGTGGCAGTAATGCTCAACAGTCTCATAATTCAGATGTCTTGTTAATGGCCGCCATGGGTGCTAGCAGTGGTCCAACAACAGCTACAACAAATACAAATGCAGCAAATGGCTTAACAGATGATAGTATAGTTGCTACATCAATGGGTAGCAACAACAACAATAATAATAATAATATGGATGGCATGGATGCTAGAGATGGTAGTAGTGGTGGAAATGGTGATAGAGGAAGTTTAGCCTCAGGTCTTACCGAATCGAATACCACAAACCATAATAATACCAACATCAGCAACAACAACAACAACAATAATAGTAATAGTTGCAATGTTAACAGTTTACTCGATTCAGCTCTTGCAGGCAGTGGCGGCATTAATAGTCATCTCCAAAACAATGGACACTCGAATGCAAGCAGCCATTGCAATGAATTGGTACGTAGCAGTAGTAGTGCCAGCTTAAGCAATACTAGCCTTAATCATCATTCGGGTATGGGTGGTGGTGGTAGTGGTAGTATTGTGGGCGGTGGTGGCTCTAATGCCGGAGGTAGTGGAGGTGGCGGTGGTGGAGGTGGTGGTAGTCTTTGCGGTGTACCCTCATCCGCCTCCAGTTATGCGCTCTCTGCTGCGGAACGTAAGAAATATCGTCATCAAAATTTCAGTAAAAACATTTATATTGGTACGAAAAATGCTGAGAAATGGGAATATATGCGTACACGATTACACTTTAAAAATGATGTCGAATTTGTTGCATATCTACTAAATTTAGCTGATAATGATGGTGAACGTTTGGCAAAGTAAGTAGAGAATCAAATTGCAAGCACTAACATGCACACATATTTAGTAAAAAAGATTTTTTTGTAATTGTTAGCAAAGATTTGATAGGATTTCCACAATTTAAAATCAATGTGTTTACTCTTTAGTATATTAATAAAATATGTTGCAAATATTTGATTTTCAAGGTAACAAAATTTTTTTTTTTTTTTTTTGCTTTTACAAAAAAGTATAATTTGTTAGAACGTTAATTAATTGTTTAGTACTTGGACCTTGAAAAAATTTCATATTATTTTTTGTTTTTACTTCTTAAGCTCTTTTAAGATTGCTTCCAATGGCAATTTTTTAAATTTCAAATTATTTTTTAATGGCCATGGTTGCCATGGAAGGACAAATGCAATCCAAAAAGTTTCTATAAACCTTCGTTTTACATCAGAGTGTCCCGCGAAAAATAAAAATTGGTGTTCAGTTCGCTACTGGTAATTGAAAGTCCAGGGTCTAGTAAGTTTTACCCAAAAAAACAGGTCACAAAAATGCGAAACTTAGAGCTTGTTATGGAAGAAATATTTTAGAAACTGTTCACAGTGGGATTTTGTCTCCTGACAGGATTTTTTAATTCATTCTTGTAAAAAGAAAAATTCTAAAACTACTAATAACTACAAAACAGCTTTTCAATATCTTACTCATGAAAGAACAGTATGCAATTTTTATTATTTTAGGAAAAAAATAAATAAAAAAATATATATATGTATATATCAATATATATATATATATATACATCCCATCGTGCACTATAATATATAATAACTGCTTATGAACGCAAATTTTAACTAAAAATTTTTATAAATTTTTTCTAGCAAATTTAAAAAAAGCGAATTTTTCTCTTAAAAACTGGACGAGTATTAGAATTTCAAAATCGTTTTCGTTTAGAAAACTTTTCACAAGTTACAGAACATGGGTACTGGTTAGAAATCAATATGTAAATACTTTATGACTTTTCGAAGTCACTCTCTCCTTGACTTTTTAATACATAATTTAAAAAAAAAAATCTGCAACATAAAATCAGTATTTTGTCAATATTATGAACAAAGTTTTGGCAATATCGTTTCAACGGGTTATACTTTTTCACTTGCTGGTCTCTAGTGCTGACATATACTAAATATATCTTTAAGTGTTTAGTAAATGAATTTAAAATAAATCTGTCATTAGCCAGTTGCCAAAGTCATTATGGAGAAGAAGTCATATGGAATCATCTCACGCCTTAACACATAATTATGAAATTGTCGTTATGATTCAGTTTCTAAATGGTTTTTTAAGCCCAATTAAACATTTTAAAAAATTACTAAAATTAAGTAATAACACTGTGCTACAGTGTAAAAATTGGAATAGCGTATGGAGGAGTAGATTTTTGATATACGCCCAAAATTGGGATTTATATCTAAAAAATTGCTTTTTCGGTTTTTTATCTCAAATACCCGTTATAAAATTAAAATTTTTTAAACAGCATTAAAAAGAAAAGATTTTACCCTTTTGAAAAATATACATATTTTTATTCATGGCAAAATCGTGTACGATATTAAGGACACAAAATCAATTTTTTATTTTTTATTCTTATTTTTTTGCGGCCATTTTTGATCTATATTTTATTAGAAAACATATTTTTTTTTTCTTATTTTTTCCTAATACTATATTTTATTAGGAATAAAATAAGTTATCACTTAATAAAATCAGACGAGAATTGTAGAACATATGATTTTATTCAAAAATGTAAAACCCATAGAATCTCATTATTTTATGTGCATTTTGTTGTTGCCGTTACTTTGCATCGTAAATATGGCAACAACAAAGTCCACGTAAAATAGCAGATTTTTATGAGTTTTACAAATTTGAAAAAAATCATGTATTCTACAACTCTAATCCGATTTTATCAAATGATTACTAATTTTACTCCCAATAAAATATATACTATATATTTTATTAGGAACAAAAAGTGGTATGTTTTCTAATAAAGTGTGGGTCAAAAATTTCTAAAAGGTTTAAAAAATAAGAATAAAAAATAAAAAAAAATTAGTTTGTGCTCTTCATATGTTAAACAGTTTTGCTACGAATAAAAATGTGTATATGGGTCATTATTAAAAAAAATATATGACTGAAACTGACTTTAATCCTTAATAACTTGTGTGATAATACTATTTTAAACAGATCTAAACTCAAAAGTCTTGAAAATAATAGAATGTAAATTTTTAGCACCATGGGTTCACTTTATAATCATGTTCAAATTTCAAAAACTAAGAAAAAGAGCTTCAAATTACTTAACTTTTTCTCATTCTTCTACACTTTTGGTTCGCGTGCTTATACTCTTTGATCTCACTAGATCTTATATAAACTAATCGGACTTTGTGAATAAATTCTACACCTTCTTTGTTATTGTGCAGACTATCAACAGTTAAAAACAGGGTATACAGAAAAAATTACCAAAGTAATTCATTCAATTAAAAATTTTTTAAACTTGCACCTCTCGCCAAAATGATTATATCAATTTATTAGTAAAAAAATTATAAACAGAAAATTTTCCAATTAAAACATTTATTAAATCAATCAAATAGATGATTGAATGAATTAAAAATTTAAATGAAATATCTTATTTGAATTTTATTTCCATTACTTCTTTTATTAAATTTATTAGATTTTTATATAAAATGAAAACACTGTGTGAAAAAAATTTTTTTCTGTGTAGTCGAATTTTTATGATAATTTTTTTTTATTATTTTTTTTTATTTTTTTGTTTTGGCGCCCCTCAACGAAATACAAACACAGTTTATTATGGAATAGCATGAATTACTGCGTGAACTTAGTATAGCATTAAAAATAAATTAAATAAAAGAATTTTATGTACTTTTACAAAATAACGGAAAAATTGCACTTTTTGTTTTTGTATTTTTATATAGCAAATTGCAATTTGTATAAATCTTGCATAATAATAATAAAAATAATAATAATAATAGAGTAGGGTATAATAACGGCGATATATATAATTGATCGATTCCATAAATTTAAGTTAAATGTCGTTGATAGCTGAATACGGGACACTTTTGTCAAAATACATTTCTCTAAGGCACATCGCATGGTCAGCACGAAATTAAATATAATGGGTATAATTTAGTAGGTATTTGTAATTCTTGTCAAAGCGTTAAAGCGGACAGCAATCTAAATTGACATCGTATTTCTCAAATCATAAAATTCTAGATGCATGTCCCTTTTCGGTCCAAAAATATGACGGTTTAAATTATGAAAGACAAAGATATTATCTTTATAAGTTTTTTTTTACATCAAAAGTTCAAAGGTCAAAGTCAGACATATAAAAATCAAACCATTATATTTCAAAAAAGTGGTATTTCTAAAATTCTTAAAAAATTATATAATGCTGACATAACTCTTCTCCTTTCGCATTTAAAATTTCAAGGTGGACACTCATTTAGTTTAAAAGTTATGGACGAAAACTAAATCTAATTACTAATAACTTTTGAATTATATACAATAAAATTTTAATTTTAGTATCATTTTAAAAATTAAGTTATTTCCTTCAAAATTATATGTAGTAAATTAATTTAATTCGACAGTTCAAAGGTCAAAATTGGGCTTATAAAAATTAAACCATTATGTCTCCAAAACCAATATTTTTAAAATTCCTAGAAAATTATATAAAGTTAACACAACTTTTCTCTATACTCGTACAAAATTTAGTGTTGCGCACCCCTTTAGTTTAGGAGTTATGTAACAAAATATAATCGAAAGCAAATTTTATATATAAAATTTCATTATTTTTATACACTTCACCACAGGTGTAAAGGGTACATTAAGTTTGTCATTCCGTTTGCAATTTCCACAATTTTAATCGGAGAGCACATAAGGTTATATTTACTGGATCCTTATAAGAAATAACGTCGATAGGATGATGATGATTTATAAATTAAGAAATTATTCTTATTTGGGACATGTTTTCTTGAATAAAAAGTTATTTTTTTAAACTATCTTTTTTGCGTTGAAAAACCGGTATATTCGGCATTCGAAAAATGGTCACTTTGAAAAAATCGACAGTACGTCGACCGAAAAAAACGGCTTTAAAATCAGTGGAAAAACCGATTCGATCACCCTTGTATATAGACACAAACATTTATATGAAGCATTGCAATGAATATTAGTGTTGTTGTTTTTTGTATAAGCAAGCAGCAGGGTTCCCAGATTTTTTCGAGTCATATCCCCGAATAGCTAATGTCATCCCCAAAATTCCCCAAAAAGTGCTTAGAGATTATTATAAACTACATTACTTTTTATTTGTACTTCAATCCATTTCCTTTGTATATATGCGGATTTGGGTGGGTTTTCAAAAAGAAATAAAAAATGAAATCATATGCAAGTCGTTTTAATATTTGTATCAATACACTTTTTAGTTAAATAATTAACGCCATTTTTATAGTTAATGCAAATACCAGAGATTAAGTTTTTATTTCTTCAAAGGTATGAAGGTATGATATGAATCTAGTTGCTTCATTTATTTCTGATACACTTTCTTAAACAATTTTTCAAACATTACATTCAGAGCCAGTTCGTACAATAATAATGTTATTGCAAAAAATTTAATTAATTTTTCAACTTTTTGGTTTCATATTCAGTTTTACAGTTGTTTTTATTTTTTATTATGTTCCGTACACTCTCGTTGAAATAAATATAGGTTATCTTACTAAAAACCTTCATATTCTGCAGTAAATTAAGTTTTTTTTTTAATTTTTCTTAAGGTAAAAAAAGAAATTATAAAAATAAAATAAAAATCTTACAAAAAAAATCCCTAAAATATAAAAACATCCCCATTAATCCTCAAAACAACATTTTTGTCCCCATTTCTCAGAATAGATCCTTAATTTGGGGATAAATCCTCTAATCTGACAACACTGGCAAGCAGTTTAGTTGACAACAGCAGTATTATAATGATTATTGGTGTTTTTGTTGTTTTTTGTATATGCAGTCAGTATGTTTGTATATACATACAAAAATATATAAATTATATGTATGCGTTGCTTGTGGAAGAAATATATAATCAGAGCTGTAAATGAATCATTCATTTTTGATTTTAATTAACTAAATTTTGAATTAATTCTTTTCACACAAAAAAAATGAATTGAATGAAATTTGAATAAATTCAAACGAATTAGGCAGAAATGAATTTCAATTCGTTTCCAATTTGTTTGAATTGAATTGATTTTGAATTCATTCAAATGAATTAGAACAATGAATTGCAATTCAAATGAATGAAATCAAAAACGAGTTGCAATCAATCAAATTTAAGAGGAGATCTAGAGGGAATGAAAAATGGAAATTTCTCCTTTCAAAATGAAACATGGTGTTTGGAGTTTGTTTCGTCAAGAAAATCTGATTTTTATTTTGAAATACACAGAACGACAAAAAAAGTAAAACTATATTTCACAAATAAACAAAATTCAAGAAAAACGACAATGTATGTAGTTCAAAACTCAATTGTGTTTCATAAATATGCTAAACATATATACATATCGCTCATTTACTAAAAGAGGGTCTTAACTAAAAAAACACAATTTTGCACAAAATCAATTCAAATTTCAATCAATTCAATTGAAATGAGTTGGAAATGAATTGCTAATTCTTTTTTCTAATTTATTTGAATTAATTCAATATCAATTCAAATGAATTGGAAATGAATTGCAATTCACTTTGACAAATTCATTTGAGTTAGAAACGAATTGCAATTCATTTGACAAATTCATTTGAATTGGAAATAAATCGCAATACATTTTTACAAAATTCATTTGAATTAACTCAAATTTCATTCAATTCATTTTTTTTTTTTTTTTTTTTTTGTGTGAAAAGAATTAATTCAAAATTTGCTAATTCTGCGCATGAATGATTCGCGAATTAATTCAAAAATAAATGATTCATTTACAGCTCTGGTATATATGTATTACTTTTTTTCAGTATAAATATGAAAATATTTAGGCATAATTAAAACCGTCTTTTTTTTATTTATCGGTAAAACGGCGAAGGGTATAAAAGATTCGGCACAGACGAATACAGCTCTTTAACTTATTCAATATGGACCCATAAAAAACATACTTTGAAATTAATCTTTGGAAGTATTTTAAATTTTACAGACAAAAAATTGCCGTTTAATATTATTTTGCTTCATAACTCCTAAAGCAAAATAGTGTCCAACTTGAATTTTGGCACTAGTATAGAATAGAATTAAGTTATCAATATATAATATATATATATATATATATATATATATATATATTTTAAAGCACCGAGTTTTGAGATATTCAGCATTGTACTTTGTATCATTGGTTTTGACCTTTGCACTTTCGATAAATAAATTTTATCATAAAGTCAATATCTTTTTCTATTAAATTAATTAAAAATTAAAACTCTACAATGTATAGTTTAGAAGTTATGAGCAATAAAATATATACACTTTTGAAAAAAGTTGGACAGTTTTTAAAACATCTTAATTTTGGACCGGAATGGGTATATTTCTTTGTAATAAACTCTAATAAAATATATTTTTGTATAAACTTCGTAACCCATTTTTCGCAAAATTTTTAAAAACCATGATTTTTTGTAAAAAGAATTTTTTTTTTTTTATTATACTAGAAAAATCTGAAATATTCAAATATTCAAAATGTCATAAATTTTATTTTAATAACTCAGTAGATTTTGATAGAATTATAAATAAATTTCTAGTTTATAAAAATTGTTATATGTTCAACTTTGAACTGTTATAACTTTCGCATCCCCTGCGCGAAATGATTAACGCGAACTGATTCTTCATACATTCGAGTCGCCTTATATTTATACAAATTGATTTTAATGTGTCATCAAACAAAAAATTGTTTTTTTTTTTAACCAAACATTTTTGATAATGGCCCATATAGTTTTTCAAAAAGGTAAAATCTTTTCTTTCTAATGACGTTTAAAAAAACTTAAATTGAATAACAGATAAAAACGTTTAAACTCCCGAAGGACGGAGAACGGGTTTTTAGGTATAACTCCCGATTTTGGAGCTATATAAAAAATTATAAATACGGTGTAATAATTTACTCATCCATATTTATAAACTACTTTATGTTACATTTGAAGTGTTTTCAACTTTTCTAATTTTGTAGCACCGTATAATTAATATGTAGTAGTTTTCATAAAATTGCTCTTAAAATTCCCAAAATAGCGGGACATGAAAAATGACAAATTTTCTCTTGCAATCACTTATTGTATAGTATAGAGACCAATTATTTGATTGTTTTTATACCCTACACCACCAAAGGTGGTTGGGGTATTATGCGTCTGTGCTAATGTTTCTAACGCATATAAAAAGTTATCCAATACCCACGTTAAAGTATAATAATCGACTCAGACTCACTTTTTGAATCGATCTAATGATGTCCGTTTGGCTGGCTGGTTGGCTGCCCATTTAAACCTTGTGCACAAAGATAATTCAATGAAGTTTTGCACGTGGGACTTCTGTGATACAAGGACGAAGCCTACTGAAATTGGTTGTGATCGGTCCATTATTTCACCTAGCCCCATACAAATTTCCCCCCGGAATAGATTTTAAACACTCAAAAATGTCTTGAAAATGAGAATATTTTAATGAAATTCAAAGAAATTTTGTACAAATATCAATTTTATACGAAATTTTATGAAGATCGGTCCACAATTGACCATGTAAACCCTTACCATATAAACCCTTTATGCGAAAATCACTTTAACTTGCATAAATCCCATACGAATGTTAGTATCAAGTTAATATTCGACATAAATAAGTTTTGTGTAAGGAGAAACAACATTTCCAAATTTTATGAGAATCGGTCCATAATTTACCATAGCTCCCACATAAGCCCACTTCCAGGAATCGCTCTAAAATGCATAAAATCATCTAGTATCAAAGCATTATTCTGTATTTATATAAAATATATTTTATATTTAATAAAATTGGCCACAGATGTAATATAAGTCCCCTTCCCGAATTTTTATTTTCGTACACTATGGTGTGGGGTATCATAAAGTCGGTCTTGACCGACTATATCTTTCTTTCTCGTTTTTCGTCATTTTTTTCGAACTGATGCTTTCTGATAGTTAAAAGAGCTTTGAATGTAAATATTAGAAAAAAACATTAAGTAATTATCAGGGCAACCAAAAATATGCTCTTAAAATCGGAAATATGCCTAAATAATATGCTTTAAATAAAAAATATGCTCTTAAAACCTTATTTTTCCTGGTTAGAATTAAAACTATCTACTATTCATGGTTAAAATAAGCTGATTTTTACTAGCAATTGCTAAATAAAAAGCTAATATGTATCAGGAAATTACAAAATTGATATAAATTTATAATATGAAAATTATTAGGAAATCGGATTTGAAAATGTGACTGTAAAAAGAAAATTACACTAATAGCAAATTGTGTAAAAAAGTATGCAAAAAAATATAAAAACTACTCCTTAGTGTAATATAAGCAAAATTTTGCTCTTATGTATAAACATTTAAATTGCTAAAATATGCTCTAAAATTAGGATTTCATATGGAAATATGCAAAAAATATGCGCTAACAAATCGATGACAAAATTTATAAAATTGTCTGAAATGGATAAAAAAAAACTAACATTCATTCAGGTTCATTTGAAGCCTATAAATTAATATGGTTTTGCATATTTTTGGTTGCCCTAGTAATTAAACTTTGTTCATGTAGAACATGAAATATTTAAAAACGAACGAAATTAATTGTTCTGTAAACAAGTAGCCTAAATAATATATGTAAGTAATAAGCCTTTTTCATATTAAACCTATTGATTCCTTTTTCCCAAAAACGACTAATTCTTAATCAGTTTAATTAATCGCACTACAAATCTGATTGTTTATTAAGTTAAGATTTGAGTATCCTTCACTTAGACAAAAGTAAAATTTTTCTAATCTTTTCAATAACTTCTTATTAATTTGTGATGCTTCTTGTTCATTAGTGTTGCTTATTTAGTGTTCAAAAGTATTTCGATATCAACACACTGTTTACTACTGAGTTATATTTCTAAAGTTTTTACACCGGGGGTTTTGATTCATTTCCACCAAAACTAATTCATTACAACAGTTAAAAGATGATCATTACAATAAACTGCAACAAATCTCCCAATGTGCTTTACATAATTCTAAGACATTTTTTGTCAATCAAAAATGCTGAATTAAAATCTGAAAATTTTGGTAAATTCTTAAATAGTTTTTGCAATTAAATATTTTAATGGGCTCCGCCGACCGTTAATATTAAAGCCAAAAAACTTAATTCACGCAAGAAATATTTTTTTTTTTTTTTTAAAGTCCAATTAAGGTAATTTGGATCTCAGAGATGTTAGTCCTTCTTATTGCCCATAGTTAAGCAATTTGAAGATATTTTATGCTCCAGGAAATTTAAAGTTTAGTAAACACCTCATAATTATAAATATTGTACAAAGCATTTAGATTCAGCTAAAAGCCTTTTTAACACAAAGATAAATAAGGACTGTGCACGAAAAGATCCGTGCGCGCTTTAAGGCTTATAAGTTTTATTATTATACGTGAAAAAAATTACACCATTAACTTGTTTACATTTGCTATTATTCTCAGTAACCTTCAGCTAAATTTTGTTGAAATAGCATAATTTTATTTTAGTTATTAGTTTTTCTTATATTGAAAATTAAAAAAAGTTCGTTCAACACATAATTCAAATTTATTATCGAAACACATGTCGAACATATAAAACAATTACTAGGAACACAGAAAAGTCGAGAAATACAGTTTCTTAAGTCATAAAATTTACAAAGAGTTCACGATCGCCGAAAAGAATCCTGATAACCAAGCAAAAAGTTGGTTGCTGTGACTGTAGGATCACAGAAAAAATAATAGAAATTTTAAGATAAAATATCTACATCTTTGAATAGAATGTCTCATTCTTAAAATTTCCTTGTATCTTTTAACAGAAAAGTAAAAAAAAATCTGCCCTGAAGACCTTCAAAGTAAAAAAAAAAGTTCCTAATAGCTAGAAAAAATGAGAATGCAAAAGAGAGGACGAAAATTATTGGAAATATATTTCTGTTTTTCAAAAATATGAATGCTGAATAAAAGGGTGATAAAAAGTATCGTGTAAAAAATCGAAATTGGCGAAAAAACTTTTAGTTTGCCAAGACATTTGTACATGAGAAGTAAAAAGCACTTCACTCATAACAAGTGACACTTTTTACAGAGAAATGTACGTAAATGAGTGCGTCAAAAAAGATTCCTTGCTATAATTAAAAAACACAACGAATTCTAATTTTTCTGGTCTAATCTGTCTTCGCATTACTTCAACAAAAATTAACTGAGTAGTAACAAATAAATGGTGCTGTTATGTGCCAAAGAAGGTAAATTCACTTAACTGTTCAGAAATCTATCAATTTTAAATTGGGTCATAGTAAAAAAATATTTAAAAAATACTTAATGTTGACTAAGAAATAAAATGAAGTTGAAAAAGAATGGACCTATTCCAATAAAAAGGTAACCGAAAGCTCTTATGGAGGTTATTCCAAAATATATTAAATATAAAAAAAAAACTAATAAAATATTATTTTTCTTTTTCAGGATAAAATCAAAATTTCAAAAAGATTATTTTCAATTTTATAAGATGAAATCATAGTTTCGAATTAATTAATTATATTTAGAATTCTATTTAGAATTAATTCTCATATAAATTTAATCCAGCTCAAAATAATTGAATTTAGAATTCTTTAAAATCATTCCTTAGAAAATAATTCGCAGGCTTAACTTTGCACTGAATGATTAAAGTTTCTTTTAATTCTATTCTATTGCAAAATGAATAAAAAATTTATGGAATTAATTTGAATGATATATTTATTTTTTTCTTCATTCCCTTCTACTACAAATGGAATGACAACATTTTTCTTTAATTCTGTTTATGTACATTTTTTTTTTTTTTTTTTGAAATATAATAGAGACGTAACTCAGTAATATTCAGCTAAAAAAATCCACACAAAATCAAAATGATTATGTCTAAGTTAAAGAAGCTGCATTTCGCAGTTTTAAAAATAAATTAATAATATTTGGGATACGATCTCCATGAGAGCTTGGGATACATACTATAAATAGATGCGAAATTACATAAGTATATTGAGACTGGCTTATTATACCCCCGGCAATGCTTTTTTACTATAGACATTTAACAAGTGCGTGTCATTGGAAATCTACTACTGGTACTATTGAGTAGGTAGTTCTTTTAGGACCATATGTAGACATTGTCTACATATTTATTTTTATTATATTTAGTAATTCTAGACTATGCTTTTGATACTTTTTCTGAAATAGACGTTGTTAATAAAACTTTTGTTAACATTTGATGTTTTATTAAAAAATTAAGGAATTCATAAAATATCAATTTTCTTTGCTCGAAGAATCGCTTTCAAATTCAATGTTTTCACTTATTTTAGATTTGCTTCGACCATTTGCTTAAATATATATATATATATATATATATATATATATATATGTATATATTTTTTTTTCTTTATATATATATATATATATATATATATATATATGTATATATTTTTTTTTTTTTTTCTTTTTTTGGCGCTGCAATGCTTCTCCTAGCATTTTATCGGCTGCTTCACTAAAACTTGATAAAACATCTGGATGTGGAAACAAAAAAATATCACAAATTTTGAGAACTCAAATATAAAACTTTTTACCTATTAAAGCTTTAAAAACGTTGGCGAAATTGCTGCCGCCGAACTCCTCAATTTTTAATAAACAAAAGAAATATAATTTATACAATTATTATAGCGCAATTGAAAAAATACTAGATGAATAAAAACAGTTTTGCCGCCGAGAAATATTAGTAGCGCTTTGGCGCCGAATTAGAACTCTTATCTGTTGTATATATATTTCTTTTTTTCTCATTAAAGCAAAAAAAATGTATAAACTTTGTTGACAATGTCGCCAAGAAGTCACAAAAATTAACGACTTGCTCCCAGGTTTCCTTCAGTATACACTAACACATATGTTAAAATAGAAATTTAAAATATTTTAAAATTTTATGTAAATTCCATTCAATATTTTTCTACACAAGTAAACTAATTCGTAAGTAGCACAAAAGTAAAGTACACAAGATCGATTATAACTGCAAATACTCGGAGAATTTCTTTTTATTTCTTTTCTCATACATTAGCTATTTAATAGAAATAGCTGATCAAATTGATAGTAACCGAACAAGTTACTGGCGATTTTCAAACCGCATAACAATTGCATGATTTCCATCAAAAAGGTATATAAACCTACTTTTTACTTTACATAAAATTATGAAATGTACAATATTTCATGAACAAGGCATACAAATTTGCAAAATTGGAATTAATTTGTCTTACATGCAATATTTCAATACCCCACTACTTGTCAATTACACCCTGTACCTGTTTAATTTAACATAAAATAATATTTTCTTTTTTTGTGATATTTGCGGTGAACACTGTTTCATAAAGTAAAATTACGAAAAAAAATACATTGAAAATAAAAGCAATACATTAAAGTTTTTAATAGTAGTTAAAAAAAAATCGCATAAAAGTAAGGGAAAAAATTAAACGAAAACGCTAAAAAGAATTGTATATTTATGTTTACTTGTCGTGTGGATCATTGCAGTGACACTTTTTTTTCTTTTTTTTTCTGAAAATTGTTCGGTGTATACTTTAGTGTACTTCCACGACATTGCATTGTAAATTACATGCTCGATAATCGTGACGACAATGGCGATGATGACGATAGTGTTGGTTGGTGCTCATAATGATGATTATTACGATGTTGCTATGTTAGCGGAAGCGGAAATAAAAACACAAACGTAACGAACATACAAAGAAGTGAATAAAAGTTAAAAAAAAAAATTAAATAAAACAAAACAAACAACTGCAAGAGCAAACAGCAACAACAAAGTAAAGAAAAAATATAAAAAATTATTTACACCAATTTCACAGTGTGAGTTAAAAACTCATTCGCATATTATATTTTTGCGCGGTTGTATATATGTTTGTGTATGTTTTTTTCTGTATATTTTTAATGCGTCCCTTATTTTTGTAGTTTTTTGGTCAGGATTGTGCAACAAACAAGAAAGCAAACAAGAAAACAACACGAAAATGTTAAAATAAATGAAAATACGAGGACAGGATATAAAGTAAATATGTTGAGTAAACTTTCATTGGAGTTGATATTTAAATTTATTTTCTTTTTTTTTATATTGAGCTTAAAGTATGATCAGCGATATCATAACAGGGATCCATTTGCCAACCACGATCTTTAAGGAGAGAAAGCATCTCTCTGATTTCACTATTTTAAAAGATCTTAATGATCGTAACCTAAATAGTTATTTTCTTATGTCCTTCTTGAGTGCTTTCTCATTTAGCTGTAGTTGTGGACGATAGTGCTTCATGTAGTTAGTCTCATATGTACGTGTAGCAGGCAGACATGCAATTTTGCTCCGAGTCTTGTTTTTGCCACAAAAATGAATGCAACAAATGCGCGCACATACAATTTCCTTTGTAAATTTCAGCAAATTTTTTTTACATATTTGTTTATTTCTTTTTCTATTCGGCATCCTCTTGATGCCATTCGTATGAGTTTGAAAATCAAACCAAAAGTGAAAAATTGTTCAAGTGCAATTACAAAAAACAAAAAAATTAAACTGGAAAAAAATATACAGCCCAAAACAAGCGAAAAAAAAATACTGTGGTTGGAAAAACGTTTGTTGCCAGTTTGCAAGATTGTATAGAGAACACACAAACTCGATGCATTAGGATGGCCCCAAAATGGATAGTATATTTGAGATGTTCCCAACTCAAATGATAAAAATTAAAAATCTTTTTTATCGGGTTTTTGGAATTATTTTGTATTTCTGTCGAAGGAATAATATGAAAATTTTTTATCGAAAGAAAGGTCTTCAAGAGGCATATTTAATGGTATAAATAAAATTTCTTCGTTTTTTAAAATTCGAACTAAGGACTGCGCCCGAAAAATTAAGAGCATACAATTCAGCTTAGAAAAATTAAACCAATGGGTCAATTATCTTTAAAATTTTGTTTTTTGTTAAAGGCCCTTGTATTGAAGTTTAAATTTAAAAGAAAAATTAATTTTATGGAATTTCCTACATAAGAACTTTATTGTACTTTTGGTTCGTGTTTTTTTTTTATATTCTTTAAATATTTTTTTACTTTTGAAGTGGATAGGGTTCTGGATATTTTAGTGCATTGCCCTCCTCCCAGCACCATTTATTTTATACCATCAGCTAATTTTTTGTGGTAATAATGAAAACAGATCAAGCCATTGTGTTTTTTTTCCAATGGCCCTCATTTCAATACATTTCTCTGTTAAAACTGTTAAAAGTGTCATTTGTTATGAATTAAGTGTTTTTCCCCACATGTACAAAGATCTTACCAAACGAAGAGCTTATTCGACATTTTCGATTTTTTTACATGATATTTATCTAATACATTTCCCATAACATCTGTGATATGGAACTCATAACCAGTATGTTGTAAAAAATCCACCAGTACGTACTTTTCTTCACCCTATAGGCAGTATTAATATTTTTGGAAAAAAAAATTATCTATGTAATTCTGGTCCTCCTATTAGGAACTTATTTTACTTCGCAGGTCTTCAAGGCAGCTTTTTTAACTTTTCTGTTAAAACATACAGAAAAATTTAAGGAATGAGTCATATTCCATCCAGAGATGTAGAGACATTCTTTTGAAATTCATATTATTTTGTCTGCGATCGTACAGTCTGTAAATAAACTTTTTCTTCGATTATCGGTGATCATGAACTCATTATATTTTTTATGACTTAAAAAATTATATTTAACGACTCAACTGCATTGCTAGCAATTATTTTATATGATCGATATGTGTTTCGATAATAAATTTATGTGTTTGAAAGAATTTTGTTAAATTTTCATTTTAAGCAAAACTAATTATGCTATTACAACAAAAATTAGAACATGGATACTGAGAATGATAGCAAAAGTAAACAAGTTAACGGCACTAATTCTTTTCACTTATAATAAAAGTTATGAGCGTTAAAGATTCCGAAACTTATTTAACTTATTATTTTTTCGAAACATGCTTTCTTTTTTATATAAATTTTTCTTCGTGAGAAGAAAGTATGTAATTTTTCAGTTATGCCATTAAGTGCGTCTCTTTCTTACCATAAAGAAAGAATAATTCTAGAATAAAAATTTTGAGAAACGATATCTTAGAATGAAGTAAATTTTCATTTCAGCGAGGAACATCGAAATTTTTAATTTTGGGGCCACCTTATGAAATAAATGAAATGAATTTAAAAGGAGGAGAGATAAGGGGGATTTAATAAGGATTTTCAGGAAAACTGAATAATGTATATGGTTTATACATATATAAAGATAAATATATATGTTTGTACATACCAACATGCATGCATTGAATACTTTGTATTTGTGTTCATAAAACCGTTACAGGAAATTCATCAGTAGAACTGCCACAACACATTTACACCAACAACAACAATATGACTCTAACAATCGCATCATTATCCTTCTTCATAACATTAGCTGTAGAATAAAGTATTCACAGATGTATTTTCATATCACAAACACATACATACATACATACCTACATACATACATATATACATACATACATATATATATATACATTTTTATTCGCACTATGTTTTACTTTACATTACACAAAATATTCATACATACATAGATATATACATATATTACACTAACTATTCAAATCTCAATAGTATTCACTATCATAAAACACGCACTCACACACATACTCGTAATAGTGCACATGCTGTTTTACTACTTTAGATCCTTTTGCTAAATAAAAACTAAAAGGAGGAAAAATAAAAACAGAAAACACGTTAAAACAAAAAAAAAAGGAAACAAACAGCAACGAAAAACCTTCAGTTTTTCTACCCCCCTCCTGATAGAAATGTATTTGGGGTATCTCGAAAAAAAAAACTAAAAATACTTATTCTGACCGCATATCCAAAACGTACATACATACATAAATATAAACACGCATATAATTAAACACACATGTACGTATGTATGAATATGTATGCATACAGTTATGTGTAATTGTATGTACATTTGTTATGTGTAACTGTAATTTCAACTTACTACTGGGTTTTAATATCATTGGCCCATCATTCTAGACAATCGAATCCAATCGATTTTTTTTTTATATTTTTATTTTGGCTTTTGTTTGGCTTAAGAGAGTTTTAATATGTGAAAGGATGAATCCAAAAAAAAGGAATTATTTCACACGTCAACAAAATTAATACTTTTTCCTGCGGCACGGGATTACTCAATCAATTTGTATCAAAATGGATCATGGAGTTCTAAGCCTATAAATCCCTTTTTTTAATTGACTTTAGTTTCCAGGACAAACTGTTATATAGAATATTAATGAGGTAGCACGCACAGTGCAGCATATCTCGAGAACGATTTGTCTAATTTGGATCAATAAAATTTAAAAAAATTCAGTAATAAAAGTCAAATTTCTTACAAAATTTAAAAATTTTTGTTAAAAAAATTGTAAAAAATTTAAAACCACCAAAAAAGGATTTATTTATTTTAATGTAAAGTTGTATATGATTTCTAAATGTATATTTTATTACTCCAAAATAAGAGTGAAGTTGTAAAACTGAAAGCAATAAAAATGAAATTCCTGTGCAGAGTTAGCAATTATTCAACATATTGTAAAAAACGTTTTCGAATAATTTGAAAAAGACTACACTTTAAACCCCGATTTTCGTTTTTTTCTACTTAAAATCGATTCTAATAACCGATTTTTAATTTAATTTATTTTTATTAATTTAATCATTTAAAAATAACATTTTTAAAAATATTTTTACACAGAAGAAATTAAATTTTGTAATCTGTTACTAAATATACACTGCCTGCCACTTGAATAAGGAATCACATATTTCTAACTTTAATTAAGTATATCTCCTAAACTAAAGTTCAGAAAAAAATAATTTTTTGCGCAACAAAATTTCAAAGTGTTGGCTTTAGTTTCCTGAAGAAATAAAAAATATACATATTTTGTTATATTAAAATTATGCATTTATTTAAAGACATGTATTTCTGTGGTACTTTTTCGTGTGTCCTGATTCTGTTATTGTCTGAGAGGTAGGGCTATGACCTAATTTGATATCAAAATAATTTGCTGAAAAGATAAGAAATATATATTACATATTTTTTATAGGGCATTCGGACCGACGTACTTTCGAGATTTCGGAAGAAATCAAGTTGAAATTATGTAATTTCCCATACATTTTGACACTTCCAAAATCACATAATTTTGTGTAATTTCGGCGAAATTACAGTGAAATTACGATGCCTATTTCCGTGCAACTTTGTGCGTGGTTGGTAAAAATACTTTTTTCCAACTATGTACTGCATGTTTCAATCGTGAGAAGAAAAAAAACAATTCACAGCTGATCTTAGATTTAAACACAAATCTTAAAATTAATTATTAAAGTGATTTTGCAAAATGAAACCTATCCTTTTTACATTTTTAATTGTTTCAAATTAATAATCTCCAATTTAGTAAGTAATTGTTTCTTATTTGTTTTCATTTGAAAATACTTTATTTACCCCTATAACAATTTAAAATGTAAACAATAAGTATCAGCTGTTCACGAAATTACATCAAATGTCATCTAGCCAGTATAAACACTATAGATTTCATTCGTAATTTCGGCATGAAATTTCGTAATTTCTCGCCGGTCTGAACAAGATTTTAGAGCTAAATTAAAGCATCAAAATCTTTTACCTATTGATATATATTGTGCCTATATCCTAAAGAACATCCACCTGCATTTTCTAAACGAATATTAGGAGTTTATTGACCTGATCAATGTGCAGCTATGTACAGTGAAAGTGATTTTTGCGACTAATTAAAAGCCAGACCTGTCGCAAAAACTTAGTTTCCAAATCATCATCAAAAAAAGTTAATATACCAAAATACGGGGATTTCCCTTTTATGGTTATAGACAATTTAATCAAAATAAAAAAAAACGATAAAAGTCGAGAAAATAGAACCCGTTTTACGCAAACTGACGCAATTAAGGGCAAGTCTCGAATACCGAGCTTGCACTGTATATCGATGTGATAATAACTTGTATTTAGATATCAAAATAAAAATATTTGCAAAATTGTTAGTGCATCTTATAAAATTTAATCTTACTTCCGGGAGACTTCAAATTATGTGGACATCTTCCTATTGGTTTTTCCTTATTTCAAAAAAAATTTTAATAAAAATCATAATTATTGAAACTGTATTTATTTTTTGCTTTTCTTTTATTTTTTTATGTCGATTTCAAAATTATTTTACCCAATAAAACAAAATATTGAAATTAAACATTTCTTTTTAATATTTTTTTTCCAAATTCCAATAATGACTTAATAAAAAAATATTTGCATAATTTTTTCTGTGTAGTGAAAGGGCAAAAGAAATATACATAAATTCTTAAATTTTTTACTCAAATTTTATTTAAAAAAAATATTTTTGTTTTTATATTTAAAATATTTTTACTATTTTTAAATTTAAATATTTAAAAATCTTCATAAGATTCAATAATTTTTTAAATTAAACCAATTGAAATAATATTTGGTTTTTAGTAGATAATCAAACAATATTTATTGTTGAATCAATAAAATGTTTAATATAAATTATTTTGATTAATATTACAAAATTTTATAAAATTTTTTAAATACTTAATCTTCAACACATAAATTGTCTTACATAATCTAATATTACAGATTGAAAACTAATATTATGCTGTAACATATTTGTGTAAATTTGATGCCGAATCCATGAAAGGAAAGGAAATGTTGGTATAAAATAAGAATAATTATAGGGTAATACGTAATGTATATTTGTAATTGAAGTGTATTGTTGTTTCAAACTGATTCTCTAATAATATTGTATTTAAATATAGATATCTCTGTATAATGAAAAAAACAAAAAAAATTGTCGCTTCTTTCACGTTAAATGAACCCAGCAAAAACTTTGCTTTGCTAGTAAACTGGCAGATATAATTGGAAACAAAAATAAACTACTTACTTTTTGCCTGAATAACTAGTTATTTTTAATCGAGTTGTCCACAAATTCATGTAGTACATAAACGAAAATAAAAAAAAAACAAAAAAATTGCCCTCAGTGAAGTTTGAATCATTCATTTTTAATGACTAATGTCTTACTCAGTTCACCATCTCGCACTTAATTTTCTAAGTGACAAAAACTCTTTTTAGTATAAAATATCTCTTTATATATTTTGTTAAAAAAAAAAACTAACGGCATCAGAATGGGGTCGAACCAATAACCTTATGGTTGCTAAACCAGCGTTCTAGCCAGCTGATTCACTTAATTTCAATATTACTATGACATTATGCTATTAAGTTCTTATTTATGTAATAAAGGGTAGGCAAATAATAATGACGCCTCATTACCAAGAAACTACTTTAATAAGTAGTTACCATTACCGAGAAACAAAAAGTTTTTGCTAAGTTTTTACTGAGAATAAACAAATCGACCTAAAAAAGAAAGACGCATTTATTGCTAAAGTTGAAAAAAAAAAGTTTTAATACTTACAGGTTGGAGATATAGGGATATTTCAAAACGAGATTTAATATAACTTCATGTTTCCTTTAATTAAAGACCCTACCCAGCTTATATCGATTCGGAGGGATAAATAAATCTATAAAAAAAAACAAATATTTAATAAAGCATAATATTTAATTTAAGCATATATTATATATCAAAGGTGTTTTCGGAAAAGTGTTGTAGATTATCTTGTGTAGATTAATGCTTGCATATATTAAAGTTCAAAATGTTTAATACTTATCATAAATTCCTAATTTCTAATCCGAAATTGTAACTTCATGATTATATACTTTTTATGTTATTTATAGAATATGAAAGCAGTGTCCCATTTTTAAAACCCTAAAATATTTGTCTAATCTGCCTTCAAAATTTAAACCAAATACCTCTCTGTTACATTATACACGACTTAATAATATAAGAAATTATATAGTTTCAGGAAGACATAAATGTTTAAGGGAAGTTTATGTGGAACATGGTGCAGGCAAAGCAACTTGTCATGAAATCCTGCTACCACGCCTTAAAGCGATTTTGTTTTTGCGAGGTACTGTTACGGGCGGTAAAAAGTGAATTCATTATGATAATCCAGGAAAATATCCATTGCTCCAAAGTAATACTTTGTATTTGGTGTGAGCAGAGTACCTTCTATTATGAGCTGTTTAAATAGGGTACAATGATCATGGGAAATCTGTACCGAACACAATTGACAAAAAATTGTCACAATATGCTGTCAGGCACGAAATAATAATTTTCTATTATTACAATCATATTGCTTTTTATTTGAAAAACATTAGATGGGAAGCTTTATACCATCCGCAGTATAGCCCAGATATTGCTCTTTTTAACTATTATTTGTTTTATTCTTTTTATTTAGAATGACCTAGCAGGAATACGCTTCACTATATAACAAGGTGTTAAAAATTGGCTTCAAACATGCAAAAAAAAATTCTAGCTTTTGACGGTCAATATGATAATAAAAAATATAAAATACGTTATTAGATACTTACATATAATTTCTGGATTACCTATAATACATTTTTTCATCTTTAATTGTTTCCAAATCATCTGAATCATTATTAGGAAAATCAGTAAGAAGATAGTCATAACTTACCTCCAATATATTTTTTTTTCCTCACTTTTGTAATTTTATTTTTATGAATTTTCTGGAATTGTCAAAACATAAGAAATTGTTTAAGTCTTGATTTTGAAATTATTTACAACCAATAAAACATACTGTTAAAATCAAATATTTTATTTTATAAAACTTTATTTAAAGCCAAATAATGATTTATTCAAACATATTTTAGCCAGGATTTTTTCTGTATAATATATCTATGTATATTTAATTTTCTGTTCTTAAAAATTACTTCGAATCATAAAATTAACAATTATATTAAAATTAACTATTAAGATTTAAAAACATAAAATTGTCTATTTCTATAGACAATAGATATTTCTATTGAAGAATAGATAAAAAAAATAAAAAAAACAAGAAAGATAGTATTATATTGGGTGTATCCATTAATTTCTATCGTTTTATATTAGATTGATTAATATGTAGTATTTTTTCCAAGTGCACTCTGGGCCACAAGCTAGATTTTTTAGCATAAAGTCCAATTCAGGTAAAGAGAAAAATTTATCCATATTAGTAATCTAAGAATTTAAAATGTTATGCCTATAAATTATTATAATAATGCGGCTTGCCATTTCATAATCGAAATAGGTCAAAATCAAAATTTGATATTTTTGCTGAAACGTTGTATTTCATAAATACATAAAATCGTAATCTCCCAAAAACCTTATATGTTATATATTTTTTACGTACACCAAATATTCTAAATGTGATCAAAATTAGAAGATCATAATCCATTTTGATCCGCCATATTGCTTTCGCTTTTCCGAATTCAGAAAATACAAAACCATAGTCGTATTCAGGAACTACAAATCTATCAAATATGATTATTAAAATTTCGTCATATAGTAAAAAAAATTTTTGGCACCATATTGCATCCGCTATTTTGAATTGTTTTTAATAAAGAATTGTAATCAGTGTCTCCATATATGCAACATTTATTTTGTTTGCATAAACGAAGTATTCTAATTATGGCCAAAATTCAGGAATCGTTGCTCAGTGTGAAGCGGTCCATTTTTATGCTTTGAATATGGAGAGTTTCGTAACAAAAAAAAGAGCATTTACGAGCCCGCAAGAAAATTCCTGCTGTAAGCCATCATATTTTGGTGGAAGTTTTTGGAGATACTTTAGCAGAAACAACTTGTTGTAAGTGGTTTAGACGATTTAAAACTGGCATCCCTGCCAGCCGAAAAAGTTTGAAAATGACGAACTAGAGGTTTTGCTCTTGCCAAACCCAAGAAGTGCTACCAGAATCATAGGATCAATTAATAAATGTTTAAAAGTATATCAGATGTTTAAAAGCACTTGGATTCATTTAAAGGCAAGGAAATTTGTTGCCACATGACCTAAAATGGATTCATTTTAATCGAATTGTTACGGGGCGATGACAATCTGTGACATCTATATGATAATGAAAGCTGAAAAAATCGTAAGTGAAACCCGTAAAACCAGTAAAATCGACATCGAAGTAAAATATCCCTGTTGCCAATCGATTCATTTGAAAAGAGCATTGAACGAAAAACGGCCAAAATATGCCACCAGAAACGAGTCCAAAGTTATCCCTTATGGTAGTGCTCGGCCTGTTACACTACCAATTAAAGACTAAGGTTTTGCCACACCTGCTGTATAGCCCAGACATTGCTCCTTCTGATCACTCTTTGTTTCGTTCGATTCAGAATACACTAGTTAGAATACGATTCACTTTAGTAGAGAGGTAACAAAAATTTTCTTGTTTCATTTCTGGCCTTTAAAAATAAGAAATGGTTTTGGGATAAAATTAATAAATTGCCAGAAAAATTAAAAAAAAAAGTCGTAGCTTCCGATGGATAATTCTCTGATCCTAATATTAGCTACAAAGTTTATCAATTATTTTATAATAATTATAAATCAGGTTCGATTTCTTGGTGTAAAAAATTAAAATTAATGTTTCCTATAAAACGTAATCCAAAATATTCAATATTCTCGAATAATTCGAGAGAAAAAACGGGTTGTGGAATTATTAGAAAACCGACTTTAATTAAAAACCGGTTTAAAAACTGGGAAAAAATATAAAAATAACGGTTTTTCGAATTAATAATGCTATTCCTGTGCCTCTGAGTATTGTATAACAGAACGTGTTAATTTCTAAATAAATAAAAAATACTCATACGTCCCATATCCCTGATGGTCCTCTAGTTGTATGAGTAATTTTTTATTACAATGTTAAATTTTTTTGATAAAATTTATAAATTTAAAATTTTAAATTCATATAAAATTTTACAAAGAACAAATGAGAACCTATAATGCAGAACAGAATTATAATTAAAGGGTGGTCCGAAGTATTTTTGTCATTTTTGAAACGCTATAAAATAACTAGTTTTTGCACTATGGAATAATTTGCGATTTCGACTCATAACCTCACTTTCTAATTTGGACATATACTAATATATATGTACTATACAGAGGTTTTTAGTAAAATTCAAAATGTTGGTACAATATTTTTAAGTATTGGGGATCTACTAAACTCTGATTTATTTATCTTTAGTATCAAAACTACACTAATTGAAATTTGGGATCGTATAACCAATTTACTACAACTACTGATCGCCAAACATAGCCAAATAAAGCAAGTATTTGACAATCTTTACGATTTTAGTTAGTTTTTGTTATATCAATTGGTACAAATTGAGGATGATATCGCTAAATGGCATTGTTAAGAAATTCATTTCTGTACACCAGGTTTTACAATACTTTATAATTTATTGCTCAATTATTTTCAATATTTAGAAGGCATTCAGATGATCATTTATTATCATATAAATGTATACAGTTTTTAAAATAATTTATTCGTATTTGTATTATAGTGATCTTCTGATTATACTTCAATTCAATTTTGTGCAAAAATATTTCGCAACTCTTAATTTCTTAACATTATCGGTGAAGAAATAATAGAAATTCTATATAAATTCTATAAACTTGTATAATCAAATAGTCAAATATACAATTAATTAGAACTAACCATTTCTTTTCAAATTTATTGCAACTTTCAAATATATAATTCTTTCTCCCAAAGCCCAAAGATTATAATAATTCTTAAATGTAGAATATAATAGGCTCCATTTTAAATTAAAGCATAATTTTAATCAAAATATACTAAATTTTTTTTTCTCCTTTTTTCCTATTATTTTTATAACTTAGTAACTTTGATTCCGACCAGTATATTATTTTACACACATATTATATTATAAAAATATATTTATTATTTTCTGAGTTATTGTATTTTGAATATGACAAAAAGCATTTCGAACCACCCTTTATTATTATTTTATTATTTTTTTTTTATTATTCCTTAATCATACTAGTAGTAATTTTTTAAAAAAATTTATATTCTCAGCCCAAGTATCAAAAACTTAACTATGAAGCAAACAGTTAGGACAAAAATTTTAAATAACAAATCTTCTATATATATATAAAAATGGTATAAAAAAATGTATAGTAATTCATAAAATGAGAACGGCTGGTCCGATTTCTGTAAAATTTTTTGTCAGTTGTTCGTATTTTCGAGGAGAAGGTTTTTACGGAAAATTCCTCCGGAAAAGTCTGAAAATTTTAAAAATCGAAAATCGAGTTTTTGTATGAAATTTTGTGTGAAATTATTGCTTAATGGCTTTCCAGATCAAACAATAGAAAATTCTTAGTATAAATCATAGAAAATTGCGGAAAATACGAAATGCGGAAAATTGGAAAATCTCTCCGCAAAAGTCGAAAAATTGGAAAAATCGAAAATTGATTTTTTTGTACGAAATTTTGTGTGAAATTATTCCTTAATGTCTTTCCAAATGAAAAAATAGAAAATTCTCAGCCGAAATCCGATAAATGGCGTTATACGTTGACTTAGACTTTGCGCAGTCTGACAGGTGTCATTTTGGCATTGTAATTTTCTACAGTAAACTAGAAGTCTGTGGGATTAATCTCAAATTTCCCTGTTTTACGCACGATCAGCTGTACGTTGCATGTTCGCATGTTGGGAAACCGTCTTCGTTATTTGTTTTTGCGGTACAAAACAAATCGAAAAACATTGTTCATCAAATCGCTCTCTACTGATTCCATTAAAATAAATCACATTGAAAATTTAAATATTTATGTTGTATTATTACTCTAAAGTTTGTCTGAAGGCTTAAAATTGGGGCGAGGCGAAGTTCGCCGGGTCCGCCAGTATCTTATAATTTATTAAAAAAAAAAGCTAACTTTACGACACTAATTCCAAACCAAAATTATTATTACTATTATTTTGAAATGCACTTAAATTCTTGCCATCTTACATAAATACAGTGAAATTATTATTTATGCATGTAATTTATGTGCGTGAAAATATTATACACTAGTCGTATTCAAAATAATTATAAATTAAACTATTTCAAATTTACAAAACAGTATACAGAATATCTGTGGACTATTGACAAAATTACTTAAGTCAAATTTTAAAAATATAGGATTGCTAAAAAACTGTTTAAAAAATCAAAATATACTTAAAAAACTATATTTTTAAAGCTAACACTCGTTAGCTTTTAGTTAGCCGATTGGTTTAAATGATGCGTTTTTAAAATGTACATAAAGTGAAAAAGAATAAAAATTGCCTTATAATGAATTAATATGCTTTTTAAAAGGTTCATAGTTATAAGCCGTATGTAAATTCTAAAAAGTTAAAAAAAAATCGAATTTAAAAAAATAGGGATAAAACTATAATAAAACAAATTTTAAAAAATACGAATACACAATAGAAATTAAGTGTATTTAGTGTATTTTGTCAAATAATTCCATCAAAATAAATGATAATCGCTTAGCCCTTTTTCTTTTTAAATTAAATTTATAAAAAATATAGTTTTATAAAAATTATACGCCACAGTGTACAATTCAAAAAATGAAATCGAAATAATTATACTGTTTCGGCTGGTCCGTTTTCAATTTAATCACACAGTGACAGTAGAAGTGTAGGCGAGTTTAAGTTTTCAGTCTAGATATACATCTACACCTACCGAGGGTGGGTCCACTGAGTCCCATATTAGGACATCTCGGGTGTGAACATTGTTTAAAACGTTCCTGATTCGTAATTTCCACTATTGATTTCAAAGATTTTTATATCAGAGAATTCTGCTGGTTGAGATCTACAGAAAAATCGTATCTCTTTTAGTTTACGAGATATTAGTCTTCAAAGATTAAAATTTTTATTTTTTAACGTTTGTTTTAAAATTTTGTGTATATTAGTCCTTTTCAATTATGCAATAAAATTTTTGTTAGTGAATATTTTTGAATGAAGTTTAACTCCTGAGTAGATTTTTTGATGCTTAATTTCAAGTGTTGTTCAGTTTTATTAATTTATCAACAAAAATCCTGCAATTCCCAAAAAACATTCAAAAATTTCCAAAAAAAAATTTTACATTTTTTTTTCTATACCTTCCTAACCGATATCGGAGAGCAAAAATTTCTATTACCAAAAAATTAAAAATACATTAAACTACATATAAAATATAGGTTTTTTTATTCCAACTTTGCGATCTCAGTAATTAAGGCAAAAATTGGAAATTTGTTGAAAGAATAGGTCAACTTTGAAAAACCCTGCTTCTCGCATAAATCAATTTTTTTATTTTATTTTTTTTTCCTTTGAAATATTTTGTATTTAGTTATATTTTTGAAAAATATAAATACTATATATTTTACTGAAGAAAATTTGTGTATAAAAGAAAAAAAGTGAAGACTTTTTTTGGCGAAAAAAAACCGCGAAAAATCGAAAATTTTCAAAGTTCAAATTTAAGTGCCCCTATCTTTTGATTCCGTAAATAATAGGTCATATAAAAAGTATCCCCGGTTTTTTTTTATAAAATATTTGTACTAAAATTTTCTTTACTGAAAATGAGTTTTAATCAACTACATATTCGCTATTATTTTGCCATTTTTCGGCGAAAAATTTGACCAAGTGATTTTCAGAGACTCTTTGGTTGGCCAAGTTTTTACCGTCAAGAGAAATTTACAGAGACCGAAACAAATAGTAGTCATATGGTGCAAGGTCCGCGCTATACGGTGGGAGCATCAAAACTTTCCAACCAAGTGCAGTCAATTTTTAGCGAGTCATCAAAGATGTGTGTGGCCCGGCATTGTCATGGTGGAACACAACACTTAATATTCCCACAGTGAAAACATTTTTCATCACCTGCAATGATCCGCTCCAAAATTTTTCTTTTTCGTTGCGTTTCAGCAGTATTTCACTGATGGTAATTTGATCAATCATGTGGTTGACGATTTGTGCCTTCACTGTATCCTGACAGCTTGCGTGCCAGTCTTGCTCCATGCATGCTTTTGTAACATTTTTTTCATTTTTAATGGTAAAAAAGCATCACATAACATATTTCTTAAGAATTTTCCTTAATTTTCAAACCAATATAACGAGCAACGAATTAAAGAACTGTCTTCACTTTATATGTAACCTGAAATGTCACCTTTCAAAGACTTGTATGGTTGACACAATCGAATTAATGTTAAACGATATATGGGCAGCAACGACATCTTGTGACAAAAAAAAACGCAGATACCTTTTTATATGAACCAATATAACAAACCAAATTTAAAAAATACGGGTATAAAATAAAAATTCGATTCGGATATAAATGAATATAATGATCAAAATTGTATAATTTGTAAAACAACTCCATTAAAAGTTAGTTTTCTTTTTAAATAAGTTTTATCCATAAAAATATAATTTTAGAAAAATTATACACCACACAGTGTTCGGTCCAAAAAATTAAATGGAATTAATTATGCAGTTTGGCAATGTCTGGTCCGATTTTAATTAAATTTCACAATGTTCATACCCGAGGTGTTCAAATTTGGAACCCTGTGGACCCGCCTCCGGTAGGAGGAGCTTGGATTATATACAAGCTCAAAACTTAAACTCGCCTACACTTCTATTATCACTATGTGAAATTTAATTGAAATCGGACCAGCCTTTCTGAAACTGCATAATTATTCCCATTTCATTTTTTGTATCTTTTGGATTTTTTGGATGTGCGCCATAACTTAAAGTTCATTTTATATACTCGTATTACAATTTTGGACCTCCCTAATTTATACACATTTACACAAACATAGATCTTTATAAACAAGCTACTACTTCTATTCACTGAACTCTTATTGCATTCCTCTAAGCATTGTTTCATCTAAGTATGTTTATATGTTTTCAATATTATTGTTGTTGTTGCCGCTGGTTGATGTTGTTGCTGTTGTTAATCTTTATTTTAACTAGCTGAACAATTATAGCTACTTGCTATTTAACCATACAACTACATACATAAACACATACCATTTTTATGTTTACTTTCAATGTCTTGCTTTTGCTTATTTAATATTATACATTCATCTGTACATTTATCCTTCCATAAACACACCCTCGTTATGTTATACTTTCTATAGTTATAGTTTGTGTTTATTATAGTAGCACCACCTAAACTCAAGGGAGTCATATCTATACAACTACTATAAAACAAACATGTCTTAATACAAACAAACATAAGAGGGTAGACTAAAATTAATTTTAGAAACATATTCTTACTTGGATACTAAGAAATCCGATTTAAGGAACCAATCTAAATTCCTTAAAAAGTTCAATCTACTTTCCGTTCATATAAACAACCGTATAATAACCCAAAGGGTTATATCACAATAGTTATAAATCCACATATTAGAATTTCAAGAATGCTACTTTGATTACTAGCTTTAACTTTTAAATCTTGTAACTACTTTTCAAATACCCCTCGATTATTCTATATAAACATATTTACAAATATGTAATTATGTACATGTACATATGTGTGTACATTTCGATCTGAAATTCTTGTATGTTCCCAACAGTTCTAAAGGTGCCAATTTGCCTTTTAGTACTAGATATATAACTACTTAGACGATTCTCTAGTTACTTTTGGTAGTGCAAGTAGTTGCTAACAAAAAGATAAAGTCATAAATGAAACTGTCACTTCTCTGTTTACGAGTAATGCAAGAATTGCCTTTGAGAGTTTATTATATTATCAATTCAAAACTTTGCTCTCACGTAGCATATGAATTTGTTACAACCATTTCTTTTAGTGATTTAACTATTGAAATGTAATGCTTTAGTGACTAGTTGAGTTAAGAAATTCACATGAATAAGCACAAGCATTCAATTTAGTGAATATGCTGTTGATATGTAATGCAGTTAGTGGCCAATCGACAAATAATTTCTAAATTCAAGTCTAGAAATTCACTTGAATATTTTATTAACAATTAGACTACGATATACATAATAATTCAGACGTCTAGATAACGTTTAACTATAAAGAAAGAGGTTAGAGTTCGAGAATTTAAGAAAATCAATTCCCAAATACGATTCTCTCTCTCTCTCCAAATAAAATCTCTGAGTATTTTTCCCCCAATAAGTATATGCACAATTTTATAGTGAAATAACTAGCGAAGAGTTATGCAGAGGGTGCCAATTGGTTACCTCCAATAACATCTCCGCGTTAAATTCACCAGTTAAAAACATTGCGAGTGGGTTGATGAATAACTAGTGGTAGTTCTTAGGGGCTAATGAATTCGACGTTTCGGAACTAGTCCAACGAACTGTTGGGTTGTTGTTAAACTGGACGCACATTAATAACGCGATTGCACACATGTACATTAAAACAAATACACGTACACTTACACACTTTAACTAACACTTCAGTTGTACATGTGCATAAATACAAGTATACGCTTGAATACACATAAAATGTAAATACTTACACACAAACAAAGACTATAAATACATTCATGTCATACATATACCCACCTTAGACGAGTATATCTTAATCTGTCTTGAAGGGCTCCCTGTATTAGTACGTGTTTTACTTATTTTTTCTATAAACATAATGTGGTCTTTACTTTTTCTTTCTAGTTTTTTTATTATTCTTTATCTATTCCCAGCAGTTAGTCGAACTATTTCCGTAACGTCGATTTCGTTAGCCACTAAGAACTACCATCAGTTATTCTTCAACCAACTCGCAATATTTTTAACTGGTGAATTTTACATGGGAATGTCATTGCAGGTAACAAATTGGCAACCCTTTGAATTACTATTCACTAGTAGATTAGAAGGTACTGTGAAGCTAAATAAATAATAAACTGACACAATCTGCTTAACAATGTATTGTTTGCACTGTTCGTGAGAAACTAGCACTACCAGAATAACAAGTCACTAGTATTTTCAGTAGTATGAAAACTCTAGTATTTGAGGCGAAAAAGTTAAAAAGTACAAAAAGTAAAAAAAAAAAATTGTACTATTATTTTTTACATATTAAGCTTTAATTTCGCTTTTTTCAATTTCATGTGAAGATTTGTTGTAATTTAGGTACTGTGCCAAAAAGTTATACTAAAACACTAACGACGAATTTATGCATTTCATATAGTTAGGTTAGGTTAGATTCTGAGGGCAGCTGTCTAGTCAATAAGAGACAGCTCACTTGGATCAAATTTGGACCCATTGTAAAACCCTGAGGGATCATGTGTCACTAACTCACGTCAATTGATCCATCTGATATCAATATCAGAGAGATCTGATAATACATGCACAAACGGACTTCCAAAATTAACAGTCCTGATCTCGGCAATAGTGAGACAGTGGCATAAAAGATGCTCCACGATTTCCTCCTCTTCCTTATCCCGCCAACTTTTACAAAAATCGTTAAAAGGGAGCCCTAGTCTTCCAGCATGCGCACCAGTAGTCCCGTGCTCTGTGACAACGGCTACCAGAATTCTTAGCCGATGCTTTGATAGTTCCATGATGAAGTTAGATCGAGATTCATCATAATGGGGCCATATTTGCCTAGATTTTGAATATGTGGATTCATTTGTCCATCTATCTTGTGCAATCCTCGTAAATTGCTCGGAATTATTGATCTGCAGGCCGAAAGTGGTACTCCAACCAGTTGCTTCGTATCTTCACCTTGAAGAAGGGATCCTTTTCTGGTTAGTGCATTCGCAATAAAATTACCCGGGGTGCTTGAATGACCCCTAACCCAAACCAGCTCCAGGTTTGAATGTCTCGCCATCTTTTCAGAGATGTCAGGAATTCATGTACCAATCTGGATGTCGAAAAGATACCTGAGAGAGATTTAATCGTGGCTTGACTATCTGTACAGATTTGGATATGTGCTCCTCCGAATACCCTGTAGTACATTAACCAATTCACCGTCCTCTTTATGGCCGAGTTTTCTGCTTAGAGAATGCTGCAGTGATCTGGTAATTTAAATAAAATGTTTTTCCTATAAACGGGAATGGGAACCCCTTCAGCAGATTTGGACCTGTCATTATAAACCTCAACTGAACCAGCTCATAATTCTAGAGAGATTGTTACTGGGAATGCAATAATCGATATTGCTAGGAATGATATTACATATATTTAGTGAATTGGTATTTTATATATTACTTTATTATTTTGTTATATTATTTATTTAGACAAAATGTAATCATTTAACAACCAAAAGTAACTAGTGTAACTCATTATATTATAATGTATTAAGTATAAAGTTGTCCCAAACATTATAGAATTTTATGAAAGAAAAATAAAATATATTTTTTAAACTAAAAGAAGTATAATTTATGAATAATATTTAATATTTATATTTAATATTTATACCATATACACATATACACACATATGTTTATGATTTTTCTAAGTTTGTGAAAATATTTTTAAAAGCTAATTATTAGTTTTATACCTAATAATTATCTTTTCAAAATATAAGATTAAAATAGCTAATTAATCATAATATTAATTTATAAACATTACTAACAAAAATATTTAATATTATCAAAAATCATTTTAGTAGTCTTTAGTACACTGGCTTATTATGCGTTTGTGCTGATGTTTATAATGCACATAAATATAGTTTATGTTATATCACTTTATGAGTCGATTTAAAAATGTTCGTTTGGTTGGATAACTGGCTGTGCATGTAAACCTTGTGAACAAAGTACAAGTCGCAATTTTAAAGATAATTTTATGAAATTTGGCACATATAATAATTTTTGCAAAACGACGAAGCTTATTGAAATTAGTTATGATCGGTCAATTATTTCACATAGTCCCCATACAAATGTCCTAACGAAATAGGATTTTAAAACTTTCAATTGTCTCAATTACATCAATATTTCAATAAATTTCAGCAGAAATAGGATTGATACAAGTTTCAATCAGAATACTCGTAACTCGTAATTAATTTTATGAAGATAAGTCCATAACTTACAATTTCTCTCATACAGGGCCCATTTCCCAAGATCACTTTAACGTACATAAATCACATAAATGTTTGTGTCAGATTTAGGAGTATCGGTTCATAATTGACCATAGCTCCCATATAAGATATTCCCAAAAAATTACTTGTACGTATCAGTGTTGCCAGTTTAGCCTTTTTTTTTCTTTTAGCCTTTTTGACCTTTTTTTAAAGATCTATTTAGCCTCTTTTTTTCTCACTTCCTGACACCACTGGTTTAGGGTATGGTCGGTTTTGCCGACTACAGCTTTCTTACCTGTTTTTACTTTATATTTATTTGCGTAATAATTTAAGTATTCAGAACTTTAGGTGAAAAACTTATTTAACATATTATAATACAATTTTTTTTAATAATTAAATCAGGAATAATTTCATTCAAAGTTCTAAATTAATTGGTCAATTTGACCTATGCCAACTACTAAAATGATTTTTGATTTATATTAGGTAAATATATGTATTAATAAAGTGTATACATAAATAAGAGTTATAATTAATTAGCTATTTTATCTATTTTTCTATTTATTTCGACTTCATACTTGATTTTTAAAAATATCTCTTATAAATTAATAAAATCATATGTTCTTGTTAAAATATATGCATATACCGACCAATGTATTTGAGAAATTATATATGATACATAACATAAATTAATAACACGCTTAAACGGTATTTAATTAAAGGTGTCAGATAGTGCGAAGTACCTTGGGATTATACCGGACTCCAAACTATCCTGGCTCCAAAATACAAGGGCCAGGTAAATGCTGGGGAAGGCCATCGGTAAATGCTGGGGAATAAATCCCAGGAATACGTTATGGCTCTTCGACACAGTGATTAAGCCCATACTTATGTACGGAGCGATATTATTGTAGAAGGCTATGGAGAAATCAACCTATATCGGAATCTTTAATAGAATTCTGCGCAGTTCAGCGCTACTCATAGTGCTTCGTACAACTCTATCGAAAGCCTCATTTGTTCTAAAGAAGTGGTTACCTGTGGATCTTATGAATTCGACCATGCGACCATTCTGGGATTCCTTAATAGCATTACTAGTTGAGTTTTATACTTACTAGTCCAAATCTGCTGAAGGGGTTGGGCGGTTTTTTTTATTCCCGTTTTTATTCCCGTTTATAGGAAAAACATTTATTTTAAATTGCCAGATCACTGCAGCATTGTCCAAGCAGAGATCTCGGCCGTAAAGAAGACGGTGAACTGGTTAATGTACTACAGGGTATTCGGAGCGCATATCCGAATCTGTACAGATAGTCAAGCGGCGATTAAATCGCTCTCGAGTGTCTTTTCGACATCTAGATTGGTACATGAATTCCGAATATCTCTGAATAAAATGGCAAAACATTCAATTCTGGAGCTGGTTTGGGTTAGGGGTCATTTAAGCACCAGGGGTAATTTTATTGCGGATGCACTAGCCAAAAAAGAATCCCTTCTGCAAGGTAAAGATACGGACCAACTGGTTGGAGTACCACTTTCGGCCTACAGATCAATAATTCCGCGCAACTTATCGAGGAAAGATAAGTTGGACAAATGAAATCACATGTTCAAAATCCAGCCAAATATGGCCCCATTATGATGAATCTCGATCTAACTTCATCATGGGACTATCGAAGCATTGGCTAAGAATTCTGGAAACCATTATCACAGGACTAGATTGCTGGTGCGCATTCTAGGAGACTAGGGCTCCCTATTAACGACTCTTGTAGAAGTTGTCGGAATGAGGAAGAGGAGGAAATCGTGGAGCATCTTTTATGCCACTTTCCCACTCTTGCCGAGATCAGGACTGCTAATTTTGGAAGTCTGTTTGTGCTTGTATTATCAGATCCCTCTGATATTGTCATCAGATGGATTAATCCTTTCATACATGCGTTCGTTTCGAACGCTGTTATGAACACGTGAGTTAGCGACACATGATCCCTCAGGGTTTTACAACGAGTCCAAATTTGACCCAAGGGAGCTGTCTCTTATTGACTAGACAGCTTCCCTAAGAACCTAACCTAACCTATGTGAGAGAAAAAAACTGATTGAATTGTCAAAAACCTAATTCATGCAACAAGAAAATACATGTAGTAGTCACATATATTTTGTTTTTGTGTTTTGAAAAAATGAGTAATTTTTTTGAAAATTTAGTTCAAAGTACCTCTGACATAAACTTCTAGTTGTATTCTATGGTACATAAAGCAAAATTATTAAAAAAAAATATAATAAAAAAAACAGGATATCTTCCTTAAATATCCCTGTATAACAAAAATATTTTAAGCAAACTTAAAGAGTACTTTTGTTTTTTTTTGTATCCGTTGGCAGGCCACTTATTATTGCATTACATTTCAATAGTAAAATCTAGAGAATTTCTAGAGGCAAATTTTATAATATAGTGAATTCACTAAATTAATAATTGTATATATATTCTAGTACATTTCTGAAGTCTATTGGCCGCTTATGTTATTGCATTTCAATATTGCATTCATTAATTTAATAGTTAAAACGAATTCGTGTACTGATGTGAATTTCTAAATCCGTTAAACCTCCAATTGCATAACATTTCAATAGAGAAATCACTAGAAGGAATGATAGTAACCAATAACACGAGAGCAAATTTCTGAATTAATACTTACAAAATTCTCAACGGCAATTCCATGCATTACGTGTAAACATAGAATTGGCAGTTTTCTTTATGATATTATATTTTCTAATTAAAACTTTAAACACTCTCTATTACTTATTTCGCCATCGAAATGTAGTGCAAAAGTAACCAGTGAATCGTCTACTTAGTTATGTATCTAGCGCTAAAGGGAAAATTGACATCTTTAGAACTTCTGGGTTTGTTTCCAGTGATATTCACCGTATCCTGCATTACTTTAACTGTTAAGTTTTATTTTTCATTGGCTTTGATGTTGTGCAATTTTTCTTTGCAGTTGTGGTTGTGGATTTAGTTTATATATATATTTTTTTTTTTTTCATTCATTTTGGACTTTTGTTATACTTTTTTTTATTTATAAAAATTAATTTTTTCTTTTTTTTTTTGCGTGCAATTGTAACTTATACTTTAAACATCAAACTGTGCAGAAGTTTGAGCAGTAGTTAAAAAACAGTTAAGGCTACTAGAACTTTAAGTTTTAATTCATTAGGGGTATTCCGTTTAGAAAAATATATTTAATGATTTCTTTAAATTTTGATAAACATTTTTATTGGAAAAAATTTAAACTATAATATTGCTAAGGACCACGATTTTTTATTCTTAAATATAGATTTAAAGATATAAAATTTACAGGTAACATCAATATTAACAAATAATTTTACTTTCTATTAAATTTTGCTATTTTGTGATGCTATTTTGCAAAATTTTGCAGAATGATTGATCTTTTCGGAATTATTATTTATTATTATTTTTTTATTTTATTATTTCTTTTTTTTTTATTTTATTATTTTTTATTATTTTTTTATTAATTTAAAATCTCACAAAAATTCTCTATACAAAGGCGATCGAATATTTATGATAGTTTGGCTTAACTTTGTACTTCATAATTATTTATGAACCTTCGAACAAAATAATGCGAAAAGTTTAGATTGTTGTTTTGATGGAATTAAAAGCTAAATATAATTTTTTCATAATGATACGATATTATTTAATGCTCGTTAACGCAATACTGTTCAAATATCCCTTGATTTTGCTTATGAAGCAAATTCTTGCACAGGGTAAGAAAATTAATAATTAAATCTTTTTGACACTCTTCCTATGTTAAATAATTAAAATTTCATCCTTCGTAATTATTGTGACTGTTGCACTTTTTTACTATTGGAAATTAATATTTAAGAAAATATGTCTACTTAGACAGTCTAAAATCGAAATATTTGCATTTGTATTTAAATTAATTCAAGCTGTCGTAATTGGCCCTAATTTCTACCATGTAATACTCGTTAAAACAATAAAAGACCTGCCTCCAAAAGTAAAGGTGCTACTTTGATTCTAGTAAATAATATGTGGTATATTAGAAGGGTCTCCAATTATCATATTAACATGATTGAGGCAAGGATTGGTGGCAGTAGTAGCTTTTTCATTCTGTTACATGACTTGTATCAAATTTAAAGGCAAGATCGTTTCAATATTGTGTCTCTTAGATAATTTTTAAAAATTCTTATATTAGAAATAAACATCAACATTATTTCAGTATCATCATTAATGTAATTGTAAAATATTACCGAATTCCTATAAAAAATATGTAATATATTGTGTTTTAATATTATTAATATCTTTTGTAGTTTAAAGTACGTTAAATTTATTTGTATTGATAGTAATTGACTATAATGCAATTAAATTATAGTTTTTAGTCTTTTACAAAAATTAATTTTATCAAAATTTAAAAAATTCCAGTGACTTTTTAATAGTTGTATTTTTATTTATTTATTTATTTTTTATTTTCTTGCTCTTATTAATTTACTTTTTTTACTAAATTCTTAATACCTATTTTTATGTGTAATTATTTAGAACGAAATGACATATAATATTTAGCTCAGACCCCAAAGTCCAAAATCACAACAAAGTTGGCTAAATTAATAATGTTCTATCCTTAATTAATATGATCAAAAATCATATAACATAGCGTGCATTTTTAAAGCTCGCAACTGTAAACGTTATAATTCATTAATTCAAAATGTTTGAACCTCTGAAAAATCAAGTACGACATTCATGCGGTAAACTACAATCTCTTAATCGATAGCGTTCCAAATAATATCGCTTAAGCTATTAAGTAATTTATATACTCTCTTTGTACATGCATCGACGGAGACTTTAATTGTGTCATGCTGAAGTTTGGATTACACCTACCAGTGATTCACAGCAGAAACTTCTGTATCAATATCATATTGGATTCTTTTACCATTAGCACCTCTTATTTCTATTGTTGACGGTATTATGAGGTATTCATTATTTAACAAATTTTCTGACACCTTTGGATGGAAACACGATTTCTTTAGATAATACGATCGGCAAAATTCGGTTGGGTAGCAGCAAATTTATAAAGTAAAATATGAACCAACCTCGAAAACATCTTACATATTTCATGTTATTCTTAATAAGCCGATCAATATTGAAATCAAAATTTCTTGCTGGGCAAAATATATTGTCACTTTTGAAAATAATCATTACGCCTTCACCGGAATACATAGTTAACAACTTTTCCTTGACAATCGTTTCCACAACAATTTAGCCAAATATACCCATAGAATATAGAAGATCGTTCGATATGCTAATATTACTCGTAATGCGCATGTCCTGTGGACTTTTTCTAGAAGATTTTTATATTTTATACTGCTTTAAACAGTTTCACTTATAAACGGAGCAGCATGCATACATCTGAAAATATGTGGAAATTAATCGTTTCGTCGTTTGTTCTGGACCTTTAATATTTAGCATCACCTTTGCTAGTTTCGGTGCCGTTGTGAAGGCTTTCTTAGATAGTATCTTAATGTGTGGTTCAATGGATAATATACTGTCTAGAATAACTCCTAGATATTTAAAATGCCTACTCATATTTATTTCTTGTCCATTCACCTTAAGTTTTGAACACTCAAACGTTTTTAGTTTGGTCACTAGAATAGCTTCCGCCTAACCCGCAGCGAGTTATAGTTTTTTCGATCTTAACCATATAATAATTCTACCTAAGCAGTAATTTGTAACTATCTCCATCAAGCTTGCAGATGGTTGGTCCAATGATAGCGCTACGTCATCTACATATTCCACAAGTTTTAATCCATCTGATAGATTCAAGTTCCGTAGTCCATCGTATATTGGAATGGATCCAATATTGAGCCTTGCTGATACTCTACTATCTTTCAGATAGTTATCAATCATGTTGATCCAAGGTAGCAATGGAATAAAATCTCATGTATTCCATAGCGTTCTCCACAATATTAACTACCTCCCGGATACCATCAGCAGTCGATCTTCCCTTTACAAAAAATAAGAAAAGAATTTATGAAAGTCAACCATTTCTGTTATTGACCGCCTCTAGTCTGTTTGTAATCAGTTTCTTCAAAATCTTTCTGCAAATGTCCAATGGACACATTGGCCTATACGAAGAAATGCTCTCGAGTAAATTATTAAAAGTTTCCGTGAATAAAATTGACTAAAGTTCAAAAACCAAAGTGTTGATTTCATTTGGGATCCCATCTGAACCTAGCGCCTCGCGCCTTTTTAAAGATTGATATATTTCAATAACCTCCACTTGAGTGAAAAGATCAAATTATGATTATCTTTAATATTGCATCGAATGGTATAAAATTTATCAGATTTTTTTTTTTACCCAAAGAAAAAATTTCTTGGAAATAAAATTGTTAATATTGATTTTATTTGCATTTCTTACACCTCAAACTTAGTTAACTTCATTATAAATTACTTAAAGAAAAGGATATTGTCATCGATTTTAAACTTGAACTTGAATTTTAACCCAAAATATTATATTGTACTGAAAAGAAATTTCCAATAGGTAATATTAGTACCCAACAAAAGCTTCAAAAGCAGCCATTTTAAAAGAGTCTTGTCATTTGAAGAAAATACTTAGTAGGAGAGATTGGGGTAAAGTGGAGCATACTTTAATATAACTTCAATAATACACCAACCAATAATCTTTTGAACGCTGCCATAGATCTGTTATATAGAATGGATTTTTGTCTAATGTATTGTATTTTTCCTAGTGTTTTCAATTCAACTATTTTTAGGTAAAATATAAAATGTTGTGGTAAAGTGGAACATGGTAAAAATGGCAAGTTTAAGTTTATTTGGTATTTATTAAATATTAAAAAAATTGTTTAATATATTTTATTTGCTTACTCTCGAAGAGTAATAAAATCAGAGGTTTCATGAATGAAATATAATTTGCAGATGTAGTGCAACAATGGCAAACATATACCAAATAAAAAAGAAAAAAAATATGCGAAAAAGTAAAATTTTCTTCATTACCCCATATGCGATAATACCCCATTTTCCCCTACTGAAAGAGATCACATGGTAGTCATTAGAAGGATGAACTTTTTCTATTCAAATTCATATTATTTTAACTTGTTGAGGATTTTCTTAGAATTAAGTACTTTTATTTATTTTATTTTTTTTAATTATTTTCACTTTTTGAAAGTAATTATAAATAATTTGCAAAACAAAAGTGTAAAATAATCATTATGTTTTACTGAAATGATGAAAATGTTAATTAATTACACGTGTTTCCTTTTCTTCACTGGATAGAATATAAAATTAATTGAAATTGGACAAAATATTTGAAAAAAACAGTAAGTTAAAAATAAACTATCTTCCTCGAACAAATGAAAAATATTTACAAGAATCACAATAAAATATTTACTTGTTATTTTTTTTTTTTAATAACTAGAAATAATTTTTTTTATATTAATTTTATGTTTCAAAATTCTGGGGGGAGGGGTCAGAACGGTCTTCCTACGCCAATGTGTACGAAGGGTTTCTAGTATCATGACTATGATGGTTATGAAGCGCGTTTTAAAGATCTTTGTTTCTGCATATTACGGAGACTTATAAAACACTGTAGCATCTACTAGCCAAAGATTCTTGAAAAAAAGTTTCGGATTAGATCTGAAATAAGTTTAACAACTGTTATGGAAATTGATTTTACTATTCGAACCTCTATTACAGCATTAAAATCATCTTATTCTTTAACGAGGATTCTTCTATTCACCCCTTAACGAGATAAACATGTATTTTAGAATTATTATAATTTAGAACCTAAGGTACAGAATAATTCAAATAGAATTGAACTTTGTTAGATTTTGAGTTATGGTTTACTTTTGATCAGGAATGATATGGTCAACTACGACTTCGATAAGAAATTTAATCTGATATATATATATATGTAAGTTTTAGGAAAATATTGCTTAATACAATATAGGACACATCATTTTTGTGGCATTATGACATGTCTCCCCCGCTATAATATGCTAGTGGTGGAACGATTAACTTTATTTACGATCTGTGTTGATTTATTAGGTACTTAAGTAAAGCAAATTGTGAGCATCAAAAGGAGCTGGGATTGTGTATTAGATCTCTTGGAATCACAATGATTCAATAGACCTATATTTTTTAAACTTATTGTCAATTACTACAACAACCAAACTATTTACAAATTTCCATATAGACATTTGGAAGATATTTTCCTGGAAGAAATTTATCTTCTTTTTATTGTTTGAACAAAAGTCATCAAAGGAATATTTTTCTATTATTGCATTTTTATCAATTTAAAGAAAGTTAGGCAAAAAACAACAAAAAATATATAAAATTTATTTTTTTTTTTTATTATCTTTTCCCAAAAATATCGCCTTTTTTCAGTAAGATGATTATCACCTCCGCAATAAATTCATATCCCATATCCCATTGAGATCATCTGGAAGACATTAATGCAATACTTTTATTTTTCAGTCACAATTTTTTCAGTTGTCAAAAAATTATTCAAAAATGAAAAGTAATGAAGAAATTTCTTTGTCTTTTAGCAAAAAATGGATATTTTATGTGAGCGTTTCAGTTTTCGTGCTTTATCTGAAAGATGTAAAAGATTTCTTTATTATATTATTTCAAGATTTATTTAGTGATAAAATATATAATAAATATTTATTACATCTTCCAGAAGATTATCTGGCGGTGTCCTTTTTTTCACCTATGTAGATGATTACCTAGCAATATTGCCTATTTTTCTTCCAGGCGTATTATTCTTATTGCTTAGATGTATTGCCTGTGACGCACAATCTCTTCCGATGGTGGAAAATTTTCTATAAAATATTTGAAGTGACTATTTATTTTAATTAAATTTGACAAGTCTATTTTAAATCAATTTAAAAGCACTACAAAATTGAAATTACTATAAAGTCTAACAAAAAAATATATACATCAATAAAAATGATTGTCTAAATGCGTGTCTATCAATAACTTACTAATCTCACATACTATTCTTATCTTTTTCCTAACAGTCTTCCTCCACCTTCGGCTTCGACTACACCTACCAAATCCTTCGATAGTAATTTTAAACTTGAGCCAAATTTGAGCGCCAAAGAATTCGGTAATAGTCAGACAGGTGAAAATGGTGGTGCGGTGAGTTGTGGCGGCGGTGGTGGAGATTCACAGCCACCACCAGTTAAACGTAAATATAAAAAACGTGTACAATTCAACGACAACCTAAATGGCTTGACTAAATTAAAAAATTTTTCAAATTTTGCTTTAAAAGCTAAAAAACATTTAGCCGGTGAAAACAGCAGTGGAGGTGGAGGTGCCAATGGCTCAAACAGTGGTGGTAACAATGCTACGGGTGATGTATTACCGGAAGTATTGGATTGTCGCATAGCAGAAAAAATCAAAAGTGAAATGGAAGAAAAATCTGCTTCTAAGGAATCTTTGGCTTTGTGTCTAAAGAAAAACGATGGCTTCGGTGATGACGAAGATGACGATGAAGATGATGCTGGCACTTCGGTAACGGGTGATGGTGTTGATGGTTTGAACGGGCCCAATAGTGGTTTCCGTATGCGCCACAAAAACAAACGAGGACCTAAAAGTATGAATCCGCCAGGCTCTTATATAGATGACGATGAGGATATTGGCGATGTTAGTGAAGAGGACGAAGAAGATGAGGAATTAGATGAAGAGGCTTTGGCGCGTGAAATGAAAAATGAACAGAACTTTGTGGAGGAAGAAGATGAACTGGACATTGCCTTTCGTTCACATCAATCGTGTAGAGAATGTTCTTTGGCCCATGATTATAAGGTATGTCCGCTACGCACTTCTATAGGCACCATAACCGATGCTGTCGATTTGGCCGAATGGGTGGAACGTAAAAATCTAGAGGCTTTAGCCAAACTTAAATGTGATGCTCAACGTCAAGCCAAACAACTGCATGGTGACGATGATGAAGATATGGATGATTCATCCCAATTATCTGATTTGGAACTGAAACCTTTAATAACATTTGCCGAAGCTTCGGTACCGGCAGAATTTGAACTGCACAATGTAGAACCCAATGTAACGGGTGTCTTTGCCCGCACCGAGGTAAGAGCTTTTACCAAATTGGGTCCCCTTATAGGACAGGCTGTACAATCCACCGATATACGCGAGACCAGTGATATGAAATGGATATTTGAGATTTGTGAAGCGGGTGCTGAAAAATCCCAATTTCTTTTGTGTGATAATCCAAACTCATCGAATTGGTTACGCTACATACGACCGGCGCCGACTTACGATGAACGTAATGTGAATTTGGTCTATATAGAGTCGCAGGCGTTTTTTGTGACATGCAGGGATTTGAAAAATGGTATGGAATTGCTGTATTGGAGTGATGATTGCAATACGATGTGGCGTAAGAAACATTGGTCGGAAAAGACAAGTGAGTGAATTGAATGTTTGTTTTTTATTTGAATATATAGATCTTAGTCGAAAAATTAATTCAGGGGCCAAATCACTCTTAAGCTATTCAGAATATATTAAAATTTCTTTTGATATTGAATGATAGGATTTGGTCCTCAGAAGAGCATGAAATTGGGTTTAACATTTTATTATTACAACCCTTTTTTCTTTTGCAATCCAGAGTAGTTTAATTAATAATTTAAATTTTATATATTTAGGAAAATTTAAATAATAAATAAAAGACTTACCGGTACTTTTCTGGATCATATTTAGAATTGAATTTCTATAGATTGAATTTCTGTAGACAGAAAAAAATATTAGTGAATGCTTTTTTTATACCTACCATCAAAAAATTATGGGAGGTATATTGGGTTTGTCATTCCATGTGTAACGTGCCAAAATAATCATCTAAGACCCTAAGCTGGGTCTTCGATGATCGCTGATCATCTAACGATGTTCGTCCATTTGTCCGTCTGTCGGTCTGTCTAAAAGAAAGATAGGGTTCGGGGCGGACATCCAATGGGGACGATATTTTTGTTCAAGTATTTAACTTATATATGGTTTGTTTGTTATTGAAAATGAGCAAAATCGGTTAATAAACAAAAATGTTATGGACTAAATATTAGAAAAACAAGGTGTCCTTCGTAACTCCAGTTTGTACTTTTCGGCCAATATCTTTTAAAAAACCATGCACGTCAACGAAATTTTGCACAAATAGTTCAAGGAGAAGTGCAAACTCGGACCAAAAATGGGCGTGGTCCGCCCACTTCCTATATAAGTTGAAATTTTGTATAAATAGTCCAAAGACCAATGTAAAATCGGAAACAAAAACTGGGCGTGTTCCACCCACTTTACCATCCACCTCCCATATAAGATGAAATTTTAAAAAGTTACAGATGATGGGTATATAGATTCGGCCAAGCCGACTGAAATATTATCACATGTTTTTCTTATGTATGTTTTCAAGAACTAGAATTGATTATAATGTTTATTGCCTTAAAAAGAGCTTTATTTTCATTTCATTTACACAAATTAAATTATTAAGTTTCAATGATTATTCAGTTGTATATTTTTTTTTAAAATCTCAAAATTTTAAAGGTGTTCATCCCTTTTTATAAACCTTCTACAAAATATTATAAAAACTCATTTAATAATTCCTTTTCTTTTTTCTTTCCCAAATCTAGATTGTGGCGGTTGCAATTTGAAATTTGATCATCCTCTCTACTATCGCACCCACTGTTCGGTATTCCATGACCCAACGATGAGTCTGACAATACGTAAATATCATTGTAAAGTTTGTGGCGAAGCGGTATTGGGTAAGGACAATATTATGAAACATGCTGCGGAAAAACATGATGGCAAAGGTGCACATCAGTGTCAATTTTGCAACAAGTTCTTTTTACGTCTCAGTTATTTGGAAATGCATCGCACATACGGTTGTGCCGCAAATCCGAATCGTACACGGCCTATATGTGATTTTTGTGGTCGGAAATACTATCGACCGCAAAAACTGAAAGCTCACATTAAGCGTATGCACAGTGGTAAGAACAACAACAATAATAAAACAACAACTACAACAAAGAACTGTATGCCAAAGCAAAAACTAATAAAAAAAAAATAAAATTGTTTTGGTCATTTTGCAGCACGTCTAACAAAAAAAAAAAGTATTTTAGATTGTCAAAAATAAATTTAAATTTTAAAGTAGATTGTTTAACTGATTTGATAATAACTTTTAATGTTCTTTATTTTGTATAAATTTATTAAATAATCAAAATTGAGTAGTTAGTATATAAATATGAAAAAATCAAAGATTTTAAATTTTTAAACAAATTTGATTTTTTTTTTTTATTGGCGCAATACAATAACAAAGTTAGGCCTACAATACCATAGAATACAACTAGAAGTTTATGTGAGAGGCACTTCGATTTAAATTAAAAAAAATATATATATATATTAATTTTTTTCAAAACACAAAAACAAAATACATATATGTGACTACATGTATTTTGTTGTTGCATGAACATAAACTTCTAGTTATATTCTGTGTACAATACCAAGGCAACTTGTAACTAGGGTTGCCAGACGGCGTTGAATGAACTTGATTGTCAAGATATTTTAGAATTTGTCTAGTTACAAGTTCAAATGTAATTTGTCAAGCTGGAATCAATTTGTTGTTATATATAAAATTGAGTGAAATCTGAAGCTTTGATGAAGATTTTTTATAGTGATAAGCCGGAAGCATATTTTTCAGAATACAATGCCATCTCCTTTATTATACCCTGAAAGTGAAACTTTGTGTACAGAACTACACAGCATAATGATTAAATTTTAAATAATCTTATAATCATATATAATATATGAGATACACAAATCGTTTTAGAAAAGAGGACTGTTTTAAATCGACCATTTTTTCCTCGAGACTTATTTGAAAACTTCCAAAACACATTCGTTTATACGATCTAGTAAGTTATCATGTTAAAAAGCGGTATTACTGGATAATAAAATATTTGAAAGCTGTTTGTTTACTTATTTATTTTTTCAAATAACAATTGTAAAAATGTAAAACCGCTTTTCTTTATATTTGTTCATGGCCTAAACGGATATGCTATGTAAACTCTTATTTTCGCAAAAAATTTAAAAGCTTTATCCCAATTGTACAGACATATTTATATACGTACATCCATATAGGTTTCATAAAAAAATAAACAAATTTTGGCGGAAGAGATTGTCATGTTCTTTTTTTAATCAAGCTTGTTGTTAAGGAATATTAAGTTAGACCACAATTCAAATCTGGCAACCCTACTTGTAACGCTTTGTATTTCATCTTTTTTATTATTTATTAATATTTTTATTTAAAAGAGCGTATTAATATTTATCGTGTGTGTGTTCAAATTTTTGCTATGGTAATAATAAGTAAGAAGTTGTCTACGCTATCGGAAAAGTTCTTTAAAAATACTACAGAATTAGATAACACGCTGTTACAAAATGACACTTTATATTTTTACCCTAAAAATGATCTACAGCCCACATTAGATCGATCTTCTTAAGTAGATCACGGAACAATTTTAAAAAATTTCGAGAGAACCCCTAAAATTTAAGATATTGCAAAGAAAACAAATGAGAATGTTTATTCGGCTTGTCCGAATCTATACACCCACCATCTGCAAATTTTTATAATTTCACCTGCTATAAGAGGAGGGCGGTGATGTAGGCGGACCAAGCTCATTTTGTCTTTCCGAATTTATATTGGTCGTTCTACTATTTGTACAAAATTTCGATGATATTTCACCTTATATAAGGGTTGGACGGACCACTTCCATTTTTGGTTTCCGAGTTTATATCAATCCTCGAACTATCTTTACAAAATTTCGTTAACCTACATACTTTTCTTTAAGAGATATCAGCAGAAAAGTTTGTTTATTAACCTATTTTGCCATTTTTTCAATACCAAACAAACCTTATATAATATAAATATAAATATTAGAGCCAAATTTCGTTACCCTAGGTGGTTCCCCCCGAGCCCTATCCTGCTTTCAACAGACAGACAGACGGACATAGTAAGAAAAACTCAGAATCTTACCAGGATCCAGAACTTATGGCGTCTTAAATGATTTTTTCGACATGTTACACACGAAATGGCAAACACAATATACCCCCCCAGCATTTTATGATGTTGGGTATAAAAAACGTCTAATATCTAATAACTCCATAAATTTTAAGTCAATTTTACATTTTCTAATCGATTTAAAAAGCAAAAGAACGTAACTAACTATATTAAAATATTTTTTTAAATGAGGAATTTTAAAATAGTATCGATTTGTTACGTACAAACATTTACGGCAATTATTTGGAAATTTGTGATGATGGTATTCCATTCCTGGTTTTCTGACATCAACGAGATATACCTCAAATTGTAGAAAATCACTTCGTCTTTAAAATTCTGTTCTCTAAATTTAGAATGATCTAAAATTTTGGATTTCTTAATTATTTTGTAAGGTCTACCAAAATGCATCAACAATTTTTAAAACAAACTTTAGAAATACAAGAAATATAAAGTCGGTTTCAAATAGTTTCGAAAATTTTTGAAATTCCTCACATATATTTAGAAATAAATTTTCAAATAACCTTATTCATGTGAGTAAATACTAAGACTGAAATTATTTCTAAACCGAAACTTTAAAGTAAGAATTTTTAATGGTTATTTATGTCTTTTACGAACATTAGACGTGTATTTCGGTAAACATTTTTGTATGGGAGCTAGGTGAAATAATGAACAGGTTATAATCAAATTAAAGAAGCTTCGTCCTTGCATCAAAAAAAAATACACGTGCCAAATTTTATAAAATTATATTTAAACATGTGGCCTGTAATTTGCACTCATGGTTTGCATGGAGTACCACCAACCAGCCAGACGGACGGACGGACATTGCCAAATCTTTAAGAAGGCAGATAATAAAACTTAGCAGACAATAAATCGATCATTATAAAAGATTAGTGTATCATTCATTTTGAATCAAAAATTAGTAATTCGATATCTACCATCAACGATAAATTCCAAAGAAAAAAAATTAATGTGTTAACATAAACGGACTCGGATATATAGTGGAAGAGCAATGTACGCGGTGAAGGGCAGCAACGTTACTATCAGTTTAAAAATGAATCATTTACAAAGGAAAATTTGTTTCAAATATTTTATATGGACCACGTGTCCTAGATCAGAATTTGCCGCCCGTCGCCGCGTGCCGTCTACATTGGCCTTCCACCAATAGTTGCAGTATCTTTGAGACCGTTTTAAAAGTCCGGTAACTTAAGTGATTCTTTTAATGCATGAATAATACGTTGAATGACACGGATATTACACGGTATTCCTAAAACAATAAGAACTTCAGATTTCCAAACGTTTCTACATATTTTACTTGATCTCATTCCAAATTTATTAAATAATCTCTCTCAACTCATAACTTAATGAATACATCAATTTTGATATCATCTGTGAAAGAACAGATATGGTTGGATATTGAAAATAATGCGTTATGAACAAAAAAAATTAGCTGACTACATATGCTGAAATTAATTGCGGAGATCATAACATCCCGTTAATTGTGATCTTGAGGAAATCTCGATATGAGTCAAGAAAATAAATTCGCCAAAACGGTTTATGAAACTGTATCATATTTGCAATTGAAAAGTTAGCAAGAACCTCGTAGACATACCTTAACAATAGCCGAAATGTCAGTTAAATTGTTGGACTCCAGATATTTAGTAGGATTTTATTTACTAAACCCTTCATAACCTTGGAAAGCGCAAAATATGTTCATATTGACCGATCATTTCTTTTTTTATTTTACGAATTGGCATTACAAAAATTGCAATACAAATTCGCAGATTTTTGGATCTGAACATTTTATCAATGTCCAATTGATGCTATTGATATTCCTGGAATTTAATACAAAAATATACCTGCATTTGGACCCTGAATTAAACTTTAAAGAACTTTTATGTTGGTCCTCATATATGCGTATATTTTTTTGTCATTACATTTATACTTATAATTGTCATAGTAATTGAACTCACACATAAGCAGACACCAAAATACGCATTGTGATTTGAATCAATATTTCTTTTTTTTTTTTTTTTTTTTTTTTTGATATATATATACTCTTATGTATCTCTTTATCTATGTATATGTCTATATAGTGTATGTAATAATAAAAATTTTATATGTATTCGTATAACAATCAGCTCATCATCAGCATCTCTTCAACGTATTACATTAACATCCATCCATGTTACATAATATTGCTTTTGTTTTGTTTTTTGTTAAGTTGATGTCATATTTTTAATTTAAATCCTTTGTTTTTTATTATTGTTTTAACTCATGAACTCTAACACTAATTGGTTGAATTTATTATTATAAATATTATTTAATTAAAATATCTTTCCCTTAAGTCCCACAAAAGGGAGAATATTTCCACTCTCTTAATGTGCGTAAAGACGATCTTCGATTATATTTTCTCTTACCTAGTGTCTACATTAGGCAAATTTATATCAAAACAAACGTCAAAATCAGTGCGAACTAAGGTAACCTTAGTTAAACAGTTGATTATTATTTTGGTTGTTACAGTTGTCAAACTGCATATATAAAAAGCAATAATGAATACGCCATATTGTTGTTTTTGTGCAACTGTTGCCACCTTCCACAAATTCGCGGTAAGTTTGACGTTTGTCTTGATAAAAAAAAATCACTAATGTAGACACTATGTTAAGTATGCACCGTTGGAAAGCTTATATAGGAGATAATAAAATTAGAACAAATATTTTACAAAATTATTGTAAAATATATTTCGGATAAATATAGAATATTAATTAATTAAAATAGAATTTGAAGGAAGAATGTAAAGGATTAATATATCCGAAAATTTCTTTTAATTTCAATCGGTTATGTGCATTGTCATCTTTCTTTCAAGCAATAACATGTGATAGTTTGAAAAAATTACATCTCTAAAGCAATTCTTCTTTGTTTCTTTTTCGAAGGATAAATTATAATTTCCTCATTTAATACCTAAAAGACCAAAACGCGATTAATAGTTTAGGAGTTTATCAACCAAAAAATCTAAAGCAAATCGATGCCTGATTGGATTAGAGCATATGGAGTATCAGCCGAAACCAGACTCATCAACAGGAAATTGGTTTTCGTAAATCAGTCAAAAACTCTACAATTAATCGTTATTAAAATAGAATCTCAGGATCTATATATACATACATAGAGCTTCGATCGCTTATCAATTAATAAAACAGTCAAAAACTCTACAATTAATCGTTATTAAAACAGAATCTCAGGATCTATATATATACATACATAGAGCTTCGATCGCTCATCAATTAATCGGATTTAAATCTCAGGTTCAATTAGTAACAATGTTGGATAAGTTCAACAACTCCATCGTATATCTAAAGAAGAATCTTGTCTTTCTGATGTCCGAAAATGATTTTCGGTTGGCCGATGTAATTTTCGTATCCTTTCTCATGACGCCTTAAGTTTATATCTTTGGGAAATTATTTAAAACTAAAAATAAATAATTTTAAATGTAACACGTTTAATCTAACAACGCATGATGCATAAAGTACTAACCAAGAAAAATAAAACTGCTACTAACCCGCTCTAAATCCAGTATTTAATTAAAACTATATTTTAATTTAAAGCATTAACAACGTTTTGGTTTATGATTTTGTTTGTTACACCAAAAGTCACCACTTCTCCAAAATTTCATTTCTCTTCATTCCAAAATTTTCATTTTAGATGTGGCTGATGTTTTACGAGATTTTCAGTGTAACTTATGTTCAAAACTTCTAGGCTCACGGGCAGCATTGCAGCGTCATGCCAAGGAGGTCCATAGTCGCAACTCGACAGTGGTTAGTTGTCCCAGATGTCAGAAACTCTTCCAGAATCGAAGCAATTTGAAGATACACATGCTGACACATTCCGGTGTAAGGCCATTTAAGTAAGTTTTTTTATAGCTTTACAATTCTCTATACAAACTTCTAAAATAATTTTATTGTCATTTCCCAAAAGATGTTCGGAATCGGAGTGTAATGCCGCCTTTACCACCAAACAGTGCTTGCAATTCCATTACAAGAAGGTTCACAATTATTCCCAGGAACAAATGCCGAAAATTGAACGTAGTGTGGCTTATACATTTGATGCTTATTCGGGTGGTATGAAAGTTGATTTCTTAGGTGGGTTTTTGTTAATGGTTTTTGTTAATACTAAATTTAATTTATTGTTTTATTCTCTATTTTCCAATAGAACAAGCTCCCCGCCGTAGACGCAAGAGTTTGGAAGATCAAAATTCTGTTATGAGTTCGAGTATACAAAGTGATGCTGAATTTTCTGATGACAACATTTTCGAAGCCATTAAAAAGTCGGGCAAATCTATTAAAGATCTTTGTCGTAATGAGCCGAATTTATCACTACTATCTTCGAAAATCTCTAGTATATTTGGCGAGAAACCACCACCCCGCAAGAGAGGTCGCAAACCTAAAGATTATCATTTAATGGAACAGCAGGAACAAGAGCATATGGAACAAATGAGGCGTAAACAAAATGCTCAATTAAGTTTAGTTGAATCATTTTTAACCACCACCGCCCAACGTTTGACAGCGCAACAACAAGTGCAACAAGTTGTGGCTGCAGCAGCAGCCGTCTCTGCTATGACAGGAGCTGCTGCCGAGGATCCCACTAGTAAGATGCATATGATGACCGGTTTAAATACTCAACATATGGGCATGGGTCATCATCATCATCAATCGGCCATGGGTCATGATGAAGAAGACGAAGAGGAAGACGATGAGGAAGAGGAACATGGTCACCATGGCCATCATGGAGGCCAGCAAATGACCCATGACAATAATGGTTATCGCCACAATCCGGGCATGAATGCAATGGGTCAAAATTTGGTTGTGAGTAAAGGCAGTAAAAAGTGGATAAGTGATGATGATCGCCATTTATCGAGAGACTGTGCTGTGGGAGAAATGGGCGGTACAGCTGGCATGACAACGAATCAAAATTCATGCGGCATGTCAGGTGGTGGCAATAATGATATGGCCTTGCCACCATTTGCTGTGCCTCAGAGTAATAACGATGATCCCACTAAACTAATGGGTTCCAATAGAGATTTCCTTTCACGTCTTATTAATTCAGCCAATCCCTCTCACAATCATCATACGGGCAATACGCGAGAAGAAGATGAAAATTCTTCTTTCTTGGATGTTGTCGAATCGAATAATGCTGCTGCCAATGGTCAAATGTCTCAGTATCATCACAATTCTGGTAATAATGGTGGTAATGGAGCAGCTTCCAATGCTGGCAATGCCGTGGCAAATCCTAACAATGGTTTAGGTGCCGCCAATGGTTCGGTCAACAATCAAGGTGAAAATAGTCAAATGTCTATGAATTCTTTGTCACAATCTCAAGCCTTTATGAGTTCATTTTATAATAATGCAAATGCAAGACTGAGTGGTACCGGTACGGGATCATCTTCCTCGGCCAGCATGTTGGTTGAGGCAGCTTTAAATTCTGTTGGCAACATGATCGACAATGATAATAATGACTTGAAAGTCCCCACCGAAAACAATATTAACACCGATAGTCCCATGAGTTCTCATGTCGATTCCGAAGCGAATCGTTTTAACGCCTCAAATCCCATGGATAATTTAGAAAGTGAATTGAAAATGATGAAGAACTTAAATAATTTCCCCATGCAAATACCACCACTGCCAATGTTTCCGAACCAAGGCAATAATCTTAATTCTTGTAACATATCCCCCAGTGCTTCAACGCCAACAAATCCTCGAAGCAACCAAAACAATGAAGTGGATGTTGATGCCGGTTCTACGCCAAGGGCACAACACATGGGTAATGCGGGCAACAATGATGCGGATCCATTTCCCACGGCGACCCAACATCGTACACCACCGTCTCCCCAACCCATTTCTCCAGGTCGAGATTATAGCATGTTTGGCAATAATCCGGGCTCAAATGGTGGCACTCCGGGAGGTCCAGGCACAGCAGGTAGTAATAGTAGTGCTAATAGCACGGGAGGTAATAGTAGTAATAACAACATATCAGCCTCTTCGCCATTACCCGCTGCTATAGCTCAAAATCAACGAAGAAATGCCTCTAGTGTGGGTAGTAGTTATCCGGAACATGAACTTATTTCACCAGCTTCTTCACCTTCCATACCGCGTTATAATTTCAACAATGGTGATGTAATGCGCCACAAGCAAAGAACTGACTCAGAAAATGACAGACGTCAAGCTTTAACTGGTGGTCATAATCATTTGTCCAGTGATGAAGAAAATAGTATAATGCCTCAGAATAGGTAAGTTAAATATTTTAATTTATTTAAAATTGTTTTTAGTTTAATATAATATTTTTCCTATACTAGTGTGGGCCAGGATATGCGCATGAAATTCCCTCAATCACAAATGGATTTGATGTATTCAAAATACGAAAGTTTAGCCAATTCTACAGCTTTAAAATATAACAATCAAAATATGGATTCACCTACGGAATATCGCACTAGTAATTCTGCAGCGACTGCCAATTCAAATAATGATATATCCGATCTCCAAGGTCTGGATATGTCTTCACGTTCTAATGTCAGCTCTTCAAATTATCATCATAACTTCCAGTTGCCCAGTAATAGTTCAGCCAATTTACCAGGTATAGGTAGATACCATCATCATATATATGACATACTCTCCGAAAGGGAACAGAGTCAACAGTCACAATCTCAAAGTCAACAACAGCATCATAGTTCTTCTTCGGGTGGCTCCGGTTCGGCTTCACAGCACCAACAGCAAGAACATCCTAGCCAATTGAGTATGCAACAACATCAATCGGCTATGCATAGTATGCTCTCCGATCAGCTAAGCGAACAGGAACATGATCAAGCCACATCTGTAGATTTAAGTCGTACCGCCAACTATGTGGTACCCTCACCTCCCCAACTACCCTATAATCATCCCCATCATGACATGTTAAGAATGGCTTCTCTAGATCTTACACCCAATACCAATATGTCTGTAGGAAACAATCGTTCATTCCTCTCTTCACAAATGCAACATCAAAGCCGTGAAAGTCTGGAACATCATCGTCTACTCTCCACCGTGGAACAACATCGTATATTAGCTGCCTCCAATGCTGCTGCCGCCGATCAACATCGTCTGCTAGTTGATCCTACAGCTCATCTGCTAATGGAACAAAACAATCGTTTATTGGGTTCCGATCAATCTCGCTTGTTAGGTGAAACGGCTCAAAATCGTCATATGGCTCGTGGTTTTGGTGCTTATCATCAAGTGGCCTCTAGTAACTATCATCCGGGCGTACGACCACCAGTATTACCTTCGGCTAATCATCATGCTTCCAATCCCTCAAATTATCATCCATTCCCAGCATACTATTAGTTAAGAATTTAAGGTATGATAGGTGTGAAGTGTTACAAAATAAAATATGCTATAGGTAAAATTTTTATTTTGAACTGCATGTGGATAGAAGTGATTAATGTAGTATATGATATAGAAAAGAAATGATTTCAGATTCAAGGGGTTATTTGTAGTTAAGGTTACGAAGTTTTTGATATGTGATATTTTTTTTTTTTTTTTTTTTTTTTTGAAAGGTTAATTCTTCCATTTTTGTGGAGTATTCTCATATATAGCCCAAGGTGGTTCAAAAGCACTCATTCAATAATATTTACTTCCTATACAGGAGTTCCCATCCTATTTTACTCACGGATTCTTTTTCTTTCCCCACACATATTTTGATTCTTTAATTTATCAAATCCAAAAGAAGTAAAAAAAAATATATGATGAATCGTTAGGTAAAGGCGGCTCACATATGTATAATGAAAAATCATTTGCACAACTTTTAAACAATTACCGAGACTGATGACTGGTTAATAAGCAAACATACAAATTGTCCAGATCAAGGCAGATTTAATAAGTATAGTTGTTAACCTAGCTGATTTTTTGTTTTGGTTTATTCAGATATCAAGTTTGTTTATATTAGAAAACAAAAAATCATAAGACATAATATAATGACAAAAAATTGAATCTCTAGAGAGGAGTTTTCCATTTAAATTCTCGTTAAGTCAAAAAAACTGAAATATGAAAACTAAAGAAAAAGAAAAATACATATGTATATAAAATCAGTCTGTTTATGAAATCCTCAATAGAATTGGATTTGAAATGAAATTCCAATTCAATTTTTCTAAAAACCGTAAAAAATCATATTTTCACCATATAAGCTCAGGTCCAATGCGGCACCGATTAACGATATCCGATTTCACTAATATTTCACACAATATCTTTTTACAACCCAATGAACGATTCTGGGGAGAATACGATCAAATTTCAAAAGTCGGTAAATTTTTAAGAAACTCAGAATATGATAAATGGCAACAAAAAGAGATTATTATTCTTAACACGGCCATGTTTTTACAATCCCATTTTATCTGATAATGTCATCGACAATACACTCCAACATTTTAAAGCTGAATAAGACAATTCTTTTAAACTTCTGTCCCCATATTTTTATAATAATTATTCGAGGGCAAAATTGACTAAAGGAGTGTTTTTTTTACCAAAAACTCCTTTTATATTAATACCTTCCCAAATAAAATTATTTCTCCTCGAATAAGTTTTTTGATAGTTTAATATACTCATAGTATGAGATAAATCTATTAGTCGGGTCATTTCTTTATGTTTGGAAAAAGAAATTTCATAGTGACTCGATGATTAATTTGGAGTGGGATAACAGTTCGTAGTGTTTTTGCCAAGGCAACACATAGTTGCACCCGTACGTTATCCTGATAAAAACATTTTCTCCTTGAACAAATACGGTTTTTTTTTTAATCATCGACGAATAGGTGCAATAATTTAATATAATATTCAATATTGTTTGTTATTCCCTTTTGTACGTAATCAATAATAAATAAAAAAATGTTTAGAATGTTTAAAATTTTCTTAAACAAAATAACTCCATGAATTTGAATTACAAAAAAAATTTTGCACTGAAAGATTTTGCCACTAAATGTTATTTTTTTTAGCAAGTAGTTTTAAACTTATAAATTTCTTAATGACACTAGACAACAAATTGATTTTTTTTATTTTTTATAAGAAAAATGTACTTAAATAAAAGATAAATAGGTATTAAATAAAAACCAACCATATAAAAAATAATTTAGAAAATATTTAATAAGTTCATTTATAATTTGTTCCTTTAATAAGAATTTAATTTCTTTAAGTGAATTTTGTTGTTCTTTTGTTTTAATTTTTGTTTTTAAAAAATAAATGTAAAATACACATCAAAAATATTATAATAAATTGTGCCAAGTTGTAATAAAAAAATAAAATAAAAGAAAAAAATAAAACGGATAATGTAAATTATAAATAATAAAATATTTAAAATATTTATAAATAATAAAATAATAAAAAAATATTTGTAAGTGTAATAAATAAAAAAGTAATATTAACTAATGTAGTAAATAACCAATTTAAAACAAAAATAAACAAAATCTTTTCTTATAATAGAAGAAAAAGAAACGCTGATAGAAACCAAATTTAAATACAAACAGATTTCAAAAGTTAAAAAAAAGAATAACTAGAATTGGAAGCTATTTTTACACCTTGTATAACCCTTAATATAACAACAAATTTAAAAAAATCTTATAAAAAACAACCCAACAGAAATTTTATGAATTGAAAACCAAAAATTGAAAGTAAAGTAAAAAATACAAGTACAAAATAAACTCCAAGAAAAACAAAAAAATAAACGCTCCACACTCAATGTATACAGAAGTCCTTTATAAAAATACAGAAAAGAATCTTTAGAAAACAATGATATTAAAAAAAAAAGGAAAAAAATACGAAAATAAAATTTAAGAAAGCTAACAGCATTTCATTTCTAACCATATATGCCTGTACTATACTATATATATTTACTATATAAATATAAATATAAATATAAATATAAATATAAATATAAATATAAATAAAAAAAATATATATATATATTTAATTGTATGTATTTATAAATTATATTTTTACTTTTTAAAAAATTTACTTAACTCGAAAACCACACACAAAATTCTTACTCACTTAATTTTCCCCCAAAAATTCCTCACTTCTTTATCTAACGATTTTTGTATACTCCTCCGAATATTTGCCATGAGTTGTTTATATAATAAAAATATTCCCCGTAAATCAAAAATACGAATCTCCACAAATAAAAGTATTTGATTTTAGAAATTAATCAAATATTTATGAATACAATGCAATAAATAGAATTTTTTTGGTATAAATTATGTTTAGCATTTCATGTAAAATATTAAAAATAAACTAAAAAATAAGTATAAAGTTACCATATATTTAATACATTATATACATACATAAATAATATGATACATAAACTATATACATATGAAAATAAATTTACCAAAATTATAAATAAATTTAAAAAATTCTTGCGGAAATTTTATTAAAAATAAATATATAAATATATATATATATGTATGTATATGTATATGTATATGTATATGTATATGTATATGTATATGTATATGTATATGTATATGTATATGTATATGTATATGTATATGTATATGTATATGTATATGTATATGTATATGTATATGTATATGTATATGTATATGTATATGTATATGTATATGTATATATATATATATATATCTGCCTTCGCCATGTAGTATGAGCTGGTCGACCTTCTACGGCTGCCTTCTGAATCCACTCGGTCGCTGTTCTGGCAAATATCTCTGACCGGTTTTCGTACGGTGTGACCAATGCAGTTCCATTTTCGCCTTTGTATTTCAATTGTTATGGGGACTGGTTCGTCAGTCTGCTTTTTGATATGTATTGGGGCCAAAAGACTCGTATAATTCTTCTAAAGCATTTGTTTATAAAAACTTGCAGTGCATGCATATCACGAGGGCTGCATTCCACTTTCGCATCCGTATAATAATGTAGATCAAACATTGGAGTTGAGAATATTTAGTTTAACACGGCGGGAGAGAGTTGAATAGTTCTATATCTTATTAAATTGGTCGCTTGAGTCACCCTTTTTATTCGATTGGCAATATCTGCACCCGAAACGCTTAATGTTGTGATGACAGCTCCGAGGTAGCAAAACGAATGAGTCTCCTTCATTGTAAGGATGTTTGAGTTATCTCTATTTATTAGCATCACTAGTTTTGCCAATATTACTCTTAAGACCACCGCTCTTAGTCAGCTCCGTAAGACGTTACAGTTGTATTTTCATATCGGAGTATCGGTGAGAGAGCAAATGTCGTCAGCATATTCATTTTATTAAATAGATTTGATAATTAGAATCAATCGCGTAATTTATTTATTTTATTATTATTTTTTTAATGGTGATTTAAACTTTGGTTAAACATAATGAATTTCAATTTCAAAGTTCTGTTTTGAAAAATATATTGCATTAAAAAATCTTATATAAAAAAAATATAAGCTGGACAACCAAAAATATGTATTATCACATTTTTTCCAGTACTTCAAATAAATTAATATGTTAGTCATTTATACAAACATTTAACAGTTGTACAAAACAAAATATGGCTTTAAAACTAATAAAAATATTGGCAATATTTAATTATTATAGAATTTTGTTTCTGATAAATAATATTAAAAATCTGATTGAGGTTAACCATTAAACTATTAAATTTAAACAGAAACGTTTTTATCACGAACACAGTATTATTAAAATCTATCAAGAATAACTATAAGAATATAATATTGTTATCGTGAGTATATCCCAACCATGTTTTCTCTTTGCGTTAACGTTTTGGGGAATTTTAAGTATTTAGGAATCAATTTGATACATTTAAGTTTTTTCACGCAAAATCCCGAGACGGGAATTTCCAGTGATTTCGCAAAACCTTCAGTCCCGTAATCGCGGGAAATCATGCAGAAATTCCCGTGATTTGTTGTGTATGCAAAATGTTTATATTTTCTAACTCATGTATGGTTATTTTAAAGAGTGTAATCGAAAAAATTTTAACATACATAAAATTCAATAATTTGGAAACGGTTGATATCAGATTTTTTATTTATAGTTCTAACTACTATTTATGAACTTGTGGACATTTTTTGGTAACCCTTCCATTACATTCCATTACGAACAGTTTGCCTATATCCTTTTAAAATCTTCGATATTTTAAGACACCTTTTTTGTACTCTTCAATTCTCAATTCAATTTGGTACCACTCCAGAGCTTCCTTACCGTAGTGACATGATGCTAAATCGAGCCAAAAATATATGAACATATTGTGCTCTCTTATGAAAGGAAGAAGCCTTTTTTGCAAACATTCTTTGATGTATATTTCGTTATTTATAAAGCCCACTGTAACAAGTGACTTGCTTCTTTTGCCGCAACTGCATAAAGTTTGCCATACCAGGAATTTTTTAGGAAATTCTGTCTGCTTTTGGGTCCTAAACGTATCTTCAACATTTCCTCAAACATTAGCAACATAAAAGTTATAATCCGGAAGCTGCGAAAAATCTGCCAGTACATATGTTTTGTCGTCCATTATATAACATGAGTATTTTTGTAAGAAATTTGGCTTTTAAATTTACAGCATTCCTGTCTGGAACTTTTTGGCTTTAACTTTTCTCACCAAATAGTCAGAGCACTGAGCTAACCAGGCTGCTTTTCTACCAGATGTGTTTGGAGCTCTTTTTAATATGCTTTCAATTTTCCCCATATCATGTGGACCATTTTTTCTTCCTGAACCAGGTATTCTATCAATGATCAAATTCTCTTGATACTGTTTAATAACAGTGGAAATAGTTTGACAATAGACCTTTAATTCTTTGGCCAATTTTTTGTAGGACCATTTTAGATTTTTTTTTAAATTTTTAATAATTTTAGCACGTACTTCTTTTTCGTCACTCATTTTGATCAAATTCACAACAAATCAACATGATTATCATTAAAAATAATTACTGACATATCTTTCAAAGATAACTAGATCAAAAAAAATTTAATATTGCTTCCGAAAAAAGTTAAGAGGCAAAACGTGTGTTAAGAATTTGTCGATCTCACTCCTTAGTATATAATATGTTTTTACATTTGTTTTTCATTATTTTATTTGATTTTGTTACGAGTTTAAATATCTTTAAGGAAATAACTAAATAAATTTAATAGATTCCGAGTCCATCATGGGTATATTTTAAAAAGAAAAAATTTTATTCTGTATTTAGGTCTAAAATAATATGTCGCAAAAGGACTAGTAAGGAGAAGAAATTCGACATTTGAAAAATATAAAGGATGATTCAAGTAGAGATACTGTTTACAATAGCCTTTTTTTGACAGATCACGTGTGAGTCGTGTCATGCTGTCATGTTATTTTTGTTTAGTATTGTTTGGCATTTCATAATGGAAAGACTTACGCCTGAACAACGTTTACAAATCGTTCAACTTTATTACGAAAATTTACGTTCTCTGAGGAATGTGCTTCCTGCACTTCGCTCAACTTATGGTCAACATAATCGGCCTACTGAGCGTACTATTCGCAACACCATCACCCATTTTGAGAACCAGCATTCATTATTGGATAATATTCGACCGAATAGACTACGTCCAGCACGCTATGAAGAAAATATAGCGGCCGTAGCTGAGAGTGTACACGAAGACCGTGGAGAGTCGATTCGGCGCCGTTCGCAGCAACTCGGACTGACGTATGGAACGACTTGGCGCATTTTACATCGAGATCTTAAGCTCTATGGGCTCTTGAAAACTTCCAAGAAGATCCGACGTTTTCGAGGCAAATTTTGTTCAGCGATAAGGCTCATTTCTGGCTCAATAGGTATGTAAACGAACAAAATTGCCGCATTTGGGACGAAGAGCAACCTGAAGATATTCAAGAAATGCCACTTCATCCAGAAAAAACAACGGTTTGGTGTGGTTTGTGGGCCGGTGGAATCATCGGTCCATATTTCTTTAAAAATGATGCCGGTGCGCACGTAACCGTCAATGGCGACCATTATCGTGCAATGATAACCGACTATTTGATGCCTGAAATTGAAGCTCGTAATCTCGGCGATGCCACTTCCCACACATCGCATCAATCAATGGATTTATTGAGAGAACACTTCGGTTAGACTTTCTCCTGTGGGAGGCCTTGGAGGAAATCATCACGCGTGTCATTCGCCAGTTACCAGTCGAAATGCTCGAACGAGTCATCGGATGGATCATCTGCGACGTAGCAACGGCCAACATTTGATAGACATAATCTTCAAAAAATAAATGCCAAAGAATGTTCTTTCAAATGATAATAAACATTCCCCATTAAATTTATGGATCACATATTATTTATTAAACCATTTGAAGATGTAATTTACGCGCATGAGAAATAAGATGTCTGGAATACTCAAAGCAACAGTGAAAACGTGAGTCTAAAGGTACCCAAACTATTAACTGTAAATGGAATTTTTTATGAGTTATATTACAAAAAGTTCAGTTGTGAGGCCATGCACTTTAAAGGATCCAATTGTCCAATAATTGAACATGATGCAAATTAATTCTTGAGCTCACGTTTTACTTAGCTATAGACTAACATAAAAATAGAAAGAACTTTATTATGTTTTTATTTAAGAAAAACCATTATTCATAGAAATGGCTCATAAACCTAGAAAGAATATATCTTTCGGACTCTCTTAAACTTACTTCCATAAAATTATCGAGGGAAGCTTTACCTACAGGAAAGCATGAAAACCAAATGTAATGATTCGATTTTTGGATGAGTTGTTATAATTATAATAAAAAGTGTTCATTCAATTTTTTTAATTCGCTTAACTTATAAATATTTAAAAATTTTCAATTATTTACTTTTGGAGGAAATTTAAAAATCAATCCCGATTTCCCGGAAGCGGAAAAAGACTGGGAAAAGAAAAACTCTGGTTATAGTACACAATGGGGCAGAGTGAGAAAATTTTGGAAATAAATCTGTAACTTCTAATTAGCTGGTTGCATAAAATTTCACATAGTCATAGCAGATTCCTATAATGCTATAATCCTAAGTGAGCGAAACTAAGGGGGCTAAAATTAGGGTACCTCTGGCATAGAAAATTTTTGTTTCTTATCCCGATTTCAATGATATTTACATTTTCTTCAACCTCTCGAAAATAAATTCTCTTATCTAGATGACATAATTTTTAATTATATACAAAAAAATAAGTGAATATCTTTTATAGGACCAAAACTATGCTTCTTTATAGTTTAATAAGTCACGAAAATTTCCAAAAATATTGTACTATTGTGGATGTTAAAAAGTCATAACTAAATAAATAAAAAAAAACATGAAAATGTTTTATAAATTTGTTGGGTCAGTATAAAAGACACAGGAGTTTCAAGAATGTCTAAGAGACATAAGAACAAGAGATCACATTAAATTATAAACCGTTATTAAATGAGACAAAATAAAAAATAACAAATACTTATAAGAAAAACAAAAATACAAAATATTTTTAAGCAAAAAAAAACAAAACAATGGGGATCACAAATATAGCAAATATGTGTTCACGAACAGTGTGTTTGTGCTAAAATATACAAAAAGTGCAATTTTCCGTGAATTATTAAATTTAAATCAGCGTAGTCTTGATCCTATAAAAGATATTGACTTCAGTCTTTTTGTATTGAACTAAAAGCTAGATAAATGAATTTATCTTTCGATTCTTGGAATTAAAGTAAAATTAGTTTTTTGAAAATTTTGATTTTTTTGAAAAACTGTTAAATATTATATCTGTAATAAAATCTTTGTTAGTTAAGGTGATTGTTGACATTATCAATTAAAATGATGAACTGTAAAAAATTTAAGATTTTAGTAAAGGTACTCCGCAATTTCAAAAAAAAAAAAAATGGAAATGTTGGGCTATATAAGGAAAGTAGGACCAAGATCTTGCAAAATTGGGACAATTGAAATTTCAAATGGAAATAACTCGAAAACTATAAGAGATAAATATCACATGTAAGCATATTTTTGGCAGGTCTTATCAAGAGATTTAAGAAGACAATCCTTGAAATCGAGTAAGAAATAAAAATTCGGCTAGCTGTTAAAAATTTCCTATGTCAGAGGACACATCTTTGAGGACACTTAGCAGGGCCCCCACCAAACTTAATTGTACACTCCTCAGATTTATTTACAAAAATTTTCGATTCTACCCTAATGTACAGTATTTTGAATATTTTTACATATTTTACTTGTAATGAATACTTTCTTATTTTTTCAGGAGAAATCCATTATTTTACTCGTAAGTCATGTTTAAATTAAATTGAATATTTTTGCATATTTTACACTTAAAACATCATTTTGCTCTCAATATATATATATATATATATATATATATATATGGTTGTTCATCTTACAAATTAATATAAATTTTGTAATCTTCAGCTTTGAATGCTTTTATATGTAAAATAATATTTTTTTAGTAATTATTAGTTAAAAGTTATTTTTGCATGGAAAAGTAAACAATCTTAAATTCAACGAGAACAATATTTTAACAACATATTTTAAAATCTTAAGAGTATATTTTATTATTTTTTAAAAGCATTTTAATGCGCATAAAACTGTTTTTAGAACATATTTTCGGTTGTTCTGATTTTGTTGCATGGCAATATATCAGTGATCGCCAACATCCAGATATTTTGAGCATCACTGCACCACAGCTGCTATTAGCAGGAAAACCACAAATATGAAATTTCATTTTTTTCCTGGACGTTGAATGAAGCCATCAATAAAATATTTTTCCGCTTTTTTTATTTATAATAAAACTAGCTTACCCGGTCCGCGTTGCTGGCCCTAAGCAAACATTAGTGTTGTATTACCACACGATTTAAATGATGTAAATATTTTTTTGTAAATAAACCGAAAACTCGGATTTTTGAATGCAACATTTCGAAGTTTTAAAATTTTGATATTGGATCATTATTAACATAGGTTTTTTGTAAATATCTTCGGAACTACATAACCGATTTAAGAGTTTGATATCTCGTTTTGAAAAACATGACAACGGCTTTCAAAAAAATAAAATAAAAGAAAACAAAGCAAAAAAAATAAATATATGTATATGTCATTGGTGGAGCAATATGAAATTGGATTTTGCCACGCCCCTCCGCCCGCAGCCCGAAAATCAAAAATCAGACTTCACAGTGTTACCCGCCTGAATATTCTAAAGATTCCCTGAAAATTTCATCAAAATCCTGTTTTATATATATATAAAATAAGATAATCGGTGGTTCCCCTGCATGCCTCCTCTTGGCTGCAGTGTGCTATATTAGAGATCCATATGCATGAATAGGAAGTACAATAGCTTTGTACATCCACTTTACTATATTAGGACTAAGTACCTACTTAGTCTATCGTAGCCTTTTTGTCTTAAGTATTCAGTTAACATGACAAATTAGAGAAAATATCTAGATATTTGATAAGGGAATATCACAATCACTTAATCGCATTACTATATTATTATATTCTCTATTAAGTACTACATTTGAGTTTTTCTTCTCAAATTATAACATGTTTTGATACTCTTACAAATAAATTAATATTTTAATGAACACCCTGTTGATTAATCCATTGTTTTACTGCTCTGGCGGTATGAATCGAAGCGTTGTCGTGTTGGTACGTCCAAGGTATGGGTCCAAAGAAATCATTAAATTTTGGAAATGCTTCCTCCTAAATGTTTTTGGAAGTCGTTGCAGTCATTTTGTTGGATATAAAAACCAATTTTATGGTACCATAATACGAAATGGCACCCCATACCATTATTCCGCACTCTTGGCTGTGTCTGCGGCTCAAAAATAATTCCTCCTTATTTAGGTCATCGAAGTAATAGACTTTAAAATACGGTGCACTGTGCTTAGACTGGCACTGACTCCACTTTTTTCACCTATTTTTGATACCGACATGGCAGAACTTGATGCAATTCTAAGAATTTCTCGTCTTTCTTTTGAAGTTGTTGCCATTTTCTGCCGCTCTTTCATTTTTTTTCCATATCTTTCCACGTTATTTAAATAATTGTACAAAACTGTCTTTCCTCTATTAATGTTTTTGGATATTTGGACCGGATTCTGACCCTGAAATTTCAAAATCACATGTTTTTCTTTTTCAAAGTTATTAAGAGACATACCACGTCCCATTTTTAATAAAAACTATTTAAAAACTATAAATTAAAAATTCTCTAGTTTATATTGAAAGAAATTCAAATCATAGCCTTCCTGATTAATATTAAAAGAATTCCTTATTCAAGTGACACACGAAATAGTACCACAGAAATACATGTCTTTAAATAAATGCATAATTTTAATATAATAAAAATATGTATATTTTTTATTTCTTCAGGAAACTAAAGCCAACACTTTGAAATTTGGTTGCGCAAAAAATTATTTTTTTCTGCACTTTAGTTTAGGAGATATACTTAATTAAAGTTAAAAAAATGTGATTCCTTCTTCAAGTGGCAGGCAGTGTATATGGTTATTTTTATAAGAATATTTATATTAATAAAAGATATATGTATATTACTATTACATACATGCTATATAAACAGTATAATTCTCTCAGTTTATTATAATAAATTTAAAATTCGATTTAACGAAGCAAAAATGTGAAATGTCGGTAAAACTTTGTACTTTGCAAGTTTTAGTATATTATTATTGGGAATTTAGCAGATGACATCGAGAATTTTCTGGCAACACTGTTGAGAGCAGGGATGGAAATTGAAAATATTTTTGGTTATCAAAATAAATTTCAGACAGTACTTTTTTCACCCTCAGATTATTAAAATTTTTGACAATTATTTATTTTTTATTTAGTGCAAAACTCATAAAATGTAATTTGTACATATTTAAAATTAAGGATTAAATACGATTCCAAATCATTAAATGATTTTATTCGGCTTAAATATTATAGTTATTAAAATAAATTTAAGGAAAACAAATTCCTTCCAATCGAGAACTTCAGCTTTAGGTTTGTTAAAATATAATTTATTGCCTGATGTCTTTAAATTTTCGAACATTCGTACTTCAATTTGATTTGCGGAGCATAAAAACTTGTAGTTTTTAATAATGATTGCTCATTTGAGAGTTAAGAATTTTATAAGTTAAACCTGCAGTTCAAATTTAAGTTTATATAATATAGTTTGCTTTTATGGAAAATCGAAGCCCCAGAATTTACTCAAAGATAGTGTTTATTACAATTTCATTATTACTTCTGAACATTTATTTTAAGTATGTAAATCAAGGATGTTAAAAAATATCGGTTTCTATTCGAACATTATATATCTCTAAAATATATTATCGTTTAAAAATGTTATTTTTAATTCGAATTGTGGAATATCCAGCTAATCATTTGACAGTATCAAATAACACGAAGGGGCACTTCTGTACTTTTGAATATTAAATAGTACCAAAAAAATACAATGGTATCGACTTTTCCATCCTTGGATAAGAGCGAATAAAAAAACAAAAAACCGTTCAATTTCGTTTTAGCCATAGAAAACAACAGAAGTCCAACTCTTTTAATTCGCTCAGAAAACAAAAATTACTCTCTTAACAACTATAAATTAGTTATAAACACAATTCTACTAACACATGCAAAGAGTTCATTTTTTTTTTTTTTTTGACAACTGAGTTAGATTTTTTTAGAGTAAGTTGGACTGCTAGTTATTTTATATGGTTTTAACCAAAGTATAGTCCGACTCTCTTTTGGTAATATTACTCTCTCTCATATACAGGTGCCATGTGAATTGTGAGAGAACTTATTCAAAGCAAAAACATATGTAGAAACATATTTAGCTTACTTTTATTTTGAAAATGGGTCCAATTCGCACAAAATACAAAATATTTCTTTTATTCATTTGTGACAATTTGTTTTAGAAATTTTAGAAATGTAATTTTAAAATATTATTATAGAACTCTGTCTGAATGGGGAAAATAAAAAAAGCACCAACACAACTAAATTTTTGTTGTTGAACATAGTTAGAGTCAGGTACTTTTTCACCAACACACTTTTAGAGTCAGGTACTTCTACCAAAGAGTCGGACTACTTGTTTATACTTTGGTCTTAACTTTCAACAAAGCAGTTTTATGTCGCATGGCAAAACAAAAACAAAACACATAACAAAGAGTGTAAGACAGGGCTGCCAGATTTGGGATTTTGACACCAAATTTGGGGAATTTTTGTTGCAGAAAAGGATGAAAATTTAGTTTTGGGGATTTTTTCGGGGAAATTTTGTTATAATTTCATCATAACTTAAAATTTAACTTACATGTTCATATCATTGTAAAGAACCTGTTCAATCAGTAACTCTGTTTCAGTACTAGTCAGATTTACAGAGTTTAGTCAGAATTTACAGGAAAGCGTTTCCGTACTCCAAAATTCCTTGTATTTTGTTGTTTTTCTGTACTGGAACAGAGGAAGTATTTAATATGCTTACGCTCCCTATAAGCAACACATATGCTTAATGCGTAATTTCGGTTAAAAATTTAACAAAAATCAAATTTTCAGATATCATATAGTATGAATTTCAGGAGCCATCTTAACTTATTAATATTTACTGTATCTGATTGAAATTGAGTGAATTATCGACTATTATATTTGCAGTTTAAACAGTTGCAGTTTTTTCCTTCTTGTTCAAATAAGTGTCAAAGAGCAATTTAAAGAGCAATAAACAATTTGGGTTATATATTACTGACAAAAAGAACCAATCATGTCATTTTACAATTTCTTAAGTTTTCGTATTTTCCAATGTTCTTTTCGAATTTGACTTTTTTGGTAATATGATACTATATTTGTTGAATAACTGTTTCCTTAAATATTTGTATACTTGTTAAAAATAAAAAAAGAAAAATATAGTCGGTCAAAACCGACACCATTTTGTTTATACTTCACATTTCGGGGAGGGACCTGGGGTTAATTGTTGGCCGATACTTGCATTAAGAGTATTGTAGATTTCTATGAAACATGTGTATGCTTTATATTTTCATTAGGCAGGTGGACATCTTTCATGAGATTCTCACAATTATAGATTAATCATGAAATATGTGGGATTCATACCGACTAAAACCACCTCCTTCATCATTCAGCAACCCTGCGGAAATGTCTACGATGATATTGCATCGCAGGACAGGAGAGCCTTACCTAGGTTACGTCTGGTGTCTCAGATTGCCTCAACTTCTACTCCGTTTTAAGTTTTTCGTGGATACTTTTAATCATTAATGATATTGCATTCAAATTTTCTCTCTTATTAAGGATGATGTCAACGATATTTTGCGGATTCAGTTGGCACCCAAGGACTTATTCTTCCTTCTGTCGATCGTGGCGAAAGCGTTCGCAGTTGATTTTGGTTGGTTTGGGTAGTTAGGACAATATGGGGAGTTGTCTAACCCGAATCTATACAGGTAACTTCGGTATCCTCCGTGGCCTGAAAGAAACTCTTTCACATTTACGTGCACGAGTGCCTAGTTGATTTAGATCTCTTCCGATTTCATCCAAGCATTTGGTTTCGTCTGCCAAGATATCTACGGGAATTATTCCCGCTATGACATGGGCCGCTTCCTTATCGGTCCCATAGGACCGATAACCTGTATTTGAAATTCGATTTGTATATGTACAGAATTTAGTTTCCTACTGACCATATGCGAGCAGCTTAAAGTATAACTGAACTGACCACCGTGGATATAATCTTCCTTTTGTATTGTATTGGTCCACCTACATTCGGCATCATTCATTCAAAGGCGGCTCTAATATTTGCTGCCTTGTTTGCAGTATACTCTATATGTGTCCTGAAGTTAAGTCTAGCATCTATGAGAACTCCCAAATATTTGAGGTGGGATTTTGATGTCACCTGGTGTTTTGCAACCGTTATTCTCATGATCTCTCTTTTACGTCTGCTTGTAACTAATACAATCTCCGTTATATGTTCGACAAGTTCCAACCCTACACTTTTTATCTAGTTGTTAATAGTCCATGCTATTTCATTCGAGATTAGCTCCACTTCATCCATATGTCTTGCTGAAACCGTAACTGCTATATCATCTACAAAACCTATAACAGAGCTTTCTGTCTGTGAAATAGCTTACTATTAATCTTGTTAAATAGCGGTATGCCGCTTCTGTTTAGCTTTTGAATTATTATTCCCCAGTTCGCAGAGTTAAACGAGTTCTTTACATCAAGCGTTATGATTTTGTATGATCTTCTCCAGAATTTTCTCTTTTGTATCGAGTAGACATACATATTGGTCTATATGCAGAGGGATCGCCTTGTGGTTTTTTCTTTTACTTTTAAAAAAGTCTGGAAATACTCCTTCCTTTAGGCATTCATTAAATACATCCACGAACGGTTACGTTGATGTTCTAACTGCCAACTTAAGCGCATGGTTTGGAATTTCATAGGTCCTGGAGCTTTGTTGTCTCCGATTTTCTCTGTTATCTGAAGCTGTTTCTCTTCCGTCACCAATGGTATGGATTCTATTGGGTTCATTCTTGTCACTGTATTTATATTGCTTCTATGTTCCGGGAACAGAGTTTTGACTATCTTCCCTAGTATGACGGGACAACTTGTCTTTTTGCCTCTAAGGCGTGAGGTTACCACCCTGTACGCCTTTCCCCAAGGATCATTATTTGCTTCTAGACATATATTTTTAAAGCTATTTTTCTTACACCTAGAAATAGCATGTTGAAACTCTCGTCTTGCGGTTTGAAATTCAATACAAAATATATTTTATTTTAATTTACTTTATGTTTTAATGATTTTTTGTTCCAGTTTTTTAGTTTGTAAGGGAAAGAGGAGTTTGTAGCTTTTAATATTATTATTTTTTTATTTTTTCATCGTAAAATTTTTCAAAAACACATGGCAATCATTTTTATTTCGAACAAAAGCATAAAAGTTTAAAAGGTTTTCATTTCATAAAATCATAAAAAGTAAAAAAAGTTAACCAAAAGTCATAAAATGAATAAAGAAAATAAAAATTCTTGCAATAAAGATTCTTCAGCAGCAATTAATACTGCACAACATAATATAAAATCCAGCAACCGATCAAGTCTAAAACTAACATACCTGGAATATTTAAAACAACAATATATCAAGAAAATTCTCGGAACATTAGAAACCGATAAATTAGAATCTTATGAAATTCAAGAAGAACTTTTTAAAAGAAAAGATAAATGGAAGTTTTTAAAGGAAATACAAGCCACTACCACAAATCACCAAGACTATATTAACTTGGAAATGGAATCTGAGCAACCCACAAATAAACCGAAGAAAACAAATATTTTCAAAGAAGTATTTAGAATGAAATCAAAGGAACCTATAAATGAAGAAGTCGATGGTTTTGTATGGATCGAAGATCCTCAATCTTTAAAAAAGGACAGTTTACGTGAAAAATTAAAGAAATATTTTCAAAATCCACAATTGAGTAAAGAGAAGCAAATAGATGGTGAAGATTATATGTTTGAGGATTTCGTTTTAGTAGAACCAAATTATGATAAGGAGTTACAGATAGATAATAAATTTAAACAGGGTTTAATAGATTTAACAGCAGGATCATTAGGTAACTGTAATTATTAATGAGTTAAATCGAAATGATTATTTTGTTTTTTAAAGGTGGTATAGCGCAGGTATATGTTTCCCAACCTTTGGATACGGTTAAAGTAAAACAACAGACTTTTCCTAAACTTTATGGAAATATGTTTAAATGTTTTATACATACTTATCGTAAAGATGGCTTATTTCGTGGTCTTTATGCTGGTACTTTACCAGCTGTTATTGCCAGTGTTGTAGAAAATTCAGTATTATTCGCTGCGTATGGCTTTTGTCAAGATTTTGTGGCCTTTGCTATGGATATTGATAAAGTTGAAGACTTGTCAGCATTGGGTAATGCTTGTGCTGGGTTTTTGGCTGCCTTCTTTTCCTCGTTTACTTTGTGTCCTACGGAATTAGTTAAATGTAAATTGCAGGCAGTTCATGAGGTGGGGAATTATGAAATTTTTCATTTGCTAAAATAAAAAATAAATAAAAATCAGTTTTTTTTCTTTAATTCTAGATGAAACACTATGTATCCAAGGATAGCAAGGCTACACCAATAACAGCTTTTAAGTTGACTAGAGATATTTATATAACAGAAGGTAAATTAGGGACTACGCACGAAAAAATCAGTGCACATTTTAAGGCTTATAACTTTTATTATACGAGAAAAAAATTAGTAATGTTTACATTTTTAATTAGTCTCAATAACTATGTGCTAAATTTGGGTGTAATACCATATTTAGTTTTTCTAAAATTAAAATTTAACAAAATTCATGCAAATGTATAATTCAAATTTATACTCAAAACACATGTTTTAACCATATAAGACAATTGCTAGGGGTGCAAGTGAGTTGGAAAATTTAGTTTTTTGAGTCATAAAAAATACAAAGAGTTCATGATCAACAAAAGAACCCTAATCAATAATCGAAGAAGTTGATTTATAGACTGTAGGATCGCAAACAAAATAATACGAATTATAATAGAAAATCTCTATGGAATGTAACTCATTCTTTAATCAAAAATCTTTTATCAAAATAGCTAAAAAAAAGCAGAACTGAAGACCCACGAAGTAAAAAGAGTCTCTAATAGGAACGCTAAAAAAAGTATGAAAGCAAAAGTGAAGACTCTTTTTCCTAAAAACATGAATGCTGCCTAAAGGGTGATGAAACATCCTGGTCATGAATTTCTTATCACAGATGTTGTAGGAAATGTATTAGATAAATATCGTGTAACAAAATTGAAATAGTCGAATTAACTTTTGGATTGTCAAGACATTTGTACATGTGCAGTCACAAAATAATCCTTCCTTCCTGAAAACATACCGAATTCTAATTTTTCTGATCTCCTTTCTCATTATTACCACAAAAATGTGACTGAGTGATATTGTTTAGGTTTCAAAGAAACCAAAATGGATAAAACACCACGAATGCTGATGAAGTGTGTAGCGGCACATAAAATACGTATTCCATTCTGCTGGTGTCTAATTATAGTTCACAAACTCTGTTAAACAGAAACAACAAGGCAATTTACGATTGCAAACTTGTTTAGATATCAAACAAATAATGCTGCTATGTAGCAAAGGAGGGAGATCCACTAAACTGTTCATAACTCTGTCCATTTTAAATGTATTCTGTCTTAGTAAAAATATATTTAAAGCTAAGTAAAAAATAAAATAGAGTTTAAAAAGAAATGAACCAGTTCCAACGAAAATGTAACCCAAAACTCAACACAAACCTCTTATAGAGGGCATAGCTGTTCATTGTGAATATTATAATTCAAAATATTTGTTAAAAATAAATTATTTTTATGTTCAATTTATATTTTTATAAATATGGTTTCAAATCATTTTGTACTCTATATAGTGAAATTTTCAGTTACTTGAAATTAATTTTGAATAAAATTATTTAAATATTATTCCATTTGTTAGCAAGTCAGATTAGAAAAAATTTCAACAGAAGTATTCGAATATACATTTATAAAATTTTAATAAAATTCCCAAGTAATTTCAAAATAAATTTTAGGTTTATTTGTTTGAAATCTAGCAAAGCTAGTAAAAAAAGAACAATTTCAAAAAATTCTCAAAAATCAAACTTTTACTTGGAAAAGTAAAAACGGAAAAAATAAAATGCGTATTTAATTTTTTTTTTTTTTTTTTTTTTTTTTTTTTTGAATATTAAAAGGAAACTTGGAAATATTTCAAAAATACGGACATATTTTCCTTTGCAGATTATTTTTTACATATGTATTTACTTATAGAATTTCATTTATCTAAAGATATATATGATTATAATTAGGGGAAAAAGTTATCGGTTTTTAGCCTTGTTGAATATCATCAATAGTTCAATTGCTTGATCTGCTTGTAAAACATCCTGTTGCGAAGATTTTAAAGAAATAATAGAAATAGTATTTCTTTCAAATCTTCACAACTGAATGTTTCACTTAAATCGAACGCAATATTGCACTGTTCATTTTTATACCCTACTGATGTTGATAAAAATTAGGATAAAAAACTACCTTAAAATATTCCAATCGCTTGAATCGCCAGCAGAACCTATTTAACTTTTTACATATGTCCGTCCATATAAACTTCAAATAGATTTGGAAGATAATTTAACGCAATTTGCTATACTTATATAACTTGTATAATCCAGGGACGAAGCCTATTGTTTAAAAGTGTAATTTTTAATTGATGTTTTCAAAAATTGAAATGAAAAATCTCATTTACTATTGCTGTTTTCTTAATTTGATTTGAAAAGTTCGAATTTTAAGTTAAGAATGGTGTAGATTCTAATTCTTTATTGCACATATACTACTTTACAGAATATAGGCAACAAAATATGGGTTACTCTAAAAACTGAAAGAACTTCCCCAGAAAACTTTGCTTAGTTATGATTAAAAATAATATGTTAACGCACTCCAAAAATAGATTTGACTTCATTAATAGATTATGCAATCTCTAAAATTTAATATATAGCCCGCATAAAATTTTTGAAAACATTGAAAGTGTGTGTTCAAATAAAACATAACATGTTTCTTTTTTTAATAAAAAATGAATAGAATAAGTCAGAATTAAAAATAAATCAACTGCTGGTATAACGTATATCATTTTATATAAAAATTAATTACTAACTAAATTACTTTTAATTTTTTTAGGTATGGCTTCTGATTTTTTTTTTTTTAATTTTTAAATTTTTTTAAATTAATAATCACAATTGGACACTACTAGGGCCTTCTTAAATTCACCTTTAACTTAGATCCAATTCCTTTACACGAAACGACAAAATTCTAAACCTGGTCAAAAAATTTTAAAAACACTTTCATGTCACGAGTGTCATCAATGTCTTTTAGCTACACTATTTATTATGATTATTCGAGTTTATTCAGACTAAAGAAATAAAACAATCACATATCTTTTCACATTTTGACTAAACTTGTCATACGACATATTGTTTTGGATTTTTTTTTTTTTTTTGTTTTTATTTCGATACTACTCGTATTCAGGACCATTTTTTCTATTATTCAATATACGAAACTTGTACCTTGGAGCATGAGAAAAATCAGAAGTAACGTATGTTTCCCAGGATGATACAAAACATTGGAAATATTTTTAGTTTTTTTATTATTGAGGAGCTTTGATCATTCTTTGCCTCAGTGTTCTTCTCAGCTATGTTATTTAAAATTTTTAGCTTTGATTGACTAAAGCTTAGGCATAGCTTTAACATGGCTCATATGTGATTTTGAAGAAATGAACACAACGTTTGGCATAGCTCTTCTCTTTTTTTGTTTGGCTTGGAATTCATTCTTGTGACTTTACCTTTTTTTGAACCAAGTTTCATTTCATTCTTTAGAACCTTGTTAAGCTTTTTTATTTATCTAAAATACAATCAAACTTTACTCAGTCAACATTTTCTAGTAAGTTAAAAAAAAATTTAAAAAAGTTAAAAAAAGAAATCAAATTTTATTTTGTACATTTTTCTTTGACTGCCATCTACATTAGGACAAACAACTGGATTTCAAGAATTCAATCTGCTGTTAAATCTGACATGTCTCTAGAACAATGTTTCCCAAATGATGATCCGTAGCAACATTTAGGCATATATAACTATGCCAAAGTTGGATTTTACGGTACCTTTCATTTAGATGGGTAAAAATCTATCAATGCTAATATCAAAAGCAAAGAAAGAAATTAAACTTTTTTTTGCTGTCGTTGGGGACATAAAAGAAAATATCATGAGAATCCATCTGTCAGATAACTCTAAAAAGAGTATTGCAGTGTAATGAAACTGCTGATGTCTCTAATTTAAGTAAACTTTTACTTTGTTGTAAATTTATTGCAGAAAGTGAAATAAAGAATTATTGTTTACTAAACCTTAAATCACTTAAATCTCAATGTGCAATCCAGCGACTTTGCTGCGAAAACCTTACCTGATATATTTATGATATATTTAAAAGTACTCTTCTAACTAGAATTCGTAAAGCCCTATGTGTCGATTTAAGTGCAGAACTTAAGAAATTACTACTTCATATCAATGTCCGTTGGATTTCGAAGGGAAATATGCTGAAGAGATTATACGAATTAAAGACAGAAGAAGTCATTTTTCTTTTATACAATAACGAAGATCTGTGCAAAATTTGTTTATGAAAAAGACTTCTTCTATCCCTTCTACCAAAATATTCGTCATTTCGACTGCTGAATGATATCTTGGATTCATCTGATGTTCAAAAAGAACATACATATGAAGGATATAATAATACACTTGATTCGCTTCATGATGAATTTTCCCGATATTATCCGGAGCACAATTGTTCAGAATCGTTTTTCATCGGCCAAAACTCTGTGACTTTTGAATCGATAGAGATTTTTTTTGATGGAGAGATACTTTCTTGAATTTTTCTCCAGTTTTAATTTCATTAAAATCGGTTCAGCAGTTGTTGAGAAATTTAAGACTAAACTTTTAACTTTTTATACGAGTGGCATTTGGTATGAAAATGCGGGTTTTTTATTTTGAATGTAATGTTTATTTTATTTTTTATTTAAATAAATAAAAAAAATTGTAATTATTATTCATTCGGTTGGAAAATAGTCTGCAAATATTCTATATTTAGTTCCATATTATTTCTGTCCTCTAACAGTCCTTTTGCTTGCCATTGACTTTGAATGCTAGAGATGAGCGGATCTGACGTTGCAAGTAATATATGAAATAGATCTTCATTTGTAAAATTTTGTGATATTTCCTTTTTTTTTTTTTGCATTCTGCTCTCTATAAAATCTGTAATCCGTATTCCTTTTTTTTCTGGGCTTCCTCAGATAAATCTCCAAGTGGTACTAAATGATGCTTAATGACATCTTCTCCATAAAAAAGGATTTTGTGAACTGTTGCAGACATATTTCTCCATGGATATTTGTTTGTATATATTTGTGGAGTTTCCTTTGCATAACCATCAAATTGTCTAGCATCAATTTGTTCATTGCACACAAGTACATCGATAATTGTTTTAAATTTTGAAATAAGATTTATATTAACATCTGTTATTTCAGATGCTCTTTTGGGATCTGAAAAGAATCTCCTTGTTGTGTTCCCATTATTCGTATTACCTGATCGTTGTTTTGGTTGATCTATAATCAAACCATATTTGAAAAATTCGTCCTGAACAAAAAACTCTTTGAATTATATCAACTTTTGAAAGTTGTTTCTGTGATCGAAATTACTATAGCAAGGTTTCTGGAATATTTTCACATCCGATTTCTTCTTTGAAATCCTTAAGTTTCTGCCTTTTAAATATATCGCTACAGTTATCGAGTGATTTTGGTGGTCTCCTAAGACGGTTTTGGTTTGTACTTTCCAAAGATACCTGGACAGTAAGTTTGCCCTTTAACGAGTTTTCAAAGCTGTTATAAAATATTTGTTTGCTCCATCCAACTTTTTTGTAGCGCTTTGTTAAGTTTCTGATGAATTTAGTTATTTTATTTTCCAAATTTAATTGTATTTCGGTGCCGCATTAATATAAGTTTACTTTTCTTTTAACGTAACTTAAAACATCTTCCCGCTTTTTGTTTTTTAAAATACTCTTCGGATAATTCTTTATAGCTGAAGCTCTCCATGTTTTATAAAGATTTTAAAATTTGGTTGTAATTGCTTAGATATATTATAGTAACTGAGGTAAAGTAAAAAATACAAAAAATGTTGAGAGTAATTTCATTCAAATGGAAAAAGTGTTTTACAGAGGGGTCCAGACAGGTACAAAAGTATATATGGGGTTAATGAGAACACTTTCGTCTTTCTACTGGTAGTAAAATTTGTTTAACCCCTTTTAACCCTCAAAAGTTCTATTCCACTAAAATTCAAATTTGACTAAAATATAGTAACTGAAAGAACACAGCAGGTATAAACGGTACAGTGACACATCATACCATTTCTTAAAGGACATAACAAAAAATGCAGCTAATTGTCGTAATAGTCTGCGAGTAATAATAATTTACCTCTGATCAAATTTACAAAAATCACATTTTTTATAAAATAACATAAAATATTTCTCTTTAACAGCATGCCACTCCCACAATTACCAATATTTTGATTTAATTTTTGGGCCACCTTAGTTTTAATATATTTACTATTGAATGACATTAAATTTTTGGAAATTGGTGTTAACAAAAAATTAATTTCTGAGTCATCGTACGGAGCTTAAAACCAATTCTTGCCAAACCAGTTTACTTTATGTTTGTTGGAAATTTTTGTTTAAAATAATAAAAATTTACACGATGGTTGGGAATGTAGCGCTAAGAAGCTTTGCTAAAGTTGGTATCTACATATTTATGCTAAAATAGAAAGATTTCAGCATCTTAAAAATGTTAAAAAAGTTATATTACATTTTAAAACCGAAATAAAAAGTAAAAATATACAAAGATTTTTTTCAATTATAACTTGCATCATTGTAAGATGCGCAGTTTTATGTCATTTTCAATAATGCTTATAATGCGCGAAAGTGACATTAATTAGCCTCCTTCTAGTGTTTAACTTAGCACTAAATAATTTAATAAATCAATTTAGCGGTGTCCGTCAGTCCGTCCGTTCAACCGTTATTAATGTAAACGTTCTGATCAAACTATAGCTTACAATTTGCAAGATATCTTAATGAAATTTGATACATAGCTTCGTTTATAAAGAGGACTCAAGTAAATTTCGTAGAAAACGTGATAAAAATGTTTTCCCGAAATATGTTTTTACTGTTTCTATTAAAGTGTAAATTATGATACCTAGTTTTGTGAATATCGGCCCAAATTAGCCTCCACATATGGCTCCCCACTGAAAATCGTTTTTGAAAACTCATGCGTGCATACATTTTATATAGATCGATATCAAATTTTACTGTAAATTATATCAACTCCTTCCACTACAGAAAAATCTTATAAAAATCTTTTTTTTAAAATTTTTAGAATACTAATTATAAAAATTAAAATGATCATTTGCACGATTTAGTGTTTAAGTTGTTTTTAGCATTATTAAATGCCAATGTCGAACAGCTGACTTTACAAATAATTTTGTACAGAAATATGTATAAAAATTTAATTACAAATTATATAATTTTTGTGAAACTGAGTTAGAAAATTTAAAATATTATTCAACAGAGAAGGCCAGGACAGAACAATTTTGTTATATTTTTAGTACTTGGAATACTGGCTATATCTGCATTTTTACATTTTTTTTTTTTTCTTAGTTTAAAAATTTTTAATTCTAAAATGAACATTTGTCATTGTCTAATTAATAAGCGGACATATAAAATGTATTTGTATATATACATGATTCTGTATTTTAAAATATCAATAATTTATATTATATAGAAAAACAAACTAAAAATGTTATCATATATATAATTTCTATATTTAAAGTTGATGCTATATTCAAGTAGTTAAAAAAAATAAAGTTCAACAAAGTTTAGAGTAACGTTCAGCACATTGTTAGCAATATTTAGCTTTGCAAAATTCGAACTTTTAAAATTAGACTTTCTGCTGGAAAACTGTCCGAGAGACCCCTCTGCGCAATATTAAAAAATATCCAAAAATTTTATTGGTAAAGAGTTTATGCATTTATTTTTTAAATTTTTATTATAAATAAGGCTTTTAATATTTTTTAATTGTTTATGAGTTTTATGATATTTAACAAATGAATTTTGGTAACGCAATTTTATTTAAAACTAGCTGACCCGAGCCGCGTTGCTGGCCCTAAGCAAACATTAGTGTTGTATTACTGAACGATTTAAATTGATATTTTAACGAAATTTACGACCTTTAAATAAAAATCTAAGGAATACCTATTATAAAGTGTTTTTTACAGAAGAATTTAAATATGATGTAGATGTGGGCTCAATCAAAAAATATACGCATGTATTTAAGGCAAATTTGAATTTATATTTATTTATTACTTCATCTTAAGGTTAGCGGATAGACAATGTCTTTTTTTTTGAACGGAATGATGAGAGCTGTAGTCGAAATTGCAGTTGTAATGGAACGCTGCTTGATTCAAATCAGAACTTGAAGCAATTCTTCTTATGCGTTGATTAAAAATTTTAAAGTTGTTGAATTGCTACATTTGCTCGACGATTTCTCATTGCTAACCGAGCCGTTTCATTTCTCGCCTGCCTTTCTTCCTGCGTTTGTGATGTACGAAGTCGGGCCAAACTAATACGGGGTTGTTCTCGTGCGATTTCTCGTTCATATATATTCAATTGATTGACGATATTACGATAAGTACTTGCATTACGTGTTCGACGCGAAATATTAGATCTCCGGGGTCGCGGCATTGTGAATAACACTTAATAACGAATGCCAAAAATACAACAAATGGTTTTAAATATCACAACCTCACTAAATGATGAGCTTTACTTGGAACTTACCGTTTGGAAATAGAATTCTACACCACCACCAGAAAACAAATTGCACAAAAAAGTAAGCGTTTCGATAGAAACAGAAACAGTAATTGTTATAATTTGTATTAAAAAAAATATTTTTAATGATTATTAAGGCAAAGAAATTATGACGAAAAAGAGTTTTTTTTTTATCGCGGATTTTTCGCGAATTTTTTTTCGTATTATCCTTTTCTGGCCGGTGACCGGTCCGAATTGGTGAGAATCATCAAAATCGGTCTAGTCGTTCTTGAGTTATAACAATAGTAACTAACATCACTTTCTTTTATATATATAGATAAATACCATTTGAGTTTTTACTATTATTCATTTCTACTATACTGGTGCATATTCCTATAAACGCACATCATTTTTTTTTTTTAATCACCTTCCAAAAAATAGGGCTCAAAAATAATTAAGGTGCTAGAAATTAATTTTTTAAATTATTTATTGACTTCATTTAAAAAATTAATAACAAAAAATCTTAAAATGTACATTAAATTTTTTTCATTGTAATTTTACTAGTTTAATGATATTTTCCTATATACGCACTTAAACTAATGAACCAATTTAGCATTATTAATAATGTTCATTTCTTGGGTAAACTTTACGGGCCATGTACCCCCACAGATTCTCCATTGAATTTAAATCCATACTGCAAACCGGCCAGTCCAATAGTGAAATACTATGTTCATTAAACCACGATTTAGATTGGTACAAGACATGGATTTCAGCGTTATCCTGTTGGAATATGCAATATTCACCCATCCAGAGAAAGAGCATCTTCCAACAGTTCATTAGAAATTGCACTGTTCATTTTAGGTGAAGTAAAACATATTTTTGATTTTCCTGCAGCAGAAAAGGCTGCCCAAACCATAATACTGCCTCCACCGAAATTGCGTTTCGACATACGAATTTCGTCCGACCTCAAATCATGCCAATAGCAAGAATAAGAATCGGGACTGTCCAAATTGAATTTCTTTTCATCAGCAAAGATTACTTTACTCTACTCATCTGTCCATTTCATATATTTGCGAGCAAATTTTAAACGATTTTCCTTATGATGCTGTTTTAACATCTGTTCGCAAAATGTATGCAACATGTGTGGAAGTGACAGAAAGGTCAAATTTATTTTTTATTTGCGTAGCATTTAATTTATTGCAGAGGCTTCTTCTCTTATATTATTAATTTGCCTTTTTGTTAATTTTTGATTACTTTTTGTTGGTTTCCGCACTCAGTATTTCTGTCCTTTCTTACGAAAACCTCGAATAACTCCTTCCGAACGGTTAATTTTTCGTCAAATTTCTCTGTTAGAACAGCCTTGATAACGAAAAAATTGTATTTGATTTTTTTTCCTGATCTGTAAGGAAGGTTTCTTTGGGCATCCTTTAAGCTGATGGAATTTCCCAATTAAAACAAAAATATTTCCAGTAAACAGAGATGTTGTCATCAGAATATACATCAAAGAAAAACAAAAATTTTAAATGTTCCGAAAAAACAAAAATTTTTAAAAGCGTCCATGAAACATGAAGTGGTGGGAACCCCTGCTCTAGAAGATATTGTAATCAAGAAAGACATTTAAAACTAACGGCAGTAAGAACTGTTACAAAAATTTTGTGTTATGTTCTATTCGAACGCACACTTTATTGAAGTTACAGACCAAGCAAAATAGTACTCCTCACCGAAAAGCATATTAAATACTGCTATAATTTTTTGTTTCTGTTTTCATAGAGAAAATATTTTATAATTTCTATATAAATAGATAGATTTTCACAACAAAATTGAGCATATTAAAACGCTCAATTCCAAAAATTATTTTGGGCCAGGACAATACGTAATTATGACTATACTTGCATTCTAGCTAAAAAAAAAAAACTATCTGCCTTTCTTTAAAAATTTAAGAAAATTTTGATCCTTTTAGGATTAAATTTTTTTGGGGCACAAAAATGTATTTTTTAATGCTTCAGAATTAAAGTGCTGTAAAGTCAAAAAAATTTAAATGGAAACTATTCTAGAGACAAAATTATTATTATGCATACACTTATATGAAAATTATTGTGTTTTATTCCGTTTTTGTCAATAGACAAAGTTAAACCCTTTTATAAGTTTGCGTTTTTGTTAATCCTTAAACAATGTTGCCATTTTAGGACTTTCAGTGCTAGATTTAGCATTTGCAAATAATAAAATGCATACAGAATTTATAAAAATGTGCGCTAAATGCTTTTTAGTACTTTTTTAAATTATATTTTAGTACAATTATTTTTTATATTCTAAAAAGATATATATAATTAATTTTCAGTTATAAAATCAAAGACTTACTTTTATTTTATTATATATAGTTATTTGTTTACAAATGATCATTTAAGCTCAATTTAATAACGAACAATGTTAATAAAAAATAGGAAAAATTCAGCGTAATTGTTTACTGTTGTAGAACAATTTGGCGGATTTCCAATTACATCTTTTGGCAACAATGTCCTTAAATGGTGTACACAATTTTATAAAAATGTTGTTGTAAAGTAAATATTTTTTTTTTTTTTTTGCTTTTGTTCTACACAGTACTGTACATATAAAGAATATGTACAGTAGGATTATAAATATTTTTGGACTTCAAAAATACCATAGTACTACCTTATAGCATATAGTGTCCTGATAATAAAAACCAATTTTTTAAAGCAATTCGGACAAAAAACTTGGAGCACCAGTCGGGATTTCTAAAAAGATTTTGAACATTTTTTTTATATTTTTATTTGTATGTCTTTTATATACAGTTAAAAATATTTAAATGGTACAAGGGAATATCGTATGGATTAAAAATATTTTATTTTATGTCTTCTTTCATTTAAATAAGAAAAACATTGCTATATAGCCAACCATTATAGAATTGCATATAAAAATTTTACTTTTTACTAATATATCGCATTTTTGCACATATTCTGCGACAAATTGGTTCGAAATGATTTTCCATTTCAATTTTCATTTAAAAATGTCGGCATATTTAAAAATTTTTGGAAAATACAGTTAAAAATGAACACAAATTAAATTAGTTGTTTTGTTTGTAAATTTTATATTCATATCGCGATTTAGCATAGATTTCACAGGCAAACGATTTTATATCAAAGACGACGCAGCAAAGTGACCAAAACTTAAGTAATTTGATGGAAATTATAATATTTTAATTAATTAATATCACATTCCTATATACCTTTCAATGCTCTACACAATGCTTTGCTATGGTATTTTGAATATTTGCAAAAATTGCAAAAAGTTATGCCTTTAATATATAGTATTGGAACAGAATATTTTATGCTATAAGTAGCAATCGAAGGATATTTCAGTTCCGTCTTAGATTTTCTACTTTTTTGTTCTGTCTCCGTTTAGCTTTAAAATTAATTTTCAGGTTTTTCATATAAAAATCCATTTTTGGCAGGATCATAGGTTTTCGTCCTTTTTGCTCTAACTGTCCCCATTTAGCTACAAGAACAATTTTTAGGTTTTTCATATAAAAATCGATTTTTAGTAGAAAATATTAGTGGTCACATATTTTCATCTTTTTTGCTCTATATATCCCCGTTTAGCTATAAAATATATTTTTGTTATATTTGTTAGGAAATATTAACATTGTATTATATATATATATATTTTTTTTTTTTTTTTTTCTTAGGAGTTTCTGGTTTTTATCGAGGACTGTCTTCAACCTTTGTGCGCGAAATGCCCGGATTTTTCTTCTTTTTTGGTGGCTACGAAGCAACAAGAGAATTTTTTACCGAGTAAGTAATTCTTTAAACTATTTTGTGTATTTCACTTAAAGTATCTTAACAAGATAGCATATATATACTTTTCTTTAGACCAGGTCAATCCAAAGAGGATATTGGTCCACTTAAAACAATGTGTGCCGGTTCTGTTGGTGGTATAACACTGTGGACTACCACATTTCCAGCGGATGTTATTAAATCACGCATACAAATAAATAATTTAAAGGGTAGTATGTTGTCAGTCGGTTCAGATATATTACGAAAGGAGGGCTTTTTGGCTTTATATAATGGTCTATTACCTTCAGTTTTAAGAACAGTACCGGCAACGGCTACATTATTTTTAGTTTATGAATATACTAAGAAAGTTTTAGCGAATAAATTGTAATAAAATATTAAAAATTGAAAATTATACGGAGATCTAAGTTTGAAGCTAAATGTGGTCCTGCGATTGAAAATTAATTAAAACTATAGCTAGTAATAAAGGAGTTATATAAAGTAATATTTTTAAAATTAATCATGATCTTACTTAGAGTTATAATTAAAGCTTGATTAATTCTTAAATCCAGAACTAAGCAGGCACTGTAAAAATAGTCGCAGTGTAGTCGAAGTGTATATTTATAAGTGTATTTATGTATTATATTTTATTTACTATAAAATTATTATTATTTCCAAGACAATCCTAAAATGAAATCGGTAAACAGAAACAGCAGAAAGAGATCTCCTTAATAATTAAATTTATCAAAAAAATCGTCATCGCTACCTCCCTCGAGTGATGATAACGAATCCTAAATGGTCCCAGACCCTTGTTTGAAGTGAATATAAAATACTCCACATAAAAAATTAAAATTGATAAGCGAAAATTTGTTACTTCCCAGTTTTAACAAAATTTCCCTATTCGACAACAGTAATTCAGTATTATCTTCGAAAATCTCTTACGCTCTCTTACTCTAATCTTAAACATTTACTTTTAGCAACGGTTGGTTGCTTGTCGTGGCAATAATAATTTTATTTTGACAAAATAAAAACAGAAGAAGAAAAACAATAACAGAAAACGTGCACATATGACGCAATTGTACTGATAAGAAATGAAACTCTTTTGAAAAGAGTATGTCAGAAAAAACCAAAAATTTGTTATGAGTTAAAAAGAGCGTAAAAGTGTGCTCAAATTAATTGATAAACTCAGTTAATTCCAGTGTTCATGTATTTTTTCCATTTGTGTTGTTTAGTTGTATCTCAAAAGAGTTCTAGGGGAAGACATATTATTTGTTTAGTAGTGTTTAAAAAAAGTGGATGCATAAGATATTTTGTTTTCACATTCTTTGTTAATTAAAAAATTTTTATTATTTTATATTTTTTAATTGTTAATAATAAAGAGCGCTCCAAATGTTGGGTAAGGAAATTGATTTAAATAAAAAATATGCTTAAGGAATAAAAATTTATTAATTTGTTTGTTTTAGATCTCGATACTAAACCTACAGATAATAAATTTCGAACTGGCTGTATAGACTTTACGGCGGGGTCTTTGGGTAAGTACTTTTGTTTAGTATTCTTTTAAGGCAGAGATTGAAATGTGTTGATTCTTAAAAAAAAAAAAATAATATATATAGATATATATAATAATTTTCATATTTAAAAGATGAAAATAAATCTATTAATTGTGAAATCCAAGTAATTTTAAGATTAATAAATTTAAAAAATGCCACAAATGTTCTTCGACATCAGTTAACTCAGATTTCATAACATTTTCTTACCGTAAACTATTGACTATAATTCGTAATTAAATATATTAACACAACAAACCCGGTCCGGAAATTTCCATACAAATTTTGTATATGAAAAATGAACAAAGCGGCTCGGTTAAAAAAATAAATTTTATTTGTTTTGTTGCCTTTATTTTTTACAAAAAAATATCATATTTTTTAAAAATACATATGAATTTCATAAACAAAATTTAAAAAAGTTTTAAGTAAGAAAAGAAATGAAAAGAAAATAAATAAAATTGTTGTTATTTTCCGTTGCTGTTTAAGTTTTTATTTAATTTAACATGCGGGCTATGTAAATGAATCGGGACTTGTAGTGTTTATACATTATATTGAATATAATAAACCTTATAAAAACTAAAAATTAAATAAAATATAATTTTATTTATTTAAAATAAAATTTAAAGACAGACTTATTATCAGGACAACCAAAAATATTCAAAATCATATTTTGGCGTCGATTTGTTACAATATATTTTTGGATATTTTGGGCTTAGCAGCATATTTTGACATATTTCCATTGAAAATCATTATTTTACATAATTTTTAGCAAATTTAAATGGCATATTTTTGCATATTTTATACTTAAGAGCATAATTTTGCATATATCACACTAAATAGCATAATTTTGCATATTTTTCACCCAATAGAAATTTTTACTTTATTTACCTTTAGTGAAATTTTTGTGACATACGTATTTCATATCAGATTCCATAATAATTTTCATCTTATAAATTGATACAAAATTTTGTAATTTCCTGTTGCAATGTATTAGCTTTGAATATTTTTAAGTGCAAAAAGAAAATATTTTTAGCAATTGCTAATAAAAATCAAATTATGAGTAGTATATAATTTTAAATTCTGCGAAAAAATAACATTTTTAGAGGATTTTTTAGAGCATATTTTTGGTTAATCTGCTTATTATAAGTATATAGATTTTCAAGGAAAAAACTGCGAAAAAAACACACAACATATTAGTTTTTCTGAAACTGCATTCCGTTTGCTAATACCAACTTTGGAATTTTAAAACAAAAAGACTGACAGTTTTTATATTAATTTATTTTTATATTATTTATTTAGCACCATAAGCTGACTGACTGGTTTTGATTTTCTCTAAATCATCTCTGTAAAGACATATTTCAAGAAGGTATGAAATATTTTTATGTTCTAAAAAAATTGCATTTAGAAGAGAAAGATTGATGATCATTTTTGATCACTCAAAATTGTTTATATTTGGACTTGGTTAAGACGAGTTCATAGAAAATTAGACTAAATTGCAGAGGAAATCGGACCTAAATTTTGAAAAAATTAACTAAAGCTTTGTGAAATTTTCGGATTTTAAATTTCTAGTGCGAATAACTATAAGAAATAAGAAGAAATGCGAGCAAATATAAAAAAAAAATCTTCCAAAACAGAAGAAAGGAAGAGTATTCGATCCTCTGCTAAAAAAAATATGATTATAAAAAATATTAAGCTATGAAAGTTTAGACCGTTGAAGTAAACTATATAAATTATTTTTTTACATTTTCGCATATTCCTACAGAATGGTAAAAACGAGAAAATATTCACTCACATAAAGATTCCTTCAATAAATCGATACTTCGTTTGACTTATGCTCTTTAGCAACAAATATCTAAGTCTTCTTAACATTTAAAGTACTCTTAAAATTAAAATATTTACTTTGAGTCCAATATGTCGTATACAATGTCTCCTGTGATGGAAGTCGATCGTTTTCAAATCGAACAGTTGAAAAGATGTGATGAATTTCGATCGATTTCAAAAATAATTTTTGAAGCAATGTTTTATTTTTTCTTTACAAAATACAGTTTGTATGGAAAATAACTAAGTAATTAATGAGAAATGTAAAATGTTTCACATGTCATAAAATTTGATGAAAGGCAATTAAAATTTAATTTTAAACAAAACAGAAAGAAAAATTCTATTCGGATCATGGTATTGAGTTAGGCCAGTCCTCCCGCAATTATGTTCATAGTTTAACACCGTTTTGCGATGTCGTCAGGATTAAAATTTAGCTCAAAGCAGAAAGTGTTGCTATTTATAGACATATAGTATTGAACACAAAGGACAATTTTCAGTAATTTAAAAATTTTGAAAGTCTAACAAATTATTTAAAGGCCAGTGGAAGCAATACATTTGTCTTGATTTTAATTGTTAGGGCAGGAATTTCTATTTGTGTATAATATATAATTCTGTTTTTGAATCGTATTATTTCTTAACCAAAATATAAAAATAGAAATATAATAATTAAATGTTTAAAACCAAATCTGTTTACAAAAAAAATGCTATTCCTCTTATTCCTTTAAATTCAAAAATATCCTATTATTTCGCCCTCCTCATTTACAGGTGGTGCCCTACAAGTCTATGTCTCCCAGCCTTTGGATACAGTAAAAGTAAAACAACAAGCCTTTCCCAAACTTTACAAAAGTATGCTCGATTGTTTTGTAAAAACCTATAGACAAGATGGTGTATTCCGTGGTTTGTACGCTGGTTCTGTACCAGCGGTAATAGCAAATGTTGCTGAAAATTCAGTATTATTTGCTGCCTATGGTGGTTGTCAAAAGGCTGTGGCCTATGGCATGAACATAGAGAATACCAAAGATTTGCCAGTAATAGGAAATGCATTTGCCGGATTTTTAGCAGCCTTCTTCTCCACATTTACCCTATGTCCCACAGAATTGGTTAAATGTAAATTGCAAGCTTTAAGAGAGGTTAGTAGGAAATTAAACATTAATTTGTTTTTAATATTGAAAAAGTTTATAAAAATTAAATTATTTTAGATGCAACAACAAAATCCCAAAGCAGGCAATAATACAGCGATGACTCCTTGGAAACTTACTAGACAAATAATGGCTACTGAAGGTAATGTTTTGTTTTTTTTTTTTTTTATATTTTGTATCAAAAACATGAAATAGTTTAGTTGAAAAAACAGTTTCCTTGTTATCAAATTCTATGAGCAAAGATAAGATTACTAGAGAACATTATGAGTATTTTTTTTTTTTGCGCTTATAATAGAAATATCTTTTAAAATATAAATATTGAAATCTCTCTCAACTTTCACTTGGCCAAAATTTATAACTTTTGTCAACAATGATAAGAAGGTACTTATGTATTTATGTGATTAACAAATGCAAATTTGTTAGGTATTAAGTTTGATATAAAAAAATGAACTAAGAACTTAATGATATAAAAAAGAATAATATTCCAGAGCAGGCGATTAGACACTTTTATTCCATTGTATTCGATGAAATTTTTTTTAAGGAAAATATTAATTAATATTCCCTTTAAAGGAAAGAATTCGATTAATTTAAACAAATTCATGCTATCTCTTAAAGGAAAAATTCGATTAATTTCTTTCTTAAAGGAAATTTTCGATAAATTATTTTATTTATTGGCAATTTTTGATAAATTTCTTTTCATAAAAATCTTAATACAATTTTATATATATATATATATATTTATCGATAAATTTTTTATTCGTAGAAAATTTTCGATAAATTTCTTATTGATAGAAAAATTTTGATAAATTTTTTATTCATAGAAAATTATTGATGTTTTTTAGAAAATCTTCCAGATATAGTTTTTTATTTCTAGGAACTTCTGGATAAATTTTATTTAAATTTGCAAATCATTCTAATACTCATACTAATCTCCCTCTTTCATATTTCAGGTATACCCGGTTTCTTTAGAGGTCTCACTTCAACATTTATGCGTGAAATGCCTGGTTACTTCTTTTTCTTTGGTGGCTATGAGGGCACCAGAGAATTTTTGGCCAAGTATATTTTTGAGCAAAATTTTTTTCTTTTTATTTTCTTTTACTTACTTTAATTTTAATATTATTTTTATTCTTTCAGACCCGGTCAATCAAAGGAAGATATAGGCGCTTTAAAAACAATGTTTGCCGGTGCAGTTGGTGGTGTTACTTTATGGACTTGCATTTTCCCAGCTGATGTTATTAAGTCTCGTATACAAGTTAATAATCTTAAGAGAACTATGACCTCAGTAGGTTTAGAAATAATACGCAAAGAAGGTATTTTGGCTTTATACAATGGTTTATTGCCGTCGGTACTACGTACTATACCCGCAACAGCTACTCTCTTCTTAGTATACGAATATACCAAAAAAACTTTGGATCAATTACTGTGACCTGAAATGGAAAAAAGAAGTCAAAAAGATTTTATAGAATATAGTTTTGTTGAACATTGTAAAGTAATTAATATAAAAAAATAAGCTTACTTATAATTTATTATTTTGTTTTTTTTTTATAAATTAATGACTGTAGAAAGACGACGTTTAACAAAATTTACGCGATCTTGATGGTTTTCTAACTCACGCCATTCATGCCAATAAATCTGAAAGGAAATAAATAAGTTTCAATATAATTCGAAAAAGATAATAAACTTTTAACTTAATATTGAATTAAAAATTTTAAACTTACCACCACATATTTATAGCCCAATAACTTCAATTGTTTTAATTTCATATCAAACAAACCGGTATGTCTGTCCTTGCTTCTTACCACATTATTCCATCCAGCTATAATTATCGCTATTGTATCCACTTCATTTCGATTGTTAGCACCCAATAATAAATCACGTGTCAATATGACACCACTATAGTTTTCTGGACAATTTTTAGAAATCTCCAAAGATTTCCTTTTTTCACGATCATAACAAATAACAACATCCGATCTCTCATAATTTGGTAAAATATGTTTAAATTGAGCATAAGGCAACACCCCATCAGTTATTTCCTTAATTTGCAATAAAATATTATCCGTAACATTTAATTTATATTTAGGATTACGTTCGGGTATATAATGAGTCAACATTTTTCCCATAGTATTGCGTATTCTATCTTGTAATTGTGCTCCTTCATAGCCCTCGTCTAGCAGATTTAATTTAACGAATGTATCTAAATGGAAAATTTCACGACTTATGGCTAAATTAGAGCCAACAGCATGTTTTAGAAATTTTCTCTGTAAAGCTGAAGACAACATTTCTTTATCATAATATCCCCTTAAGGTGAGATAATGTAAACAACTTGTAAAACATTTAGGATGTTTAATAATTTCTTCTACACGTCCTTGTAAAGATTGTAAAATTTTTTCACAGAGCAATTCTTCTATTTTACTTTGGGTTTGTATATTAAATAGGGCTATAACTAAACTTATGCGTTCCAAGTCTTTAAGTCTTGTAGCATCGAGTTGATCATAAAATTTATGCATAATTTTTTCGATGATTTTATCATGGCAATATTGTAATTCACAGCCGAGTAGAGCTACATGTAGACAAGTCAACAGATTCATGCTATCTAATTTTTCTTTGCAAATTTTATCTAGAAGTTGCATCATAATATCAGCTTGAGGCAATTTGGAACTATAGCGAAGGACCTTAAAAGAAATATAAGAGAAGAAATATTTTTAAATACTACAAAAATTATTTTAAATATATACAGTAATAGATCTTGAGATAAAAAACAAAGTGAAACAAGTAAGAAAGCTAAAGTCGGTCAAGTCCGTCCATTTGATACCCTACACCATTATATAAAAAGGGTGTGTTAGATATTATATTTATTTAAGTTAAAGTGATTTTCGAAAGAGTATCTTATATGGCAGCTATGATCTGTTATAGAACAATCGTAATAATATTTGACATTACGCTTTCTGCTTTTATAAAACTTATATCCCAACAAATCAAATGATATCATAATGATATCATAACGACAATTTTATATGTAATATGAAACTTCAGTAATCTGAAAACAGTTCTCCTTAAAATCCAAGAAAATATTGATTCCTTTATTTTATCCTCTTTTATTTTTTGCAATGCCACTAAATTATGCTGTAAAAATATAATTTTCATATAATACATAATATTAAATATTTCTTTTTATTTAAAAATTTTTAATTTATTTTTACTTTCCTGAAAATGTTTTAAGTTTTTTACTAATGAAACATAATTTCTATATTTTATCATATAATTTTAAAATTACCATATCATTAATAATACTGTATCGTTTCTTGGTTACCAACATTTATATGGGATATATGATACCAACATTTATATGGGATTTATGTAGATTAAAGTGATTTTCGGAAGAGGGGTTTATGTGGGAACTATGGTCAATTATTGGACCGATCTTAATCAAATTTGGCACACTGATTTATGATTACATAAAACTTATTTGTCGAATTTCACTAAAATCGTGATATATTTACGGCATTTAAGTGTTAAAACCCTATTCAGAGAAGGCATTTGTATGAGGACTAGGAGAAATAATGAACCGATTATAACCAATTTCTATTTTGCCAAATTCATGTTCAGCATGTACAAATTGGTCAGAAATGATATATTAATTTATTGTCAAAATATACAATAATTATTCAGAGAGATAGACGATTTTGCGTAAGATAGAGGAATTAAAAAACGTTGATAAAATGGAAAAAAAGTCAAATTCTACTTTGAAATTTATATCACAAATGAGGGTCACTATAGTGAACAGAATGACTTAAAAAAATTTCATGAAAATACGTGATAGAGAGTATTGAATATAGACCCTCGATATCCAACGCTGACCTCGCTACTTATATAATTCCACAAAATGTTCTATTTTTAAGTTTTTTTTTTCAAAATATTGTTTGTTATTTTTAATGAAATTTCTAATTGTTAAATTTTTACTTGTTTTAAGATATATATATGTAAGTTGCTGTTGTCTGATTAATTTTTATTTAAATATTCTTACAATTTCGCAGTTTATCAGACAGTCAATCTGATGTAAAGTTTTTACATAAACATAGTCAATATGGATATCAAAATTCTTCTTTTGATTAGCACAAACTGTTTTAATTAAAATTTTATTAAAATTAAAATTACAACTACGACGTGTATACCGACCTTTAAAATCGCCACAAACGTAATATCATCCACCGTATGCAACTCATCCATCAGACGCTGATATAAATAATTTATCAATTCCATATTCCGAATAGGAGTTTGCGTCTTAAAGAAACCCATTGACATAACACCCAATTCATCCAAAGACATTTCTTGGGCACACTTTGCCAAATTCACCTCAAAATCAAACATATCGAATACCGTACGTCGCATAACATTGCATAAAAACATAGTCTGTACCAACTGGCTGGGTTGCATTTTCAATACTTTACGTCCCAGTTTTCGTAAAGCTTCCCAAACGAAATCACAAATACGTGCCAAATTTAATTTATACCAGGCATCACACACAAGTAACAATTCATCGGTTTTCCAATTTTCCAAACGACGACAACACTCTATATCCATAGTATTCCAAAGTTCCACAAAATTTGGAGAACGTACACTCTCCTCGGGAGGTAACACAGACAGCAGATGTAGTGATTCCTTTAATTGGTCATCATTCAACAAATGAATCTTATCGCAGTAGAGTCTGACAAAGTTGGTAAATTGTGCTTGTGATATGAAGGTATTAGTTTGCTGACAGTAGCCACAAAGTACTTTAAAGCTATCAAACAATTCATTAACAGAAACATTTTCCGGATTGGGTTTTAATATTTCCGTATTCAAATTATTAGCTGTAAATACTTCCTTATATTCAGGAAATATTTGGTAAGGTTTCAAAGAGGTCTCTAGCACTTGATGAGCATGCATATTCTCTCGATCCATATACACTTTTGCCTTCATATTGGCACAAATATGCACAAATCTGTTTGCTGGCAGTGACCATTTTTGTCGATTAGTTTTATACACATTTTTGGCATTATTTAATAAAACACTTTTAACTAAATATCTGATGAACATCTTTCTATAATATTTATACAAATTTGTACACTTTTTTATTCATAATTTAGTAAAAACCAAACTCCAACTAAATAGCAACCAATCACTTGTTCATCGACTTGTTTTTTTTTTATTCCTTTTTTTTATAAAATGTCAAAATGGTATCATCAGCTGTTAAACATCATAGATGTTGTTTTTGTTTTGCTATGCAAAAAGTCTAAACATGATTTTACTGGTGGGAAAAATAAAGAGCAAGCAGAAAAGAGAGATTGTGTTAATAGTAAACATTTTGTTAACATAAATGTTATCTATTTAATTTATTACCAAGAGAGCAATTTTATTAACATTGTAATTTTAACATGTTAGCTATTATAAGAGATATAACATGTTGGCTATTATAAGAGATGTAACAGCAGTTGATATTAAAATTGTTTTAAATAACAGAAAATACAACAGAGACTCGTGTTTAGGAAGCCACAGTAGGTAAAAGTTCATTTATTGTGTAATACATGATCGTTCACAAGTTTAAAAGTTTGAAAATAGGTTTTATTGTCAGAAACAAAATCTTTATTTCACATGCCAGAGTTAGGTATCGAAATATAAGAGAATTGAACAAAAAATATTATTCCATAAAAAAATTGTATTAAAATTAAAAATAACCGGCAATTAAAAAAGACATCAATTTCATTAAAAAATCATGATTAATAGCCTAATTCTGTAATTAACATACAGTAACGAAAACCTTAACGAAAAATTGTGTATTATGTAACATTCGTGATTAAAACTTTTACCACTTTGGTTTGTGTATTTGAAAAATTATTTAAAATTACCAGTAGTGCGATTTTGTAAATTTTAACGATTCGAAAATCGACAAATATGTCGATTGCTTTTGTTTTTTGTAGTAACGATTATAGGTTCAGTGCGTACATTTAACCTAGTGTCTACATTAGGCAAATTTTTATCAAAACAAACGTCAAAATCAGTACGAATATATATATATTGTTGAACAGCTGATTATTATTTTGGTTGTAACAGTTGCCAAACTGCATATATAAAAAACAATAATGGATACGCCATATTATTGTTTTTGTGCAACTGTTGCCACCTTCCACAAATTCACATTAAGTTTGACGTTTGTCTTGATAAAAAATTGTCTAATGTAAACACTATGTAAACAACAGTATACAACTTTTGTTTTTATGCGGCATCTCTGTCAAAATAAACGGAAGACTTAAAAAGGAATAGAAATAAAAAGAATTTGGGAATTATTTGTAAATTGTGAACATGTGTACTTACTGCTTTGGTATTTTAAACTTGTGTTTTAATTGATAAACTAAAATAGTGTCTACATTAGAGATTTTTTATCAAGACAAACGTCAAACTTAACGCGAATTTGTGGAAGGTGGCAACAGTTGCACAAAAATAACAATATGGCGTATTCATTATTTTTTTTTTATATATATGCAGTTTGACTACAGTAACAACCAAAATAATAATCAACTGATTAACTAAGGTTACCTTGTATATATTCGCACTGATTTTGACGTTTGTTTTGATATAAATTTGCCTAATGTAGACACTAGGTAAACAACACAAAAAATGTTGTTTAGTTAACAACAGAAGCAGATGTAACGATAACGAATATAATTTAGAAATGCTATGGAATAGCAATATCGGTAATTCTTTTGCTTAATTTTATAAACAATTCGATAATCGTTAAAATAAATTACTGAATCGCACTACAGATACAAAATTTTGTAGTATTCAGAGATAGTTCATTTACAATCTTTTGTTCAGAATTTTAAATAAATTTTTATATGGTAGCACATTTTTTATTTTATTGTAAATAACATAGTGTCTACATTAGAGATTGTTTTATCAAGACAAACGTCTAAATTAACGCGAATTTGTGGAAGGTGGCAACAGTTGCACAAAAGCAACAATATGGCGTATTCATTATTGTTTTTTATACATGCAGTTTGGCAACTGTAACAACCAAAATAATAATCAACTGTTTAACTTAGGTTACCTTGTATATATTCGCACTGATTTTGACGTTTGTTTTGACATAAATTTGCCTAATGTAGACACTAGGTAATAAGGAGAATTGTTAAAATAAATAAAAAATTGTTTGTTTATTTTTTGAACCAATTTGTAAAAATTATTAAAACATATTTTTTTAAGTTTTTGTGTTGATTGTGTATTAAATTAAATGATTTTAAATTGTACAACTAATACCCAATGCTTATGTATTTTCATTTAAGAAAAAACGAAACAAAAAATGCGGGCATCATAAGAAACAAAATTTCGTTAATCTTATAAAAATTAAAAATTAAAGAAATATGAATAAAATTTTCTATAAAAAATTGTGTTTTTATTAGCATTTTTAATCTTTATTATAAGTAAATTTTAAAAAATATATGTTAAACATACACAATTCTTCCTACCACCCCCTAAGTACCTATCGTTGAATTTGGCAGTTAATTTATATTACAGAATATTAATTTTTACAAATTTAACTGATTTTGCGTCAGTAACAGATATTTATTCGTTAAACTTGAAATATTATATTTACAGAGTAGAAAGTGGAATTTTTCATGTTATTGACGATAACGGAATGGGTGATAGAGTTACGGAATAAGGACATAACAGCCCGTCTGGACGTAACATAATATGTGAGATTTTTGTGTCAGAGAGTGTCAAATTCGCTCTCTGAGAGAATTATTTCACGTGTAGCCTATTGAATTTGATTATGATTATTTCACCTAGTCCCTATACAAATGTCCTCCCGGAATAGATTTTTACTTAAAAATATGAATATTTTAATGAAATTTTGACCGACTATATTTTCTGTTTTTTTTTTTTAACAATTTTATTTACTTTTTTTAATAAATATAAAATTTATTTATTTTTAATTTACATAACTAAGCAAAATGGCCGTATACGGCTAATAAAAGCTGCTACATCAAAAGTAATAATTTAATATAACAAAATAAACAACAATATTTAATAATAAGTAATTGAATGAATTAATAGTTATGATATGTTCACATATAGAGGATTTTGAAAAACGAGTCGTTTTCTCAAAAAACAAAAACAAATTGATTTGTTTTTTACATTAAAAAAAAAATTAGTATGTTAATTTCAAAACAGGGAAAATTTTTTAGTATTTTTAGTACATAGAAATTTGTTGAAAAAAGAATTTGTAAAAATTGTCAAACAGTTTAAAAACAAAAAATTTAAAATTACGAATAAAATTTATGTAAATTTATGTTTATGTTATGAATAAACATAAATTTTATTTGTTTAAAAATTCTGTTTTTTGAATTACACAATGTTTGTGTGTGAAAGTTTTTATTTAAATCCAAGATTTGTGAAAATATTTTTGAAAACGAAAAACAGGCCAAAACGAAAAACACAATAAAATGATATGTGAACCGTGATGTTTAAATTCATTGTGTTTTTCAAAACAACTCCAAAACTAATGTGTGTGAACATAATATTAAATTAAATAATATAATAAAACATATCAGATCCGTTTTAAATGAACATATAAAAAAAACTCAGAAAAAAATAAATATGTAAGTTTAATAATTGAACTAAAATTATGATAGGTAATTAAAGAAAAAGCATTAGTTTCCTCGGAAGACATGAGGTGAGAATGAAAAACATCATAAATCCTTCGGGAGTGCATTCCACAATCTTGACAATCTCATCTGAAATGACTTTTCAAAAAACGTGGAATGGAAGACTGGATAGGAAAACTGAGTTATTTCGATGAAAATTATCAACTCTGAATTTTACTTTGTAGAAAAATAATAAAATTCTGAAAGATACATAATTACGGAAAGAACATCCAAGGAAATTTTCTACATTATTGACATCATACAACGTAAACAAACCTAACAATTCTGTTGAAAATTCTAAAATTCTATTCTATACAGTACAAAATATATGACATTAATAAAGCATAAGGAAAACGTATCCTTAAAGAAAAAGGAATATGTAACCTTCTCAACAAAAACGATATTTTAGAAGACACATTTATTTCTGAGAGGAAATTCAAGTGATTATCAATTAAAACGACAAGAGATTTAATCTTATCTACAAACTCAAGGCGTATACCAACCACATCATTAGCCCCTAAACCAAAAATCATTAATTTAGCCATCCTTAAGTAAATACTAAATCCATTATCAGAAGACCATGAAAAAACTTCGAGAATAATGTAATTATCTCCTTCCTGTAAGATATCATTAAATTGTGAGTTAGAACAGCAAAGAAAATGACATCATCAGCATAAATAAAAAGCTTATGTGATAAAACAGTCCCTAACGGAAGAAGGTCATTTAGGTATAAAATGAACAACAACGGACCAAAAATAGACCCATGTGGGATACTACTAGTTACCGGAAGAAATGAGGAATTAGAGTTGGCAACTGAGACCAACTGACACCTGTTACTTAGGTACGATTTTAAAAGCCTACATGCCACATATGAAAATCCAAAGTTAATTAGGAATTTAGCAATAAGTTTGGAATATATAACTCTATCAAATGCCTTTGATAGATCAAGAGAAACAAAAACTACATTTTTATCTTCATCAACAAGTTTACGTATTGACTCCGTCAGACTAACGAGACGCCTTTTATCCTTAATAATATGCTCTGTAATTTTCGAAAAAATCGGAAGGACAGATATCGGACACAAATTATCAAAAGAGAGGAAATCTCCTTCTTTTCTTAGGGGAACAACTCAAGTCTTCTTTCACTCCACAGGAAATACAGTAATTCTTGAGTTTACCAAATGAAGTAAATGGGAGGAATCATATGAAAAAAATATTTTTAAAACTGTTAACGATAACCAATCATGGCCTGAAACATTCGATTTAATTTTTCTTAAAGCTACGCTAAGTTCATCAAGGTCAGCACAGCGAAATGAAAAGCCTTCTTCAAACTGACCGTCAAATGAAAAAATCAATCTGACATCAAACAAAATATTCGTTAACTTAATTAGCATCCCCAGAAATAACATTATCTTCATTTTTATCTAAACAACCACCATCCCTCAAGTACTTCTATATATTTTTTGGACCCATGTCTCGAAACATTGCCGTATAAGCACTCTCCTTAGCTACTTTTATTACTCTATTAGCTCGATTTCTAAAACATCCATATTTAAAGCATTGTAATCAGAATATGAAAGAAATTGCTGGAGTATTTTAATATGGAAATTAATAGATATATAAATAAGAGAATGATACCTGGACATTAAAGTTGACCAGAAGAACCAACAACAATAGAGGGACTCAATAGAAAATGATCAATAAGAGAAGTAGAGTTACTGTTTAGATCATAATGTGTCGGTACAGAGTTATGGTGGCAATATAAGCACAAGCTACCACACATTTGTCGAACTAAATTAGATTATCTAGAACATAACATATTCATATATTGAAATCTCCCATTATAAAAACATTAGCATACCTCACAATTTTGTCCCAAAAGTTTCTTCTAAATCGTTTAAATTGCCCTTAGGAAAGTAAACATCACCAATTAAAATTTTAATTTTCCGAAAAAAAAAACCTCAATAAATATAGCTTCAAAAGTACCATACAAATACGACTTAAAAACCACTTTATATTTTATATCCTTCGAAATGAGTAACGCCACTCCCCCAGCTCTTGCTGGTGTGGGTCTATCCCTTCTACAGATATCATAACTAGGTTTATTAACCACTTTCGATAAAGTATCTGGTTTGAGCCATGCTTCATATAATCCCATAATGTCTAGAATGTTTCCATTACAAATATTCTTAATCACATTTAATTTAAATTAATATAAAGCTGTACTAAAACTTTGTATATTATAATGACCAATCTTTAATTCTCTTCCATAATTGCAAAGGTTACTACGAAGCACCGATTTAATACTGGATACAGGACCTAAATTGACAGCAGAATTCATAATAGTCTAAACTATAAAAATAGGATCTGATATGTATGAAATGTTTATAAGAGCTTAATAATCTGACAAGTAAGTATAATTTATGAGATCAGTTATAATTAATAAAAAAATTATATAAATTGCAAATGAAATGTGATATAAATATACTACTTCATTGCTAAGAATTCATTAAATAGAGAAAAAAATACATTTTCTCCAAATCAAACACCATCTGAAGAAAAAATTGAGTAATCATTTAATTCATCTCTTTCAAGCATTTTTAAACATTGAGAACTTTTTCTTCATTATCCATTTAGGGATATCATAATTCATGTATTTATGTATGTATGTATGTATATTTTAAAATTTTATTCCCTTCCTTCAACTTTCGGCAAACAGTAATCAGTTTTGCAGCAGCTTTAGTAAAATAGTCATTAAGAGATACATTTGATTCTACGGAGCCACCGATCCATAGATTAATAACTAGATATTTATGTGAGAGAAAAAACCTGATTCAATTGTCAAAAATCTAATTCCTGCAACAACAAAATACATGTAGTCACATATATTTTGTTTTTGTGTTTTGAAAAAAATTAGTATTTTTTTTTTGACATAAACTTCTAGTTGTATTCTATGCACCGATCATATCTTTAACTTAAAATTCCTTCTTTTATGGTAATTTATCATTATAGTATCACGAGTTTGGACTCAATTAAACTTTATAAGAACTTTTTTCCTACCAGCAAAATATGTACAGTGTTGTACATCAGCATGCAATACCAAAACATTGCATAGTGAACAAATTTTTAAAATAGGTTTTCTTAAATCTTTAATTTTCTTTGGAAGTCCCACGATAATTGTTTTTGATTGATTAAGAATCCTCTGCAGAATGTTATTTTTTTTTTCTAATTCAAAAAGCCTATGTTTTCAGCATTGTCCACTACAATAATAACCTCAAAACAATTTTTGATGTCTGATTTAATTAGCTCTGTATTATAAGAATTCAGAACTGAACCATTTGCTGACATCAATCATTTTCTCCTCTAGTAAATTAAGATTATTTTGCAATTGCTCCTCAAGTTTATTCTTAGCATCAAGAAATTTTTGCTCTAGCTTTTATTCTAAGGAGGTCATTAGAGCTAAGAACCCATTTCTTAACTCTTCTTGAACATTGCAATATTTTGGTAATCTTGAACAATGTTCACAAACATATTTTAAATTTCGATTCTTCGTAAGGAAGACATGTTGCTCCGTAGATATTTTTCCACAGAATATGTGAAAATATTTTTCGCAATAAAAGCAATCAGTACTTCTATTCGCCTTTGTAATATTTTTATTACATGGTATATTAGACATAAATAATCAAAATCAGTTAATATGTCTTAGCTCTGAAGCAAAAAATAAAAACTGTATGCAGCAACCGTCCCAAAAGTAAAATAAATACAATTTCTCCAGTCCCTCCAATTTAAAGTGGTAAAACAGCAAATAAAGAGAAAAATTCTACTAGTATACATACAGATATACATATAATGGCAGCACTAATCTTTGGTATTAAACAGTAATCAGTATAGTACAAACAGTCAGTGTTAACACAGCAGCAGGTTATTGTTGTTTTCATTTCATATAATTCCGGCACCTACTGTGTAAAAAACAACAATCCAAACAGTGGATATCCGCAAACCTGAAGATCTGCTACCACGTAATATATATTTCATGCACCAAATGTTGTGTATAAAACTCCAATGCAATTAATTCCAATACGCAGAGTCAATTCACTCACAGATTCATACAGATTAAATTCTGTTTGTATTTTGTAAACAACAACAAAAATCACTGAAAACTTTTATATATCATTCATGCAAAACTATAAAATTGCTATTTTTTAAGTTTTTAATAAAACGGTAACTACTTTAATTACAATTTAATATTTTTAAATTTATTTTCTTGACGACGAAAAAATCAGTGGTATGGAAATATAAATGTAGCTAATAAAAATTTATGCCTAAAATTAATCTATATTAAAAATAATATAAATGCTATAACATAAAATATTAAAGATATACAGTAGTGTGGAGAACAAAAGCAACAAAATTTGGGTAAACCTAAGAATAAAATAAAAGTAGCTTTATGTAATTATAAATATTTTTACGTATTAACAAAAACACAAACTTTAAAAGGGCTTTAACTTTGACTATTAACAAAAATGGAAATAAAACACTACAATATTCATATAAGAGTGCACATATCAATAGCAATACATTAACATTTTGTTTATATTATATTTTCTGTAAAAATTAATTAAATTTTGAGATTTTGTGAAAAACAGTTTTTAGGATAGTTTCTACACTATAGATCTCATAGCTTTACAAATTTTAAGCCAATTTAAGATTTTTAAATTGATTTTAAAGGCAGAAGGACGTAGCTTTTTAACTATATCATCATTTTTAATTTATTTCTCTTTGCTTTTTCGAAATTTTCAATTTGATGTAAATTTTTGTGATTTTTCCTAAACGACTTCATATGTTCGATAATAGAGATTGAAATTTTATTTTGTTTATAATAAAATGAGATATTCCTATATAAAATCGCTTAAAAACTCAAAAAGTTATTAGGCATTTTCTAAACTTTACTAAAAGAATTCTTCATATATTTTAAGATTATATATATATATATATATATATATATATATATATATATATATATATATATATATATATATATATATATATATAATATATATATATATATATATATATTTTTTATTTATTTATTTTTTTACTTGGCTACATATATTATATATTATATTTTGAGGATAAAATTAAAAATGTATGGAAAGTTTTAATAAGTTATTACAGATAAAATCGAATAAGTTCTACAGTTTTTGTCCAATTTATAAATATCAAATTTGGTTAGGTTTGCAACAAAAATGCCTTTAAAAATTATTATATCGTTGCATAGACTTCTATAGAAAAAATTGTAATAAATCGCAGTTAAACTCGAAAAATTGTGGAAAAATATTATTTTTTTCTAAAAGTTGTTTGAAAATTTGCTATTGAAAAGCCTGTTGCTTCTACTTTTCAAAGAAGTTTAAAAAAGAAAAATAAAGAAAATAATAACAGAATTAGAAATATATTTATACAAGAACCTACACAAAGCCAGTTTTTTTGTGAATAACTCGAATTTTGAGGGTTTATTGCAAATTTTTATACACTATGTCATTTCTCGAGTGATTATTAACTGCAACAGCGTTTTATTAACTGTTCTCTCTAGATTAGTTTACGTTTAAATTTTTTATTATACAACACTTTGGACTATAGTAATTTTGATGACGCATAAAAAATCGTTGAGAAGACTGTATCTTAGAATTAGACCGCATGATCAAAAAATTTGAGGCAATTATATTTAATCTAATCTTTTGAAAGTTTTAAAATATATTTCGAATTAAATAAGATATTCTTTTATGTATGATGAAATTTGTGCGCTTCTTAAAAGCCTATAAACCTAAAAGGATCAAAATTTTCTTAGACTTTTTAAGAAAATCACATAATTTTTTAGCTAGAATGCAAATACGTTCATAATTACATCTTATCCTTGCGCAAAAATAATTTTTAGAATTAAGATATAGCCTTGACAGCACGGAAGTAGTGGATATTATTAAACATTGTTGCAACCTGGTATTATTGAACATTGCTTCAAATTAAATAAAGTATTTCGTTTTTTTTTTTTTAATATACACAATTTTGTTGAGTTTAGCTAAAAATCGACATATTTATATAAAAATTATAAAATATTTTTAATATGAAAACAGCAATAAAAACTTTACCTATGTATATAAAATATGCTTTTGGGTTAGCTATAATATTTTGCTCTATAACTACATTAAAAGTTTTCAACGGATTTTGTGCGGGATATATATTAAATTTTAGATATTGCATAACCAATTTATGAAGTCAAATCCATTGTTGTGGCACGTTACCATATTATTTTTAATCATAACTGAATGAAGTTTTTGGAGAGAAAATATAAAATTTTTTAAACTATGCTTTCGGAATTAATTTGTAGACCTTAAATATACAACATTCTATAATTTGTAGTATTTAACTGGATTACTTTCCGTTTTTTTGGTTCCAAAAAAACTTATAACTGAATGAATGCATCACAAAATTTTATCACAAACCCCAATTTTTTTATAAAAAAAAAAAAATCTGTTTTTTGGTTCAAAAAAAAAAAAAAAAAACTTAAAACTGACAAACCTCAATTTTTATAAAAAAATTTATTGAAAGAAAATTAACAAAAAGAAACGAAAATTATGCAGTATTCAGATATTTTTACTGTTAAACTGACATTAACTTAAGAAAAATTTCAACAAATTTCAAAAATTTGATACCTTTTAACATTTGCAAATTTTGTTGCTTTTGTTGTGCACACTAGTAAATATTAATTTTTTTTCAACAAGAAACAGATTTACATCTTTCAAAGTACAAAATTTTGTTAGTATTTAAATATTTATTAGCATATTTTTTATAAAATTAATTTGTTTGTAAATTGAATACTTTGTAAAATAAAGCATACTTTAGGGTAACCCATATTTTGTGGCTTATGTTTTGTACATTACTGTGTAATTAATTAGTTCTAACCTCAAAAGTTATTGAAATGTTTATGCATGATCTCAAACTCAAACTTTGTATATATAACAGATTTAGAATAATACTCACACAAACATGTATGAGACTTTAATTGAACAACACAAAGTAACTACTGTTAACATTTAACAGCGTTTTTAGTACTGTAACATGTAGCAACATTCATATTCACTCTTTATATACATACAGTATTCCCATACACTATAATTTTTTCTTTTACGCTATGTCTTCATTCGTATATACATTTTAGTTACTCTCAACATTTTATTTCGTGTGTTTGTCTGACGACAGCAAAGTGTTTTTATACATACTATTCAGAAATAAAAATTATAAAAAGATAATAAGTGTTAAGATTAATAAAAGACTCAACAGTTAACTAAGTAAAAATGGTGAGTCGTATTATTTTATTGTATTAAACATAAAATTGCCAAAAATTATTTGGTCTGCTGACGAATAGCATGGTGAAGCGATTATGAAAAACTAACCCTATTTTTTTAAGTAAAATTATATGTGAGAGGAAATTGAAGATGAGAGAAAATTTGTGTTTTCTTCTTTACTTTGCAACTGTACATAAAATGAAATAGATAATATGTATATTATTGACAAAAATGAGATGGATATGTTTTGTAGAGGGTTTATGTCTGAGGTTAATATTTTTATGTATTCTAGATGGTTTTATAAAATACGGGCGTGTAGTTTTTGATGATACGTGTGTAAACAAATAAATATGTGGTAATTAAACGCCATAGCCAAAATTTCGGAACAATCCACGATTATTTTCAGTTCAACGCTAGCGTTCGAAATTTTGAATGAGTCCAAACATAACTTGAGAGACAGCTTTCGGTAGCAATAAATGAGTCCAGTTTATATCATACAGATCCATTTAAAATAATTTTATGTATACATACGCAGAAGAAAATATGCTTCTGGTGTGGAAATTTCAAAACGACTAATCTTAACGCCAGATCTAAATCCTATATTAAAATCGATAGATCGCAAAATACCCGCTCGATTTATTTATACCACGAAACAAGCTTTATCAGATGCGGTAAATGCAAAAAAAAAAAAAAAATAAAAATAATAAATAAATAAAAACACAAAGAAAACGATTGAAATTTAATTCAATGAATCCATCATTGCTTTGATCCAGTGATGGTATACCTATATATATATATATATACATATATATATATATGTATATATATATATATATATATATATATATATATATATATATATATATATATATATAAAATAACCCAGCAAAAACTTGTTGGTTCTCAGTAATGACAACTACTTATTAAAGTAATTTCTTGGTAATGATGCGTCATTATTTGCCTACTCTAATTACATAAAAAATTACTAAATAGTATAATAGCACAGTAACTATTGCAATCACGTGGACTAGAGCGCTGGATTGTTGGTTCAACCTGATGCTGTTAGTTTTTTTTAACAAAATGTTTAAAAAGATATTATATACTAAAAAAGTTTTTCTCACTTAGAAAAATAAGCGCGAGAGTGTGCAATGTACTCAGTACAGTGTTGCCATTTTAGTACTTTCAGTGCTAGATTAAGCATTTGAACTTAAAACTGAAAATGCATTGCTAATTTATAAAAATATGCTAAATGCTTTTCAGCACTTTTTCTACAGTATTTTTTAAATACACTTTTTTGTTTTTTTGTAAAAATTTCTTAGTAAATTTGACGGTATTAGTTGTCAGTTTTAAAATATGAGCTTTGTTTTTACTTTACTGCCCAATATTACAAATAATTCCGAAGAAAAATTATTTTAAGTTGTCATTTGAACAATATTTTACATGAAACAAGGGTAACTTTTCTTTATAAAACAGTTTAACATTGTCTTTGAACTGTAGAATAATTTAGCATAATTTTTTTGACGGTTTAGCACCTTACTAATTACATTTTCTGGCAACACTAACTGAGTAAGACGTTAGTCATTACAAACAAATTTGTGCCCAATTTCATATCTCACATATTTTTGAATACCCCTATAGTCTAAAAATAACTACATGAATTTGTGGATAACTCGAACACAAATAACTAGATATTTTGGCAAAAATTAAGTAGTTTATGTTTGTTTCTACTTATACCTGCTAGCTTACCAGGAAAGCAAAGGTTTTGCTGGGAATATATTGAATAAATTAAAAGGCTGGGGAATTTTTTTTATTAAATTGAAACTCAATTTTCAATTCTTTTGAAGATATAATAGAAATTGTCAGAGTTGTATACTCAACATAAAATTCCACTAGACTTGAAACTTTTAGGTATGCAACACTAACTCGCGGATAGTTTGGACGATTATAATTTTTTTAATGAAGATTTAACAGCTAAAACAGCATATCGAAAACGTGGTAAATAAAAGTCTATTATATTTTCAAAGCGTTTTCTCTAAAGCTCTCATTTACACTCCCTCTCTGCCGGTGTTGTCGTTGTTACGAAATAAATCAGATATGTTTACTTTGAATGTATACAAGATGGAAACAATAAAGTAAAATAAAAATATTTTTTTATGTATCGAGTTTGAAAGAGGGAGCAAATAATTTTTTATACATATAGTTTTGTTGTAGTCATGCGGAAAGAATATAAAAAATGAATAAAAGCAAATTTATTAATTTGATACTTCTCTCTGAGAAGTACTACATAAAAAAATCCAGCTTCGTCTTCGCCTCCATCACTGCGAGATATTGTTTGAACAGTTAAACAGGGAAAATACAACATGAAGTTAAAAAAAAAAACACTCAACTGAACAAAATTACTCAAAACAGAAAACGTGCTAGATTTGTTTTTGTTTTCAATGACATTTTTTGCACACATTCTTAAATATACGTTTTTTTTACAAAGGAGTTTCATATCTATGTTCTATATGAACTAATTTCAAATATAATATTTTATTGTGTAATAAATAAATAATTGTTTTAATAAATATTTTTCTAAATTAAACATTTTTATATCTAAAATGAAATTATACCTTCAATACTTATTTTTATACTTTTCCTCAATTTCGAAAATTATGGCAGCCCTGTTGACGTCTATTCAGTATGTATACCTAAACCTAAAATGTGAAGAAAACAGAATGCAATCTTGTAGTATATAATAATCAACACGAATGAATAGTAAGTACATACATCTAAAACGCATAATCTTGTGTTAAAATAGACCTGCTAAAAAATTCTACGTTTCGTTGCATACCTTAAGGCTTAATAGAATATTTAATTAGACAACTCTGTTAACCTTTTTGGTAGTTTTAATTTCAAGATCACCATGTATGTAAGTAGTTTCAGATGAATGCCAGTATTTTATATCATATTCCTTTAACGACGGCTGTGAAAGTTTGGTTAAATTTCGGTATAATTACAAAAACAATTATATTATGGAACATTTTTCTCTTGTTTTAACAATTCTTTAAGCGGTAAATTTTTCTTGTTATAAAATGAGTGTAGCAACATTTATATACATATGTGTGTATACACTGTAAATACAATTATAAATACAACAACAATAGTTTATGTTTGCAACATTGTTGCCATAGAAACATAAAATGTTAAAATATAAGGAATATTGTAAAGCTTGTTCGTACTAAACACATCTGTATATATAAAATTCTGTCACGGTGTTTGTAATTTAATTCCTCCGAAACGGCTTTGATTTGTTAGATATGAGAATAGGTCGTAAAGTATATTTCATATCGCTAGAGGGCGTAAAATAGGAAAAAAGGGGTAAAATCTCCCTTTTCCTATATCTTCTTGACTAACCAGCTCATTTTCTTAAAATTTTACAGCCAAATAGTGTAACATCTTGAAGGAACTATAACTTGTAATTTTTATTATTTAGGGCGTGAAATAGGGCAAGAGGGGTGAAAGCTCTCCTTCCTTATATCATCTTAATTAATCAACCGGTTTTCTTAAAATTTGGCGTGCAGATAATGTAACATCTGAAAGGAACTTAAAGATATACATTTTTTGGAAATTCCAACATTTAGGACATAAAATAGGACAATGTCTTACCAATTAATTATCCGATGATAGTTTTAAGTCTTGAAGGAACTAAAGGCTATAAATTTTAACATTTATGGCGTAAAATAAAGCAAAAAAGCTAAACCAACGCTCACCCAACCCCACAAAATTAAAATACATTCATTATTTTTTAAAAACCAAAATAAAATATTCATTAGAAATAAGTTATATGGCAAAACAACGTTTGCCGGGTTAGCTAATATTTTTATAAATATGTAACTATTACTCATTTATACTCACCTCTTACTTGCAATTAGAAACACTTCAAAATGAAAATTTTGCCGCATAAAAGATGAGTTAATGTTTTATTTGCAAAAAAGAAGCTACTAAAACAAATTGTGATTAGTGAAACTAATTTTTTCTTTTTACGTTCATAGAATTTTCGATGATAATAGATGTATTTTTGACATCAAGCACGACAAATAAGTAAATATATTTCTTTATTCAATTTCCCGTATAAACAGTGAATTATTTATTTGTAAATTATTTCTATTTGCAATAACCGAGCGTATAAACGTAATATATGATTACTAAAAATTGAATGTATTATTTTTCGCAGGATAATCATATTAAAATTAAATTGGAAATTTGTTATTTTTGGAAGCCCGTTTTTTCCTATGTCTATGTCGAACGAATACTTACTTTTGCATTCTAAGCGAACGAAAACTGATTTGAGTTTGTCTAACACACTTCTATGCGAACAATGAATTGAACGAAAACGTAAGTGTTTCCATACAAAATTGTATTTCTCTATTTCGAACGATACGAACGAATATGTCAAAATCAGTCACTTGCTATTTAGCTTTCGACCGTTTGCATCCTTTAATAAAAAAAATTAGAAAATTACCCACCAGGATATTGTAAATGGTCCGTAATCATGTTCGGTCGGTATCCATTTGGAAATACAGCGATATCGTAAAATTATAATTATCTTTAAAATATAAATTTAAAATTGAATTACACAATATAATTTTGGTTTTTGTTAATTTTTTATTTTGATTACTTAATTTACATTTCATTATAGTTGTATTTATGTTCAAACAATTTAGTAATATTTTTAATACTTTTGAGAAAAAATCATTTGGCATTACTCTGAGAGCAAAATACAGCAAAAACAATGTGAATGAAATAGAGAAACCTAAAATGATTCGAATTCGTTCCACTTGCTTTCATTCGCTTAGATTTTCTTTCGACATGGGGAAACAGGCTATCAGTCACTTGCTATTTTGCTTTCGACTGGTTGCATTTTTTAATGAAAAATAAGAAAATTACCCACCAGGACACTGCAAAAGTTTATCAATCTTATTTGGTATTCATTTGGAAAGTCACAGTATCGAGAAAAGAAGATTTTGTTTCAAATATCAATTCATAAATGAAAAATATCAATAGAATTTTTGTTTTGGTTTTTTTTCCATTTTATTTCATTTGCATGGTTGTATCTATGTTTAAAAAATTTAGTAGTATTTTTAATTAATGCTTAGATCCTCGTTCGACATACAGATACAGGATAATATTATTATTTATAAATATAGAGTCATTGGTTAGATAATAGTATAATTAATTAGCAAAGCTCTCTTTTTTGCAACTAGAACACTGTACACATACGTGTGATGTGTGAATTCAATACACTTGGCAGAGATGTAAACAAAACAAAACATTACCAAAATTATTCTTTCAAATAATTTTCTTAGAATATTTTTTCACACACACATAATAGGTATTTGATTATTTTTTAAATAATTAAATATTTCTGTTTTCTTTTAGCTGAATTTTAAACTAAAAGAAAACAGTTGGAATTTTTGGTGTTAAAAATGTAATAGATTTTAAAATAATTAATATTTTGTTTTTTTTTTTGATATTTAGCAACAAAAATATAATATTAAATAATTATAAATACAATACACATTAAAATATTTAACATTTGTATAAATGTAAAACAAATATTAAATAATTTTTAAATACAATTTTTTGCAACTATATGTGCATATGAAGTGTGGTGAATGTGTTTTTTACACCAATACATATAAATAAAATTTTACTAACACATTCTTAGCGTTAGGTACTTTTGATAGCTGCGTTAGGTACCAAATGAGAGAGTTTCCTTACTAGTTCCTTATACTATGAGTTAGATAGTTATCTAAGAGAAAAAAAATCGTAATTCGTGCAACATACATGTAGCCACATATATTTTGTTTTTGTATTGAAAAAAGATGGGTATTTTTTTTAATTTAGTTTGGCGCTCCTTTCACTTAACCTTCTAGTTGTTTTCTATGGATATAATAATTAAGATGAAATAGTGGAAGAAACGCAAAGAATATGGCGATCAACAAAAACTTGTCTCTCTTTTCACATATGTGATGTGTGAATTTCATAATCTTGTGAGAAATGTAAACAAAAGAAAAATTAGTGAAATTTGTCTCTAAAATTTAGAGTTAGTGCCCAATTACATGAACGCCTAGTCAGCGGCAGGGTCAGCAAAAATGATCAGCTGTTCACTGTCCAAAAAATATCTTGCTATCATTATATTTACATTTAAGTAGGCAGCTACAGTTTATAACTTTCGACTGGTATGTTTAAGTTTTTTATTTCTTCGCTCACTCTATTTCTCTCGCTCTCAATATAAAAACAGCACTACAAACATATATAATCAGTTCAATAACAAAAAGTTCTTTCTAAAATATCACTTGATTGAGAGAGCTGACACTGTCGCTGACTATGCGCTAATATTATTAGTTTTTATTGACAGATTAAAATACATTAGCGCATAGGCAGCAATAGTTGCGTTAAAAATAACATTTTGCAGTAATTTTTCCATTTCCGCGTAGGCGGCGACAGTTTACAACCAAAGTCTTGCTTTATTCGACTTGTTTATTTGAGTTACTTATTTCTTTGTTCAGTCTCTTTCTATCGCTCTCACTTTGAAAGCAGCGGCAGTCAATTTAGAAATAGGGCTAAACAAAGCAGCGCTACGAACTGTCACGCCACAAATATAATTAATTTAATAACAAGCACTATCAGCTGATTTGAGGGCTGACAATGACGCCAACTACAGTTTGGATGTACCATTTTTCCACTTTTTGAAGCCTCATCAAAAGCTATGGATTTGTTTTTTTACAGATCTGTGAGAAATTTGAGCATTTAAGCAAAAAAATAAAAAAATAATAATAAAAATCTCAAAATGCAAAAGAAGAAGATATAAAAATCAATACCACACATCAAGGCAGGTAGAAATTTATGTTAGAGGCACTTCGAACTAAATTTAGAAAAATTTTACTATTTTTTTCAAAACACAAAAACAAAACACATGAATTAGGTTTCTGGCAATTGAATCAGCTTTTTTTCTCTCACATATTAATTGCAGTTCGGAGAGCATTTTTTCCCCAAAGTTTTTGTTTTTGGAGTTTACGTTATTAGCAACTATTAAGAGAGAGAGAGAGATATATTTGTTTTATATGTAGTATGGCATTATTAACATCAAAAAAAAAAAAAAAAAAAAAAAAAAAAAAATACATTTGTATAATCAACTGGGCTATTGATATCACCTTATAATTCCGCCAAGGGATGATAAATTCAATACAATTATACTTTTTTCAGAACAATTCGTCTTTTAAAAGCACAGCAATACTCCAGTGATTGATTTATTGCAATTATTAAATGTTGAATTCTTAATAAAATTTATTTATTGATTTAAAATATTATATACGTAAGAATTATGTACTAACATCTAAGGTTTTCGATTTATTAATAAAATTATATATACATAAATAAGTTTGAAAGTTCTTCAAATGATTTTTTTAAAAATCACTTAAAAATAATCATTAACATTTGCAGCGGAATTTATGCATACAAATTTAGAAACATTTACCCTCTTGGTATTTTAAAAATACTATTGAATTTGTGTTAATTAATCTCATTATAAAATGTCTATCCAGAAAACTGCGAAAAGTCAACAAAAGTTAAATTTCGAGTCAATTGCTTAATTTTTATACGATATTTAATTTTTTACTTCAAAGCTTCTGATGAAACTCTCTAATTTCTAAATAGTTTAAAATCGAAGCTTATACAAATCTAAATATTAATTTTGGATTATTTTTTAAGAAACCGATACAGCAATACACTCAATCATTAAGCCTATATTTAACACCTTGTTTAGTTGAGAAAATACTGTCTTTCAAACGTAAATCTTCTAGAATTTACATGTCCAATTTGAAAGATTTCTAATATTTTAAAAAATAATCTGTTCACTTGGTAAAATGCAGATAATTTAAAAAATTCAATACTTAAAGTTGTGAATATAATAATTATTATCATTTATTACAATTACAGTCCCAAAAATACATTCTTCATTCAATTATTTTAGTACAATATTGAAAATCGCATTTATCATCCCTGATTCCGCCATGCTCTAAATAAAAAATGCTCTCGTGTACGTGAATGTCAAACTCCATATTAAAAATATCCATAAAAAAATATCCTCTCCTAGATGTGGTCATTAAGGCGGATATATATTGTATAGTATTTCGGAGAGGATTTTTGCTTAACATTTTTAATTTATGGAGTGAAGTTATCAATTTTTCACGTGTTTTTGAAGTAAACACGGTTCAAAATGTGTGCAGGCTTTATTTAATATTTATTGAAATGTAAAAAGATTGTAATAATGTAAATTTTGCCCGCTCTATACGTCTGATAACTGCTGCTGACATCTCAATTCTTTTAGTTTTACTGCTGTTAAATTTTCATTTTGATCTCATTGTTTCTTGCTTTCTTTACTTTAATTTTTTCTTTAGCATTTTTTTTTATAACTTACGTTTTTGTTTTACACAAACAAATAGTACATTATTTTTATTCAATTGCAGAAAGAATACAGTTGTAGAGCAACATTATAACCAAATGCTACTGCTAATTCATATTTAACAGAATGTTGACGAATCACTAACATGTTGCTAATATGAATCAAACACGAAGTATTGCCATGCTGGTATTAAATAAAGTAATCTGTATATTCATTCGTATACACATTTCAGTTTCTCTCAATAGTTTGTTTGGTTCGGCCGTACTAGTGCTTTAACATAGCAGAAAAGTATTTTTGTTTTATAAATAAAAGAAAAAACTGTTCATTAAAACTCAAAAAAGTAGTGCAAAAATTTTGAATTTAATAAATTTTCACATAATTAAACATTAAAGGTAAGTTTCTGTTAATTATTTTGTTATAAATTAAAATGTAAAATAAATAAAACATTGGTCTGCTGACGAATATGTGAACAAAGCGTAATAAAGAAAAAAAAATACCAACACATCGTTTTTTTTGTGTTCGTTCTTTGAGAGTATTTTTAAAAGAGAACAAAAGAGTTATTTAAGAATCTTGTGTTGTGTTTTGCTTTATTTTGGATATTATTTTTGTATATTGTGCGACAGAGAAAGCTATAGGTATATTGTTTTTTACAAAAGAGGGATGACAGTTTTAGATTGGTTGGTGTCTTGGGAAAATTCGTTTAGATAGTTTAAGAGGTTAACTAAGATCAAATTCATTAGAATATCTAAATTATAGATAAATTGGTTGAAGTCATTACTAAAATCAACAAAGTAAAATCTCTCCTATTTATAGCTTAGCGATTATCTCTTTAAGCCAGTGTGGGGCAACACACACTACTTTACATATGTGCTTGTGTGTAGGGCAGTAAAAACCAAATTGAATAAATGCTGCTCAGTTTTATACGAAAACTAAAAACAAAACGAATCTCGAAGCATGGGCAAGTTTATTCCCTTTCATATTTCCTCTTGCTCTCTCTCTCACATGAAATCAGAATTTCAACAAGAAAATTGCTTTGTGGGAATTCAGACTTATATCACCCTATACATTCGCCTTGGGATTTGTATGATTTGAGAGCAATTTTTATATTGTGCTTAGCACACAATATGCTAGTCAAAGTATAAACAAGTAGTCCGACTCTTTGGCAGCAGTGTAAGAGTGTGTAAGAGAAAAAGTACCTGACTAAGTATGTGTTAGTAACAAAAAATTAATTGTGTTGATGCATTTTTATTTTCCCCATTCGTACAGAGTTCTTTAAAAATGTTTTAAAATTATATTTTTTTTTTAGATTGGTTGGTGTCTTGGGAAAATCCGTTTAGATAATTTAAGATGTTAACTAAGATCAAATTCATTCGAATATCTAAATTTTAGATAAATTGGTTGAAGTCATTACTAAAATCAACAAAGTAAAATCGCTCGTATTATAGCTTAGCGATTATCTCTTTAAACCAGTGTGGGTCAACACACACTACTTTACATATGTGCTTGTGTGTAGGGCAGCAAAAACCAAATTGAATAAATGCTGCTCAGTTTTACACGAAAACTAAAAACAAAACTAATCTCGAAGCATATGCAAGTTTGTTCCCTTTCATATTCCCTCTCGCTCTCTCTCTCACACGAAATCATAATTTCAGCAAGAAAAATTGCTTTGTGTAAATTCAGACTTATATCACCCTATACATCCGCCTTGAGATTTGTATGATTTGGGAGCAATTTTTATATTGTGCTTAGCACACAATATGCTAGTCAAAGTATAAACAAGTACTCCGACTCTTTGGCAGCTGTACCTAACTTTAAGAGTGTGTTAGAGAAAAAGTACCTGACTCTAGGTGTGTGTTACTAACAAAAATTTAATTGTGTTGGTGCGTTTTTATTTTCCCCATTCATACAGAGTTCTTTAAAAATGTTTTAAAATTCAATTTGTTTGAATTTTTAATACTAAAAATTGAAACTGTCGTACGTTTTAATTTCTAGATCAAATTGTCAAAAATGAATAAAAAAATATATTCTTTTTTGTGCGAATTGGATTCATTTTCAAAATAAAAGTGACTTAATGATGTTCCAAAAAATTATAAAATAGTGTGTGATTGTGTAAAAAAGTGTAAAAATCCTTAATATTTGTAGGTAAAATTTTTGTCGTTTTTCTTTGTATTAGTTCTCTCACATTTAATTTCGTATATGAGAGAGAAATATTACCAAAATAGAGTCGGACTACTTGTTTATACTTTATTGCTAGTTTATCTCTTTCTATAATACACAGGAGGGTTAACTACAAGCAGTGATGGAAAATTCAGTAATGTTATTATTCATGGAAAACTCAATTAATTAATTAATTGGAGTATAATTCCATCAAGATTCAATTTTCTTTACAAAAGAACTAAAAAAGATGACAATAAAATTTAAAAACACATAGTTTAACAACATACCTAGACAACAGTAGGTAGTAGCTCTGCAATTTTTGCTCTAAAAAACCGTAACTCGGCTGTCAAAAAAACCGATCTCTTTGTATATGTCAGTAGAATTTTCTTCAGAACTAATTTATACGTCTGAAAAGAGTAATTTCTTTTTTGCTGAGAGAATTAAAAGATTTGGACTTCTAGTTGTTTTCTATGGTTCGAACATTGAACAGAGCTGTGGTAATACTAGCCAGGGATGATAAACTCAGTACAATTGTACTTTTTTAGTACAAATGGTTCTTGAAAAGTACTACAGTATTCCAGTGACTCATTCAGTACAATTTATAAAAGAAAAAGAACTTTTTTGCACATATAATCACATACTATGCGCACTCTCGACTCCTTAGGAGACAGTAAAGTGACAGGTCAGTATAATAAAAATTGCCGCACAATTATGGTTTAAACAAAGAAAGTGTCAGGAAGATTGATATTAGTAAAACTTAACGTCTAAAAATAGCAAATTGTCCCTTATGCATTCAAATGATAATATTCGCTCTATGAACCGATTTTTCCCATTTTCAATACCAAACAAACCTTATATGAAAGCAATATTTGAGCCCCCTTGCTGGTCCGTGCTGAGCCTTATCCTGTTTTTAACAGACAGACGGACATAGCTAGATCGTCATAAAATTTCACGAAGACCTAGAATACTGTATAGTCTTAGATGAATATTTCGATATGTTACAAATGGAATGACAAACTCAATATACCCCCTTCTATTTTAATGCTGGGTATAAAAATTAAACAACAAATCGTCATCTAAAATGCAAAAGGCCGCAATCACAATTTTTAATTTTTTGCTTTAAAATAAAGCAACTAAGTAAAATTGTTTAATCGTTCACTTAAAGCAAAAATAGATAAATCATAAAACATTCTTCAAACCAATTTTTTTCTTAAATGGAATAAATTTTACGATTCTTTCGTTTATAAAGTTGATGTTACGCTTTTTACGGCCTTTTGCATTTTAGGTGACGAAATAATTCTCTCCTAACTATTTATAAATTCACCATGAATTTGATTTTATTCGCAATACAATTTGTCATCAAAGTTGATAAGTACTTTTTAACTGGCGTTTCCAGATATATATAAGAGCAAGTTCAAAATTTACAATTCATTCACACTTTTTCACTAATATTAATGTATAGGCACAACAAGCCCGGTCCGGTAATTTCCCTACAAGATGCGCAATGCGGTTCGGTTTAGAAATAATCTTTATTTTAAATTTTCCATATTTTTAAAAATTTATGTGAACTTCGTAAACAAAATTGTAAACAAAATTGAAAAATTTTTAAAGTAAAGAAGAAGAAAAAAAAAAGAAAAATAAATAAAATTTTTGTTTGCTTTCCGTTGGCATCTAAGTTTTTGTTAAATTTAACATTGTAAAGAAGTGTAAAGGAAGCGTGAATTCATTGATTTTTTTATATATTTAGTTTGATATTTCATCCAGTAAACATTTTTATACGTGGAGTTTCACAGCTCTAACAACAACAAAATCAGCCGTTTAACTGAAGTCATTTTGTTACACTTTTTTTACCTTGTATCCAGGGCTGCCAAACAATTTTGAAGAAAAATAATCCGCATATAACATTTGAAAAATATTTTTTAAAATAAATATCTTGATTAATGTAAAGTATCAATAAGAAGTTGTTTGTATTAAAAAAAAAAAAAAAAAAAAAAAAAAAATGGAAAAGATAAATACAATTTAAGGATAAAATGCAAATCAAAGAGAATTTGCAATAATTAGAAATATGCGCATGGCGCATGAAAGTGTGGCCAACAAAGTAATAATGAAACTCAGTTGAACAATTCACAATCGTTGTATGTGGTAAAAATGTTTAAATTAATTTGTTTTTACCACATACTATTATACAAAGATACGACAGAGGTTGTGAATTGGGCAAATGAAAAGTTTTTGATTATTCTGGTTTATTAAAACACTCAAGTAATTTTAGACATTTCACATTTTATTCGAAATTATCTTTGATAAGGCATATAGATAACTCTAATGTTTTTTAAACCAACTTTAAACCAAAAATAATTTGAAATTAAATGTCTTACCATAAAACTTTACAAACAAAATTTAAAAATTTTAAATTAAAAAAAAAAAAAAACATTTTGGTTTTTATTAGGGAAGTGCGGATAATCGGTTATTCAAAATTTTGATTAATCTGAATATAGATTAATCAGTTAATCGATTAATCAATAATTCTAAATAATCTAAATTCTGATTAATTGATTATTTTTAAATTTGACTAATCAAATTTGAATAATCTTATTCAAAGTTCTGAAATTTATTTTAGAATTAAACAAATGAAACAAAAATGCTAAGAAACTGTGTAAAGTGTAAAATTTGTGCTATTTGGTATTTTAGTTAATGACCCACATTTTATATTTTCTAACGATGTTTAAATTATAAAGAATATTAAAAAATAAAAAATAAATTAAAAAAATAAAAATAATAAAAAAATATAATTATTTAATAATTCAAGTTTTTAATTATTCCAAATCATGGTTAATTGATTAATCGTAATTTTGAATAATTGAAATCAGAATAAATCGATTAATTATAAATATAATTAATCAAATTGTTGAATTAATCGAATACTTGATTAATCTGAAATTTGATTATTCAGAATAATCGATTAATAGATTATTCCCACATTCATATTTTTTATTGTTTTGAAAGTTAATATACATATATTTTGTTTTTATAATTTTTTGAAATTTATTTTTATTTTTTCTATTCATTAAAAAATATTTAAAAAATTTTTCGATGTATGTTTTAGAAAGCTTTTAAGACTGTTTTTTTAAATACTTCTTATAGTATGGAAAAAACAAAACTTCTGTTTTAAAATAATGTTGATTTTAACAAAAATAAAATTTTAAATTTCTTTTATATTTTTAATTTATATTAACCCTTTCAGAGTGCCAAATTTGAAGGGTTGAACCAAAAAGTTCAATATTATCAGTTTTTATTATATTTCAGAGATTAAAATTACCGTTAAAATATTCAAATAATTGCCGCATTTTTCATATTTTTTGAAAGAAAGTCATAAAAATATTTCACCAACAAAAGTTTTTATTACAAAAATGCTAAAAATATTCTAACATCAACGAGCGCCATATAGGTTTGCACGTGTCCATGTAAATACTTTTAGCAGTTTTACTAAAAAATCGCACATATTTTATATTAGCTTTAGTATTAAGTAGTTGAACATTATCAATTTTCTAGTTCTCCAAAATATTTTTGAATACTTTTCTTCTCAAAATATGCAACATGACTCAATATTTCATTTTGAGTATTTCTTTTTCACACTAGCAAAGCTGACACTTTGACTTTATGCGTAAATATATGAAAAAATATATTGAAAAAATATGAAAAAAATAAAAAAATATGTAGAAAAAATATGATGAATGAAAATTTTTAGTGATACCTGCCTGCAAAGAAATAAAGTCTATCAACTGAAATTGTAACAGGATCACAAAAAGAACACGAAGGATGCTAAAATTATTGATAATATGGTTGTGTTTGTAAAGTAACAACAGCTTTATTTAGGCGGATCCACATGTACATACATACATACAGTATATCTACAAGCAGAATTTTTGGGTACAATAATTTTAATTTAGGAAAATAGGAATGTGGTGGAATGTACACATGCACAATTTCATACATATGTATATATATACATGTACATTTTAGGGAGAAAATTTTTAATATGTAAAGTAGGAGTGGTTAATTGTTATTAAAGTCTTGTCGAAAAATGTGTTTACAGTTGCAAGATCTTCTGTTAATGCACCTATGTACATATTTATGTAATGTTGTTGTTGATTGAAAAAGTGTAAAATCAGCCAACTAAAATTGTAATAGGAGCAAAAAAAAAAAAAAAAAAAAAAAACGAACCCGAACGATACGTTTATGATTTGTAAAGTAAAAATACAAAAGAAAATAACTTTATTTAGTCTTGTGTTAAAAAATTTACCTACAGTTGCAGGATCATTTGTTCATCGGTTTTTTTTTTTTGGTTAAACGACATTAGGACCATATTTATATATACACGCCTTTTGCAATAATACAAACAACACAAGTGCACAGAAAACAGAAGTTCGTATACGAATTTTTATAAAACACATACATATACATATGTATGTATCCTTGTTACATGCGACATCAAAGTAAGTACAAAATAAAAATTATTTGTTGTTGTTTGCCACACAATTTCGTTTCTACATTTAATTTTTGACTTCTCGCCTTCACACTTGTTGTTATGATACAAATTCCATGGCACAATTTGTTGCTGATTTTTAAATATCAATTTTTCCTTCTCCTTAATTTGCTTGCTTTCCCGGTAAGCTAGCAGGTATAATTGGAAACAAAAATAAACTACTTATTTTTTGCCTGAATAACTAGTTATTTTCAGACTCTACGGGTGCTCAAAAATTTGTACCTAAACGAAAATAAACATAAAAAAATAAGAAAATTTTGGCATCAGTGAGATTTGAAACTGTGGCAATGACTAACGTCCTACTCAGTACACCATCTCGCACTTAACTTTCTAAGTGACAAAAACTTTTTTAGTATAAAATATCTTTTTAGACATTTTGTTAAAAAAAAAACTAACACCATAAAATGGGGTTGAATCAACAACTTTCTGGATGTGAATCCAGCGCTCTAGCTAACTGATCCACGTGATTCCAATATTACTATGCTATTATACTATTAAGTAATTATTTATGTAATATAGAGTAGGCAAATAACAAATGACGCCTCATTACCAAGAAACTACTTTAATAGGTTGTTGCCATTACCGAGAAAAAAAAATGTTGCTGGTATATTCCAATTTAATGATATATGTGAAAATATGCTTTTTGGGTACAATCGAAAAGCACAAAAATGACTTAATCTCGAAGAAAAATTTTTAAACCATTTTTTTCAGCTAAATAATAAAATAAACTTCATTCTCCACTTTCAATTCGGTTTTTAAAAAATTTGTCTCACTTTTATCGTCGTTTTTATATTGTTAGTAGAATTATTATTATATTTAGTAATTTTAATTTTAAGAGACATTTTTTTAACCCAATATTTATTTAGTGTTGGGAAAAATTAAACATTTTTATTTGAAAATTATTAAGCAGACCTTAAAAAATAATAATTTATAAAAATTTAAAACAAAAATCGGTTTAGCTGTTGACAAATTACCAAAAAGTGTGTGTTGTCAAACGGCAACAAATTCGCGAAAGGGTTAATTATATGAGTTTAAAAGTTATTTATAATCTTAAATATAAACTAAAAAAATTAAAAATCAATTCTGTTTCATAAAAATGCGCAATCAACTAAATTCTATTAATATATGAATAGTGGCAACTCTGAAGTACTCTCTTCATTTTAACAAACTGCTCGGAGGAAACAATAAAATCGTGATAAACAGCGCGCCGATAATTTGTTCGCATTCGTGAGTTTATTTTGTATAAATTTATTTTCTACAAATTTTGCAATTGAAATAAATGTAAAATGAAAATATAGTAAATAAAAATTTTTTGATCAAATTATATATTTTTTAGCATACCCTTTGGCTTAATATTAATTAGTAAAACATAGGATGCAGGTGGTTTAAAAAAAAAAGAACATCAAAAGAAAAATAAACAATAAAAGTTCCAAAGCAAAGTATAACATAACATTAGTTCGTGTGTATAAATGTTAATGTTTGTTAAAGATGTTTCATATTTAATACACAAATGGTGGTTGTTGGCTCTGTGAGAGTTTATTTTCTTTAACATTGTTGCTACACATGACTGTACTGTTAATAAAATTATTTACAATGACTGTAGAGTACTGTTAATCTCTTATGGGCTTTAATACTCACGTTTACTTGAGTTGTGCAACATGTTGCTAAACATTTAACATTACAGTATTGCCAAGTTCTTTTTTAATGTATATATATTTGCAATTTTCTTTATATTACAGATGGTTTCGACTGATTTGGAGGAAAATGATGTTACTATTGTAGCTGATAAATCAGAAAATCTGTCAGACGGAAAAAAGTGTTTAAGATTTAAAAGGAAATTAATTTTTCAAGTTCGCAAACATCGTTTGTTGTACGACAACAAACATAAATTGTTCTCAAATGTTGCTAAGAAGGAACTGGTGTGGCAACAAATTGCTAAAGAATTAAAAGTTAATGGTATGTATGGCTATCTCTTTTACTCTTTTGTATTACACCTTCTGGAGTAAACAAATTACATATTAAAAGTGAAGTTTAACTGAAGATTAAGTGAAATTGAGAAGTTTTAACTAAGTCTGCGTAAATTATTATTTTTTTTTAATAAATTAAAACTAAAGTTTTTTTTATTTGCATTTACGTATGACTTTGAAAGCTCAATACAAATTGTTCTATTACACAAGAAGAAATTAAGGGAAAGGTCAAATAAAATTTATAACATAAAGAAGTTTAGTTTTAAACGGAGTTTATTTTGAATGGAGATTTTAATGTTAAAGTTTAGTCATAGAATAAAGTCCAAATTACATTATATTTTAGAAAGTACTCTTTGTAATTACATTGATTACATTTGTGCAGCGACAGTTTGAAGGGTTGCTTTGTTTTGCTCTATTTCTAAATTTAATGCCGCTGTTTTAAAATAGAGAGTGAGCAAAGAAATGAGAAACTTGTACACATAAGTAGAACAAAACAAGATTCTCAATTAAATGAATATATAACGGCAGCAACATGACAGTGAATAGCTGATAATTTTTGCCTTAACTATCACTGACTACGTGCTGATGTAATTTGACCTTAAGTGAAATGGAGGTGCTCTTGTTTTCTCTGTTTAGCTGTAGTAGAGTTTGTGGTGTAACACAACACCCATCATCAGTATACATGGTGTCTTTTCCACTTGAGCTTCGTTAAAAACTAAAAACACGATTGCCTTGAACTGTTGCAATTTTGAGGAGCTCAATTTGCAGCACCAGATGTTAGGCAGGTTAGAAAACTTAGCGACTTCAACGCTGTATATATTGTTACAGGTTTATCAACTAACATCCGGCTCGAAGGACTATGTCCCTGGCTGGCGATACCAAAACAAAGTTTGTAGTATATAATTAGGCACCAACAGAACGGAATACGTATTTTCTTTGTCACAATAGATTTCATCAGCATTTATGGTTACAAAAAATTGTGTGTATTCCCAAATGTGTATTCGAAAGTAAATCCTCAGAAAATTCTTGTCAACATGCTATGACTCTGCTTTGTAGTACTGCTTCTACATTTTCTTGTCATTTTAAAAAGTGATAGAAAATTTAAAGTTGTCAAGGCTCAAATAAATCTAAATTAATTTAATGTCCACAAATATAAAAAAACTTTTAATGCTTACTGGCAGAAATTGAAAAACATCTTAGTTTTGCTTGTGAGGCACATAGATGTTATAATTTTTAAATCGCAAAATCTCGACATTACAAAAATCATATAATTTAGAGCTTGCTTTGAGATAAATAATTTTTTAGATTAAAAAATTTAATATGATGCTCGTATAGGATACCATTAAAGTGACATAAAGGGGTTGAATATACCAACAACATTTTAAAAATTCTTTTTTTTTTGTGAGCAGAGAACTTGCACACTCATTCTAGAAATGAAATGCAGTAAGTAAATACTTTGATCAGAGTTTTCAAACCCACTATAAAAAAATATGGGGTGTATTGGTCCTGTCATTTCGAGATTTTCGTCTAAGACCCCATAAAGTATATGGGCCATTATCAAAGTTTTTTGATTTGACTCCTTTTAAATTTAATGCCACATTAAAATCCATTTGTATAAATATAAATTAACTCGAGTGTTTGTAGAACCAGTTCGCGTTAATCACATCAAATCCTCGCACAGGTCCCACCCAAAAAACCAAAAATTTTTAAAAATTAAAAAAAATTTTGTTATCAAAATTTGACCTACCCTGTATTTAAATGTTGAAAATCTGCAGAATAACAAAGAAGGTGTAGAATTTATCCTTAAAGTCCGATTAGTTTGTATAAGATGGAATGAGATCAAAAAGTATAAAAGTGCGAACAAAAAGTGTGGAAGAATGGGAAAAAGTTAAGTAATTTCAAGCCCCTTTTCCAAGTTTTTGAATTTTGAACAACAATAATGATTATGAAATTAAACCTATGGTGCTAAAATGTTGCACTCTGTTAGTTTCAGACTTCTGAGTTCAGATCTGTTTGTTTAAAGTAGTCTTACCACAAGACTTATTAAGGATTAAAGTAAGTTTCAGCCAGGTTAAAAAATTTTTGATAATGGCCCATACATATTCTGGTCACTCGTGAAATTCTAAGACGTTTGTGTGTGTGTGTGTATGTTGAAAGAAGATGGTGCTCAGGGTGGAACCTCTGCCCAAAGCATACCATAGCAAGGCCTTGGTTTTGCATAAAAAAATTTACATTTTCCACCAATTTACTTAAGTTTTCATTACTTTCTAGCGTCTTATTTGTTTAAAAAAAAAAAAAAAAATAATAATAATTTTACAACATTTTGCTGTTTGTGCAATTTCTGTGAAATCGCTAATATAAAACTTATAAACAAAATAATCAGTAATTTCTCCATATTTTATGATGCAAATTTAAATCCAAAATCTTTTTCCACCAATTTGACTCAAAATATGTGCAAAAAAGGTTTAAAGTAGTTTGTAGTCAGATTTTTATATATTATAAAGTTCGGTTTTTATTATCAGAACAATATTATCTATAAGGTGGTGCTATGATATTTTGAGGTTTAAAAAAGTTATAACCCTACCGCCCACCTCCCGTATAAGGTGAAATCTTAAATTAGGGTGGCATAGAAAATGTTCCAGGTGGGTGTAATAGATTCGGCCAAGCCGAATATAACATTTTTATTTGTTTATTTATTAAGATTTAAAAATTGTAAATAATTTTCTATATGGCTTCACTTAAATTTTAGCTGATGACTGCAAAGACATCTGGTTGGAATTACGTTATGCTTATCAACATCATGTCCGGCGTTTGCATAAATATTTCATGAATGGTCACAAAGAAAATCGGAAACGTCCAGCCATGTATATGGAATCCGAGTTAATGTTTCTATGGAGATTTATAGAAAATCGGTAAGATAAAAAATTAATACTTAATTCATTTTTTTAATAATGCCTAAAATTCGCAGCAAAACTTGTAAACTACAGTTTGAAATATCTGAAATCAATGCACCACCAGCAATAGAAATTGAACCAGATCCTGTAACTGAACCTGAATGTGAATCCCAAAAGGAGGTGATAACAGCACCAGAAATAACTGCTAAACAAATAACACCAATAACTAACGAAAAAGAAGTAGAAAAAGTTATAAATAATAAACAAAATTGTAGTAATACTAGCACTCAGAAAACAACAACAGATGATGATTTAATATTAGTGGAGCAACCTGTTGAATTAATAGTTATAGATGAAGATGATGAAAATAATAAAAATGAAAAACAATTTAAAGTTAGTTCAAGTATGAAATTATTAATAGCTCAAATTAAAGCCTATCCCGAGCTATATGATAGTGAAAATTTGGCATTTAAAGATTATACCCGTAAAAGTTATATATGGAATGCTATAGCATGTAATTTGAGTGATAAAGGTAAGTTAAATTTTGAATTAAAATTTAATGAAATCATTTTATTTTACTTTTTTTTTGCATAACAAAGCAACAAAATTAATGAAATGTTGGATTATGTTACAAACCCGCTATGAATGGGAGATATGTCAAACAAAGCAAAATTCGAATAAATCAGCATCACCTCCACCAACAACTTCGGAATTACAGGTTGAATTGGAGTTTTTAAAAAATTATATATTAAATAAGTGAGTTTGAAGTTTATTTGAATGCTTCTAGCGATTTTATAATTAAATTATTTTTATTTTATGTTCTGTTTCCCAGCCCTGATACAGTTTATAAGCAATCTTATTATTTGAAAACAGCCTGGTATGATCCTATTGATTATTTCAAGGATATTTACAATTTAATTGTACGCATGAAAAAAAATCCCGATATTGTCTATATAACCGATTCACTTCTAAAGACACCGGAAAAAAGTAAGCAGTACTTAACGTTATGGTCGGATATTGCTCTTTTGAAAGGTAAGAAGATGTGAAATCCATTAAAGAAATTTTAGGAAATAATTAGCGTTTGTTATAAACAATTATTCAATAAAAACTTTTTCTTTATGGATAATTTATTAAAAACATTAATTTTCTATAGAAAAATTATCGATAACATTAATTTTCTATATAAAATTTTTCGATAACATTAATTTTCTATAGAAAATTTTTCGATAACATTAATTATCTATAGAAAATTTATGGATAACATTTATTTTCTATATAAAATTTATCGCTAATATTAATTTTCTAAAATTAATAAAAAAAAAATTAAATTTTTTGATAGCATTAATTTTCTATAGAAAACTTAACAATAACATTAATTCTCTCTGAAAAATTTATCGATAACATTAATTCTCTGTGAAAAAATTATCGAACATTTTTTCTGTAGACAATTTATCAATAGCATTAATTTTCTATAGACAATTTGTTGATAACATTAATTTTCTAGAGAAAATTTACCCATAACAATAATTTTGTGTAGAGTTTATTGATAATAATAATTTTGTGTAGAAAATTTATAGATAGCAATAATTTTCTATAGAACATTTCGGTAACAATAATTTTTTATAAAAAATATCAATAACATGATAAATATAACAAACAATTTTATTATATTTCCTTTAGGCAGCACTGCTGGTCAATGTGAAACAACCTGGCTTATAATGCGTCATTTCTATTGGGAATTAATGTATATGCGCCAGCAAAACTATCAACTCACCGACAAATGGTATTTTGAAAGCATCATTACTGAACTCTATGCCATTTCCAAAGCCGCCCAAACAGCAAAACAACAAGAACTTAAAGTTCTTAAACAAAAACCATTAAAAAAAGTCAATAAACGTCCAGCTCAAACAAGTGCAATAACGTTGGGGGCACCAAGTGCCACACGTGCGGTGACAACTACGCAAATGACACCCACGATTGTCAATAATCTGCCAAGTGTACCGGCATCAAACACAACACTGACAACTCCATCGATATCTGGACAACAACCGATTACATTCCCAAAAATAACAGCCGCTATTAGTTTGGCTCCTCAGTCCTTAAATACGGGATCACTGCAAATAAAACCAATTCCTGGGCCACCAAATTTATCACCTGCTCCTCAGCCTTCTCATAATTTACTCAACGGTGCGGTAATGACTTCATCCGGTTCAGCCGGTGCAGCACCAATGTCAATGTCATTTAATCTACCAACTCAAACTAAAGTGACATCTGTCCCTATGCCACCACTTATTAGAACAGTGGCTCCACCAACTACGACACAGCCTATAATTAGAAATACCTCACAAGCACAAATTACCGTTCGACCTAGAGCAGTATTAAGACCAGTAGGACCAAACATTCAAATAAAGCCTTTAACTACAACAGCCGGTCCAACTATAAATACATTTGGAAATCCACAAACAATTGTCAACATACCGGCGTCAATAGTTAGTAATAGCAATACTACTGTTCCCACACTTGCACAAAACCAATCTCAACAACAGTCTATATCATCTTTCAAAATTACAACATTACCTTCAAGCAATACGACAGCAAATGTGCTGGCTCCGACAACTGCATCACCAGCTGCAACTTCGAACAACACCCAATTGCCTAAAATATCAAGCGCAATTTCTTTGCTCAATCCCAATGAAATCCTCATCGAACTTATAGCCTCACAAAATGGCAATCAATTGGTGGTGCATGGTCCACCATTGAGTGCTAAATATCAGCTGTCTATGCCCACGGTAGCGAAATTTATACGCGAAGTTTTGGCTATACCATTGTTACACAATAAACGTAACATTCAACCCACATTGATTAATATGTACTGGGAACATATTGGTCGTAAATTCAATTTACCAGGTGAGTACCTTTCTTCTCTTTTGGAGAGACTAATCTTTAAAACAATAACTTAATATTTTGTCTTTGTTTTTCAGTTCACATTTGTCGTGCTTGTTGGAACTTCTTACTTGAAAACTTTAATCATTTTCCACAAATCGCTCCCCTGAAAGAACTAATGAGACCTTTCCAAACGTCATTAAATGTGTGGAAAGAATCAAGTGAATTATTTAAGAAATTTGATGAGCATTGTGGTAAGCAATTAAAAAATATCCAAAAAATATAATAGTCGATATGTTTTGTATAGAAAAATAAGTGTCTATAGAAAATTAGTTATCGATAATTTTGTGTATCAAAGTAAAGTTATGATACATTTCCTATAGAAAATTAATGCTGACGACAAATTTGTTGTAGAAAATTAATTCTAATGTTAAATTTTCTATAGAAAATTATGTTATCGATAATTTTCTATAGAAAATTAACGTCATCGATGAATTCTCTATAGAAAATTAATGTTATCGATAAATTTTCTACAGACAATTAATGTTATCGATAAATTTTCTACAGAAAATTAATGTTATCGATAAATTTTCTACAGAAAATTAATGTTATCGATAAATTTTCTATAGAAAATTAACGTTATCGATAAATTTTCTATAGAAAATTAACGTTATTGATAAATTTTCTATAGAAAATTAACGTTATCGATAAATTTTCTATAGAAAATTAACGTTATCGATAAATTTTCTATAGAAAATTAACGTTATCGATAAATTTTCTATAGAAAATTAACGTTATCGATAAATTTTCTATAGAAAATTAACGTTATCGATAAATTTTCTATAGAAAATTAACGTTATCGATAAATTTTCTATAGAAAATTAACGTTATCGATAAATTTTCTATAGAAAATTAACGTTATCGATAAATTTTCTATAGAAAATTAACGTTATCGATAAATTTTCTATAGAAAATTAACGTTATCGATAAATTTTCTATAGAAAATTAACGTTATCGATAAATTTTCTATAGAAAATTAACGTTATCGATACATTTTCTATAGAAAATTAACGTTATCGATAAATTTTCTATAGAAAATTAACGTTATCGATAAATTTTCTATAGAAAATTAACGTTATCGATAAATTTTCTATAGAAAATTAACGTTATCGATAAATTCTCTATAGAAAATTAACGTTATCGATAAATTTTCTATAGAAAATTAACGTTATCGATAAATTTTCTATAGAAAATTAACGTTATCGATAAATTTTCTATAGAAAATTAACGTTATCGATAAATTTTCTATAGAAAATTAACGTTATCGATAAATTTTCTATAGAAAATTAACGTTATCGATAAATTTTCTATAGAAAATTAACGTTATCGATAAATTTTCTATAGAAAATTAACGTTATCGATAAATTTTCTATAGAAAATTAACGTTATCGATAAATTTTCTATAGAAAATTAACGTTATCGATAAATTTTCTGTAGAAAATTAACGTTATCGATAAATTTTCTATAGAAAATTAACGTTATCGATAAATTTTCTATAGAAAATTAACGTTATCGATAAATTTTCTATAGAAAATTAACGTTATCGATAAATTTTCTATAGAAAATTAACGTTATCGATAAATTTTCTATAGAAAATTAACGTTATCGATAAATTTTCTATAGAAAATTAACGTTATCGATAAATTTTCTATAGAAAATTAACGTTATCGATAAATTTTCTATAGAAAATTAACGTTATCGATAAATTTTCTATAGAAAATTAACGTTATCGATAAATTTTCTATAGAAAATTAACGTTATCGATAAATTTTCTATAGAAAATTAACGTTATCGATAAATTTTCTATAGAAAATTAACGTTATCGATAAATTTTCTATAGAAAATTAACGTTATCGATAAATTTTCTATAGAAAATTAACCTTATCGATAAATTTGCTATAGAAAATTAACGTTATCGATAAATTTTCTATAGAAAATTAACGTTATCGATAAATTTTCTATAGAAAATTAACGTTATCGATAAATTTTCTATAGAAAATTAACCTTATCGATAAATTTGCTATAGAAAATTAACGTTATCGATAAATTTTCTATAGAAAATTAATGTTTTAGATAAATTTTTTATAGAAAATTTATGTTTTAGATAAATTTTTTATAGAAAATTTATGTTTTAGATAAATTTTCTATAGAAAATTAATGTTATCGATAAATTTTCTATAGCAAATTAATGTTATCGATAAATTTTTTATAGAAAATTAATGTTCTCGTTAAATTTTCTATAGAAAATTATTGTTATCGATAAATTTTTTATAGAAAATTAATTAAAAACTTAAGTTATCATTATGTTTTATTTGCAATATTCTAGTCACCCACAGATTTTCTACACAATAATTTTAGCTACATTTTAGTTATTAATAATATTTTATATATTTCGTTTTTAGTTTCCAAGGGTTGGCTTAAGTACGTTCAATTTTTGCCCGAAGTTATGGAATGCATTGGTGGCTATCCTGCATTATATCAAGATGTTTCGAAACAGAGTAACCCCGAAAGGCTCTCCGATATGGAAAAATTATGCGTCTGGCGCACAATTAGTCTAAGATTTCCAAAAATACGTAAGTAATTATAAAGAACTACCTCTAAATTAAAAAATCCTTTATTTCCCAAACAAATATTATAAAAATTACTTATATCTTCGGTGCGCTGACGAAAAGTCCTATGTATTTTTGAACTTTCCTGGATTTAATAGCTTTGATAATTTGCGAAGTAATTCATAATATATTTTAAAATATATTGAAGTTAATTATGAACGATAAATTAATTAAACTTTTGATAGTCCAATAAAAAAAGGCAGGAAATTGTACATAGGACTCAATATAAATTTACACCTTTGATGAAGGGTATAAAAATGTTTTTTCTGTTGTGTATTTTGCAGCTGAAATTCAAGAAATTTGGAGTTCAATTAAAGCTTGCTTTTGCCAGTACATGAATGATTTAGAATTTGGCATAGACAACAAATGGCCCATTAATTGGTGGCGTTCATTAGCACGATTAAAATTCTTAGTCGAAGCTAAATATACAACAAATGAACCGTTTTATTACATCATCAGTAATAAAATGTTAGAGGAAATTGAAAAATGTGCGATGTTGGAAATGAAAAACCGATATAAAAATGGTAAGTAAAAACATAACAAAACTATATATTTTTTTCTAACAAAATCTTACTAAAATATATATAAAAGATTCAGAAGAAAAAAAAGTCAGTGATGAAAAACTAAAAAAGGAGTTGGAAAATCAAACAAAGACTAACGATATTGTTAGTTCGAAGATGGCCTCAAAAGGAAGAAAAGATATTGAATTGGGTGCTCTGATAACAGCCATACAAAAATGCCCAGTTATTTTAAATACATCCGATAGTCTAGCCAAATATGAAGCTTGGAAAAAAGTAGCCAATGGATTGAATATGGAAGGTATAAAATTTAGTCTTGATTACTATTTTAAATATGCTCTTATTATATATGTATATTTATATATATATATATATATTACTTTCTGTAGTAACCGATTGCTTGTTGTCGTTTAAAGAGGCCATAAAAATGTACTTTGCCTACAAGAAAAAAGATCCCATCAGTCGTTGTCGTCTTAATGAGCGTTATTACAAAAAATTGGATGAAATTGTACGTTATGTAATGCCTAGCAAATATTCAATTGGTCGTGGTAAATTAAATATAAAAACTCCTTTAGAGTTAAATCAAAGTTTAGATACGAATAGTTCTTCAAATGGTTCGGAGTTAGTATTTCCCGAACGTTTTATCAGTGATATTAGTATGACGAGTAATCCTAGTAATTTAGTGGTTAAGAATTGGGTTTATGCAATTGGCAATGTAGGTTTTAATGGAAACGATAATAACCATTTGAAATTGAAAACTATTTTAAGTAAATATCTTTCTACCGAGTAAGATATAATTTAATTATCTAACATTAGCATATCTACCACTAAGTTTAGCTGTAATCTTCAATGTTTGTTTCCTGTTCTTCTTGTTAATAGATATCTGTATTTTTAAGTCTTTATTTATAATGAGTTTTATTTTGGAGATAATTATTAATTTTAAGATCATGTTTATTTTACATTCATAAATAAAATTTAATTATTAAAATAAAGAAAGCTTTGGCAATAAATTAAGTCTTAAGTATTCGATACATTTTTGTTATCGATAAAAATTATGGAAAATGTTATTTGTTGATGGAATATAATTTTTTATAAACATTTTTAGTTATCGGAGAATTTTCTATAGTATACTATTTATTAATCGAAACAACTCCTTTACAGAAAATTTTTATTATAATCAATATAATTATAGATATCCAATTATTATCTCTAATTTCTCAAAGACATTTTTTATTTTTTTTTTATGTTGTAATTTTACATAGAAAATTTTTTTTCTCAATTAATCTTCTATAATTATAGATATTAAAAATTTTTCTTATCGAAAATTTTTAGATGTAGAAAATTTTTGTTATCGATAATTTTTCTACAAAAAAATTTTGTTATTGATAATTATCCTTTAGAAAATTAAATTAAAAATTTAAGTTATCGATGAATTTTCTATAGAAAACTTTAACTTTAATGTCGATAAATTTTCTCAAGAAAATTAACATCGATATTTTTTTCTTTTTGAAAATTTACAAATTTATTTCGATTATCGATTTTATATTATTTTAATAATAATTCTTTTGAAGTCTTTAAAATATTTGTTAAATTAATTAAAATTAAAATAAAAAAAGTTTTTCTAACTTTTAAAGTAATCATAATTTTATTCTTTTCACATACGATTTTTTTTTTCACAAAAAACAAAGATTAAAACACAAAAAGATTTCTTCAATGGCTTTTAGTGTTGTTTTATGCATAATTTATGCAAACGACATTATTTTCAACATAAAAATATTTCTCTGGTATAATTTGCATATTTATTTCGATGATAAACACATTTAATACTGTTTAAAAATTTGTAATGTATTGTTTAATTAAAGAGAAGGAAGAAAGCATAATTATAACATCAGTGTTCAGATATTCTTAATTGATTAAATCGTAATTAACTCAACTATCAATCCATAATATATATATATGTGAATATTTTTCATTTTATTACAAACAAATATTTTGTAATCTCGATATCATAATAATATCATATCGGTCATGAAGTCAGATAACAGTTTTATAAACTGTTGTCTCCAAGTAAACCAAAGATCGGTATGATAGAGAAAACAATATCACATTTGGTGCCGATTACAATATCATATTGTATTGCTGAAAACGATATTATTATGATATCGAGATTTCAAAATATTTGTTTCCAATAAAATGAAAAATATTCACATATGGAAAAAACTTAAAAAATATACATAAAAATTAAAAAAATTTCAACAAACAAAAACAAGCTGGGAATCAAATATAAAGAAATCATTAGTTAATCGATTTTTAATGGCAAAACCAATTTTTTGGTACGTAATTGTAAAAATTGTCCTTAAGGAATAATCATGCTGCAAATATTGTTATTGATAATATTTGCATAGAAATATATCATGTATGATGATTTTTATGTGTTTTATATTTATTTAGGATCTTTTCTTATTTTAGCTGATTATGTTTCTTTATAATTATTTTTGGTATATTTGAATGCAAATAAACATAATTTTTGGTATTAAAAAGCATTCAGAACAAAATGTGCTCCATGACAATTTTACTACCGTAATTTTTCGAAATTACAATACGATATCGTTTCGATGTCGTTATAATATCGTTTGGTTTATTGGGAAGAATCTGTTAAAAATTAACATACAAAATTTAACATTTAACACTTGTTAATTTCAATCATTCTATACACTTGTTAATTTCAAATCTATAAAAACAAAATTAAAGTTACTGTGAAATTTTCCGTAATAAATAAAGATATCGATAACTTTTCTATAGATGTTTTTACTTATTTGATAAATTTTCTATATAATTCTCTAGTTATCAATACACTTTTTAAAAGAAAACTAAAGTTATCGATAAACTTAATATTATTGGAGTCGAAGCTGCGAGTGCTGCAGGGATCTGAATGCGCAACACAGCTAATCTGTTGATAATGCAATAGCCTCTTCAGATATCTCATGATATCTCATGACCGTCCATGCGTGGTGCTGAACCACAACCTACTCGAGGTGTCTCTGTAGTAGTCAGAACATGGCGGATCTAGAGTGAACGCTCGATAAAAACCCGTAATCCCTGAATTTATCCATACTGTGTCAATTAAATGAATGGCACTACGTTAATGTGTCTTTTAACGGTGGACTCTGGACACTGGCAATGTCCAGTTGTAATTTCTGCTCATCTGCATCAAAGGATTCTGCTGCAAAATGTTCTGTTTATTCCCCAGTAATTTAAACTATTTATATAGGGAATAAAATAAATAAAAACACTTTTAATAATTCCTTATGAAGCTAACTGCACCTGTGTCAGGATTTCAGGATCCTAACACTCCCAAAGAATCCATCACAAGTTGCGAACCTGAGGATGATAGTGCTGGAGGATTTATGTCCCGATACCGAGATTGGGCAATTGATCCCAACTTGTCTTATAATATCCCACCATGTGTTCGGATAATCCTTCCAACGCTTTTACAACTACTAATCCCGATACGTCAATGTAGGAAACATACCATTCACCGGGTAGGGTAAGTCAACACCAAGAGACCAATTATGGTTGCAGTAGATCCTCTGATGGACCTTCCTGTATAAGGATATTACTGCAGCAGAAGTGCCTTCTATCAGTTTGTGTGCCATGCTATCCAACGTCCCTTATAACAAAAGGCCACGAAAGGAGTACTGAGATTACAGATTCATCACTATCCTCCTGGATATATATAAGCCTTATCTAGGAACCTCGCATAATTTTTGGTGTAATTAAAAGGCTCCATTATTCAGGAAAGATAAAATTGATTAACTTATTTCAGAATTTCTACACGAGTATATTGTGTAGGACAACACGACGTTGTTCTAGCCTCTGCTTACCTGAGTTTTCTGAACTGGTAGCATATTGCCAAAGAAAAAACTCTGGGGTAATTAACGAACTCCACAATGATCAAGGTAAGCCTATTTACAAGCTTATTTATTTTCATCAGGAAAGATAAAATTTATTTATCACTTTTTAGAATTTTTTTCATGAGAATGTTGTGTGACTGGCAGGAGAACACAAAGTTGCTACTAAAGTTACTTCTAAATCTGAGTTTTTGTGCTGGTAGTATATTGCCAAAAAAAACCTGGAATCATATCCTAAGAGACAAAAATTTGGGGATGTTCAAATATCATGAAAAGAGGTAAGTGTTTCTACAATTTATTTGCAAAGGTTATTAGAGAAGAGGTCTCATATGTATGTCATTTTATCTAGCAAAACTTTCCATGTGCTTTTAGTAATTTACATGTCTCTGATGATAATTCGATGACTGATGAAACAATAAAAAATTGCATCCACAATTCCAATGCGAGATGAATTTTCGATAATTTTTTTGTATGGGAAATTTTTCTGATCGATAAAAAAAAAACATTTCTAAAGAGCTATATTATGATATTGATAAATTTCCTTTAAAAAATTTTGGGTCTGGCTGATATATTTGTTATCGATACATTTTAGTTTATCAGTATAAATCTAAAATATATATATAAATCTCAATGGTCCCTTTGCTTTGGAGTTATCTGTCTCTCAAACATTTTACTGCTAATAGTGCTGCAATTGTTGCATACATTTTTGAATTGTCACTAAAGAATATCGTGTTTTATTATAAAAATGCTTCAATATGATTCAGCGACACCTTTTCCATACAAATTAAGCATAAATAACGTTTTATTATACTGCTGCTGCTGCTCTTTTTGATAATGGTGGTTGTGGTGGTGCTGATGACTTGCTATAAGAATAGATCTTTATTTGGTTGAACATTTGGCTAAATGGTGTGTCAGTCATTTAACCATTTACTTAAACGTTTAATAAATTGAATGTATGACTCTCAGTAATTCTTGCAACATATTCGTTTATCGTACTGTATAGTATGTACAAAAGTTATTCCAGTAACAACATTAACAATTGATGACATAAAATAATGTCCGTTACAAATCACTACCAATACATTCATATATGACAAAAAAAAAAAAAAAAAAAAAGATGGCGAAAGGTTGTCAAGCACACAATTGAAAAGAAAAAAATCCATCCATGTCTTTTTTTTTTCTTCAATTATGTCTTTTGTCTTTTCTTCTTTTTCAATTTTGTTGTTTTTCTCTTGAACGTTGATGGCTTTAAGACTATTTTAGCCAAAAGATGAATGTTTGGTTTATGACTTTAAGTCATTTGCATGTGTTTGAGTGTGTAAGTATTTAAATAGTGCTTTAAAGTTTTATGACCATTAAAACTCAATTATTATTCATGATACATAACACACAAAAGTAACAGAAGAAGCAACAAAAGTAATATCAGCAGCATTTCTCTTTGGGGCACAACAACACTTGCCTCATACCTCGTCTGCATGCCATATTCAACTACAACAGTAACAACAACAATAGCAAATTCTTCTCCAGCCAATGTAATGCCAATCGATCTTTGATGACTTTTCTTGATAAATATTTTCCTCGTTTATGTTTTTGTGTATGTGTATGAGCTTCTGTAATCATTACTTGGCTATTAAGAGTTGGCCGTTGGTTTAATAAAGCGAGGGAGTGTGTTCGTCGTTGCGGTTTTGGATGCATGATTTCTGGAAAATTTATCACCATTCATTAGAATTCTGTTGTCATCTTTATTTAAAGAAATTTATAAATTTTCAAATACACAATAAACACAAATACACTTGCATAGAAATGCACAAAAACAATGAGAAAAATAAAGAACCAATAACCAGTATTAAACTCTTAAGGATGTATTATTATGTGTTTCTTGATAATTGTGATACAAGTAATGCATGTATACAATTGGTAAGATACTCAAAGGAATGCTTAAACTTTTCTTATAAAATAATTATTTTATGATAACATTGAAGAGTAGGAAAGTAATAAGTTCTTTTTTTAGTTTTCTGAAAAAATCATGAAATTGTTCTATAAGTTTCTTTATAAAAGTAATTTCAGCAGCATTTCTATATAAAATTTCCATATTTTTTAATCAGGGAAAATATGCTCTAAAAAGTGTTATATGTAAAAAATATTCTTGAAATCGGAAAATATGCGCTTGATTTTGAAAAATATCGAAACACACATTTTTCAGTAGAGCAAAAAACTGTTTATTTCTCTTATTCCCTTTTAAAATATTAATTTAAAACCACGACTAAATCTTACATATAATTTGTTTTTAACATTTTACAATATTGACAATTTTAAAGAGAGATAGATGGAGAGTTTTGCAGTTTTAAAATATTGAATGTATATAAATAAAATAACGATATAGGGGGGTTTTAATTGTAAAATATACATATAATTATCATTTAATGCATGATAAACTAGTGAGTAATTAAAAAAAGCAACACCACAATTCAAATAGGATACTTTATTTTCTAGGGGAAGTGTTAGCTCCCATACAAGATAAATTTTAATTACCAAATCTCTAAGGAACTATTAAATTGAAAGTCTCAAGATTTTGTGAGAATAATTTTCTTCTCATGTTCCACAATTGATATAAAAATAGGTAGGGAGGGTAGCTTTACAGAAGGTAGTAGACGCCATACAAAGTGAATATTTGGGGTACAAAAATGTTGATAAAATGGAAAAAAAAACAAAAATGTTCATTTGAAATTTGTATCCTAGCTGAGGATTATTATAGGGAATATAATGGAATCAAAAACGCAGTTTCATGAAATCCCGAGATAGAGTGTTTTGTATATAGATTCTCTGTAAGCTCTTAAAATATTATTTTTTCTGTCAAAATTTTAAATTACCTTATGTTTATGCTAAAAATAAATATTTTTATTAGAAGTTGCTATAAAGAAAATTTCACTACACCCAGTCAAAAATCGAACACATACGTGTTGAAAACAATACAATTCAGTGTTAATAGTGAATCTACCCGGATGGGTTTAAATTTAACACTGTTAAATTATTACTGAAAATTGATACCAGTTGGCATCAAGTTGACATCACATCACTACCGAATTATTAAATTACATTATGCTTTCTATTTGTGTATTAAAAATTTGTAAACGAACGGTATCAAAAAGCCCATACCGTAATTGTCAATGCGACCTCAACTGTACTGGATTTTGAATCGAATTTTTTCTCTTAGTGTAATGGAAAAATATGTAAAAAGTTCTATTGGGTGCAAAGCATGAAAAGTTTTTCTCTTAGGTTTAAAATATACAAAATTATGCTCTTAAGTATAAAATATGCAATTTAAATTGCTAAAATATATAATTTAAGAATTTTCTATGAAAATATGACAAAATATGGTGCTAAGCCAAAATATGCAAACATATGCTGTAAAATAGTTTAGTTTATTGGAATAAGATTTTGCATATTTTTGTTTGCTCTATTTATATCATTTCTATATAATGTTTTCAATTTTTAACACTACTTGTAGAGGACATTCAGTGCCCTCAGTCAAACATGTATCTTTAAAACGATTCTAGGAGACAATTAATGGCGTCTTTTAAGTCTTACAATTTTAAAATATTTCCATAACGTCCTATACATTCGACTATTTGAATACTCTCATTAATTTATGTACAACATCTAGCAAATAGTTTCCTATACAAATAAAATGCGAAAAACTGAAATAAGGATTCTGGTGTAGAAACAACTACTTGTATATCAGATGTAATAACACATTGCCTGTTAAAAATCTATTTGTACAACTTTAAACTAATATCTATTGCTTACACCGTGCAACAATTTCTCCAAAAATTTTTTTCATTCATGAAAAAAAAAGATGTAGAGCCCATTCATAATAAAACTACATACTCAGTTTTTCTCCAGGACGTCAAATTTTCTCTCAAAAGGACTTCAAAGTTTCGAAAAACACACAACAAAATAAAAAAAAAATATTTACAAAGTTATATCAACCCAATATGGCTGCCAAATGAAAGCTAAGAATCTCTGCAACATAACAAAAGTTTTTATTTATATTTTGTAGCATATAATTTTAAGAAAATATCCTTTATATTAATGATATAATTTATATTAATGATAATATTAAAGTGTTGAATTTTCAAATAAATATTTTCTTAATTTTTTGTACTGTAACATTTAAATAAAGAAACATTATTATATTGCAGGGATTCGTAGCTTTTGACATCCATATTGGTTCGATATGGTATTTTTAAATGATCTATATTTTTAAAAATTACGCATCTTTCGAAACTTTGAAGTACTTTTGAGAGGAAATTTGACATTCTGGGGTAAAGTTCCATACACAATTTTAATTCTATGTTGGCCTATTTATGTAATTTCAGAATCTCATTTGTTCTCTCAAGATTTGAATATCTTTAATTTTTAACGACAGTAAAATTTTTGGCAGTTTCTGACGATGTTCTGTTGTTATTGTCCGTTATGAGTTTGTTCTTAAACTTATGAAAGGATTTAGCTTTTAAACATGATTCAGAATATCTCATGCGTCTTTTAGTTCCCAATACCTTTATATCGTAAAACATTTTTACACTCAAACATGTTTTCTTAGTAATAGTTTTTCCAGAGTTCAAATAAGTTTTAAATAATAATATTTTGGGAAAACTATTAAGATATCACAAAGTAAACTTTGGAAAAAAATAAACAAAATAAATAAAAAATTTATGTATATCAATCCATAAATTTCAGGACACTTAACAAACAATCTCTTCATAAATGAGTATTGAACAAAAAGGTTTAAAGGTCTAAGCAATTAAGTCTATGTCAGACGTTATTCTTTGGATTACAAATTATGATATCCAAAATTGAACCATTTAAAGCGTTCTCTCGTATTTATTTGTAGCGTTTCCGTTTGTAATTGACAATTAGCTGAACAGAGTTCAATTGTGTGCCAGAACCCACACCCATATTTTACGCCTACTTTAAAAAAATTCAATTTTTTCAATTTTACGCGTTTTAAAGAAGCACTGTAGAATGTTGGATCCAGATCGGATGTCACGCCCATATTTACGCGCACTTTTTTAAAACTCTCAAATGGATAACCCTATTAGCTTAAACTAGAACGGAACAGGGGGTTTAGTAACCCTGATATAAAGCAAATATTCATGGAATACCTAAGGAACTATTACTGTGAGAGCCCTCAAATTTCGTCTGAATCTTTATCTTATCATATCGCATTGATGAAATGAAAATAGGAAGGATAGGTCCTCGGGAGGGAGGTAGTCCTCTGGAACTATATAAATTTTCTCATCTAAAGGACTATTACAGTGAAAGTCTTAACAAAATTTAAAAGTATCATATCAAATTTCGAATAGAATGACTAAGTCCAGGGGGAGTAGTAGCTCCCATATAAAGTAAATTTTAGTTATCGCATCATATAGGGTAACGAAGCTCACCGGTAAAAGCTAGTGAATAACAAATTTAATGCATTGGAATTTTACAAAAGTTCGCATATATTTAAGGTCCAGAATAAATATTTTATAAAGAGAAACAATATTAAAATAAAAAAGGTTATGTTGGAAAATTTATGAACCGATTTGACTGATTTAAAAAACCGAAATTCGAAAAAAAACAAATATAATTTAGCTTGCTGTTGTTGTTGTCCATTACCCATAAAAAAAAACAACTATAAGGGAAGCAGACATTAAATAAATAAAAAAAGACAGATTTTTCAATACCTCGGTTGTTTATGATCGGATTTGGTTGATTCAAAAACCCGAAATTAAAGAAATATATTTGTGATCGATCTATACAAGAACAAAGTTCGTAGCTTATTTAGCACTTGGATATCGGTCAAAAATGCGTTTTAGCCGATATCTCTGTAACTAATGGACCGACTGAGTTAATTTCTTCAGCCGAAAAATTCACAAAAAAATGTACGGTTTTGTTTAGCAAAAACGAAGTCCTTACTTAGCTTCGTTCAAGGACTTCAGAAAATCGAAAACCGGTTTTAAAAACCACTACTTTTGAACCGGTTCTGGAAAAATGTCTGATCTTTTCATATGTCTATGTTATCAGTAGTCTTCACAAACGCCATTTAAACCATTTTTAAAACCTCAAACAACCGTTTTTTTTACACACATCACCGCCAATTATGAACCGATCTTGCTGAATTTCAATAGAAATCATTTCAATAGAAATCATCATTTCTTATAAGGATCCACAAAATATCGACTTTTTTGCTCTCAGACAAAAATTGTGGAAATTACAAACGGAATGACAAACTTATATATACCCTTACGCCTGTGTGAAGGGTATAAAACAAAAGAGTTTAACAAGATGAAATTGATCTAAAAAGTGACCTTTAGGAAATGACTCATTTTAATAAAAAATAAAAAACATGTTCTGAAACCATTCTCTAACGTTTCTATAGTTCTAAATGTGTCAATTTTGAACAAAAGTTATTGACTATAGAATTAGTTCTAGGACCATTCCGTAGAATGGATACTGGCTAGGTAACGCTTCTACAGAAGTATTTCTGGAGGTGACAATTTCAAAAAAAAAAAAAAAATAAAATATCGTTGGTCGCAACACCAAAGAATTTTTATGCGTTCTGGAACTAGTTGTAAAATCTTTTTGGCAACGCTGATAATTGCTCTCATAATACTATAAAATTAGACTTAATAATTCTTCTCATACAGCGCTAACCTGCAGTGCCATATAAATTGAAAGCATATTGTTTGGGATGATGTCTCAGTTTTTCCCATTTTATAGCATTTGAATGGAATAATGTAGTGACTTTAAATTGTGTATTAGATTATAGTTCAGGTATACTTCGTGTATTTATTGAGTAAAGCTTGGAAGTTCTTTAATAAATGATACTATGATCGTGTCTACATCAGAATTAATCATGATATCAAAAACTGATCTTGGTTTGACACTTTTTAAGGTAATTAAGGAGTACTTTTTAATTTGGAGTAAAAACCTTTACTAAATAATGGTTAAGTTCAATGAGGGGAGAAAAATCGAGGAATAAACTTAAGGAAATAAATCTTAAGCAAATAGGAAATAGGAATAATCAGTGAAAAAAAATTAATAAATAAATGAATAAAAAATATAATAATAAAAAATAAAAAAATTCACGAAGAGTTTTCGATGTATTGTTGAGTATGAGTCAAGAAAATATGGTTTCTTAATTATTAAAATATATTTTTATAAAACAAAATTTTCATACAAATTTAATAAATAAAGCTTTTATATATTTAAAATTTTTATTATGAATTTTATACATTTCTTAGATTTTTTTTAAGGAAATGTTTGAGGAAATTTTTACCTCTCCATTTAAATTTCTTTTGTAACGTTTTGTTGAAACTGTATAAAAAAATTTAAATGTCATGTATTCAATAAAAGACATCACGACTTTAAGCCAAACCACAACTATACTTTGGCATCCTATAAAATTTTGTCTCCAGTAGTTTTCAAATACTACTACAAAAAAGAAAAAAAAAGTTAACTTAAACATCGATGAACGTTTATCATAAGATTGACATATCGAATCACGATTTATGTTTTACACATAAATTCAGCAAAATTACAGACAAGTAGTCAGTCAAACAAACAAACAACTACATATTTTAGCAGTCAGACAGCAGCAAGCGAAGCTTTCACCCAAAATCAAAACGAAAAACTACATAAATACCTAAACATATTTATTCGTACAATGAATGGTATTCTTCTTTAATTTTGTCAAATAAAAGCAATCGTTCCGATAGTTGTAAGCCCTTTATATGATTTCTTATGAAAAAAAGAAATGAATTTATTAAAATATGATTCTTGGTCATCCATTATTGTGCCTGAATATTTAATAAAGTTTATGTGGATGGAAATTAAAGAAAAGTGTAGAAATAATTATAATTATTTATTAATATTTTTTCGATTCTTATAGCAAGAAAAAATAACATTACTACATTATGGAAAGTGTCTTGTCTGTTTGATTCTTTCTATCTCTTTCTTTTTATTTGAAATGTCATTTGTAGGTAACTCATCCGTTAAATGTCCAACTTTATGGATGGTAAACTCTTATATAGACTCTTCTTCTTGACGGCCTTTTTTTCTTGGATTAACTGTCCGTTTAGTATGTCTGTCTGTCTATCTTTCAGTCTATGTGCTTTTCAGTCTTGTCTATTATGGATTTCTCCAAAAAATGCAAATTAATTTTAGTCTGTTGTAACTAATTACACATTTGTAGTAGTAGCAGTGTGTAAGGCGAGTTAGAGATGAGTAAGTGAGTATTTTTGAACTTATGACGTGCACGTATTAAACCTGAAATAAGTCATAAGTTCTCTTGCGAAATCTTTATTTTATATGTATACAAAAGCAAAATTAAGTTGTATATAACAAATTATTCTTAGATCACCCGTAACATTTTCAATCACTTCACGTTCTAAAATTCACGATGTGTGGATTTGCAATTATTGTAATCACCATTAAATTTACTTTTAATTAAATCCTCGATTGTAGTACCCGAATAAAAATTTTCAATAGATGCTAAAAAGTCAATTAGATCTTAAGATTGTGATCCTGAAGTAGTGTAAATTCGGATAATTTTCAATGAATTTAACATAGGCTTGTCATTGGAAAATGTTCTCTTTTTTGATACCTATTCACTGAGTAGGGAATCATATTCACGGTGTCATGCAAAAGTGATTTTTTCTTTATCAGTGCAATGAAATTAGTTTTAACTTTTATGGTAAAAAGATATATTTCAAACGCTTTTATTAATTTCTGTTTTTTTTTTTTTTTTTCAGTAACAACTGTGATCAAAAATAAGAACCGATTCTCAACTTTTTATAGCAGGCAAATTCATTTGTATTGCCTTTTAATAATATTCTTGGATGCTGTTTATATTACTTCTTAAGCACACAAAAACGTATACTTATTGATGCCTTGGAATGAAAGTATTTCCTTAAAAATTACTTCTATTTGTTTTTGCTGGGTGGACTAAGGAATTAACTCATCATTGATTAAATTTTTAACTATACTTTAAGTGCATCACCTCGCCGGAGATGCCGGTCTCCTAACGAGCGCGTCCCCAGGTGGCGCATAGAGGATGAGAAAAGATGCAATGTCCTCTCTCAACTAAGATTTTCTTAAGTGGTTGAGGGCAATGCATCTAATCTCTGGGAGTCTCAGATTCCCCGCGGACCAAAACCGGCTACGGGGATGTTCCCCTAAAACAAAAAACAACTATGGAAAGAAAACAAAATGAATATAAAGTTACGGTGCAGGGAGTAATAAAACCAGTACCGACGGCAAGTGTTGATTTACTCGCTAGTCATGTGTCGTCGTCATCCCTCTATCGTGAGCTAATCGTTTCTACGGAAACGGGTGCTTTAGCACAAGTTAATAAGGAGATGAAAGAGGTAGAACCTTCTAGGCCAACACAAATTTTAAGGACAAGTAGGGACTCTGAATCCGAATTCTCTAATATAAAAATTTTAACTAACCCAAATAATGAGTTCAGTGAAAGCGTAGGGAATCTCAAGCCCAAAAAAAGCGCCTGTCGGGAGCACAACGCAGGAAACTGGCTAAGTTACGACATAGAACACTAGACAAGGTCGAAGATGTTACGAGGAATCAACTGGACTCTCTCTCCACCTTGTCTGAGGCTGTTAAGAGACTACGAACTCTCGAAGAACAATACACTGACAACATGGCTAAGAAGATAAAGAGCTTCCCACCTGCTTATAATCCGGCCGATCCTAACATGAGCACAATATATGGAAGTTATAGTCAGAATCAGAGTGAGGAAAGCAAAGTTAATGTGGTTACAGAGAAGACGATCACGTCAAACGTTTCTTTCGTGATGGAAGGGACTTCATATAGGAGCTTCCCGCCTGCCTATGATCCAGCCAAACCCAACCTGACCACACTTTATAAAAGCTATAGTCATAATCAGGGTGAGGAAGGCAATGTTGATTTGGTTACATATAAGGAAAGGAGTATTCCGCCTCCCTATAATCCAGCCGAACCCAATCTGACCACACTCTATGGAAGCTATAGTCAGAATCAAAATGAGGAAGGCAATGTTGATTTAATTACAGATAAGGCGACCACGTCAAAGGAATCTTCCGTCAAGGAAAGAATTTCAAATAGAACACAGAGTAATGATTTAGGCGGGAGAAAAAGTAAAGAGCCGCCATCTTATGCTAAAGTAGCCAGAAAACAATATCGGGACGATCTCTGCTATGCAGTTATTGATACTGGTAGTCCTTCTGGTAAAATCCCTGAAGACCAAAGGCAAAATATAGAAGACTTGGTCAACACCAAAATATTGGAGTTCAAGAATGGAACGTTGTTGATGAAGCTGGCATCGCAGTCATGCGCTGACGCCCTCAAAGAATTAATTGCTAGCTTGCCTTCTCCCTGGAGTGGAGCAAAGTTGAAACTAGTGAAAAAGAAAGGCATACATGCGCTGATTAAAACGTCTTTTTACATAAAAGGATGGGGCAGCAAGTTCACATCGGATCGCATTCTCAGCGTTATTGGCAACCAAAACAAAGAGCTAAATGTGGAGAGATGGGAGGTCTTTCACAGGGAGGAGGATCCGGATGGTACTCTCCTTGTGGTGGGCATAGGCCAAGACTCTATGAATAGTCTTGTCAAAACGAAGGGAATAGCTTTCTTTGTGTCCAAGGCTGTCTTTTTCAAAATTGGAAAGATCCCGATTGGCAGGACAGTAAGAAGTACCGATCCAGAAAGTAGGAGAACCGGGAGGTCTGACGTTAGAAACAACAGTCAGGAGACGGAGATCCAACTGTCAAGAAGACAGGAGGAGACTGGCTACATTAACAACTCCCAAAAATACCGTTTTCTGGAAGACCAATATAACAGGTCATCCAGATAAATAAAGGTAAGGCATATATCACTTTAATCCAAGAACCTAGGGTGATTGGATTAAACTAACTCAATCATCAATTTTTTTACGCATTTTTTCCAACTCACCGGAGAACTTGTATTTCATCCTATAAAAATTTGTCTTTTTTTCTCTTCTCTTCAGAGTTGTCAATATCGGACATAACTCTGCTGAGGCAGGGCATTGCCGATACTACCATCTACTTTGGAATTGGAAGAAAAGGTTTAGGCAAAAAAAAAAAAAAAAAAAAAAAAAAAATAGGTAAGGAAGTATATACACTCGGTCGCATAAGTATTTATCTGCCTTGTAGTCACCATGTATTTGTAAGTGTTTGTTACGTTTTTCTCAAAAAATATTTATATAAATATATATTCTATTTTTATTTACAACAATCAGATTTTATAGCCATTTATATTAATATTTTGCGCCAGTTGGTAGGATAAATGCAGAAAAAGAATTAAATATTTTCTTAAAAAGCAAATAAAGAAGTTTAAATGTTTTTGAAATGTTCCAAATTTCTAAAAACTCGATATGTTCCACTCGTTTGTAAATCATGTAATGCAAGTTTCTTCTACACCGGACTTTTAAACAGTACAACATCGGATTAGTTCAATAAACACATCAGTTTCACATATTTTGCTACAATATTTTAACTTTTAATCATGGGTTCGTTAAAGGAAAATTTGGGAATATTCTAGTATGAATTACACCCTTTTTGGTAGGAAAATGTGGAATATTTACATCCACTATTTGAAAGATGTCAAATTCCTCTTAACCCCAACAAACATTTCCAGAGAACTTTTCCGATACAGCTTCATAATTCCCCAGTACTTCATCAACACTTGAACTGGTTATAATAACTGAAGCGTTAGGGAACACTACTGTTCCCTAAATTTTTCAAGTCGAGTCCAAATTCGGTTTTTATAGATAAGATGGACTCATGAAAGCCAAATTCAAACTTAGTGTCAAGTACATGGGTGTTACTGTAAAGGATGGTAGTTATTCTATACTACTTAGGGGTATATGGGGAAAAGTCGATCTTGGTTGATAGAACTATGAATATTTATCATTATTTGACTATTCTGAAAAATATCTAAAGAGGAATTTCAAAATAATTAAGACTAGGTACATCGTACATACTTTAGTAGGTTAATGATCGGAAGCGTATCCTGCATTTAAAAAAGTAATTTAATAATTATGATATTTGAAAAGAAGTTTAAAACGGCTCCACAAATGTCAGTTGTGAATCTCATAAATATTGTAGGAGTCATCTAGATCCAGTGATAAAGAATCGGCCCATAAGTTCTAAAAAAGGATTAAAAAAAAGGTTTTATGAATAATAGTAGCAAATTTCGACTTACGTGATCCTTAAGTTGTTTGTATATTCCATTAATTTTTATAATTATAAACTTTTTTGGCTATTTTATTTAATATCATCTCAATTGTGTAAGGGTGGATAAATATTTATGCAACTGAGTGTATATTATAACTACAATCACATTGCATGCTCAAAATATTTTATATTTTCATCCTTAACATAGGTAACAGAGCCACATTTGTTAATAAAGTTAGGAAAGAGGTATAACTATATGTTCAGAAAACCTTATTGATGGGGTCCAAGAGTTGAGAGTTTTAGGGGAACACTCATTACCGGACTACCTTTATATAAATCTGGTAATTTTCCGTAACAAGCAATTAGGCAAAATTCGAAAATCTGGTAAAATCACCACTAGGGCAACCCGACATTAATACAAATGTCTTTCGAAGAAAATTGCCAACTTCGAGAACGAAAATCTGCCAAGCATAAATCCTGGAAAAACTATAAAAGATTTGCATATACCGTTTAACAGAAAACTTACCTTTGATGAATGGACGGGAAAAGTTGAATAAATTCGCGAATGAAACCGATTTCCTATAGTTTCTAACTAGTATTTTTCGCCTATCGTGCGATCTCCAAATCTTCACTATATTACATTCTCAGAGTATCCACCCTTCAACCCACCTGCCTAAATCTCACTTCATGCTCTCATCTCTAGTACAAGTATTAAAATTGTGTATGAATGCATCCACAATAATTTTATTCGTAGATGATTTTTTTACACAGAAAAAAATATTCGAAAAACATTTTCAATTAATTGTATTAATATTTAATTATAATAATAATAAAATAAAATTTTAATTCGTTATAATTGTTAGTTTACATAAAGCGATACTTCTTCAAAAAATTCGAAAAAAGAACAATATTTTGAAAACTCAATAAAAATCAATAAATAAAATAATAAAGAAAAAACATAAAAACTTTTTAAATATATTTAAAATTTGTCATATGCGGACAATCTTTTGGAAGTATCAAATCTCAATGGAATATGAGGAATTTTTGAAATATAGTGAAGTGAAATTTTTGCAGTTATTAATAAATAAAACCATTTAATATTTGTTAAAAAATTTGGCTTTATTACAGAATGTTCCATTATTGAAACAGCAGTTTAATATTAAATCATCATTATTCTCTTTTAATATTTGTAAAAACTTAATCTTACATGACTCTTATTTTCTTTTTAGTGCGCATATTTCAAATGTCACACCACAACAGCCGAAACTTTCTCAGCCTGATTCAAAGGACTAAATGCTGAAGAGTTTTGCAAAAATCTAAGTATAAATGTTACTTAATGTATTTTACTTTTTATAATTTTTGCAGTAAAGATTTAAAATTAATGTTTGAAAGATTTAGAAATTTATTGTATTTTATTATTTATGCAATGGTACAGATTCAGTTAATAGTTGAATCTATTCAAATAATACATTGATTAATTTTTAGTAAAATTCCAATCATAACTGTTATTTATTTGATTAAAAAATTAATTGAAATTTATATAAAATGACAATTACTTTCCATTAATTAATATTATCATTTTGATGATTGGTGCAAATTCAAACAAAATTTTAATTGATATATGCAATTTTTGTAATTGAAATCGATTTTTATTATTATTTTTTTCAGTGTAGCTTCAGCTAAAACTCATCTATGACCGATAAATCACCACTGAATTAAAGTTAAATTCAGTGGTGATAGGTGGCAGTGGTGGTGTTTAGTGACAACTGTTGTTCGTACACGTACATGGAATGAGAATTCCAAAAAAAAAAAAAAAAAACTATGAAATTGAGGTTCTCTTTGATGTGAATTTGTCGCATGCGTGAATATTTATGATAATGAAAAATTATGTGTATATAATTTTAGTTTGTTTTTTTTTTTACTTATTTTGTATTGTATTTTTATTAAATTCACATTTTATTTTATTTATTTTTTTCGTTAATTTGTTGTGCGTTGAATTTTTAATTTGTTTATACATATAATAGTTATTTGTGTGATGATTTTGTTTCTGTACATTTTTTTTTCGAAAGAAATTTAATGATTACTATCATAATTTGCAATTAATGTCAAAGTGTTTTTATGGCAAAACTTGTAAATTTCATTCATTCATTTATGAGCATTGAGGCAGGCAGTCATTCAATTTGTTTGTTTATACAGTAGCGAACTGTTAATGTGGCCTGAAAAGCTTCTGTATCTTAATTTTGTTGTTTTTATTATTATTATTATTTTGTTTGGTTTTACACATTTTTCTTTTATTACATTTAAAGTGCTAAACTAGTGTGAAGTATGGGCGAAATTTATTCCTAAAATATTTTAGCTTAAAATGGAATTTTGAGAATTAAATTTTTAAGTTATGTTATGTTTTATAAAATACACAAATTGAATAAAATCTATGATCATCTAAAATTTTAAGAGAAAGTTTAAAATCTTTAGGAGTATCTTAACATTCATATCGCAACATCAACCCTGTTTTATAAATTTACATTTTCTGGTTTCAAAATTTTCTAAGATATGTTGGTGGTACGGATATTTCACGTGACGGTGTTACAAAATCCTTAGACGTTTTCTTTTCTGGTTAAAATTTAATCTATATTCTGCTATTTTTTAACCTTATATTTAATAGGTGAACCGCCGACATGAATGAACAGTTTTTCAATTTCTCAGCAAAAATTCTAAACTTCTAAAATTTTATAATTTTATTAAAAAATTATAAATTTTATCAAAAATGTAAAATTTTACCAAAAATTCGAAGTTTCATTCAAATTTCAAAATTGCACCAGCAATATGGTTTTCACAAAAAATAATTTTTTACACAAAAAATTGGGTTTTAAATTATTTTTAAATCTTCACTAAAGATTCGAATAATCTGTGAAAAATATTACACATAAATCCTATGAATACTGAAAAAGGATTCTAAAAGAAAAAAAAAGTAAATAATAAAAAAATGATAAGTTCATCTCCAGGCACCTCAACATAACGCTAACGTGAGCGGCAAGGTCATTGAGTAACACAGTAAATAAGAAGCTTTGATTTCAGGATAAAGTATTCAAATCAGCCTTACACTTCGGCATGATTATTGATATAACTATTGCACTATGGTTTCGTTCACCACTTTTCTAGGTCAATATTATCAGTGAAAAAAATTCTTTTCATTTGAAATATTTTTTAGATGAAAATCAAAGCAATTTAATATATTTATTTTGTGTCACAACTCTTTAATGAATTTTTGCACTTTTTATGCGTCAGAAGTGAATTATTTCTTTTTTGGATAAAAAAAATTATTCCAAAGGAAGTTTGCTCATATTTCTCTTATAACCCTACCCAAAGACCTGAATTTATACAAAAGGAATTACATCGACACTTATTAGTTTAATTTCTATCTTTATATTTTTATTCTTTGGTTAGACTTTTTTAAGTGATAAGAATTGCCAATGTTAACTTATTCTGTAAAAAATTTATTTTCTCAAAAAACGCAAAAAATCACAAAACTAGATAATATGGAAAATATGGCCCAGATATCGGTCTATTTGTTTCCATTGAGTTTTTGTTTACCAATTTTTCACCGAAAACTTGCAGGCTTATTAAAAGTTAAAATTTTTTACGAACCCAACTTTTTCCTGAGCTGCATGAAACTCACATTATTTCCCGTGATGCCAATAAGTTCTTACTATTTTCGTATTCAATTATAAAAGTACTTATCCTCAGATCTAATCTCCATAATAAATTTAAAAAAAAATTGGTATTCAATAATTTAAAACTAATGAAAAGTGTTGAAAAAAAGACATGTTTTTTATACATATTTTAAATTTTCTTAGGATATTCAACTTTGATGACAACAAATTAGCAAAAATAAAAACAAGATTTATTTTCAAGCGTTGTAAAGTATTTACTATTAAATTACGAAAACAAAAACACAAAAATTTAATTTTGGCTAAGAAAAGTGATTGGTGAAACTGTAGTGCATTGAGCATCATTTTAAAATATTTTAAAGTCCGTATGTGTCCCATCAGATCACCTGACTTTAAATTGACATTGTGCGGCATTCTGGTAGCACTTCTGGAGGTTCCATCCTTTACCAAATTATGCAATAAATTAATGTGGCGAACTGAAGTCCTACGGTCTTCAGGTGGCAACACTCTTCAGAACATGAAAGGAGAAGTAAAAATTAATCTTACCGTTGCACAGTGGGGTCAAACGCAAATTTTTTGGTAATAAATCTGAATCTCCTAAACTACTGAAATGTATGGAAGAGTTGTAGAGGAGGACCTAAGCTTTCAGAAAAATTATCTTGTAGTCACCCTGTGATAACACGAGATAAGCTACAGGGTGTCAAAGTTGACTACTTCGAGTATGTAAAAGTTAAAAAAAAATCGTAACTTGTACAAATGAAGTCCAATTTTAAAGATTTTTATATTTCTGGCAAGTGCTTGGCAAGATAAAGAAAAAATAAGTTTACTCATCTAAGTTATCTCTTACAGTTAAAAAGATATTTACGCTTGAATTTTGAATTTTTGATTTTTTGGCTCGACTTTCTTTCGTTTTTCGGGAATAAGTCCGGAGATATATGAGGCAAAAATTTTTTAAAAATATTCTGTAATTTGCTACATATTTCAAAATAATATGCTGAAAGAATTTTTGGATTATCTCAATTCGTCTAGACGTGAAAAATATTCAAAGTCAGCACTCTGAAATTGGCATGAAAAATGGCTATTTTTTTACAAAAATATAGTACAATTCATTCACTTTTTTCTCAAAGTTCCGTTAATAAAAAATTTTTTCCTTATTAATTTAAAAAGATAAGGCTTCATAAATGGTTAATAAAGAAATTTTGAATTGATTTAAGTTTGCACCCTACATTCAGCATTGGCCGTAAATTGTCAATTTTAAAAAATAGTTTTATTTTTATCGATTAATAAAAAAAAATGTCACGCGAGCTATTTTAAATTTGGTACCCATATTTTTTATAGAAATAGATTTAGAATGATTTAACACTAAACTGCTTCCCGCCCGGCCAAAAACGAATGCAGGAGTGGAGATTTTATCTTAAAAGTCAGTTTTTTTTAACGACTATTTTTAAAAGCATATTAAAAGCATATTAGCATAATATTTTTAATATTATTTCTTATGCAATGTATAAAACACAAATCAAGCTTTCATTCCTAAAAAAATCAATAAAATAGCTACAATAACCTATTTTTGGTAATTTTTCAAAAATAAATTTTTTTTTTTAAAATAGCTGAAAATCCAAAAAAATTTAATTTTTTTAATACAACTCCACTAATATAAAAATAGACTTATTTACCAATTCAACGATATATAAAATGTTGATATAGGTAATTTAATAATAGTAATATAATGGCCTCAAAACTACCAAGTCACGTCAAAAGTTGCAAAATTCACTATTTTGTTCCGTATTTCCATATGTGTGTATACGTAACATTTTAGTTTTCTAATGTATTATGTAGGTATATATTTGTTATTATAAAGTAGTAAATTCTTTATTTGAGTAATGTTTATTTAATTTGTTCTACATATTTACATACTTATTATACATATATCCCGTATATTTATTTTATTAAGAATATATTATCGAAGATATTATTAGAGATTTTCTTGAAAATAATCAGAAACATCATACGTTAGCAAATTTTTTAACTTCCTTAGCTTCGGAATCCTCTTTTTCTATTTCAAGAGCGATTTTTGGTAGCCATCGTGTTCTTATAGAATATATAACTGGATCTGATGATATTAATAAATATTCCATTAAGTCCATATTTTGCGCTATTTTCGAACATTTTCGGGTATTGAAGAGTCGGAAATGTTTAACATCTTTATTTCGGGCTTCCTGTGCTTCCTCTGTTAGCTCTCCCAATGGCAAAATTCTATTTTCTATTATTTCTTTACCATGAGCCAATACTTTGTGAATTGTTGGAGTCATTGATTTCCAGGGGTATGTAATGTTAAGTAGTTCTTTAGTTTCGTAAGCAAAAATTTTAAATTTGTCCGCATTAATTTGTTTTTTGCTATTAATGCCTGCCAATATAATCTTAAAACGCTTCAAAATATTTAAGTCAATGCCTGTGATTGAAGATGTGAGTTCCGGATTTTCAAAGAAACGTCTTGCTGTATTTCCATAATTTGAGCTTCCATAGCCATGTAGAGGTTTATCAATTATTAATCCGAGTTGTTCTTTGAATTCTAATTGAATTCTTTTCTTCTCCTCTTTTCGTAATTCGTGAAGTTCCAAATTGTTTTTTACTGTAGCATTTTCCTGCCCTGTGCTTCACATCATATGCAAGATGTAAGCAGAACTCCAAAAATCTTATCCTTGCGTGGAGTGGTGATATTCCAAATTTTAAAGAATTTTTATTAACAAGGACTTCAGAATTATTCTGAAATTGTGAACTTATTTTTCCACATATATTACATTTCCATGTAGATGTTGTATCTGTTATAGCGTTTGCAACTTTTCCATCAATCATCGTTAATTGTTGTTGAAATGTAACTTTAATAGTTCTGTTTGATACTTTTACATATATTGGGGGCAATGCTTTAATTTCTTCTTCCAATTGGTTGACAATGCTGTTTATTGTAACCGTGGTTTCTTTTGTGTAATCAAAAAGGATTGGACGGCACAAAAATTTGGAACCTGGAGTTAAATTTATCCATATATCATCAAAAAGCGAGTCATTTCTTGTCGATGAGGAAGGCTTATTTAAGCGCATTCGAAGTGGTACCAGAGACACTATAAACAGCGAGGAATAATTATTTCCAGAATTACTTCCATCCAGTTGTTTGTATTCCGAAAATACTGATGTTCCATCGCAGCCCCATTTGAATATTAAAATAAGTTCAGAGTCTTTGCATTTTTCAATGTTATCATTGCTGAAGGTAGATATAATTCTAGAGGCAGTATTTTCAAGTAATTGCAATATATTAACTTTAGCACTTTTAACAGAAGCATTAACCGGGTGCTCCATAGGCTGTAAAATATTACTTTTCGCTTCTCTCACTGATTTGCTACTGGGAAAGGTATCATATCCTTTTTCGCTAACAGATTTCCTCAAAATCTCGTATTGGTTTCTTGATAATCCTAAATTTAATATTAGAGCTAAAGCATCTTCAGAGGTAAAGGACGATGTTGATTTCGGTGTCACTATGCTTTGGATTATCCGATGTAATCGATTGGGAGATTGGTAACACATCTATAACTTTTTCTACTTCCTTTGTTTGCGTACGTGTTACTAAAGCTTTAAATGTATCTTTTATTTCGGCATTCATATGTGAATTTAGAATAGATTCCTGTTTGGTCCTCTTTGTTCTTAGCTGAACTTCATCGTAACTTTTTTTTGGTCGACCCTTTTTCTGCTTTTCGATGAAAATTGGTATTTCACCCTTCAACCATTCTTCATTTTTCTTCTTGAACTTTGGTATTGACCAATCTGAAGCTTGCATCCTTTTTTCGTATGATTTATAAAAATTTTCGAGCTTTAAACTGTCTTCTGCAGTAAGAGTTAAACCGAAAGATACTACTGTATCAATGAGTTTTCTTATTTTTTCTGGACGATTTATAATATCAGATAGATTATCCCAGATTACTTTGCAAATAGAAAAGTGTTTTAATGTAATCTCCATAATGGCAAATTCACTAATAAATCTGCATATTTATAAGGATACTTATATATAGAAAAAGAATATTTATATCAGGTAAATGGTGACAGGCAAAAATGAATTAAAAAATTTAAATTTTTGCTCAAAACCCCCAATTTCATTCAGTTTATTTTTATGACCTGTAGTGTTAAACAGGTACGTCAAAAAATGTACCTATGCGATTGTAAAAAAATCATTTTTGTTATAATACATTAATTAAGTAGCTAGGTAAATTATTTAAAAACTTTAAAAAAACGTAATAAAAAACGAAGAAAAATATACTTATTTATGTACTTAGGTAATTTTAAAAACCTTTTCAGTAGAAAAAAATTATGAACACTTTAAATAAATTCATTAATAAATATTATTATCTCGTAACAAAAATAAGCAATTCAGTTGAGTGTTACGTATACACATATGGAAATACGGAATAAAATAGTGAATTTTGTAACTTTTGACGTGACTTGGTAGTTTTGAGGCCATTATATTACTATTATTAAATGACCTATACCAACATTTTATATATCGTTGAATTGGTAAATAAGTCTATTTTTATATTCTTTTAACATTTTTAAAGTATTTGCAAAATTAGTGGAGTTGTATTAAAAAAACTAAAGTTTTTTGGATTTTCAGCTATTTTTTTTTTTAAAAATTTATTTTTCAAAAATTACCGAAAATAGGTTATTGGAGCTATTTTATTGATTTTTTTAGGAATGAAAGCTTGATTTGTGTTTTATACATTACATAAGAAATAATATTAAAAATATTATGCTAATATGCTTTTAATATGCTTTTAAAAATAGTCGTTAAAAAAACTGACTTTTAACATAAAATCTCCACTCCTGCATTCGTTTTTGGCCGGGCGGGAAGCAGTTTAGTGTTAGATCATTCTAAATCTATTTCTATAAAAAATATGGGTACCAAATTTAGAAAAGCTCGCGTGACATTTTTTTTATTAATCGATAAAAATGAAACTATTTTTTAAAATTGACAATTTACGGCCAATGCTGGATGTAGGGTGCAAACTTAAATCAATTCAAAATTTCTTTATTAACCATTTATGAAGCCTTATCTTTTGAAATTAATAAGAAAAAAAATTTTTTATTAACGGAACTTTGAGAAAAAAGTGAATGAATTGTACTATATTTTTGTAAAAAAATAGCCATTTTTCATGCCAATTTCAGAGTGCTGACTTTGAATATTTTTCACGTCTAGACGAATTGAGATAATCCAAAAATTCTTTCAGCATATTATTTTGAAATATGTAGCAAATTAAAGAATATTTTTAAAAAATTTTTACCTCGTATATCTCCGGACTTATTCCCGAAAAACGAAAGAAAGTCGAGCCAAAAAATCAAAAATTCAAAATTCAAGCGTAAATATCTTTTTAACTGTAAGAGATAACTTAGATGAGTAAGCTTATTTTTTCTTTATCTTGCCAAGCACTTGCCAGGAATATAAAAATCTTTAAAATCGGACTTCATTTGTACAAGTTACGATTTTTTTTAACTTTTACATACTCGAGGTAGTCAACTTTGACACCCTGTATCTTATCTCGTGTTATCACAGGGTGACTACAAGATTATTTTTCTGAAAGCCTAGGTCCTCCTCTACAACTCTTCCATACATTTCAATTTGATCCGACCAGTAGTTTAGGAGATTCAGATTTATTACCAAAAAATTTGCGTTTGACCCCAGTGTGCGTTGTAGTCTGTAATGTATAGTGAACCAAACGAAAACTTTAAGGGGTCTGTCAACTGTTAAACTCCTCAGCACATGTCACTGCAACAACATATAAATTTTAAAGCAGAAATAAGATCCTTAAAGCTGTAGTTGAGTATGGATTAAAAAAAGGACTTCTTGGATTCCTGATTGGAGCCAGACCTAAAGAAATTGAACTAATAGCAACTCAAATAGCTCACGATACACAGTTTAGAACATATTGCATTGGATTGGAGCACTTGGAGAAAAATATTTTCACAGATCTGGATTATGTAATGTATCTGACTTGTTACATTCATGTTTGTTTTTAATTAGCAGTGAACCACGCAGATACATTGAGCATCAGTTTTGGCAATCTTTATTATTCCTGCAACCAGCAATTGTATTCGTTAATTCGATTGATCGACCAGCGATTAATTACTCTACCCATTACTGCACTACCAATATGAGGAGACGAAAGTTATTGCCAGAGAAAATATTATAGACTGCCTTTTAATTACTCTGTTTCACTACCCACTGAGATGAAGAAATTTCTCTTTACTTAGAATGTTATGAGAGAAGTATTATGTATTGAAATTATTTTTATTGATTCAAACTCAATAGAAAACTAAAACTATTTTTTTATGAAAAAAATTAGAAGGACAATTTTGATAGAAAGAAACATGAACAAGTGATTTGAACAAATTATAAAATAACAAGTTAAATATACAACACACTTCCCCTCTTTACGATTCGATGTGTTGATACATGTTGATGATTATGGAATAAACAGTACATGGTCGATTTGATCTCCGGGGAGCAACTGGTGTTGAAGATAAAGGACGATCTTGGATTGGGGTTGTTGTACTGGACTGAGATCTTCTATCTGTTAACTTTGGTGTTATTGGTGTTGATTCTCCTCTTATCTGATTATGATCTGATAACGATACTTGTCTATTTGGCGTTTCTGTAGAATATGTGCTATAGAATAAGTACTCGCACTTTTAGCATATTGACTTGAAGTTGATTGGACATTTCGTTGGATATTTGGGGTTACTGCAAAATAACTAACAGCCCTCTCAGGTTGTTAAGTTGCCGTTGTTGTATTTCTATATGGAACAGATGATTCCTTTCCACCTAACACATTAGGATTATATTGGGCGGTTGAATTTGGATGTTGCATATCTGTTTTATTAGATGAGCATCCCTTAATTTGATCAACGTGGCGTCTAAACACTTTTCCTTGATAATTGATTTCATAGTGCAAGTCCCCAATACATTTAATAATCGTGCCTTTTACCCATTTATCCATGCGAGGGTTATGTATTAAAAAATATACTTGTTCCATTAGATTAAAGGTTCGAAAGGTAGGTTTGAAATTTTGTTTTTGTTTTTTAGTAATTTTAGTATACAAATTACCTGGTTTTATAAGATCCAGATGAGTTCGTAACACTCGACCTAAAAACAGTTGGGATGGTGGATAACCTGTTGTAGAATGCGGTGCTTTTCGATATTGTTTGAGGAATATGTTCAAATTTTGCTGGAGATTGTTGTAGGACGTTTGCATCGGTTTTAAAGCATTCTTTATGGTTTGAACACATCTTTCAGCTTGTCCATTAGAAGATGGGTGATATGGGGCCACAAATTTATGAAATTTTACTCCTACTGTCTGTAGAAAAATTTTAAACTATTTTGACGCAAAATTTGTCCCATTGTCACTAACTACTGTAACTGGTACTCCGTAAGCAGCGAATATTTCGTCTAAAATAGTGATCGTTGCAGTTGTTGTCATCGATTTGGTTATTTTTACTTCAAGCCATTTGCTATAGGCATCTGAGATCACAAGTAGCATCATACCAGCAAAAAGCCAACCATAGTCTATATGTATTCTTTCCCATGGTCCTTTTGGATATTCCCAATGGTGTTCTCTAAATTTAGGTGGGGCATATGAGTGTTTTGCACATTCATGACACTCTCTTACCATAGTTTCAATATCGCTGTTTATACCTGGCCAATATATAAATGACCTTGCTAAGCCTTTCATTTCTACCATACCCAAATGGGATGTATGTAAATCACTTAAGACTAATCGATGGAGTGATATAGGGATAACAACTTGATGTTCAAAAACTAAACAATTTGCAACTAGTTTGTAGTGATATTCTGGAGCTTTATACCCGGCACGATTTAGACATTGCCCTTCTTCAAGTAAACGCACGATTTTTTCCAAGTTTTCATCTTTTCTGTGGCTATACGTTCAGCATTTAATGGTAACTGATTCACTTAACCAACAGCGAAAAATAATGTGCCTTGTTTTGGAAAAATTCAATGGATTTCATCTTTTGATTTCAATGGCAATCTGGAGCAATAGTCTACATTAGAGTTTTCTTTAGTTTGCTTAAAAATAACATCATAGTTAAAATTTGCTAAAAAATCTGCATAATTTGCCATACGACTTATACATAAATTGGGAAGAGTCTTTTCTGGATGTAGAATTTGTGTTAAAGGCTTATTGTCTGTTATTAAAATAAAATGACGTGCATACAAGTACAAAAAGAATTTCTTTACTGCCCATACTATGGCTAAGGCTTCTTTGTCAGTTTGAGGATAGCGTTGTTCCGTAATCATCATTGCTCGATTCGCATATGTAATCGGGCGTTCTTCTTCGGTACTTAGTCGGTGCGAAAGAACAGCTCCAGTACTGTCTTACTGGCATCAGTTGCTAATATTAGTGGTAAAGAGGGATCATAACTCATCATAACCTGAGGTGAAACCAAAGTTGCTTTTATATCTTCGTAAGCTTTATGTGCATCTTCGGACCATTCAAAACAAAACATTTATTTTTTAGCATATCTCTTAATGGCTTTTCTCTCGTTGCTAAATCTGAGATAAACGAATTATAGTAAGTTGCCTTAACTAAAAAAAGCTGAAGTTCCTTTAGAGTAGATGGCCTTGGAGCATTTAGTATGGCTTCAATGTGTTTAACCGATTTGTGAATTCCCTGTACATCAATTTTATGATCCAAAAACTCTACTTCCGTTTTTGCAAATATACACTAGGAACGGTTAAGCTTGAGGCCATGTTTTCTCATTCTTTCCAATATCATATCCAGAGTATGTAATAAGGAATCAAAATTTTTCTCATATATTAAAAGGTCATCGAAAAAATTGCGGACATTAGGTATTCCTTGCAGAACAGATTCCATTCGTTTTTGCCAGATAGCTGGAATATTTGCAGCTCCATAAACCATGATCAAACCATGAGTAGGAGTGTTAAGAGTCAATGCATGACTAAATTCTTCATCCAGGTGACATAACTAGGTATTGGATATTCGTCGATGATCATTCGAGGATTGAGGTGGTTTTATAGTTTCCGGTGATTCGAATTTATCCATTTTTCTTTGCCATGACATGAGTGGTTGAGGCCCATTCTGAGTAATCTACTCGTTTGTAATAGCCTAATGCAAGTTTCTTGTCAATTTCTTTAGCATAACCATCTCTCAGAGCTAGTGGAATTTCTCTAGCTTTTCCAAATATTGGTTCTGCTCCTGATTTAAGATGAATAGATACTGGAGGTCCCGACAATATACCCGCTGTATCTCCGAAAACATCCTCATATCTAGACAGAAGTTGATTAAGAAGTTTCTGTTGATTTGTTGTAAAGTTTGGTTTGATAGTTGAAACTGTATTAATGTTTGCTCCCTCCGGTGAAGAAAAAACATCACAAAAATTGATTTCATTGACAAAGTATGCTATCCATTCCCTTCCAAAAAGGGAATCGAAATCTTGTTTTACTACATACAGATTTAGTCGTCGTGAAGTATTTTCAACTTTAACCGTAACAGGTAAACGACCAGCACATGATCATGACGATCATAACTAGAAAATTGTCTATCTGATTTCTGCAATGAATACCACTTGGTGCTCCAGTATCCGGTTCCATGTTTACGAAACGATCATCGATTAGAACCTTCAATACTTTCCTATCTGTTGCTTTATTAATGTTCAATTTGGGTGTAGCTCTCTTCAGTATCAGACTGCAAAATTTCATCCTCTTTTAATTGTGATGTTTCTGATTTACATACCTTGGAGATATGTCCTCGTTTACCACAAGCAAAACATTCTGTGTTGTTAAATTTACAATGTTTTCTTAAATGCTGACCACCACACTCATTACACACATTACCAACAATACGACTATCTAAAACTTGTGCCTGTTTTGATATTTAACGTGTTTTGTTTTTAAATTTCGGCGGCGAAAATCCGAGTTTATTTTTTACATTCTTGCAACGGAATTTGTTCTGAACGATTCACTTCTATAGATGTGTTGCGCGTGACTTCAAGAGATTGCGCCACCTCATACGCGTTAGCAAAGGTATTTGGTTTCTTTGCAATAATTGCGTTACACACCTCGCGAGATTGCACACCATTTTGTATCGCATTTGCGAACATTCCCGTAAGAGATTCTATTACATCTTGAGAAATTGACATTTTTCAAAGGTATCCCACTTCTGACACCAAATTTATTATGTATTGAAATAAATTATTTTTATTGATTCAAACTCAATAGAAAACTAAAACTATTTTTTTTTTTTTTATGAAAAAATTAGAAAGACAATTTTGATAAAAAGAAACATGAACAAGTGATTTGACAACAAGAAGTCATAATAGTATTCTCAATCTCCAGTTAGCGTAAGAACTAACAGCAATTCAAATAGTTCAAAATTCACTTTTTGGTATCGTAGCGGATAAGATGCAGAGTCGAATATTTTCGATATGTCCAGTGCTTTGAGGAGCGACCTATCACAAAGTTGATTTAAGACCTGTGTCTGACGTGCTGTGACTGCTCGATTTCGGTTCGGTTCGGTACAGTTCTTTGTTTCCTGATATTTATTGCTTTATCTCATGAAGAAAAAAGGTATGTCGTTCTTAGCGATAGGTGTATAGACAATCGCTTGTCTATTGTAAGATAGTGTAAAATAGTGAATCTTAGAGATTTGTATTTACTGAACTTTTGTTTTGACATTGACTTTGCCACTTACATCTGAATATATATCAGCTATAAAACTTATGCCCTTATTTTATAAATCACTACACTTAACTTTTGATCATTTTTACGAATAAAAATATATTGAAATAGAATTTTATAAATCACCGTGTCAGAAAATTTATCACTTTAAACTTTAAATTTAATGCCTAAAATTGTTAGACGTTTGAATTGAAGTTGTAACGTATTAAAATTTTCATATAAAATCGATCTTTACTTTTTAAATTTAATTAAAAGAAAATCATAAATACTTTCATAATTTTACCAAAAACTTATTACATCTTTACTTTGTCAATTTACTTTTTCTTATTTGTTTTGATTTTTGTTGTCAAGTACGAGTACATAAATTAAGGTCTAAAAAGAAAATTCATTTTTATAATTTCACATACGTGTTGATGTTGGAAATCCTGGAAGTATTTTTATTTGTCATTTATCAGTGATAACGTAGAATTTCAATGTAAAGTCGTAGTGATTTATAAAAAAAAAAAAAATTTTTTTTAGACAAGCATTGGTGATTGAAAATGAAGTGAAAGTAAAGTGTTCAACGCAGGCGATTTATAAAATTAGGTCATTAATATCAACTCTTTTAGAAAGCCTTTGTAACAGTTAAATGAACTATTTTTTAAACTATAAATTTAAATAAAAAATATATTTATTCAATCAAATTTCTTTTTGGCATCAAAATAAACATTTGTCTTTAATAGTATATTTTTAGAAAAAACAAGTTAGAGTGCTATATTCCGCTGTGTCGAATTTTATATACCCTTCACATGTGTTAAGATTTTATATGAAAAATTAATATTTTTTAAAGTTGATGAAACAATAACAATGTCAAATGACAACATTAATTAAGAAAAAATGAAGGTAGCATTAATTAAAAAAGTGTATTTTGAAAATTTATGAACCGATTATATCGATTTAAAAATTCAAAATTTGAGAAAAGTATTTGTGCCAGATCTGCGCAAGACAGAAGTGTGTAGCTTATAGAGGTTCTTCAAAAGTCAAAAAAATGCATTTTTGCCGATATCTCGGATACTAATTAACCAATTGAGTTCATTTCTTCAGCACAAAAATTCCGAATTTTCTGTGAAAGGTCTAGCTTATACAGGGGCTTCAATAAGTTGAAAAGCAATAAAATAAACAAATAAATAAAAAACGATGTGCAAATAACTCGGTTGTTTACAGACCGATTTGGTTGATTCAAAAAACCAAAATTATAGAAAAATATTTATGACCGATCTATATAAAAACGAAGCCCATAGCTTGTATAGGAGCTTCAAAAATGCGTTATTACCGATATCTCGCATACTAATGGATAGATTTTGTTCATTTCTGCCTCAAAAAAATTCAAAAAAAAAAAAAATATTTCGAGTTTTCTGTGCAAGATCGAAGTCGATAGCTTATATATCGGCTTAGAAAAGCCTAAAACAAAAACGTATTTTGGAGGTATCTTCGGTTTTTTGGCGATATCTATGGATGTATAAAACATATTTATCCGATATCTGGGACTTCGTAAAAACTGATTTCAACAGATAGACGGCTAGACTTACATCGTTATATAGACTTCCCTATCAATACATTCTGGATCCTTATATATATATATATTCTGGATCCTAATTTATAGGGATATTAACATATATATATATATATGGTATATATATATATATATATATATATATATATATATATATATATATATATATATATATATATATATATATATGTATATATATATATATATATATATATATATATGTATATATATATATATATGGTATATATATATACCAGCTAACCCGGCAAACGTTGTTTTGCCAAATAACTCATTTCTAGTGAATATTTTTGTTTTTAATTACAAAATAACGAATGTATTGTAAATGTGTGGGGATGAGTGAGCGTGCTTTTAAAATTTTAAAATTTCAAAATTTATAGCCTAAATGTTGGAATTTCCAAAAAATACATATCTTTAAGTTCCTTTGAAATATTACAGTGTCTTTTAAGAAAATCGATTGATTAGTTAAGAAGATATAGAGAGAGGGAGCTTTTACCCTTATTGCCCTATTTCCCGTTCTAAGTAATAAAAATTATAGCCTATAGTTCTTTCCAGATATTACACTATTTGCCTGCCAAATTTGAAGAAAATCGTTTGATTAGTTAAGATGATATAGGGAGGGGGAGTTTTTACCCCTTGTAGCCAATTATACGCCCTCTAGCGATATGAAATATACTTTGCGACCTATTCTCATAACTAACAAATACACGGAGGAGTTAAATTGCAAACACCGTGACACGAGAATTTTATTAATATAGATATACTTTTTGGGTCCTAGATGAATATTGCAGAAATTATAAACGGAATGACAAACCTTTATATACCCTTTACACCTGTGGTGAAAGGTATAAGAAAAAAAAATAAATAAAACTATTAATAAAAAACATTTTGACTGAAATTAATGATTCATAAATTCACAATCACAGAATCAGGTAGAAAGCGAAACTACAAAAAGAATAATATTCGTTTCCATAAAAAATTCATATTTAATTGGAACGAAATGATGATCTAAAACAAAATTTCATATTTAAAGTGTTAAATATTCAAATAAGATGGCATTAATTATAAGAAGCACTCCCTAAATAAAAGTTTTACATTAAAACAAACGTATTTAGGCACAGGTTAATCTAAAATCTTTTAAAATACACTTTTAAATTTTAATTGACATAAATTAAGTTGTTTAAAGCTACATATGTATATAAGGAGCTTATTTCTCTATAATAAATCTTAATGACCCCATTTAAGTAAAAGATTCACATAAAATTTCTCGTAAAACTTTAGAAAATATATACCAAATAATTATTATTAAACATGTCTCCGAACTGTGTGAAATCATTTACATATTTCGTATTAATGAGCTTAAACAGTTGAAAATGTTTGGAAATTGATTTAAATTTATTTTATTTCTATATTTTTTATTGACAAGTTGTTCTTTTTTTATATTTTATTTTTTTTTAAGAACTGTAGAATTAAAAACAAAAAAAACGTTAGCACTCAACGGCAGCAACGAAACTAGAGTATCCGGTTTCCGGTTTTTTAGAAACACTGTTTTCGGTTTTATTCAAAACCGGGTTTTTAAATGCGGTTAACCGGTTGTTTTAAAACAGTATTTTATTTAACTTTTTATGTAATTTTACTCAAAGAGTACGAAGAAAAAAAAAAATAAATAAAAATTACATGACTAAAAAAAGGTTGCAATAAAAATAACAGAAAGTTTATTTAACCTGGACAATTCTATTTAAATAGTTGAAATAAATCTAACATTTGTGTGCGCACGAAAAAATTAGTGCCTTAAAATATTGCTTTGTACCAAATTAGCTCAATCAACTAATTTGCTCAAAACTCCTATCAATTAAAAGAAAAACTTGCAAGTTGTGTTAAAATCTATAAGAAATAAGTTTTTTTTTTTTCAAATTTAAAACTTCCTTTCAAAAACAAACTATCTATTGGTATAATTTGTATAACCAAAATAACTCCTTAGTATTTTAATCACAAAATAAATTATTTTTTATTTCGGAAATAAATATTTTTAAATATACAGAAAAAGGTTTGTACATAAATATAAATATTTATATTTACAGATTTCAGTTCATAATATTTAAGAATAATTTCATAAATTTTAATACTTTTATATTTTTTTCAAATGAAATAAAGTCAAGAAAGCTCAAACAAAATTGTTTCAATTTTTATTTGCATTTTTAATTTGTAAAGAAAATGTTAGAAATTTTGTTTTAAAAATTTACATTTTAAATGTTTTTTAGCTACATATTGGGAATAACACGAACACCGGTATCAAAAATCTGTAGATATCAACACCATGCAGAAAAAAAACGACATTCCCACCTACGCAACAGACATGGAGGAAATAATAGCGGCCATTAAAGCACTCAAAAATCACAAAGCTCCTGGTCCAAACAACATCTCTGCAGAATTATTAAAGGCAGACGCAAGTACGAGTGCCAAGATTGTACACCTCAGCATCGATAAGTTTTGGTCATCAGAAACGCTCCCAGAAGATACTAATAATCAACCTTTCCAATAAGGGGGATTTGTCCAATTGTAGGAATTACTTTGCATAATTAAGAAAATTTATGCCCACATAATAAGTAAGAGGCTAGTGAATGCTTTTGATCGGCATTTGAGAAGGGAACAAGCCGGTTTTTGAACCCAACGGACTCGTATAGACCGCGTTAATACATTTCGCGTAGTGGTTAAACAATCTGTGGAATGGCGTTCACCTCTCTATCTTATCTTTATTGATTTTGAAAAGTTGGAATGTAAGGGAGTTCCGTTCAAAGTCATAAACTTAATCAAGGCGATGTATCATGGTGCAAGTTGTCGCATCAAATTATCATGGTGCAAGTTGTCGCATCAAATACAACTAAAACTTAAGTGATAGGATTTCGGTAATGAACGGCGTTAGACAAGGATGCGTACTCTCACCCATGTTATTCAACATAATATTAGACTCATACTAAGCAATGCAATTCCAAGAAAAACTAGCACAACATGAATTTTGAAATTACTAACACCAAAAATTTATTACCTTTCAGAATAAAACTTCTGTGCATAAATTTAGGCTTTTATTTTAAAAAATTACAAAAAAAAAAAAAAAATACTTTCTTGTTATACCCATCACCAAAAGTGTAAAAGGTATACATAAGATTTTCATTCCGTTTGTAATTTCTAAAATATTCATCTAAGATCCCAAATAGTATAGGAATATTCCTTAAAATAACACTAGTTAAAGTCAACAAAATCGGTCTATTAATAGCCCAGATATCGCCCAAAAACCTAGAAGGCCTCTAAAAACGTATTTGCTTTCGACTTTTCTAATCCCCTATATATATAAGCAAGCGACTTCGTTTTTGCGTAGAAAATTTAGAATCGTTTTTTGGAATGTTTTTGCGAAAGAAATAAACAAAATCAGTTCACTAGTAATTCAGATATCGGTAAAAACTCATTTTTGGAATGTGTGAAGCTTCTATATAAGCTTCTGAATTCATTTGTCTTGTAAATGTTTTTCTAAAATTTTCGTTTTTTAAATTAACTATATCGGTCCATAAACAACCGAGTTATAGGCAGAAATCTAAAAAAATATTAAAAATATACACACACAAACATATATAAAAAGCATTTCAATGACTTTCAGTGTTGTTGTTTTTTGCATAAGCAAGCAGTAGTTATTGATTGTATATACGCACAATCAATTTTTATGTATGTTTGAAAGTTTCTTAGTTGGAAATAGCAGCATTGACATGACTATGTGTTGTTGTTTTTTGTATAAGCATGTATCTGCATACAAACATATGTATATAAAGCTAGTAGTCATCAGAAGCTATCAGCGTGTTGTTTCTGAAAGGAGCAACGCTTGCTATGATAGTTTAATTTTGTGTTTACATTTTTGTAGTTTGGAGAAAAGTGCTGATTATTTTTGTAAGTATAAATGTGAAAATTATTATTTGTTGGTAAGGTCGTGAAGGGTATAAAAGATTCGGCACAGACGAATATAGCACTTTAACTTGTTAAAAAATTAAAACGGCTAAAAACCGGTTAACCGATCAACTAAAATAAGACCTTTCGGTTAAACCAAAAACCGGTTTCCTAAAAAAGTAGGTTTTATGAATACTCTAAACAAAATAGAGAAGGTTGATGTGATGCTCTTATTGTAACACATCTCCACACAGAAACCAATGTCGTTCCATTGTAAGTACTCTAAACAAAACACAGCTATCATTTTGTATAGAATTTAAAATAAACATAAATTTAAGGCACTTGCTAGCAAAAAACAATAGAATTTTGTAAATTTTGTTAACATTTATAAATATTAAATTGTTTTAAGAATTGTTGATTAAACTAAAATTTAAAATCACTATAAATATTTTACCTGAACCAGCTTGAAAGCCAGTAAAAAAAAAAGAAAAATCGTTTTCAGGAAAAAAATTTCGTTTCCACTAACTTAATTATTGAAAGCGTTTATAAAGTGGTGACAAAAAAAAAAAGAATATATATATATATGGTTAAAGTTAACGAATTTTAGAGGTTATGTTAATTTCGTCATTAACACCAACCAGCATCTATTAATATTTGTTAACAATGATTATCATGATTTTTTTTTCTGCGTTCAGAAAGAAAAGTTCAAATAAAGCAAGAGTTTAGCATTAATAACAAGTTCAATGTATGAGATCATAACGACTTTTAAATGCGCTATGGCAAATCTTAATAATTTGTAATTAATTATAAACTATTAATATTTGTTAAATTGTAAATGCGATTATATAAATTTTATATTTCCCCATGATATGCGATGGAGCTACATTTGGTAGTAAATAATGGATCTCCTCAAAATTGGTGAATAACCTTTACGATTTTTAGTTATGCCTAAAATTATTGCAAATATTTAAATAAGAAGGTAGCGGATGTTAAATAACGAATGCGAACGCCCATTAGAAGTGAAATTGATTTACTACTCTATGAAGTTAACAGTGGATCACATACACGACTTGAACGCAGTTATAGACTAAATAAATCTTGGAAAATATAACAATAAGAAAACAAATATTCCGTCTGCAATACTTAGAAGTTCTTTTATGTCAACTATTTGGAAGTATATATAGTAACTAGATGCCTCTAATGACATCACACATTGGGGTAAAAGGGGTCGAAAATGTCGCTTAATTCAAGGAAAAGTGATATCAATATTTTAATGTCTACATTTTGTTTTTAAGTTTAACATTTTTTTCGAGAGAATTCTGATGTCCATCCTTCCGTCCTTCTGTTTGTTAATTTTTGCAGTTTTCAAATTCAAAATCGTTTATTTCTGAACTCAATAAAGATATCGACTTCAAATTTCCTTTATTTGATAGGTAATTTCGTTCTCTAACTAATTATTAGCCCTTATCCATATTATCTTGTGAGTTAATTTATATATATATATATATAATAATAATAATAATAATAATAAATTTTTTTCTTCGTTAAAAAAATAAGTGAAATAGATGGAATTTGACAAGTTAAACAAGAATCTGCTTTTACTTTTTTCTATCACCTACTGATTCTTTCTTATTGGTATGACTAATATGACCGACCACCTTATTCAGCGGTTACACTTGTTACGGTCAATAATTTCGGAGTTAAGGAGTAAAACTCTTCCAATTTTTTTGTATGAAAAGTTAATATTTTTAATAAATAGTTGCCATTACCTAGAACCAAAAAGTTGTTGCTGGCTTGTTTTAATAATGGCCTCTAAACAACTTTGGCGTAGAAATTATTATGATCGCTTTAAGTACTAACAAAAAAGTGTGTTGGATTAGGGTACTACTAACGTGTCTATCTAACCAATAAAAGCCTTATAATGAGGAAAAAGATATGGAAATCAGCATAATCCCATACTTTACTAGCAGAATTCTATTATAGAAATCTGTGTCAAATACATGTTAATACATTGCCCCAAGACCCTGATAACAAAATAAAGCTTCCCAGCAAACAGCCAATAAAGCATTGGTCACACACAATAACTAGTATAATACAATGGAAATAATATTCTTTGAACTCGTGTGCTCTCAAGAACTTAATTAAAATCAAAAGATCATTTGAATAAGTTCCACAACTTGGTAAATGTGGAAGCTATGAAACTAGTTTTTTTTTTGCTTGAATTCATAGCGGGTAAATGAAATTTATTTACATTTAAACTATTTTGGCTTAAAGAAAGTTTAAAGAAAGATACGTGATTAAAAGTTAAGATTTTTCATTAATTTACTTAATCACACACAAACACGAATTCAAAATCATTTATAAATTTATAATGATATATTGCTGGTTAAGCACCTTGTTATTTTGTTTATTAGTATATGGTTGTTGTAAATAATTTTTAGAATTAGTTTTTTTTTTTCTCTAATGTTAGCTTTGCATCATTTGTTTTTGCGGTTGTGGATGCTGCCAAAATTAAAAAGAAATTTGTTTCTCTTTTGTTATGTTTTAATTTCATTTTTATATACACATATTTTATGGCATTTTGTGCGACTGATGCGAAGCCATAAAAGTAGGGTCAAATTTATAATAATCATTTAGTTTGTTTTATAAGTTTAAGAGTTAAGACGTTCTTTGAAAAGAAAGTGTGTGTGTTTAAAAGAAAATTAGCAGCGCAATGAACAGAAAACTGTGTTTGCTGTTCTTGGTGTGTCTAGCGGTGGAGCTAGTAAAATGTAATTAAATTAAAGGATAATAAAATTTAAGGACATAACAAAAAATTTCGAAATCATTGTACCATTTGTATCAAATACCGAATTTAAATAACAAACTGAAATTATCGTTGTTTTTGAATACGAAATAAAATTGTTCAACTTTGCTTTATTAATTTTAAAAAGTCATACAATAGATTGTGCCAAAAACGGTGATATAGGAAGACCACACAAACGATGTGTATTAATGGGCTGAGACGTGATATAGGAAGACCACACAAACGATGTGTATTAATGGGCTGAATACAGGAAAAGTACTCAATTTTTTTTATTTATCTTCAGCAGTGTTGCAACGGCAAAAATTTTATTCTAACCAAAATTTTGGAAAAAATAACCAAATTTAAAAAATTCAGTTATTATATAAAAATTAATATAATCTTTACAGATGTATTCAAGTTTTAAATACTTTGCATACTAATCATAAACTTTAGTTAGTGTTTAGGAGAAAAAAGTATTTAAAATTTAACTGTTTAGAACAATGTTTATCAAAATGTGGTCCCTGATCCAATTTTGTAGGGGATCGGTATATAAAATTTAATAATAACAATTTAATTATTCTCACGTCCTTATGATACGATGTCGAAAGCAAATCAGATTGTAATAAATTTAGAATTGCAAAACAACTGTGTCGAGCAATAATAGAAAATAAGGTTGACTTTTATAATTATGTGTTCACAGAAAAAGAATGCAAATCAGAGTTATTTTTTTATAGGGACTTAACCAATCACATTTGTTAATATTAATTCCAAATTCTAAAGATTTAAAGTAAAATATATTTAATTGGGAAGTTTGGCGAAAAGATTCAATATCAATCGTCATGTAGCAAAGCAATCACATATATTAAATTTTAATAAGTTAATTTAAAAATTGTGTACAAAATTGTGGACCAATTGAAAATGCATCGGGATTGATAAAACACTTTTATTGCAGTTATTGTGGCCTTTTTAAGTTTTTATTATTATTTAATTATGTTGTCTTGCACAGTTTTAATAACTAAACCAGGTACATATTTTACTCGCTACAGCACGATATTGGGGAGCCCCTAAAAAATATACGAATCGACTCAGAATTTCCTTAGCTGGTCGAAATTGGTTCATTATTTCACCTAGTCCTCAAATAAATGTTTTTCTGGAGTAATATTTTGAAGCTTAAATATCTTAAATATATAAAGGCGTATTTCCACAAAATTCTGCACAAATAAAACATTTTTAATCTTAAAATATTCTATTCTATAAAAATTTTGTATGTAGCTACATAAAATATAGCATTTAGTTTAAAAAGGATCGCTTTATATTGTTGGCAAGTTTAACAGAGTAAATAGTATTTTTAAAACTAATAAAAATAAACTTTTGGTGCAACAAAAAAATAACTAAAATGGAAAAAAGTCATCATCTCCTTATTGGAAAATAAAGTAACCAATTTTGATTAAAAATAACCAAAACGGCAACACTGGTCTTCAGCGATTGAAGATCACGGCTCTAGTACATTTTGCCGAAAAAGGTTGGAAGTATTTTTCCAAAACATGTCTCATAAAATTCATAATTTTCAGCTTGTTATAAAAAAAATAAATAAATAAATTTTTTTTTAATATTTTTTTATAATATCTCGAGACAACACTCGAAACTTTTTTTGGGCAAAATTTGCTAGATCCGTACTTTTCAATCCTTAATATTGAACTGAGGATATATTTAAAATTTAGTTTAATATTTTTCGTTTGAGTGTTTTTTTTTATTTTTTTTACAACGAAGATACAAATAAAAATATAAATTGAATTTATTTACAGAAATATTTGAAGATAAAAAATCAAAATAATTTTGTTTTTGTTAAAGATTGTTATATTAATGTTTTAATTTTAAAAAAACAATTATTTTTTTTATTTGCTTTTAATAATATTTAATCTTTTCTGGAATACCTTCCATAAGAGCTTTTATTGTGCTATCGGCTATTTTTATGTTGGAATGAGTCCACTTTTTAAAATCCTATTTTTTTTTGCTTTTTTTAATGATACATATCGCCGGTGTGCTGACGAAAAGTCCTATGTGTTTTTATTTTTACTACTTTTCAGGAGAACAAAAAAACTGTTTTGTTTAGTCAATTCGCAACCTTTTTTAATTTTTCATTTTTGTATTTTCCGTTAAGATATTTGAAAATTTTATGCTTTGAAAAAAATCGATATCTTTTGCGTTCGCGAATGGTAAAATAAATGAAAAAACCTTTAATTTATTTTTTAATATTTTTGTTTTTTTTTTTCTTAAAAAAGTCCTATGTGAAATCAAACACAAAATTTTTTTCTCAAGAAAAATACATGTAGGGCCTTTTTTAACTTCGAATCCCGTTGAGATAATGGAAGATGCTTTGGTGGGTGAACATATAACTAATAATAATACAAGATGCGATAATAAAAAAAATTCAAAAAATTACACATAGGACTCTTAGTCAGTGCACCGACGATATGGTTTTAAATTTTGAAATAATTTCATGTAAATAGTAGTTAAAAAAAATAAAAATAAACAATAATTGTAATTTAAATTAAATTAAAAAAAAAAAATACTAATTAAATTTTAAACCTATTTTATTACAGCTGAATCTACCATTGAAATTGATGAAAATGGTGATGAATATGAAGTTAAGAAATTCAACATTCAAGGACGTCAGTTGGGTAGTGGTCGCTCACAGTGTGTCATAACCAGACGCAAGCGCGCTACACAACCTAAACCCATGTACTCGAATGATGGTTCAGACGATGAAGTTGATGATAAAGATGATGGTGATTTCGTTAGAGGAGAAGAACAAAATCCAATGTTATTTTATTCTCCACCCAGTAATAATCCAACAGTTGATGAAAACGATGAAGAAGGCAATGAAGAAGTAGGCGAGGAGAGTAATATGCAAATGAATAAAGATAAGGAAGTGGCTGATGAAGAAATGAATAATAATAAAAATGATAATGACTATAAAAAAGAAATGAACCAAGAAGAGAATGAAGAGTACGAAAATGATACTATTGAAGTTGTGCAATTGCCACAACTTCCTATTTTTGGTCAATTACAAAGTGATGAAGAATCTGTAGCTGCCGCAGCTTCTGCTTCTGGCGTGACACAAACTGAACATCATAATGGTAGTAATGGTATTATGCTGGTGCAATCACATACTCCTCCCAAAGTCAATCCTCAAACTCATGCTGTTTTCCAATTGGTGTCACTAAATCAAGCTGTTAGCACCCAACTTAGTGATGATAATGGTGACGATGTTGAAGATGATTTTCATTACAACGAGGATCTCAGTCCCGTCACCACTACTGCCATTTGGTCCACTGGAGATGATAATTCAAATAATCTATACGACGAAGGAGATTACAAACCCTTAAGATCACAAGAAGTGGTTAAGAAAACCAAAAAGCCTGCCAAGACCAAGAATAAGAAGAAAAAGTCTTCTTCAAAACCTAAACGTAGAAATAAATACAAGCTCAGCACTAAAACGCGTATAAGCGGTCTTAATAAGAAACCTCGCAATAAGAAGAAGGAACGTACCAACAAAAACAGAGTGAGTGTTCGTCGCCCTGTTAAAAGACATAAATTGCGTCGCGGCAACACTACTCGTCGCTCTCGCCCTTCAAGTGGTTCCAATGGCAATTCAAACAAGAAAAACTCTAACAATAATTACAACAAAACCGTGACCCAAACAGGTGGTGAGGATGGTGATAGCGATGTTAATTGCATTTATATTCGAAAGGATCCTCCACCAACAACACGACGCCCATTCTGGAATATATTTGGTCGCAGTGCTAATGGTGCTCCAATTGCCTCGGGTCACTATGGCAAGCGTAAGCGTGTCAATGTCCGTTTTGTAGCCTAAATTAGTAATAGTTATGTTTAAGATTTAAAATTAAATGGCCTAGAGTTAAATAAACAAAGAAAAGAAAAAATACGATATAAATATAAAAAGAAATTTGTTTTAATGTTGAGTGATTTATTTATTGTTTTTATCAAGTATTTTCTTGAGAGTTGGTTTTTGTTTAACACAACAAATATGATTGGATCAAGATCTTTAATCGTAATAGAACACATTTTTTGTATAATATAATGAAAATTAAAACTCAATCTAATGATCGCCATTGGATTCGTCATGCGTTCAAAGGAACTAGTTATGCATATTCCATTGAATTTTAGAAAAACTGATAGCTTACGAAATATCTATCCAAAATAAAGGTTAAGCCATATGATCAATACCTCATCTTCGTCTTAATATGGAATAAATTTTCTTAATATTGTTGAGCAACAAGTGGAAAAAAATTCTATTAATTATATGATTCACGTTTTTAATTCACCTCTAATTTTTTTTTGGCTTATAAATAAATCGAGTATCAAAAAACACAGAGTAGAATAGGTTTGACTATGAAAAATGACATATTAATTTTTATAGGTCAGCTATCGAAGAAGGAGCAAGATATACCATTTTTGTTGGGAACAATTCGTTGTGTTAAAATAAATCACTATCTGTTAAATTGTGAGCTCTCAAGAAAGAGATAGCGACCTAACACCTTTGGTCTAATATGTTAGCAATTGAGTTGGACGATTGACACATATATATAAAAGTTACTATAAGATTTTTCAGATTTTAGATTTTTCAGATATATTTCTTAAAAAAGGTAATAGGACATTAGTAGAGATAATGAAAATTATTGAACTTTATAAATTTAATAATATGTAGATTCCTGGATACTGAATCGGATATTTTAAGAAATTCACTAAAAATATTCTGTGCATATGTTATAAGAAGTGCACTTTACTTGATCTAGGAATTGTATTAATTTTAAAGATTCATGTGAACAAAATTCGAATTATTATATTCGTGCTTGATGGAAATTCCTCGTCATCGGCTTTTGTTATAATTTTAAATGTCATAACATCCTTAAGAGTTGTCCAATTAAGTCTTAAAACACAAGCTGGCGGATTGCTGTGCGGTTTTATTTTGTACATCTTCACCTAGAATTCAAAAGGCCGTAACTATTGAAAAGTCAAATGTTGGTTTTTACTGTATTATAACCCAAATTACATCTTCACAAAAATTTAATTTTCATGTCTTCAAAAATTATATCAATATTAACAAAAATCAAAATGCCATAACAGCAACTTCGTAAAAGAAACAGTCGTAAAATTTGTTCCATTTAAGAAAAATTTGGGTTGAAAAATGTTTTATGCTTTACAATATTTTTGCTTTAAGTGAACGATTAAAAATTTTACCTAATTGCTTTATTTTAAAGCAAAAAATTGAAATTGTGGTTACGGCCTTTTGCATTTTCATAATGTTTTAATGCTGTAAAAAAAGAAAAGTGTGGTTACGACTTTTTGCATTTTAGGTGACGATATGATGATTTGACAACTAAAACGGCACATCGAAATGACACAAAATTAAAATCTATTTTCTCTAAAGCTCATATTTTTCTACTGTCCTTCTCTGTCGGTGTTGCCGTTGTTATAAAATAATTCCCACATGTTTACATAGAATTTATAGAGCAAAAGAGATTTGCTTAATGTTTTTTATTTGAATTGTTGTTATGAGCGAAGAATATAAACAAACAAAAACGAATTAAATATCAAAAATACGCATTCGCAAACGCAGTTCATTTAATTTGTATTTTCTCGTTTCCGTCTTCGAGACATTTTTTTCGGCAAACAATCCTCCAACATCCACATCAGAGGAATGCCATATCAGTTGAGAACATTTTTTATTAAAAAAATATTAATGTTACATTTTATTACCATTTACGAGTTTTGAAATTGATAAATTAACATAAATTTAAACTTAAGTGAAATTTTAATCTTTCAAAGACTAACCTAAGTCTGAGGTATCATATTTCATGAAAAAGCATAATATTGACGCGATGTTAGGCTCAGAGACTCATCTCTCCAATAAATATATTTTTTATATTCCAGGTTGTTCATTCCATTATACAAATCATCCGGATGGTAAGGCACTTGGTGGCATTGCTATATTAATTAGAAGCCGATTACATAAGATTATATGGACACAACATCTATTCATCTTGAGTACTTTTCTGGGAAATTAACCCTGAGCTCAATTTTCAATGACAACAGAAAACTTTGAGGATTTCTTTAATACACTAGAAGATCGCTTCCTGGCATGTGGCGACCTTAATGCCAAACATACTTCATGGGGTTCCAGATTGATGAATCCCAGAGGTAGACATTATATATATGAACAACTAACATACTGGCCGGCTGATCTTAGAAAAATTCCTGATCTTATTGACTTTGCCGTATCTAAAACTATGAATCGAAATTCGATAAATACATATGATTTATCTTCTGATCAAGAAAAACTAAAACTCTACAAGAAAAACTAACTAAATATGGTGAACTTTTTTCTAAATTCACAAATTTAGATAGTTTTGCTGCTTCCCCGAGACCAAAACGTAAAAGAACTACTAAGTCATCATCTAATGGATATGTATTCCTAAAAATACAGGAGTTATTACTATTAAAAATGATTATATCCCATTACCAACCGCAAATACAAGTAGTTGTCCTGCTGCTGTTGTAACTCCTAATTCAAATAATTTTATTCCGCCTCATCATGCTTCCAATTGTAATATAATTCCGTCAGAGTCCACTTTAGTTACTCCTACGGTATCTAATTCGTCGAACTTGCCCATTATTCCAAATTTTGCTACCAGTAAGCCTCCAGAAGTTATTTTATTAACCTTTAAAAATTATTGCTCCAAGGAAAACCATATTTGCTAGCCGTTTTTCAGTAGATACAACAATAAATGATATTGAATTCTATATAAAAACTAACTTTGTCATCGAAGATTATAATGACGTCCAAATTTACACGATAAAAGCGCACAATAGAGCTTCATTTAAAATAATTGTCCCAGAAAGTATTTTTGATTTTGATTTTTGATTAATCTACAATTTTGGCCAAAAAATACAATTGTTCGACAATTTATTTATCGTAATGATAATAACGTAATTCTTCCAAGGGCATCTGATCCAAATCCAAAAAACTAATTGAATTAAATAATCCGTTAAATATTAATATTTGTCCAAAAAATGATTACAACTTCTCAGCTATCTCCATCGCATACCAAAATGTTAGAAATATGAACACAAAGTTAAAATCCCTTTACTTAGAAAGTTTTGATATTGAGCATAATATCATTGTACTCACTGAAACGTGGCTCCGAAATAAATCTGATAAAGAAATTCATAATTCTGAAATAATGTGCAGTAAATTTCAAATCTATAGACGTGATAGAGTGGGTAAAGAGGTTGGGGGAGTTTTGATTTCTGTCTCAACTATTTTTATTTCGGAGGAAATAATTCTTAACAATGATCAAAATATTGAATTTATCGCCGTATGTGTTAAAGCTAAATTTAGAATAATTTTTATAACATGCTCTTATATTCCTCCTGCGTCAAACATTCAAATTTATGAATAACAATGAATAACCTGGAGACTTCATAACTGTTCTTGGTGACTTTAATATTCCAAATATTAAATGGTGCGAAACTCCTGATTCATGCTTTTTAAGCCCATCAATAAGATCGGAAACATCTATTGAATTACTGGATGCTATTGCTGATTTAGGACTATCCCAAATAAACAATATAGTAAACAAGCTTGGCAAATTACTTGATCTTGTATTTGTTGATCAACCTGAAGAATTTAATATTCTTTGCATTAATCCATTATTAACATCCCACTCTTGAAATAAGCATATATGTCGAAATAAAGCTATCATTACAAGCCAATGTAAATGATGAGATGGTTTTTGATTTTAGCAAAGCTGATTATTCCAAATTAAATCACCTGCTTTGTTCTGAAAACTGGTTTGAATATATTCCTTACAATAAAGTATGCCCTCATAATATTGACATCATTTTAAATAAATTCTATGATGGCTTATTTAAATGTTTAAGAAATCAATACCAATGACGAGAAAAAAATTGCACATGGACCGCCTTGGAATATAAAGCAGCTCAATGGCTTGAAAAATTTGAAAAACAAACATTATAGAAGATATAAAAATCCGGTTTATCTATTGATGATATGAGGTACTCCATATCAAGATCAGTTTACAATTCGGAAAATATCCAATGTTACAATAATAATCTTTTTAGGGTGAAAAGAAACTTTAAAAATAATCCAAAATATTTTTATCAGTTCATAAATTCTAAGCGTCGAATCTCTGGATATCCGTCCATGATGATATTTGGTGTTAAAGGATCCTCAAACGATGCAGATATTTGCGATATGTTTGCTGCTTTCTTCTCATCCGCCTATTCTGATAAAGATTTACATCAACTTTCCAATTATCCATATCCAATTCCTGCTGCAATCCTCATAAATTGTCCAACATTATATAAATCGATGGTACTGAGAGCTGTACAGAATCTGAAATATTCTGATAAATGTGGACCTGACGGTGTTCCAAGTTGTGTTCTTATAAAATGTTTACATTCTCTTATATCTATATATTATATTATAACATATCAATTATATTATAACATATCAATATTTAGTGGTTACTTTCCTGAAGTTTGGAAGAAATCTTATATTATACCTTTGTTTAAATCCGGTAGCAGATCCAACATTTCCAATTATAGAGGTATTGCTAAATTAAGTGTTATTCCAAAACTTTTCGAAAAGATAGTTACTGAAATCCTTTCGCATCAAGTTGTATGTTATCTTTCGCCATTTCAGCATGGATTTAGAAAAGAATGTTCCACTACTACTAACCTTTTGGAGTTAGGTTAGCAACCTAAGTTATAACTGCATTTGATTCCGGTTTCGATAAAGTAAAATACGATCTCCTATTGTTAAAATTGGATAAACTCGGATTTTTTCCTGTTTTCCTTAAATGGATTTCCACATATCTTAAAAATAGATGCCAATGTGTGTTATTTAAAGAATGTATATCAAAAACCATTCCTGTTTTATCTGGTGTTCCACAAGGTAGTCATATCGGCCCCTTATTATTCCTAATATTTATAAATGATTTACCATTAAGAATTCTAAAATATTAATGTATGCTGATGATGTAAAGCTGTTCCATAGCTTTAACTATTCCTATCAATGTTCCTTACTCCAATCAGATCTTGACAATCTTTATTATTGGTGTATGATGAATCTAATGGATCTGAATTTAAGAAAATGTAAACACATTATGTTCTACAGAAGAAGACCAGTATTCTGTAGATACACAATAAATGAATATCAACTTGATCTAGTTGAAGAATTTCTTAATCTGGGTGTGTTGCTTGATTGTAAACTATCCTTTAATTCCCACATTTCCCAAATCGTTAATAATGTAAAAGGAATGTTTATTATCACTTGAAAGAACATTCTTTGGAATTTATATTTTGAAGATTATATCTATCAAATGTTGGCCGTTGCTACGTCGCAGATGGTCTATCTGTTGAGTCCAATTTTCGATGACTCGTTCGAGCATTTCGACTGGTAACTGGCGAATGACACGCGTGATGTTTTCCTTCAAGGCCTGAATCGAAGCGGGTTTGTCCGCATATACTTTAGGCTTTATATATCCCCACAGGAAGAAGTCTAACGGTGTGATATCACACGATCTTGGTGGCCTATCGACCGGCCCAAAACGTGAAATTATGTGCTCACCGAAGTGTTCTCTCAATAAATCCATTGATGTGTGGGAAGTGGCGTCGCTTTGCTGTAACCAAATGTCGCCGAGATCATGAGCTTCAATTTCAGGCATCAAATAGTCGGTTATCATGGCACGATAACGGTCGCCATTGACGGTTACGTTCGCACCGCCATCATTTTTAAAGACATATGGACCGATGATTCCACCGGCCCACAAACCACACCAAACCGTTGTTTTTTCTGGATGAAGTAGCAGTTCTGGAATCTCTTCAGGTTGCTCTTCGTCCCAAATGCGGCAATTTTGTTTGCTTACATACCCATTGAGCCAGAAATGGTCCCCATCGCTGAACAAAATTTGCCTCGAAAACGTCGGATCTTCTTAGAACTTTTCAAAGGCCCATAGAGCGAAGCGATGTCGCTTCGGAAGGTCGAGCGGCTTCAGTTGTTGCACAAGCTATATTTTGTACGCTTTCAATTTAAGATCTCGACGTAAAATGCGCCAAGTCGTTCCATACGTCAGTCCGAGTTGCTGCGAACGGCACCGAATCGACTCTCCACGGTCTTCGTGTACACTCTCAGCTACGACCGCTATATTTTCTTCATGGAGTGCTGGACGTGGACTATTCGGTCGAATATTATCCAATAATGAATGCTGGGTCTCAAAATGGGTGATGGGTGTTGCGAATAGTACGCTCAGTAGGCCGATTATGTTGACCATAAGTTGAGCGAAGTGCAGGAAACACATTCCTCGCAGAATGCGAATTTTCGTAATAAAGTTGAACGATTTGTAAACGTTGTTCAGGGGTAAGTCTTTCCACTATGAAATGCCAAATAATACTAAACAAAAATAACATGACAGCATGACACGACTCACACGTGATCTGTCAAAAAAGTCTATTAAAAAAAGTATCTCTACTTGAATAATCCATTATAACTTGTTTTGTGTTGCCGTACTTTTGTACATTTTTATAATGTCAAGAGAGAAAAATTAGTTTTTTCTCATTTTACCGAACCTTACCCAAAAAGTAGGTCAACAACTTTAAAATTTATTGAAATTTATTAAGGGTACTCATTTAGTGCTTAGGTTTTAAATTTACGCGACATGTTTCATGAATCCCCTTTTCAAATATCGTGCATTATTAAGTATAAGAAAATAACAAATCATTGCAAATAATTGAACAGTTTTGATAAAATCAAAGATACATGCAATGATTTTATTATAATTAACGTAACAATATTTTTTTTACATCACAGTTATTGATAATTTTTAAATACATATAAACAAAAGACAGCTGATTTATAAATGCACAATTAAACAGCGCAAGTTTGCAAATGATTTTCCATACAATTTTTGACAGTTTATTTAAGAGTTTGCAAATTTACACACATTGCACAGTTTGCTAGAGTTTAATATATTTGAAAGATGATGAAAAACGCATTATCAAGCATTTATTAAGAAAGTATTGCAAATTATATTTTTGGCGGTAAAATTTTTTTAATTTAGGTTAAAGATATCGTTTCCCACTAAAAACGAGAAATTAGGAATCATTTTATATTTGACCAGTCTGAACGTACATTTAGTAGCATCAAGAAAGTAGCAAAATTTATTTTTACTGAAAGTGAGCTAATAGTACTTGAGATACATATGAACTAAATTTCATTTGAACCTTCAAAAAAAAAAAAAAATAATAATTGTTTACAAATAGAAATATAGGATTAATTTTATATCCTATATTTCTTTCGGAGGATACACGATATATATAGTATAGTAAGATGTACAAAATGTCAGTTAAATTGGTTGAGTAATGTGACTACTCATATATTGCATACAATTTTGTTAAGAAAAGTGGGCATAAGTGGGCAGGGGCATTTAATCAAAATTTAAAAAAGATATTTAAAGGAAATTTGTGTTTTATAAAACAATAAGTTTCCATAAATACATTGAAATTTACTGATTTATGTTTTCTATTTACAGACATAATGGAAAATGTGCTCCAAAATATTCGAAGTTTAAACGTCCAAAATTCGAGCTAACTTTGAAAAACCCTTTGGAGATTTAAGTAATCTGATGGTATACTTTTTTTCGCTTGGGAATCACTGAGGCAATATTTGATGACCTAGAATTTGTCGCATAATGTAATTTAATTGAGTTTTTTTTTTTAATAATTTTTTCTATGCATTAAAAGATATGTATTACTTATTATGACGTTTTTATTAATATCACAGAAATCTATTGATTTATCATTAAGAAAATATGTGGGGGACAGAATAATACCTGATATTGTATTATTCTGCCCCCAACATATTACTTATTATGGGTCATTATAAAACTATATAATGATATAATATAACTCTGTATTGTAATAAAATAAGGAAAACTATTTTATTTAAAAAATCGTTGCATTATCTTGCTTGAACTAGATTTTATTGCAACTAAGTATTTAACATGTACATTAGGGTGGCCCAAAATAAAAATATACATAAATATTTAAAAAACGAGAAAGAAAATATAGTCGGTCATGACCGACTATATGATACGAGCATAAAAATTTGGGAAGGTGTCTTTTATTACACACGTGGCCAATTTACTAAATGTAAAATAAAATATAAAAATACAGAATAATGCGTTGGTACTAATATCTAGATGATTTTATGCACTTTAGGGCGATTCCTGGAAGTGGGTTTATGTGGGAGCTATGGTAAATTATGGACCGATTCTCATAAAATTTGGCAATGTTATCTCTACTTACAAAAAATTTATTTGTGTCGAATATTAACTTGATACTAACATTCGTATGGGATTTAAGCACGTTAAAGTGATTTTCGGAAGAGGGGCTTATATGGATGCCATTTATTACAAAGATTGGTACTTGTACAAAACTTCTTTGCACCGAATTTAAACTCTATTCCGGGGGGTTATTTGTATGGGGGCTAGGTGAAGTAATTGACCTATCACAACCAATTTCAATAGGCTTCTTCATTGTATCATTTTCTTTTTAATTCGACCTTGTTTGAATTTTATTTGTTTTATTCAAATCCGATTTTTCTTCATATATGTATATACGAGGGCGGATCAATAAGTCCGTGACTTTTCGAACTTCCCTCGTAGTTATATGAAATGCAACACTATTCCCATCAAGTACCACCTGTTAATAAATTACTGTCAAATTTTGAGCAAGTGTCGTCATTTACTTTGCGTTTAACAGCTGTTCAAAACATACAACCTCGGGTATTTTTCTAAAAATGGGAAAAAGTGAATTTCGAGTGCTCATTAAACATTATTTTTTGCGAAAAAAAAACCGTCAATCAAACCAAGGAAAAGCTCAATGAATACTATGGGGACTCTGCACCATCGATTTCAATGGTAAAAAAGTGGTTTACTGACTTTCGTTGTGGTCGCACAAGTACAAATGATGCTGAACGTTCTGGACGGCCAATTGAGGTCAGTACACCCGAAAATGTCGAAAAAATCCACGATATGGTGTTGGCCGACCGAAGAGTAAAAGTGCGTGAGATTGTTGATGCCATAGGCATTTCATGTGGCAGTGTGGTTTCGATTTTAAATGATCAGCTGGGTTTAAGAAAGTTGTCTGCAAGATGACTGCCGCGTTTGCTCTCAATTGACCATAAACGTAAACGTGTGACAACTTCAAAGGATTATTTGGAGTTGTTTAACCTCAATCCGAATGAGTTTTTGCGACGTTTTGTAACTGTGGATGAAACATGGATCCATTACTGTACTCCGGAGATCAAGCAGCAGTATAAACAGTGGGTTTTTCAGGGTGAACCTGCTCCGAAGAAGGCCAAGTTTTGTCGGCCAATAAGGTGATGGCCACAGTTTTTTGTTTTGTAACAGTTTTTTGGGATGCATGCGGGATAATCCACATCGATTACCTTCAAAAGGGAAAAACAATAAACGGCGAATATTATGCCAACTTATTAGACCGATTTAATGAGGATTTAAAAAGAAAACGACCCCATATGGCCAAGAAAAAACTTCTTTTTCATCAAGATAATGCACGGGAGCACACGTGTGCAGTCTCAATGGCAATACTCTATGCATTGGGTTACGAATTGGTACCTCATCCACATTATTCTCCGGATTTAACCCCTAGTGTCTACTTCCTATTTCAAAACCTAAAAAAATGGCTCGGTGGAAAGAGATTCAGCTCCAACGATGAAATTATTGATCAAACAAATGGAATATTGTTGTATTTCATATAACTACGATGGAAGTTCGAAAAGTCACGGAAATATTGATCCGCCCTCGTATATGAGGAGAAATTTAGTATCAAAATACGCGTATTTTGTTAATGATATATAACACTTTATACTTTTATTAACAAACAACGAAATAAATTAAGTTTAAGCGAAAAACCCGCAAAATTTATGCTAATAAGGATATTATTACATATTATTTGAGTTACTTGGCTTAGTTTAGAAAATATAATTTTTTTCAAGATTTTTAGCAAATTCATGTGACCACATAGAAATTAGAAATTAAAGAGCCTTTCCTCTAGTTCAGTATTTTTTCTATACGATTCCCACGATTTGTTATTTTGATAAAAATATTAATATATTTGTCATCATACCCACATGTATATGTAACTATGTATAAAAATCTTCCCAGGCCCTATAGAAATATAATACTCATCAATTTTAAAGAAAATAAAAAATAAATAAATAAAACTGATAAATAAATGTTTTAATAACTTTTCAAAGAAAACTTTTAAACTAATTCCCGCCTATATATGAATAGCATTTAGTGCTTTGAAGAAACCAATGTAATCAAAATGTTTAACGAAGCTTACCGGATTGATAATGACTCTAGCGCATATCTTTTTGCGGAAATATACAGTGAGAAGAAAAAAACTACGAACACAAATTGGAATTGACATACTTCAGATAAATATAAAGAGTTATAAAATTTAATTTATAAAATTTAAGAATCGTAATGTAAATGGGTTGGTTAAAATTTCAACAGCAGTTAACCGTAATAGTTTAACAAGCCTAAGTCTGCGGAGGGAATTAAAACTGATGATCTTAAACGAGTAATAGCTGATAATTTAATTTGACTTGAAAAAATACGATATATATATTTATGCATGTCACTGTATATTAAATAGTTACGCATGCAGGGTTTGCAAACACCCCACTTTGATAATTTGTAAATAGTACAAACCAACGTAGAAAAAAGACGTTACAAAAACATATATAGAAAAATTGCGATAAGAGCAAGAAAATTTTAAAAGAAATGGAAACATAATTGAAAGACATTTAAAGTTAGATGAATAAACCATATGGGACTTTGTGACATTCTGCCACAACTGTAGGCAAAAAAAAAAAAAAAAAAAAAAACATAAACTCGTAGTAGATACAAGCACCTTTAAGGTGTTGAATATTGGTTAAATTTGACTCGTTCTCTGTTATGTTTTCGTCTGTGAAATACAAGTACAAAAGTTGGATGGAATATTCATTCGTCTTATCAACAATATGTGCAGCCAAGAAAAAAAGTGAAGGATAGGTGAATTTAAACCAAGTCCGTCTGTCTGTATGCTTGCTGTGTGTGTGTTTTTTTAATGACATGACATCATGTTGACATACGTTACGTTGTTTGTTTTTTTTTTACACTGGTTACACTAAAATTCACATCGAGTGTAATCAAACAGTTGTTTTCCAGGTCTTTTTCAATCGTTAATTTTTTCTTCTCTTTAACTCCTGATAATTTTTAAAGTTCTTTTTTTTCATATCTTACTTTAATTTAGCGACATACACAGCTGGCAGTAACAAGAAAGAAAAAAAAGTAGCATAAATGAACAAAATCTTCATGTGGTCTTTAAGGCCATCATTTATATATGAGTTTGAATTTAGTCAGTGGTACGTACGTTCACTGCAATGTAACACAACTCGCCAACATTAACAACTGCATTAAGGGAGTTAGGGAAGCCATTTACTTAACCGGAAGCCCTTATTTTCTTAACTCTTGACATATTTGGTGCATCTCCTTCTTTTTGATCATTATTATTTTATTATACTCATCATCGTTGTCATTTTAATGATCTTACAATTTTAATTTTTGTATTTTTTTTTTTTTTTATTTTTTTCACTCCACACAAGAGTAATGAAGATGGGTTTTCTAAATGTTTTTACAATATTTCTAGGTATTACTTCCTTTACGTACCCTACAATTGTTTTATAATGTTTTTTGGTTTAATAAGCTAGTAAATTATAGTTTTATATAATATTAAAAATAATTGTCAGTTAGTTAATATAGTAAATTTCCAAGCACACTAGCGGAGGTTATGGAAGCTGCTTTAAAAGTACTAAAAGATATAGCTACAAAATGCGGTCTGGGTATAAATTCTCAGAAAATGAAATTTTTACTTTTTACAAGAAGACGGAAAATACTTTTGTTTATAATGGGGGATAGAATTCTGAAACTGTTGAAGGGCACTAAATTTTTAAATTGAATAGCAAACATAAAAGAAAGAGCTGTTATGTTTCCCTACCAGAAACTTAATGGGAAATAAGGTCCTAAACCAATTATGATTTATTAGATATATAAGGCCATAGTTATACCAATTCTAATACATAGGGCCCTTGTTTGGTGGCCAATTGCGAATATCAAATTCCACGCTTCATGTATTGAACATATAAATAGAGTTGTTACTGTGAACGTGACGGGAGCTAGAGTATCCACCGCTACTAAGGCAATGTGTAGGATCCTAGAAATGGAGTCTCTACACCTACACATCAAGGAAATTCTTTAAGAACCCAGATAATACTGAGACAAAATAGACAAAAAGTGATAAGAGATTTTGGACATTTATCTCTGATAGGAAAATTTAATTATGAGAATATTAGAATAGACTATTAGGCAACTGAAATCTGTTGGGATAATGAGCTTATAACGATCATATCAGCGAGAATGATCTGGCTACTCAAAAATCGTAACATAGAAACAGTGTTAACAGTTTAGACTTTTTAAGGCTAAATCTAGCCTTTTATTTAGTTGTTTGTTTTTATTTTCGTTTTAGATTCTAGCTTTCAATCTAGTCTTTTTTGATTTTTAAAATTGCTAAAATTAGTAATAGTAAATAAGAAGAAAATAATTTCTTATTTACTTTTACTAATTTTATTTTTATAGAATCATTCATTTAAGCATTTTTGCGTATTTATTCCCACAAAAATGGAGATTACTTATATTTAACAAGAAATTTCGCCTCCGGCGCTTTATGTAAATCAAAAGTAACTAAACTAATTCTTTTGACTAACTAAATCGATTATAATTATTTTTTTAATATACCAAATTAACTGTAGAAACTATATATGTATATAATTTAAACAAGTAAGAAATATTTAGTCGGTTTGGTGTACATACACCGTTGTGTATGTGTACTATAATTCGGGAAGGGTTCTTTTCTTAGACATGTGGTTAGTTGTGGATCAATACTTGTATTAAATGTAAAATATACAGAATATTATGTTGATATTAACTTTTTTTTATGAATTTATACATTTTTCAACGATTCCCGAAAGTGGGCCTTATATGGGAGCTATGGTAAATTATGGATCGATCTTCATAAAATGTTACACTGTCATTTATACTTATATAAAACAAATTTGTGTTGAATATTAACTTGATACTAACATTTTATGGGATTTATGCACGTTAAAGTGACTTTAGGAAGGGTAGTTTTCTTAGGAGCTATGGTGAATTACGGACCGATCTTTATGAAATTGTGTCAATAAGATTTATACCTATATACAACTTACTTGCGGTGAATTTCATTAAAATATTGCCATATTTAAAGGTTTTATGATCGTTAACCGATATTCCGGGAAGATATTTGTATAGAGGCTATGTAAAATAATGGACAAAAAAAAAAAAATAATTATTGGAGTCAAATTTTATCAAAATATCTTCAAAATTGCGATTTGTATTTATACCGTATATCACCATAGGTGGTTGGTGTTAGCATCAACGCATTATTCTGTATTTGTATATTTTATTTTATATTTAGTAAAATTATCCACAGCTGTAATATATGCTCGTACACAATGGTGTAGGGTATCATATATTCCGTCTTGACCGACAATAACTTTTTTTTCGTTTGTTAATAAAGTTTACATGGACAGTCAGTCGACTAGCCAGCCAGACTGAAAGTGATTCTGAATCAATTGGTATACTTAAAGGTGGGTCTAGGGTATACAGTTATCCAATTAATTTTGGTCGAATAACTATTCGAATAATTTGAAATTATAATAATATGTGCCGAATAACCGCAATTTATTTATTTATTATTATTTTATTTTTTTTTTTTTGAATTTTCAATATAAAACATTTTTTATTTTAAAGAAAAACTAATATAGAACGATTAATCAAAAGATTACAATATGTATTATATCTTCATAAAACCTTAAATTTGTGATAATAAAAAGTCAAACATAGTTTCAAGTACAGTAATTTTAAGTTTGTATAAGTCATTCAAATTTTAATTTTCATCCACAATATTTATGACAAAAGTCATTCTTCCCACACACTAAATAAAGAGAGTTACATTAAAAATAATTGAATAAATCTGAATCAGGAGAATATTTTGTAGTATTACGTAAAAGAATTTAATAATTTAATAATTTTCGATTTAGCCTTTTTTGACCTTTTTTATATTCAATTTTTCAAAATTTTTCTCATCTCCTGGCAACATTACATAAAAAGTATTGAGGTGTACACTGATGGTTCAGAAAGACAAAATGGAACTAGCGAAAAATTAGGTTTAAGACATATCTATAGACCGTACAATGCTTGTATTATATTTGCAGTGTCTGAGGCAGCTGAACTTGTATCTATGAGACCGATATTTAAAAGCGATATTACAGTATTTGTTCACAGAAAGTCAGGCTACCATGGCACTATGTAATAGGAATATTGGATCAAACGTGGTCAGCTGTTGCCGCAGATATGTACGAGTTCTCAACGAACAACACTCTGTAAAACTATCTTGGGTAGCGGTTCATAATAATCTAGGGACAGTATCATATTCATGAAAGTTCTGGATGTGGATAAATATGAACTCAGAATGTACGTAGGTTTTTTACAGGTCATAACAAATTAAAATATTTTCTTAGATAAACATAGTTCTATAAAATGCTGATAATCACTTTCTCTGTTAGTGCGTTGCACTAATTTAAATATTTTTATTTCTTTCCAAATTTGGAAGACTTAAGGGGTATGAATACACTGAAAATACTGAAATATATAATGTTGACAAAGCTCTATATGTCAAAAGGATAATGATAACTCGGTTTCGCAATGATAAATGGCTAGATTAGGGTAACAAGAAAAGGGTTAAGGATCAACATCGATATGTGTAAATTACAAGATTTACACACAATGCTTTGTGTCCTCTTTTTAAACCTAACCTAATCTAGTTAATACAAGTGAGGATTAGTTGTGGACTGTAAACAAGTTCAGATCTTTAAGCAAGGGGACATTTTAATTGTATTTAACTTTAGTAGCTTTGCAACGAAGTTAGTTGTTCAAGCTAATACAGAGAATATACATTTGTACAAATTAATAAATGTCCAAACTAAAAGCATTTCTTTCGGACAAATGAACTAGTTGCATTGCTTCTAAGATCCTTTCCTTTCGTTTTAACCTAAATTTCGTTTAATATTTTACATTGGTCAGAAGCACAAATGGGAGATCTGCTAGTATAAGACTCTTTCTATCCATTCATTAGCCCTTAAGTTCCTTTCCTTTCTTATTCCACTCTCAGGGAAATGTATCAACTATAATATTTCAGAGAATTAAAGAACTAGTGCAAACCGAATGCAAAAATAAATAAAATAAAATATTGCCTTTCCTCTCCCACGACAGCATGAATAAGTTCAAACTTTTTAGAATCTTTGGTTTTCATTAACTATTTGACCTAAAAAAGTGTATATATTGTGAAAAAGTGAACAAATTTCGACTAAGACTGAGAAACCATAAAAGGCTGCAAACTTGAAAGATCAGTCATCAAAAGCAAAGTAAAAGATTTCCACTTTTAGACCTTTGCGTACAATGTAGATGAAACTTTTGTGGATCAATGATTTGGAAATCTGTGTAAGAAAGCTTTTTAAGCCACTCTAAAGTATAATACTTAAAAACCTGCAAAGAAAATGTTATCAAAAGATCATAATGTTCTCTTAAATGGACTTAAAAGTTTTAAATGTTATTTTATATACAATAAAAAATAAAAAGATTATAAAATATTTACGAAGATTATATAATCCCAATATGGGTGTCAAATGAAAGGTAATACTACCTGCAATTAAATAAGAATTTTTATTTAAATATTTCAGCACAAAAAGTTAAGAAAGTATCCTTTATATTAAATATTAAAAATATTTAATGTTTATTTAAAAATAACTATTAAGAGATTCAATTTTCAAAAGAATATTGAGGATAACGTTTTTGCTGCACCATTCAAATAAAAAATCTTATTATACTGCAAGGGTTCTAACCTTTCATTTGGCACCCATTTTGGGATAACATAGTATTCTTAAATATTTTATAAATTTTTTTAATTATTTTTCATTCGAAAATTTGAAGTTCATTTGAGAGGAAATTTATGTGATGGAGAAAAACTATATAAGCACATACATATGTAGTATTACTACGTTTGGTAATTCATATATCGATTTTTTTATGTGTGAAAATGACTATGTTATAAATTCGCTTTCTTCCATTTTTGAGGTCAAGGAGCTTTGTAGTAACGAGAAACTCTTCACCAATAGAGACAGTCTCAAAATTCGTTTTGACTCTGATGTGATAAATTAGTCTAGCATTTCGATAAGAATCTGGTTAAGAAATGTTGAAGTTTCTTAAACTTTATAACCCCAATATTCCCAAAGATGACTGCTTTGTTATTCGAACTGAACACGATGACAATCATACACGCCTAATTCACGCTATTATAGAATTGTGTTTACTTGAAATGCAAAGGGAAGGTGTTTCTACAGGTTTGGAGGTGGTAAAGGAAATAAAGTTGATGTAACCAAAACTCTTTTCAAAGGTATGTTACTTGTTGAATCTCCTTCAAAATCAACAAATGGCATTGTAGATCATCCAAATTAGTATGCGGCGGTGGGAGTGTGCTACATAAATATATCATAAGAAGTTTCCTGGCTAAAGAGGACCTTACTATTTCCAGATGATAATTCCTAATACAAACCATAATTCAGTTTTTGAATTATCGGGGTATACTTTCGGTTTTTACAAACTCATAAGTTACCAAATTCAGACTGGCAGTGTTAGCTGACAATAGAAGTTGATTTGACTAAGAATAACGACTATATAAAGACAACAAGACCGTGATGAAGGTGATATTCATAATAAATAAAATAAATATATTGTGATAGTTTTAAATTATCCTAATAATATAACCTTAAAGCTCTGAGTGTTTAATGTATTGATTCGTATTAACACGTTGTAGTATTTTCCATCTCTAACCATGAATAATTCAAACTTCTTATGTCCCTGAACAGATGTCATTGGTAAGACATGAGTTCAAAACAAATTAAAAAAAAGAAAATATGTTATGGATAATTATCTTAGTTAGATAGTATTTCCTAAAGAAACCCTTATACGTTTAATGATGAGGAAAACTCACTCAGTTTTTTTGAGTTAATTTCATCAAAAACAGAGATCTAGTTCTCATAATTTTAGTTACGTTTTGATTTTTTAACTGTTAGACCTAAAATAAAAAGGAAAATTTTATGAATTTTACATATTTAAAAGGGTACCATATAAGTCAACTAATTCCACCTAAAGAAAATAATTTGTCCATTAAATATTTTCTTTTTCACCTTTTCATAAGTTTACATTATTTTCTATCTTTTGGGCAACCAGAAACCATAACAAATGTCAAATGCATTTTTCTTACATACTCTAAGTTTTGCTAATGTATTTTCTTTATAATATTATTAAAATACTTCAGAGAAAAAATCAACATATTGTGGCACATTCGTGCACTTATAGTTGCATTTCATATTTATTGTCATTGCATTTGTCCAAAAAAAAGAAAAAGAAATAAAAAAAAATCAAATGAATCACTCAAGCATTGCGTCAATAAGTTTTCTACACCCTTGACAATGTACATTTATTATTTTTTCTACACGTGTTAAGAACATACATACACACCTGTGTATATGTGTATATGTTTGTGGTTTCTTGGCCAAGAAGTCATTCAGGCAGTCAGAATCTAAGTAGCACGCGCTAATCGCATCTGCAAGTGGTAAATTTTAAAGAAGGTTCATTGATGTATTTATGTTATATGCATAATATATTTATGACATACAAAGTTTAACATAAAAATAATTTAGTTTCTTTAAGGGTTTCATCAATAAAATACTATTTTAAAGGAACTCTTTTTAGAGGTCGTTAATTTGAATTTTTTTAATAATATCAAGGGTTCAAAGCAGAACTTGATCTTGGTTTAAAACCAGGTAAAATTGTAGGAAATATATAAATAATTACATATTTTGCACAATTAGAAAAACAAAGTATTTTTAGTTTAAATGCATGTTTAAGTATTTTTATTTTTTAGTAAAAAATACATACATATAGTATCTTTTGAATTGTTTAGAAATGAAGCGAAAAAAGTAACATTTGTTGTATTAAGGAAATAATATTTGACCACCAACTGCCTACCACCACCACGACCGCCATTCTAACACCATGACCACACCTTATTATTAGTACATCCTACATATAGTTATAAGGTAAACTCATAAGTACTTACCACACGTGCCTCTTCATGCAAAAAAGAAATGCAACGTGTTATTAAAAGAAATATTATTGTCTTGAACTGGACATGTGTTCTCCACAGTTATTCTGTATGCATGAGGGCTTCTTAAGCAAAATTTATCTAACTACCTCATACTGCATCTAACGATAATTATTATTCCTGACAAATGTGTTAGCTTAAAGTGTTTGAGAGGAGACGAATATTCGTTTAATTTAGGTCGCATCCGTCATAAAATTGTCGTTATAAAGTTTGAAGTGATTAGAAATTGAAAAGGTTTTGCTGTCAATTGAGTTAGAGTGTATTAATGAAATGTTTATAATGTTGTTGCAAAAACAAAACTAAAGGGATCCGGTTTATATAGTGAACTGCGAAATATACAGTTGAAAGATCATAAAAGATTACGATTTTTATTACCAAATTCGTCAAGAAGCTCTCATATTATCAATTACTAATACCAATAAGAATGAAACGAAGAATGCCCTCGTACTGATTACGCAAGTGAAAAAAAAAAATTTACGCAACGGGATATCTTAGTCAATTCGGCTACATGTTATTATGAAGTACTAAGCCTATAAATCACTTTTTATACCCTACTCCACCTTAGGTGGGGAGGGTCAATGGGTTAATGTAGCATCCAAATATCAATCGGCTTAAAATCACTTTCTGAGTGAATTTAGCGATGTCCGTTCGCCTGTCCGTCCATGTAAACCATGTAATTAAACTAAAGGTTGCAATTTTGAAAATAAATTAATACAATATGGTACACAGATGGCCCAAGGACAAAGCCTACTGAAATTGGTTATGATCGATGCAATATTTCACCTATCCCCCATACAAATGTCCTCCCGGAATAGGGGTTTAACGATCATAAATGCCTTAAATATAAAAATATTTTAATGAAATTTAGCACATATAAGTTCTATATAAACATAATACTGTGTACTAAATTTCGTGAAGATTGTAAATTGATCATAGCTCCAATATTAACACCTCTTTGAAAAATCATTTTAACGGGAAGAAATCCCATACAAATGATAGTATCATGTTAATGTTGAACACAAATCAGTGTCATACAAATATAAACCGCAGTACCAAATTTTATAAAAATCGCGCCCATAATTGACCATAACTTTCATATAAGGTCCACTTCCGGGAATTCGCCTAAAGTGTATAAATAACATAATATATTTCACAGAAATATACATTACTCTTAAAACAAATATTGGTTCAAAATTGGATACGGGTCCGAAGTAAGACCCCTCCCCGAATTTCGATACACATACCTATATAGTATAGGGTATTATATGGTCGGGCTTGGCCATCTATATACTTGTCACTTGTTTAGAATTGACTCTGGTTCTCGCGATAAATCACTATTTGTAAAATTGAGGCATATCTTGAAAACGACTTGGTTCAATAAAATACGAAAAAAATCGATTTAAAATTTCCTTTGAATACAGTTGTGTACACAATTTAATTTTTTTTAAATCATGAAAAATTAAAATATTTATTTTTTGATCATAAAGATAAGTTTATTGCAAATAAAACAAGACATATCTCATTCAAGTCAATGCCTACATTTTAATTTTATTTACAAATTAGTGAAGATATATCATTTATAAATTAAACAAAAATATTAAAAAAAAAAATAATAAATGATAATAAAATGCTTTGTGATTCTTAAAATTTTTTAAAATATTTTTGTGTAGTTTATCACTACGTTCAGACGATGATTTTTAAGACGTCGTTTTATTTTTATTCTCTTTTGAAGTTGCTACCAAAAATCATTTGTGTTCACATGATGATTTTTTTGTTCCATGATTTTTTTTATATTTTCTCTTTTTCCTTATAAGCAGGGTTGATTTTTCTTGTTCGTAGCAATACTACCAGTTCAAAAGAGAAAAACGAATAAAAAGTAACGAGAAAAATACCAATGAGTGTAAAGAGAAATAACAAAAAAAAATCATCAAAACAGAAAACGTGATTTTTTCCCAATCCCTCTTTCAACTCTACCCCGCTCGTTCACAAACAAAAAAAACATGATTTAAAATCATGTTTTTAAATCATCGTCTGAACGTAGCCTATAAATGAGATGTCAAATTAGAAATGAAGAAAAAAAAATAGGCAGTGTTGCCAGAACAATTTTGCCTCATGTCCACAAACCCGTAGTTTAAAATACCCAAAAATCCCCATTTCAAAATGTAAACCCCATTTTTGTCCCCAAAATATTTTATTATAAAATTAAGTTTTTTTTTTTAAATTGAAAATGTATTGAAAATTTTCTATAAATTGCTAACAGTCATTCATTAAAAATATTTTATAAATAAATTCCTATAAAAATTTCCTTAAAAAAATCTAATATTTCCTATAAAAATAAAATTTATCACTGTTCCCAATAAAATAAAACTTATCAATAATTTCATATAAAAAGAAAATTTTCAAAAATTCGTAAAAAAGGAGATTTAATGAAAATTTTCTATAATAAAAATATTTACTTTTAGGAAAATGTTAAAAACATTTTCCTAAAAGAAAATTTATTAAAAATTTCTATAAAAAGACTATAAAAAGGTAGCAGTGCCGAGAACCTGGATGGCTAGTCAGTGGTTAAAGAAGACTAGTCGCTAACAGCTCCCCTCTGGCGCCAGGACACGGGCCAGTTGTAAATTTTTCTTTGTCTAGTCCATGTACGCCGTCCCTGCATGGATGGTCCATCCCCTTACGTGCCTACTCGTGGGAATCAAATGAATAATAATAAGATGAAAAACAAGAACAAAAATAACAACAAAAACGTGGAGATGGGTATCTCCTCGGAAGACGACCTTTTGGCCTCTAGTCAAGAGACCTTGGTCGAACAACGTGGCAGCAGGGGAGAAAGTCATAGCACCCCGCTGTCACAAAACACAATGGCTCCTCGACAGGATGTCAAGTCTGACGACCAGTCGAAGGAGAAACGGAAGAAAAAGAAGAGCCAGAAAGAGATTCTGAGACAACGATATGTCAAAGCTCTCTTTATACTGGAGAAAATTGCCAAGAATAAGGCAAATGGCACTCCTCATGAGCGCGATAAGGAAGATCGTGTCAGATACCAATCGGTGGTTGACGAGTATCTTAAGTTTAAGGACTCTCAACCATCCACATCCCAAGCAGCGCAGGAAAGAGCGAAGCTGAGGGTAGCAATTCGCCGAAGAGGAGAAAGGTCCAAAGTAAATCGACCGCTCCGGCTCCTTCCACAATAACGTCAGCAAGAAGGCCATTTAACGAGGTGGTTAAAGATCACTTGCTGATGGCGCTGGCCAACGAAAAAAGCGGCAACTTAGCTCCTGTGGTAGCAGAATGGGGTGCTGTAGAGTCTAAATTGGCTGAACTCGTGATGGAACACGTACTCACCAACAAAGACTCTACAGTTCCTCGTTTTGACTCTGGTGAGATACATCGGGGCTACAGGATAATCAAATGCTTGGACGTGTTCTCTAAAGAATTCCTCAGCAAATGCATCGCAAAGATTAGCGATGCATGGGAAGGCTTAAGCCTTAAGCTTATCCCAGCGGGGGAAATCCCTATGAGACCACGGGCAAAGGTTTGGTTACCGAAGTTGAGCTGCGATAACCAGAAAATACTGGAGTGTCTGAAGCTGCAGAACCCCAGTATCCCCATGAGTGACTGGACAGTCATCCGTTCAGAAGATCATGGGGACAACAACAAGTGCATTATCTTCGCCGTCTCAGAGAATAGCGCAGTTGAGCTAGAGAAGGCGGGGCTAAAGCTGTACTTTGGGGTTAGGGACGCCAAGATTAAGGTGTTCCGTCCCACAGGTCCAGGAGCTGGCGAAGCAAATGAGTTGGAAGTAGCCAACAATCTGCTGACAGGCATGCAGCTAGGCGAACCTGCAAAAAACCCTGCAACCGACGATGAAAATCGTGCAAATTAATCTGCAGCATTCAAAATGTGCTACAGACAATCTGAGGCTTCTTTTAGCGGAAAAGGACCTCGACATCGCTATAGTCCAAGAACCCTGGGTTTCTAACTCCCAAGTCAAAGGGTTCCCGACTTCAACATATAAGACACTATACGTAGAAGATAAAGGTAAGCCAAGATCTTGTCTTATTGCTAGGAAACACATAAATATATTTCTTTGCTCACAGTATAGCTCAGCAGACCTGACAGTCGCAAGGGTCGAATTAATGCGAAACAGAAGTTTCCTGATCGCATCCAGCTACATGGCACACGACAAGCCAGCCCCGCCAGACGAAGTGAGGGCGTTTCTGGCCTCTATAAAGGCTCAAGAGGACATTATCCTTGGCTGTGATGTTAACTCAAGGCATACAATATGGGGCAGCACGGAAATCAATGACAGAGGTGAGTGTCTATTTGATTTCATTAATACAAACCACTTGACTTATGCAACTCTGGCAACGACCCCACATTCGTTTTTCCGAGCTCGGTGAACCATAATGGATGGGAAGAGGTGCTAGACATTACACTTATGAAGGACAGATTCAATTTATCAGTTGATAGGTGGAGAGTATCCAAAGAGAAATCCTTTTCGGATCATTGCTGGATACTTTTCGATATTGGACTTGTCTGCAAGGAAACAGCGTCAACTTTCAGAAACCCAAGACGAACGAACTGGACTAAGTTCAATGGGATTCTCATGCACAAACTGAAAAAAATACCTCCAGTCGAAGCAACGACTGAGGGTCTTGACCGAATTGAGGGTACATTAGGCAGGGAAATTGTTAAAGCTTTTAATATATCCTGTCCAATGACGAAGGCTAAAAAGAGCTTCCCTCCCTGGTGGAATAGGGAACTCTCGAAGCTACGCAAGGAGGCACGCAATGCTTTCAATATTGGCTACAGGACAAAATCGTGGCAGTTGTATCACGATAAGCGTAGGGAATATAAGAAGGCAATAAAGATCGCAAAAAGAAACTCATGGAAAGACTTCTGCGAATCAATCGACAATACCAAGGAATCTGCTAGACTCAGTAGGGTTTTGGCAAATGGTCATAATAATCCATCCTATATTAAAAGGATGGATGGATCATGGTCAGAATCGTCGGCGGAATCTTTGGACATTTTACTTAATACTCATTTTCCTGGCTGCACTGATATTACAGACCAGGAGATGGGGCATATTAAATCCTCGCAAGGAATCGAGGATGACATAATATCCGTTGAGAAAATTTCATGGGCGATTGATAGCTTCTCTCCGTACAAATCTGCAGGGCCTGATGGTATTATACCACGGATGCTGCAAAGTGCAAAGGTATACATCATACCCTGGCTACATAGGATCTTTAAACTCTGCCTAACCCTCAACTATGTTCCCAGGAACTGGAGGAGAGTAAAGGTAGTGTTCATTCCAAAAATCGGAAAAAGAAGTCATGAGAATGCAAAGGACTTCCGTCCGATTAGTCTCTCTTCTTTTCAGCTGAAAACTCTGGAGAGACTCATTGATTTACATATAAGGCAGCGTCTAGAGGGTACAACCCGGCTCTCAGGTAGTCAACATGCCTACATTAAGGGTCGCTCCACGGAGACGGCTCTTCATGAGGTCGTAAGGGTCATCGAGCTATCCATTGAATTTAAACAATACGCTATGGCTACCTTTCTGGATATTGAAGGCGCCTTTAACAATGTCACGACTTTGGCGATACAGAGAGCTCTGTACGAACTAGGAGTTGATGATTATATCACCAACTGGCTGGTGTCAATGCTAGAGACAAGAATCGTCATTGCGAATTTAGGCAACAGTGTTAAGACCAAACAAGTTATGCGTGGAACTCCACAAGGGGGTGTGATTTCTCCGCTGTTGTGGCTTATTGTCATTAATACCATCCTGTGTAAATTGGAAGACAAGGGAGTGAAAGTCGTGGCTTACGCGGACGATGTGGTGATACTAGTATCAGGACTGTTTCTGAACGTGATAAGTGATATCATGTCAACTGCTCTGGCTACACTCAGTGACTGGGCCAAAGAATGTGGACTAGGAGTGAATCCGGGCAAAACAGAGCTGGTACTTTTCACCACAAAGACCAAGATTCCGAGCTTCAGACTACCACGGTTAGAAAACTGTGAACTCACCTTGTCGGACAATGCGAAATACTTGGGCATTATTTTGGACTCTAAGCTTTCATGGAAACTGAACATTCGACATAGGGTTAGTAAGGCTACGGTAGCATACTACACCTGTAGAAAGATGTTCAGTGTAAAATGGGGTCTGAGTCCAAAATTGACAAAATGGCTATACACTGCAATAGTACGGCCCATTCTTGTATATGGATCTCTTGTGTGGTGGACCGCTACTAGTAAGAGGTATGTGGTGGATCAGCTTTATAGGATACAAAGATCCGCTTCCATTGGCATTGCAGGTGCATTACGTACTAGTCCATCAGAAGCTCTGAACACTATATTGCACCTAACACCTATAGACCTATACATAATTGAATCATCAGTTAATAGTGCGATAAGATTATCTGCGACGAATAGGAGATCAAGAACGTATGGGCACGCGAGGATATTAAATTTAATACCCCCGCAATTCAATAAATTTACCGACTATATGATTCCCCAAATGGACTTCGGGAATACTATTAAAGTCCTATTCCCCACCAGGAGTGAATGGAGAAGGGGCAATCTTCTTGGACAATTTAGAACTAGGATATACACTGACGGCTCAAAGATGAACTGCGGTGTAGGCTCTGGTGTCTTCTCTGATGATCTTGGAATTAGACACTCATGTAGACTCCCTGACGAGGCAAGCGTATTCCAAGCGGAAATACTAGCGGTCAGGGAAGCGTGTAAACTAATTCGCGATAGAAATATTCAAGGGAATATTGGTTTATGTGTCGACAGTCAAGCGGCAATACTATCGCTCAAATCACCGAAAACTACCTCTATTCTAGTCAGACAGTGTAAAGAGGAACTGCTTGGACTAAGTCGACTGTATGACATTACTATAATCTGGGTTCCTGCGCATAGGGACTACTATGGTAATGAACAGGCAGACGAATTAGCCCGGGCAGGCTCTGCTATGAATGCCTCCTTAGCGGTTTCAGTCGCAATCCCGTTGGGAACAGTCAAAAGCAGAATCCAAAAGCACTTTCTAGAAAAGGCGAAAAATAGATGGCGAAATCTGGACAAATGTAGAGTCGCGAAAGAAACGTGGCCTACTTACAACGAGAAACGCTCAATGCAACTCATTGGCTACAAACGCAAGGACATCTCGAGACTAATGGCACTGTTTATAGGTCACTGGACGATCGGTAAACATGCAAGTAGACTTGGTCTCCCTTACAATGAATATTGTCGTAGTTGTGGCAATCGCGAGAAGGAGGAAACAGTTTTTCATCTTCTATGTGAATGCCCAGCCTTGAACGCAAGCAGACATAAATTTCTGGGAGGGCACCAATTAGACAACCTCTCTGAGATATATGACACTAGACTCAGTGACATCATTAAATATCTCAATGCTACAGGCTGGGTCTAATTAATTTATGTTCTCATTGTTTCTTCCCTACATTTCTATCTCATTACAGACTCGACACAACTAATTCACCTGGCGAGTAGTGTGGTTCCATCAAAACGGACTCTAACGAGTCTATTTGATTGCCCGTAAGATTACGGGCTACCACGTTAACCAACCAACCAACCAATGAACAAAAATATAATTATCCCTCTAACGGTCGGAGCAAAAATACCTAAAATCAATTTACTGATTAAAAATATAATTAGTGTAAAATTTTTGGAGGACTTAACGTCTAGATATTTAATTTATTATGTCAGCTAAGTAATCAAATTATTAGAATATGAAAAGAATTTAAAATATAAATTATTTTCAAAAAAATAAAATTAAGAGAAGATGCTCTGAGGCAGCCTTGACCGTTAGAGGGTTAAAAATTAAATTCGAATTAAAAATTTGTTAGTTTTTAATTTTATAAAGAAAAACGTGTAAATTTCGAAATGCAATTTACAAATAAGTATGAAATGCTCTCAAGTCGGGTTAATGTCGTTTTATTTTGCTAACAGTTAACTTTAACACTCAGTGGGAGCAACAAAAATAATGCAATGTCTTATTCTGCCAGCGTTGCCAGAATGACGATTTTATCATATTTTTTATTATTTTTAAAAGAAAATTTGATGATAATTTCTCAAAAAAAAAAAAAAAAAATATATATGATTTTAATTTCTATCGTTAAGACAAAGTTTTTTAAAGTCTAGTAGAAATTTGTAACAAGATAAAGTTAATAATCATAATTTGTCATCACTTGTTGCTTTTAAATTATACTTGTATTTTTTAGACCTTTGGATTTTTTGGGACATGTTCAATGTTCATTTATGAAAAGTGTTTTGTTAAGGACTTTAAAAACAATGTTCTGATATATTTTATTTAAATTCTTTTTGGAAAAATTAAAAATTTTTAGTCCTTTTTCTTTTTTCAATTAAAAAGCAAAATTTCTTCAATCGATTTCTATATTCTTATAGAAAAAAATGACAAGAACTTCGGAGTAGTAGTAAACTTTTCTTAAGTTCTGGAATATAATCCAAAAAGAAAAGGGTCTGACATAACTAGTTGCTTTTAAGTTACGCTTGCTTTGTTTAGACTTTTGGAATTTTTGGGACATGTTCAATGCTCATTTATGAAAAGTGTCTTGTTAAGGACTTTAAAAACAATGTACTGATAGATATATTTTATTTAAATTCTTTTTGGCGAAAGTTTACTTTGCAATGTCATAATAGGAGTCTCCTTAAAGTATTATATTCTTCGAACTCTAGGAAAATTTTCAAACATAATGAGTGTAAAAAAGGGTTTGTCGTCGAATCCATAACGCATTGTTCGAACTCGTTTGATTTATATATTAGAATTCGAAAATTTTTTCTTTAGAATCTTTGTAAACATTAATTCTCCAAATATGAACTTACACTCGCAATGTTCAGTTGATTTTTTTAGTAGAGAGGTTTTAATCATGTGTCAGATCTAGGGTGATCATTATTCAACTTTTTGGAGAAACCGGTTTTCGAATAGTTGGAAACCGGTTGATGTTTTCTAAATTCCGAAAAAACCTATTAACCGGTTTTTTTGCAGAAGTAAATATTTCCATTAAAAGACTATATTTCTTTAAAAAACTCAACAAATCTTTTAAAATTCAAGCTAAAATTTATGAAATATAATTATTTTAAGAAACAAATTTTGATTAAGGTAAGAAAACAATTATCAAAAATGAAACTAAGTTTTATATAATATGTACAGAAACTATGAATTACTATAGAAAAGCGTGTCTCAAGTTTTGAAACGTAGACCTAATTTAAACTACTCCTTTAAAAAATTAAGTAAGCTGTTTTTAGAAATATTGAATTAAACAAAAAAAAACCCCTAAAATATTTAAATTGATTGTAAAAATGTTACAAGTATTACAAGTGAAAAATTAATTCCATTGATATGCGTATTTCATTCAATGTAATATATTTCATTCAATATTGTTTAAACTTATACACACTGTTGCCAGATGTGACGTGTTTTGGTTCTAAAAATGGCCTGTTGACGATTTTACGATTTTTGTTTCAAATTTGCCGATTTTTTCTAAAAGAAAATACAAAACTATTTTTTGCATTTTTTAAATATTTTTCTTTAAAAGTAAATTAGTTGGTACATAAATATTAACAATTAAAATAAAAATCTTCTTAAATTTTTCAATTTAAATGGTTCATTTATATAAGAAATTTAAGGAAACCATTATAATATTATATTCGATTTAATTATTTACAATTTTATTGTAGCTTTAGCCTTTTTAAGGCTAAATCTAGCCTTTTTATTTTGCTTTTAGCCTCAAAATTTTCGTTTTAGCTTCTAGCTTTTTTTGTAGCCTCTTTTTGATTTTTAAAATTGCCATAAAAAGGTAATTAGTATATCTATCCCATTTGAGCATTTTCATTTATTTATTTATTTGTTTATTTATTTACACAAGAAATCTCTTCATTATCCAACTTAAAAATAACTTAACTAATATTAGGGACTTACTAAATTAATTATTATAATTATTTTTTAATAAACTTCATTAGAAACTATTTACGAATATTATAGAAACTATTTCTGAACATAATATTACAATATTCTTACAAGAGCGAAAAATCAGCCAAAAATTCTAAAATACTTAATCAAAAAGGAATTATAGTTGAAAAATTATGAAAAATCACTTTAAAACATTTAGCCGCTTTTCAAGTTTGTATGGGCAATTTATATTTTATTTGTCTATGTTTTATTTGTAATATCAATTTCTTTAAAAAATATGAGAACGAGAAAAAATACGTTTTTAAATTAAAAATGAAAAAAAAAATAATTTCTCCCTTGCCTTACTTTTTTGGGGGATTTAGCCTTTTTCGTCATTTTTTAAAATTTCAGTTTAGCCTCTAAACTTTGATGTTAACGATGTTTTTGATGATATTAAATAGTCGACTTGGCCATTTTGACGATTTTTTTCTGAAATTTGACGATTATGGTGGAAAATTTATCTGACAACTATTTATCAATTCAACTTTGAAATGTATTTATTAAACACAACAAAAAATTAACTTTGTAAATATTAATCAATTAAATTTCCATTCAAATATTAATATTTATTATATAGGTCTTGTGTTAAAAAAAACCGGTTTGTTCGAAATTCGAAAAATTAACAGTTTGAAAAAAACCGACTTAAAAAAAGACGGTTTTAAAACGATCACCCTAGTCTTATCAAAATGAGTTCAAATTCAAATAAAATTATAAATTTGAGGATTTTTACAGCAAATTTATGATCTTTCTTCATCCAAATGATTATTTTTTGTTTTTGGCAACACTGATTATGAGGTATGATAGGTAGGTTGACAAGGGTGGCGAATTCACGCCTCCTCTCGGAGACCAAACGGTCCATTGTGATCCATTTACAAATATAGAAGGAAAAAGAAAAGGATGAAAAGAAATAGAAGAAGTAGAACCTATACCCTAACAATCATTTTTGAATGTCCCTTAGCCATTTTATACCCATTACAAACCCTGTGAGATTATTAAGCTCATTGCCTGTGATCTCATCTAGTTCATGCAGTGTGTGGCTTCCAACCCGCTTCAGCCTTCGGCGCTGAAGCCCCACACAGCAACAGAGTATATGCTCCACTGTCTCTAGCTCCTCTACATCATCGCATATCCTACAAAAGATGTGCCAATGTCCCATTTACTCATCATAATGCCGCAGTGCCTAGGAACCCAACAGAGTCTTATCATGTAGACATCCATAAGTCTTCTCATTTTTTTTGCGCCCAAGGACCAACCTGAACCTAACATGATGACTTGTCAGTGCTCTGTCAACATTCATAGTAATCCCATAGTTCCATTCAACGTTTTCCTCCAGTGTCCGACCGTTGAATTGAATTTCGCCGAGTATGCTTGCGTGCTCCGCCCTGAAGTTCCTCAATATCCTAATTCTTTCAATCTAAATAGGCAACGAACAGCAATACCTCTCACAAACTCCTCAGTTGGAAGAAGGTGAAGAATTATATCCATTGCTACCTGAGGCGTACTTCTCCTGGCGCCTGCGATGCCAATTGAAGCACATCTCTGAACTTTAGAGAGAAAGTTCCTATAGGTTCCTTTACTTAATACGTGTAGATCCAATATACAACTACCGGTTTAAGACCCATATACTTACCTATAGAGTTACTGCAGGTGTAGTATTCATCAGGTCTCTTCCTGATCCTCTATTGAGTATTTTTCCTCCAAGAGAACTTACTGTCCAAGTATACACCCAGGTATTTGGCATCACTCGACAGTGCAAGTTCCATCCCATTCAATACTGGTAAGTTAAAAGCCTCGATCTTATATTTCCTGGTAAACAGAACTAACTCAGTTTTCCCCGGTTTTATCCACAATCCCTTACTATTGGCCCAAGCGGACAGTTCTCGTAGACCTGATTGCATGATCTCACTGATCGTAGGTATAAATTTACCCGACACCAGTATAACCATGTCATCGGCGTTGGCTACAATCTTCCGTCAACTATCATCTAACTGTCTTAAAATGACATTTAGTTTGGTTTGATAAATTGTTTAACGTTTTGAAGTAGAAATTGGCAATGATTTATAAGAGTGGCATAATAATGATTTTGAATTACATTATACTCTTTGACTCTTTGAGTGAAGGTGATACAAATTATCACTATCTTTCTTTATCTAACATTAGCTTCATCTAGAAGGACATTACTATTAAATTGCCTAAAAGCTGTTTTTAATTGCCAGACTTTATTATTATTTATGACCTTTTTTACTGAATCATTCATGATTGATCTGTAATATTTAGTGGCCAACGGAAAGTTCATGGAAGCCATAAAATATTACCTGGAGAAATTATTCTGACTTCTTGAGTGCTCTCAGCGTATTATAGACGGAGCGTCGCACAATGCCCCATTAAAAAAATTAAATGAAAAATAAATCTGGAATTTCCGATGTTTAATTTGAACCTTTTCATATTTCTTAAGAAAAATCTTGCAAATCCCAAAAAACTTTTAAAAATTTCCAAAAATTGGATTTTTTACTTTTTTTGCTATATCTTCCCAACCGATATCGTGGGAAAAAAATTCTATTACCAAAATTTTAAAAACACATCAAGCTATATAAAAAATATATATATTTTTTTAATTCAAGCTTTGCGATTTGAGAAATTAAGGCAAAAGTTGGAAAATCATGAAAAAATAGGTTGAATTTGAGCCAATCTGGTTCTCGCAGGATTGAAGTTTTTACAATATTTTTCACACAGTTTTTTATAAAGTTATTTTTCAAAAAAGTATAAATAATATATATGTTATTTAAGAAAAACTTTTTATAATTGAAAAAGAACGGAATTACTTTTTGGGCACCTTGAAAAAGATATAACGAATTAGAATCATTTTTAATATTTTTAATATCCGAAGTGTCAAACTTTGAGACCCTATGGATCCGCCCCTGTTATGTCTATATTATCTAAACTTGAAACTTAAACTCGCCTCATTGAAATCGGACTGGCCGTTCGAAAATTTCAGATTTATTTCTATTTCATTTTTTGAATGAGACACTGTGCATCGTTGAAAGTGAACATACTTAGAGCCTCCTTTTTATAAACGCAAGGTCCCCTTGGTACTTGTCAAGAATGTTGAATGGATTATAAAAATATTAATTGGCATTTTAAGGGTTAATTAATTAGCTTTTTCCAGGATATACTAGATCAAGAATTTTTGATTTTATACATGTAATAACTGCCGTCAGTGTGACTGTGATGGCTGCACAGCTTCCCATTGTGTAAAATAAGGCATGATTGGTATAGAGCTCATAAATAATTTATTGGTTATTTCAGCATTACTGTACGGCGATAAAGGAATGGGTCTCAACTATTTTCTTCGAAGAACTGAAAACATTTTGGATTTATTCAGAAAATTAGTTTAACGGTGTGTTTTCCATCGCCTGATGTAACAATTGATAAAATGCTTTTATCTAAAATATGTTGAAAATTTCGAAGATTTTTTTGATTTATTTCAGATTTTGCATGGACAATTTACATCTTTTAGATTCAAACTATTAAACAGTCGATAGACAACATATTGTGTGCGATGCAAAAAATAAAATGAAAATAATTATGCAATTTCGGAACGGCTGGTCCGATGTCAATAAAATTCACATAGTGGTAGTTCACATAGTATAGACCTACCGGGGGCGGATCCACAGATTCCCAATTTTTTTAAAACTGATTGAGATCTATAAAAAACATATCTTATCTCTTTTAGTTTACGAGATATTGGGCTTCAAAGATTAAAATTTTTACTTCTTAACGCACCTTGGTGAAGTTTTTTCTCTACCAAGGGGGACCAAATTTCACCCGATTTATTAGAAATTTTTTGATTTTATTAACAAATACCAATATTATGCGAAGAAAGAATTTTGAAAAAATTGTAAAAAAAAACGGAGTCAAAAGTTATATAAATTTAAATTTTAACTTTGAAAAAGTCGATTTTATCCCGTTTTTTTCCAAAAAAGTGGTCACATTCTTTTTCTGTTATATAAAAATAGTTTTAGGTAATATATATATATATACAATATTTATATTTTTCTAAAAGATAACTATAGGAAATTATGTGAAGGAAAAAAATTTTAAAAACTTTAATAGTGCGAGAACCGGGGTCTCGCTAATTCGACCTATTTTTTCATGACAAATATTTTTCTTGAATTTCGTTTTTTTGAATCAACCCAATCAGTTCATAAATAACCGAGTTATTGGCAAATCTGTTTTTATTATTATTTATTCGATGTCTGCTTCCGTTATATATATATTTAAAATTTTTTTTATGGCTTTCACTTTAATAGTCCTTTAAATGAGAAAATTTATATTTTCTTTGTATGGGGGCGACATTTCTCTCTGGTCCTATCCGTCACATTTTTGTTTCATCTATGTGATATAATAGGATAAAAGTTCGCACGAAATTTGAGGGCTCTCACTGCAATAGTTAATTAGATATGGCATTATGAATATTTATTTTATATTTTATTTTAAGCTAATGGGCTCATCGTTTTGAGAGTTTTAAACAAGTGGTCATAAAATATGGGCGTGGCATCCGATCAAGATCAAGCACTATCTGTGCGTCACATTTCATGTAAATAGCTTCATTAATAACGTGTAAAATTGAAAAAATAGATTTTTTAAAAGTAGGCGTAAAATGTGGGTGTGACTTCCAATCTAGATCTAACAAAGCCTATAACCACCTCTGGCACTTGTACTATATGCATGTGTATTGGTGAAAATCGATTCAACCGTTTAAACGTGATTGATACACAAACAAACTTACACCTCATTTTGATAATATATATATATAAGGATATAAGGATTTATAAAATCTTGATTCTATTTCAATTTTATATAAAAATACAAATTATTTAAAGTTTTTAGTGTTTACATAGATATAGTATAGGTAAATATATTTGTAATTATATCCAATATAACGTATTTAATTTTCATATAACACATCTCAACACGGGTGAAGGGTATATAAGATTCGGCACAATCGAATATAGCTCTGTAGCCTGTTTTCGTTAACATGCTTTATATAATAATTTAAGTTTTGTTCAGAAAACAAGCATATTTTCATTGGAGTATGTTTGAGTTCACACAAGGCAATTTTTCTTGCTGAAATTCTGATTTCGTGTGAGAGAGAGCGAGAGGGAACATGAAAAGTTACAAACCTGCCTGTACTTCGAAATTCGTTTTGTGTTTCATGAAGTAAAATTTTGTGTGTGAACGTAAATGAAACTTCAAAAGAAAAAAAGAAAAAAAATTCATAAATAAAAATTGCTATGTGTGAACTTAGACTTTTTGGAAAATATTAATCGCCATTTTTCTCAATTTCACTTCTATGTACGACGTTCGTGTCAGAAGAAAAAAAATGAAAATATTTTTACTAAAGTTTATCAAAATTTTTGACATTTCTCATATAAGAAATGAGGACAAATAATTGTAAATCGATCAATCGATCATGAATCATTAAGCAATAGTAAATATAACAAATTGATAAGGTAGATCAAATAACATTTTATACAGTCATATTTTATTATTGTTATTTTATACTTAGATGAATGCTTGGCATTGTTCTCCTTTGTGGAATTAACAAATTGCAAGTGCTTTATTGATTAATAATAAATATTGGTACCAATATCACACAAAGAGGGGTAAAGAAATATTCTTAGACAAATAAGGTGTCTGTATTCCAAGAAAATTAAAAAATAAGTTTAAAAATCAATAATACAATTTAATATTCTTATGATAAGCTTGCAAGAAACTGGGTGCAATGACTAAATAGAAAATTTTCAAATGGCAGGTGCATTTTGAATCCAAAAACATCATGCAACATCTTTAAAGCATCTTAATATAATAGTTACCGAAGAAAAAAAGAGCACGTGCTACAAGATGATGATCAAAATACAGCTTAAATTTTAATCATAAGTAAACCATGGTTTCAATTTGATCTTTAGAGAAGAAATCCCCCAAAAAACTTACAATAACAAAACAATTATCCAGATAAAAGCAAATAAACAATGATCAATGTCCTGAGATAATAAATATTTTTAGCTGTTCGAATATCCAATTTGAATGATGATCATGTGGTAATAATAATAAAAGAGAAAACAGGGGATCAAGGACATAAAACTCCAACAAAAACAAGTGAAGGCGAATTCTGTCGGGAATAACAAGAAACACATCAACTGCAATTTGGTTAAAAGAAAAAAATAAAAAAAAACAAACTCAAGCTGCATTTATCACATCAAAAAGATCTTTGGGCATCATCCTTTAGGGAGAACTTCTGCAAGAGTTGGTCAGTTTTTTTGTTTTTGTAAACTAGACTTAATACAAAACATAACACGAGCCAAAGGATGTATGAAAAAAAACGAAAACGTCAATTTCAAGAAAAGCGAAAACATTAAAAATAAAACTGCATACAGTAAATTGTTGTGTGCTGCTTGATAATACATAAAAGATTAAAAGATGTTGCAATACCGAGTAGTGCCACAATATTTTAACAAAAGGTCTGCATTTGTAACTATTAAGTTTTTAATCATAATGTATTTGGCCTTCTCTGAGTGCCACGAATAAAAGACACGTTAGCACGTGCTGTTCACTTTTATTTTATTATTACGGATGTTTTTCTTCATTTTAATTGGGATGCCTGCAACAGGATGTTGTGTATTTAGGGAGAAACTACTTATGTACAACAAGTGCATCATGTGTTATTGTGCAACAGTCTTAATAACAGTTGTTTTTTTTTGTTTTTATTTGCTTTGGTAGAATTAGGAAAAGGGTCCTTTTTATGTTTTTTTTTGTTAAGTTTTGGCGCGAAATGTTCTCATTAAACATTAAAGATACATGACCTTTAATTAAGAATTTTATCTTTGTATCTTAATTTTTTTTATTTTTTATTTTTTTTTTTTGAAAATTATAAAAGCCTGTTAAAACTTTTAAGAATAAATTTCGGATACTAGATTATATTTATAAAGACCTACGATTAGGGATAATCTAGAATTATATGATCTGCACACAGAAAAAGGATTAGTTAATTATTGCAATTATTAAAATTTATTATTATAAAGCAAATTTTTTGTAAAGACATAATATTCATATACAGTAGGCATTTTTATATTTAAAAATAAAAACTGATTATCTTTACGTACTAAATGTATTCACAACAAAAAAAAAAAAAAAAAATTGTTGACACAGCTAATTAATATCTTTATTCACAATAATTTACCAATTCATTGCAGTAAGCAATATTTAATTTAATACAATCATTTTCAAGTTTGAATGTTAGTGATAACCAGGGTAACCAAAAATATGAAAAATTATATTTTTTTCCTGAGCTTCAAATGAACCAAGCAATTAGTTATTTATCAGTTTCAGACAATTTTAAGAACTTTGGCATCGATTTGTTGCTACATATTTTTGCAAATTTTTGTCATAAAAGCATTTTTTGCATATTTTGGACTTAGCGGCATATGTTGTCATATTTTTATAGAAAGTCCTTATTTTAGAGCATATTTTATCAATTTAAAAGGCATACTAAAGAGCTTAATTTTGCATACTTTACACTTAAGAGAAAAATTTTGCTTATTTTTCAGCCAAAATAATTATTTACTGTTACATACGTTTTCCAAATCCAATTCCCTAATAATTTTTGTCTTATAAATTGTTAGAAATTTTGTGATTTCTTGATAAAATGTATTAAATTTCAATGTTTTTAAGTGAAAATAGAAATATTTTTTAGCAACTTATTTTTAGCAATTGATCAAAATCAGTTTAAAATTTAGGCAGAAACAATAATATTTTAAGAGCATATTTTTAAATTTTAAGGGCATATTTTCAAATTTTAAGAGCATTTTTAAGTGCATAGAACATTTTTTTAGAGCATATTTTTGGTTGCTCTGGTGATAACATTCATAAAAAATTTTTATATTAGCGTGTTTTAAAACATAAATGAATTTTCTTTATTTAGAAATAATTATATAACAGTTATGGTGCTAATAATCAATATAATTTTCATTTCATCTGACTTTTGAAAAAGATACATTTTCATTTATAAATAAGAAAATAAGAAAGGAAAACAATTGAGTGATTTATGAAAATTTATAAAATAAAGCAATATTCTTAAAATGTGATATAGAACGTCCAAATTTAAATCAATGGTAAGTTTAATCTCGATATAGCAATATGTTAAAATAGTAGAAATTAATAGCAAACATTTTTAAAGTGCTATAATGATACATACCCAGGGTAATCTGGATACATTAGGACCAAAAAAATGAAGATTAAAGTGAAAGCTTTGCCTTAAAATTTAGTCTGTAATCAAGAACAAAGAAATACTTATGTATGTATAAAATCTAAAAAATCCAAAGGGTGTGGTGATACATAAATATTTTATTTCATTGTGCGCTTTTCAAATTCAGATCCATTTATTGTTGATGCAAACAAAAAATAACTTTTATAAAAGGAACAGATCCAGATAAAGACGAAGTTGCTTCCAGAGTTATATAAAAATTATTATAAATGAAATAATTAACTTAATATCGTGCTTTGTATTAGGTACAATGCAAAAAATTATAAAATAAATAATATATAAAAATCAAATGACTTTAAATTGTTTTCTTCCATCGTCATTTCGGCTTTAGTAACCGAATTATTTTTATATAAAACCAGTTGCATGTTCCGAATTTTTCGGTACATGCAACCAAATTTATCAAATAGTACATGGTACAGACAGAATTCGATTGAAAAAAAAAAAAAAAAAAATTCGGCTGCCACAACGAATCTGTTTTCTCTGTGTATAAAATTGGACTTTAAGTCGAAAGTCCAATTTTACCACATCAAAAGAGAACGAATGTCTGACTTTCAACTCTGATTTATGTGAGCAACTAACGACGGTTAAACTCCGAAATATTGGATAAAATCAATATGAAGGAGACAAGCCCTTGATATACACGCACAGAAAAAATATTATTATAAGTTATATCCCAGATATAGAAAACATATAAATCTAGAAGATTTTTTATACGTGTAATAATGTTAATATTCCCACAATGGAATAAATGCTACGACAGGTATCAATATAGTTAGGCTAACCAATTATTTGGTAATTTGTCAATTCAATAGAGATGCTAAAATTTAACTCTTTTGAAGGCACCTCAATCTAATATATTTTGCTCGCTTCAAATAAAATTCGTCTATACAGTGTATTTTTAATTCCAGTTATAAATAATTGATGCTAAAAAGTCAGTTTTGACTAAAGAAAAGAATTGTTTCGCTCAAACAAATTCTTATGTAGTTGATTTTGACGTTTTATAAATAAATATAAAAAAGAAAAATTTGTTCAACGTGGTAAAAAATGTTGGATGGACGAAACTTTTTTGAACCAAGAACGAATATAAACGAGGTACATATATTTAGTAATATAAATGAATATCTACATATGTATGACAAAATTGTACTTTTGTTTTTGATATTTTGTTTTTAATTCAAAAATTTTATTTTTTAAATATTGTTTCAGTCTTACCTACCATTATTTTAATCATTATAACTGAAAAAGCATTTGAAACCACTACTTAATTTGTTTATATAAATGAAATATTCGTCAAACATAACAGTTTATTGTGATAGTTGAAGCAATCGACCAAATTCGGTTAAAACAAAGAAAATATATTCTCAGTATATAGAACGACGGTTATTCTTCCCTAGTTATTTCGGAAGTCAAATAAAAGAAGACTCTTATGGTATTAAATTAGATAGATGTCAACAGTTTAAATTCCTGACGTCGAAGTACTTTGATTCAATGTACAAATTCGTTGTTTCAAGGAAAATATACATTAAAAAATTCAACGCACTAATGAACGATACGTTCTTTGATTTAAAAATGTTGTACGTTCGTTCAATGTATGTTGAATTAGAAGAACAAAATTAATTAAAAAATTAATTAATTCAATGTACTAATACTTCGAATTCTCAATGAAGAAGTACTTTGAATTAAGAAAGTAAATTCCTGAATACTATAATCAAGCGGTTTTCTATTCTTAAATGTTAATATTCTAAATATTTTGACTTAATACTTATAATTAATGATTGGCAAAGATTTTGCCGTTGCATCCGTTGCATGATTTCATAAAAATTAGGAAGTTTTTAGAGGTAAAAAATAAAGTGTAAGGTAAAAAATTAAGTAATTTAGATTTTTTTTGTTAATGAATAATTTGAAATTATTTGTCTGTTTTTTCCTTTCAATGCTGCTACCAAATTAATATAGTGTCTTCATTTTTATTTCATATTATGGGGATTATAAAGGACAACAACAACAAGTATTTTGGTAAATATACTATGAGGAACTTTCAGAATGCTTATATGATTATTGGAAACAATGCACAGGAAGTTTTCGATCACATCTAAAGTTATCATCTAAACTTGTTCAACCCTTCATTTTGGATATTGGTATCAAGGACATGATTATATTATTCAATAAAATGAATTATAAACAGGGTAACAAAATTATGCTCTATAAAAGTGTTTTATGCGCATAAAACATAATCTTAAAATACATTTTGCTAGCAAAATTGCAAATTATTTACTATTTATGTTAAAAATAACATGATTTTTATTAAAATAATATTTTCTTTTTGCACTTAAAAACATTTAAAGCTAATACATTGTATTAGGAAATTACAAACTTTCTATCAATTTATAAGATGAATATTATTGGGGAATTTGAAAATCTTAAGTGAGGGTAAAAAGAAAATTTCACTAATGACAAATTATGTAAAAAATTCTATTTTTATCTTAAGTGTAAAATATGCAAAATTATGTTCTTTAGTGTAATATATGCAAAACTATTCTCTAAAGTATAAAATATGCAAAAATATGCCATTTAAATTTCTAAAATATGCTCTAAAATAAGGATTTTCTATGAAAATATAAAAAAAATATGTTTTAACAAATCAATGCTAAAAATTTTTAAAATTGTTTGCAACAGATAAATAACAAACAGTTAGGTTTATTTGAAAACCAGGAAAAAATATGATTTTGCGTGTTTTCGGTTGCCCTGACTATAAAATTTGTACTATTGTATATTTATAGCGATTATATATTTTATATACAAAAATTATATATTGTATACAAGTTAAGATAATTCTATTAATTTGGTTTGTAATATAATTTAATCATTTAATTACAAGTAAAATAAATACCAAGCTATATAACAGGTTTATTATTGTGGTACATTTTCGTATAGATTCCTTGGATAATGTATAAGTTAATATCAATATACTTAACTTAAACAACGTTAATATACTTTTCTATGAAATTATTTATTTCATTCAACGAACGTGTTCATTTTAACAAAATTAGAATAAGTTCAATCAGTGAATTTGTACATTGAATTTTTAGACTGTATAATATTAACATATGACAATACGTTGATTTAACGTACCTGTACGTCAGGTCAAAATTAGGGAACAAATTCATTGAAATAACGAATTTTTTGTTGTATTTATGTAACTTTTTGGTTCAGTACACTCCTCACCTAACTGGGTCTGACAATACTGTAACATATTCCTTCTGGAAATTTAGAATCTACAATAAATCTCAAAATTTAAAGTCGACTTTTAATTGGATAAATTCAAAGTGTTGGTGACAGCTGGGATAAAGGGAAGGTCAAAGTTTTAAATTATGCAGAACGGTTATCAGTCTATCAATTCTGAGTTATTTCTCTTCTAACTTTAATACTTAACGGCGAAACTCTCATCAAAGTTTATCTATGGCAATCTAATGACTTTTAGAGAAGCGGAGGATATTTCATACGTTACTGTTATGTACAGTTATATTGGAGTGAATTTTGGATTTAACGAGGAAATAAAATAGGTTTTGTCGGTGGGCAAGCTAAGAACTGCACATTGAAAAATACGTGCGCACTTTAAAGCTTATAATTTTAATTATACGTCAAAAAAAAAAAAAATAGTATTGTTAATTTACATTTGTTATTGTTGTAATATCATAAAATGAAAATTGAACAAAATTCATTCAAATTTATTATCGAAACACATGTCGAACATATAAAACAATTGTTAAAAACGCGGTTGTGTAGAGAAATACAGTTTATTGAGTCATAAAATATACATAGAGTTCACGATCACCGAAAAAAATGTTGATAAGCGAGGAAAAAGTTGATTTACAGATTGTAGGATCGCAGACAAAATAATAGCAATTTTAAGAGAAGATATCTACATTTTTGGGATATAAAAATCCCTAATAAGATCGCTAAAAAATATTAAGGCAAAAGAGAGGACGAAAATTATTGAGATTTTTTTCGCCTAATGGATGATAAAAAGTATGTACTGGCGTGCGGACTTTTATCAACATTTTGGTAATGATGGATTTGATTACAGATGTTATGGCAAATGTATATGTGGGCTAAAAAGCACTTCATTGTTAACAAATGCCACTTTAAACAGAAAAATGTGCGCATTAAAAAACATAACGGTTCCTAAATTTGTTGGGTGCATTCTCTGGCCTGATTTCTCTTCTAATTATTATCAAGAAAAAGTAACTGAGTGGTATCAAACAAATGGTGCTCCTATATACCAAAGAAGGCTAATCCACTAAAATGTCCAGAACTCTGTCCATTTTAAATGTATTGCTTTATAGCAAAGAATATTTAAAGAATACTTAAGGTTGACTAAAAATAAAATAGAGTTTAAAAAGGAGTGAACCCATTCCAACAAAAAAGTAACGGAAAACACAGTAAAGCTCTTATGGAGGGTAGATCGGAAAATATTAAATATTTTATTAAAATCGAATAACAGCTTTTAGGCGGATTAATTTTACCTTAATTTGAAGGATGATGTCGAATGCTTGCAACAGTTTAGATTTCAGCCTTCGTATCTGTGAACGAAAGCCAGCTGAAAAAATTAAAAAGCCTATCTCCATGATCAGAGCCTAAAGGCAGCAAACACCAAAATATTGGATAATGTCAATATGAAGAGAAAAAATTAAATTAAATTTCCGATAGAATGGAGATGCTGACGTTCTTTAAGGAACTGAATTAAATTATATCAAAGTATAACGTCAGCAAGCTCAGAAAAATTGGGTAAATCCATTGTAGAAAAAGCAGTTGAAGAGAAAAGAAAGATCAATCTCCAAGAAAAACCAGAGAGGAACAAATAACAGACTCTTGACTTCCTAATGATTTGTATGCAATCGTAATACATATGTGACGGAAATAATATTTTCTTTTGTTCTGATTATAATCCACTAGCTGCAAGGAGGAGAAAGTTAAAGATTAATAAGTAAGGGACTGATAATACTGAGATTTTTTTTACTTTCCCTACGATGAGGTAATGGTGATGATTCGTATTTGCTATTTATGATTTTTATTTATTGTTATGACAAAAGTAGGAAATTTATATGAAAAATTAAAATCGCTTATAACTCGAAATTTAGTGTAGTTTGTAGATATACTTGAGTAGATTATTATATCATTCTTAGAATTTTCGATATACTCCAAAATCGGGAGTTGTATCAAAAAAAAAAAAAAAAAAAAAAGAAGGATTTCGCAGCTTTCAATTCTTTAGTCTCTAATACCTGTTATTCGCTTTAAGTTTTTTAAACGTCATAAGAAGAAAAGATTTTAGCCTTTTCAAAAAGTTGATACACATATGTATTTATAGTAAAACTGTGTAAAATATTGAAGACACATACAAATATTTTTTTTTATTATTTATTCTTATTTTTTGAATTTTTTACCCACAAATTTTTCATATTTTTTCCAAATAATATATTTTATTAGGAATAAAATGAGCTATCGCTGGATAAAATCAGATGAGAATTGTAGAACATATGATTTTTTTCAAAGTTGTAGGACTCATAAAATCCTGTTATTTTACATGTATTTTGTTGTTGCCATTATTTTGCATCATAAGTATGGCAACAACAATATATGAGATTTTTATGAGTCCTACAACTTCGAATATAAATTTAAAAAGGGTAAAATCTTTTCTTTCCAATGCTGTCGATAAAAATTTTTGGAAATAACTAAAAAATGGTGTAATAATCTACTTACCCATACATACAAGCTATAATATGTTACATTTTAAGTGTATTCAATTGTTATACCCTATACCACCATAGGTGGTTAGGGTATTTTGCTGATGTTTGTAACGCATAGAAAAAGTTATTCAACGCCCACAACTCCGTCGTGTTCGTCCATCCGTCCGTCTGGCTGGTGGTCCATGTAAATCTTGTGCACAAAGTAAGGGTCGCAATTTTAAAGATAATGCAATGAAATTTAGCACATGATACAAAGAAGAAGCCTATTAAAATTGTTTGTGATCGGTACATTATTTCAACTAGCCCCCGTTGAAATGTCCCCTGGAATAGAGTTTAAACACTCAAAAATGCATTAAAAATAAGAATATTTTAATCAAATTCGGTTCAAAGAAGTTATGTACAAATATCAATCTTTGTACCAAATTTTATGAAGATCGGTCCCAATTGACCATAGCTCCCATATAAGCCCCTCTCCGAAAATCACTTTAACGTGCATAAATCCCATACGAATGTTAGTATCAAGTTAATATTCGACACAAATAAGTTTTATGTAAGTAGAAACAACATTGCCAAATTTTATAAGAATCGGTCAATAATTTACCATAGCTTCCATATGTTTGTATATATAATATAAATGTTAGAATCAATACATTATTCTGTATTTGTATATTTTATTTTACTTTTAGTAAAATAGGCCACAGGTGTAATAAAAGTCCCTTCCCAAATTTTTATTCTCCTAGGGTATCTTATAGTTGTCTTGACCGACTATATCTTTTTTTCACGTTATATTTTGTAGCACTGTGTTGTCAAAAGAAACCCTTTTCTTTAATATTTTTAGAATTCTAGCACTTAAATGTATTTGCTATATTTAGGTAAAAATCTTTTGCATTTGATTAAGCAGGTGGAAAGTTCATAAGAGAAACTGACTTATCATGAATTCATATAGCAAGTTTAATTAAAAAGATCTTTAATTTCAAATCTGTAGTTACGTTTACAGTTTGTTTGCAGCTACAAGAAACGGAGCCGCAAGTCGTAAAAGAGAACAAAAAACAGTTGTGTGAACACGCGGTCATTGGCATGTGCCACAGTATAGCGCCAAACAAAAGGATCTGAAGTAAACAGTGAAAAGTAAAGAGAGCAGTTGTTTTGTTAAAAAAAAAAAAAACAACATAAACAAAAATAAAGAGTTGTCTAAGAAAATGTGATCTTTTTGAAGTATTTAAAATATGGAGTATCATTTAAATAAGTTAGACTTTCAGAATATTGTTTAAATACAATGAGACCTACATTTAATTGAATTTGGCAAAACATAAAATAAAACGATGGTGCAGTTTTTGAATTATACTAAGCAATATGAAGGAAATAAGAAAAATTATGAAAATAATTTAAATAAAGAAATCATATTGACATGTGCAAATGCTAAGATTAAGATATATAAATAGTTTAGTTTTCTACATCAATTATTTTGTAGTCGGCTCCACTTTGAATTTCTATAATAAAGAAGTTTTTTTTTTTCGCACAATATTTTTATTTTACTAAATAACATCCACTTTTTAGATATCCTTTACGCATACACTTTATTTGATTTATCATATTGGCCACATTAGTATTTCATCGTATTTTCTGTTCTGTTTTTATTTAACAGTTTTTCTGCTAAATTCAGTGATACAAAAACTATACAAGTATTGATTATATGCGTCTACGGTACATGATGATGGTGGCGTGGGTTCTCATATCAAGGTGTGAGCTTCCATTTACCATTACCAATGGTTTTAAGGGTTGCTCTAATTTTTGCTTTGATAGTTCAGTTAAATTCATTTTAATAGTGAGCTCTTGTGTATTTGTGTTACATAGACAGTCAGTATTTTTATGCCCCGTTACCGTGGCAATTATACGCTTTAACTAAAAAAAGGACTTTGCGCCGTTACGTTTGTTTTAGTTTCGTTAATGTTCAGAGGTATATTTAACAGATTGTTTTTTGTATTATCCTTATAGAAAAAAGCAGATGTTTTTTTCATACACAAGTTTGTTTTCAGTTTGCTCTTATTTTTTTTAGTATCTACTGGCTTTTTTTCTCCATGAGAGCAATGATGATTACGCAATGATTTTCTTAATTTCGTGGCATATTTAAGGGCGTGGGCGAGTAACTATGGCACACTTTCTAAGGGCTTCTTTTATATTTGTGTTTTTGATCTGTGCGTTTTAGATTTGTGTTTTTGTTTTCAGCAAAGGTGTGTTCATTTGCTCTTAATTATTTTTAACATATATAATTACAACTGTCTGACGTCCGTATCATCATCCCCATCATCTGGTAATTATATTTTAAGATTTCAAGGTGTTGAAATCAACTGCTTTTTTAAATGGTCATTTGGGGCTTTTTTTTGTTCTTAAAGATGTATAGATTAGTTTTAATTAAGGGTTTTTATTTAAGGAGGTCAACATCTGGACCATTATTTTGTGTTTAATGAGGTTGTTATTTATGATAAAGTATTTTTTATAAAAATAAATAAATTTTAGTAGTTTTCTTACCTTTTCTATAAAATGGGGGAAAAAAAAACAAAAGTTAAATAAGTTATGTGCAACTTTTGAGATGTTTAGAGGTTTTATATCATTGAGTATATCTTATAATATTATTTTAAGTAATTACAGAGGATGACAAAATGAAAACCTTTTTCCTCACGGGATTCCTCAGTCAATTTGGATACAAGTATGGACTTTTTGTGGAGTTTTAATCCTATAAATAACTTTTTTTGAATTGACTCTAGTTTTCAAGATAAAGCATTATATAGAAAACTAATGATATAGTGTAGCATATCTGGAGAACGATTTGTTTGATTTGGATCAATAAAATGGCAAAACGTTCCAATTTTAATTATTTACAATATATGTTTACATAATTTGTTTGTCTGATCAATAGCTTTATAGATACTAAAAAATATGTAAAAATAAACTTCTTATAAAATTTAAATAATATTGTTTCTCAAATTTATAAAAATAACCAAGGTTGGAAACCGATACTGTTATAAATACCGATACCGATTAAATATCCTTTAAAATGGGTTACTGTAACCGATACCGTTAATACCTTTACCGAAATTATTATTTTTAAAAAATACCGGTATTCAAATACCGTTTCCTTTAATACCGGTACATAATGGTATCTTAATTTGGGTATTTTGACTATGTAATATGTTTTGTAAAATAATTGCTCATATAATTGACTTGTTTTAAGAAAGATGGAATTACGTTTAATTTTATTGAATCTTGTTTTTATAGCCACTTTATTGTTTGTGTCTTTGTTCCAATTGATTTTTTAAAACTCTTCATATTGATCAGTATTATGCTGATCAATTAAAAATATTAAAAAATGCAAATTTATCTTCAGTTCTCTATCAGCGATTAAAAACAAGCGTTTAGTATATTTCGTTTAGCTTTTTGTTCCTAAAAATTCTTAACACAAGTCAACAAAGTGATAAGGAAAATTGTATCGCAAATACTTTACGTAGTTTATATCACTTGTGCTGGACATAGTAGATGAGTTCGACGAACTTACTGAAGTTGTCCAAAGCCACTCAAACAGGATCAAAGGAGAAAGTCCTCATTCTGAAATATTTTTGGGCCACAGATTTGAATTTTTTGTGTATATCAAAACTTGAAATTATTTTTATATTACGTTTTTTAAGCTTCTTTTCCTAAATCAATTATATTTGGTTCTTTTCACAATATTCTCTTAAAGAATGAAAAATTTTGTTCAAAAAGTTACAGTCAGAACCATCTTTAATTAGATCCAAAATGCAATTATATATCCTTTAACTGTTGACGATCATAAATTTTCTACCAAAGTGATTTAAAAATTTGAATTACAGAAAAAAAAAATAAAAGTGTATTTAAATTAATAAATTATTTATATCAATTAAAATTTTAATTAATTTTTCTTCAACAATTAAAAAAAGAAATCAATAGATTATTTGTAAAATTTCAAGCAAATTTTTAGTTATATGAATTAAATTTATAATTAAAACTTTGCCAGAAATCAATTAACTTATTGATTGACACAGTTAAAATATTAATTGAATATAATACCACTGTATTTCTAATTAAAACTTTTCCAGAAATCAATTAATATATTGATTGACACAGTTAAAATATTAATTGAATATAGTACCACTGTATTTATAATTAAAACTTTGCCAGAAATCAATTAATATATTGATTGACACAGTTAAAATACTAATTGAATATAGTACCACTGTATATGCTTTCTTCCAATATAAGGATACAATTTGCGATTGTTTTAATAATATATTTTTATTTAATTGTTTATTTTCCAAATACATAAGTATGCAAAAGTATAATAAAATTTAACAGTTTTGTCATCTTCTGAAGCAACTATTTTGGATATTCCAACAAAATTTGTCAAGAGCTTTTAAAACCTAAAGAAAGAGACTATCAATGCTTGATTACCTATAATAAAATAAAAGATAATAAAAATGTTTTAAATTTTGTGAAAGTTTAACTTTCTTAGAAATTAATAATCTTTTTTCCTGCTAAAAATACAGTTATTTTCACTTCTTTGGAAGTAATTATTAATAATTTAGTTCTACTTTTGAAATGGTGAAAATGTTCTTTTTTGGAAGCATTTGATCGTTTTTTGCTGGGTACAGTCAGAGCTGGTACCGTTTGAGGTAACATCACTTACAAATGAAAGAATTCCAGAATTTAACAAAGGGTAGTACGGATAATTTTTAAAACGAATCTAGTTCAAAAGTTGGCATAGAGCACACATATAATGTAATATGGGCTCTTTAGAAAAAATTTCAAAATATTGAACACCATTCAGAATTAGGTTGTTTTCCACTGTGTCTTTTTTTACTAGCCCATATTTTAGAAAATTTTTGATATTTTGGAAAAAGTTACAAAATTTTTTTACAGAGTAGAAGCAAATATTTCATATTTTTATTTGTAATATTGTACTTTGTGGGAACCGAAAATTATAAAAATATTCGAAAATTCTACGACTTTAGAGTCGTCCTATTTTATGCTGACTAACTGCAAAATAAAATTGAGACATATCTTGAATGCTGAAAGTCTTAGCTATCATTTGTTGTAAATTTTTTTATTAAATTTTAAAACAAATTTTTGGACTTTTTTCAGTAGACTGTTTATTGTGTGGAGTCTTATACATACTGTTAAAAGTCACCGATAATCTCGTGTACACTATATATCGTTTATTATGCATAGGACGTGTTTTGATGCCATAACAACATTTATAGGGTACTAGATCTTCCTAGTTGCGTTACCCCTTCTGACGCGATAACTAATATTTACTTTATATAGGGACCACTACTCCCCCTGGAGCTATTTGCCCTATTCGAAATTTGATATGGACATTATTTCTATAACTTTTTAAGACTTTCACTGTAATACTCTTTTAAATATGGTAACATTAATATTTGCTTTGTTATTGGGGCCACCTATTCCCCTGGACTTATTCATCCTATTTTTATTTCATCAATACAATAGGATAAGATGATGGCCCCCATAAAGTTTGAGGGTTAGATACACCATAATGAATATTTGCTTTGTATGAAGGGTACCACTCCCCCTACTCCGATCGAAAAATAAAATTTAGGGACACTCAGGATGATGCTGTGAAAATTTTAAGCAAATCGGTTCAGCCGTTTGAGGGGTTTAAAAAGTGGTTGTAAAATATATGCCTTCCGGTCAAGATCCAGCAGAGGCTTTAACATTCGACAGTGAAAGCACTATCTGTATGTTAAATTTCATGTAAATAGCTTCGATAGTAACGTACAAAATTGAAAATAAAAATTTTGTTTATAGTGTTCGTAAAATGGGGACGTGACATCCAGTCGAGATCTAACATAGCATATAATCACTTCCTGATACTATCTATGTGCCAAATTTCGTGAACATTGGTTCAACCGTTTATACGTGATGGGTACTTCACTTTCTGGTCTTTCTGGTGTCCGCAAGTGTAAATTTTTTAATGAGGTTACAGCCTAAAATTACAATCGCAAACTGAAAATTCTTCCGACACATAATTCAGCTAAATAGTAAGGGAACTGTCCCTAACTTTTTTTTTTTTTGAAGAGATTTTAAATTATCTGAGTGATAAAATGTACATTAACAAAAATAAGTTATATTTTACTTTTCTTAAAGAAATTTTAAAAGCTGCAATTAAATTAAGCAAATATTTTCGAGAAGAAAGTATAAATCAATTTAAATTGTAGGAAAATATGTATATCTGTGGACTTTTGTCCAAAGAACTTAACTAAAATTCAATAAAAATCAATAATTTCTATTGAAAAGTAAATTTTTTACTAACTATATCTGAAAAACTAATAGTTATAGGAAAATACCGATTAATGCAATTGATGCATCTTTAAACTGTTAATTAAATTATTAAATAATTTGAAAATTGTATTATCTCAACAAGATGTTTTATCAAAAGTCCACAGATATATGCAGACATTTTAGCAAATGCAGAAAGGCATGTAATTACGAGTTTTGATTTTGAAAAATATGTAATGCAAACAGAATGTTTTAATTTCACACATTTTATATGTAAAATTAATGCAAACATTTACTACATATATGTTTATAAGACACTATTATTAAATATTATAACAAATTAATGTATGTAAAAATGCAGGAAAAATTTTTTGTGAAGATATTTTTAGGGTATAGTGTAAATTTAAGGAGTATGTTTTTAGATCTGGGGGTATTTGTTGGGAAATACTTGGCAACACCGAATCGAATAAAGGTGTTAGAGGAAATGAATTAAAAGAAAAATAATCAAAAGATGAAATATTTGCAATGTCTAAACTTAATTTTGTATATTTAGTAAGCATTTATTTTAGGATATATTCAAATAGCGAGCTATGTTATTTACTTTAGTATATAAAATCAAAAAAAGGAAGTTTAAAATATAAAATTTATACCACCATCCAAAAAGATGGTGTAACTTATTGAAATACTCATCTATTCATTTATTTAAATCAGCTATAGATTCTACAATAGTTGAGAACATTGCGATTGAAAAAGTTAATATATATATATATTTAAAGCAACATACTATATATACTAAATCCTATCATAAACGAAATTATTTTAATTAAAATAGCTTATTAATAATTGTTTAATTTTAGTACCAGTATTAGCAAAATCAATTAGGTCATAATATTTATTCACCTCGATTAATATTCTATAAAATGGATCAAAATCTGCGAAGCTGGATCTATGGAAACTGATATAAAGTGGAACGTATGATCTAAGTTATCTATTTGGAACATTAATGAGATATTAGGAATCAATATTTCCATTAACAATATTAAAAAAAAACAATGTTTGCAACGATCTTTTTTAAAGTTGGAAGTTTTATAAGGGCCAAACTGCTACGATATAGAGGTTTAAATCACGGTTCCATCTTATGTTCTGCAGGCAAAAAAGAAGAAACTGTTTTTAAACTGATTCAAGTTTACGAATGTAAACATTATATTGTTTGTCCCAGATTACTGAACTGTATTCAAGTATATTCCTAACTAATGTTGTAAATAGCCTCTTCGTCACATAAGGATCAATGAATTCTTTCGACCATCGTTTTATAAAACTTAAGACACCATATGCCTTATTCACAGCCATTATTATATGATTATTGAAGTTGAGTTTTTTTTTTTTATCAAAATTTACTCCTAATTCAATGAAGGAATCAACCGAGTTCAATTTTGTATCACCAATATAGTAATCATCGCAAATTGTGGAATATCTATAGGAAGATGTGCAATTACATTTCTTAAGATTCAGTTCCATTAGGTTAATGTTGCACCAATTATTAAAGCTCGATATATAGGATTGTAGATCTTCATTTCATAAAGCTAGAAATAGCTTTACATCATCGGTATACATTAGGATCTTGCAATGTTGAATGGAATTAGAAAGATAATTTATAAACAGTAGAAATAATAGTGGACCAAGATGACTGCCTTGTTGGACACCGGAAGTAACGTTCACATATGTAGTTAGACATTGCGCTATTGAACATTAAACATTGTTAACGATTCTTCAGATAGGAAGAAATCCATTTAAGGAAGATACCACAGAATCCAATTGCATCTAGTTTAGCAGTTAATAAATCGTGGTTAACTTTGTCAAAGGCTTTGCTAAAATTTGTATATACTACATCAGTTTGCAATCTTCTTCGAAAACAGAAATTAGTATGCGACGTTAACTCCATGGGGTTGGTAGATGTTAATCGACCATGGTAAAAGCCATGCTGTGTTTTTGATATTATGGATGAAATTTTTGGCAAAAATAACGATGTTATAATTTTCTTAAATAGTTTATGAATGACACTAAGCTTTGAAATTGCCCTATAAGTTGTCACTACACTTCTACTATCCGATTTTTAAAGAGGAATTATATAGAAATTCTTTCATCTTTCTGGAAAAATACCAATCTTGAGAGAGTTATTATATATGTGAATAAGAGGCCTTGATAATACTTCCGCACAGTTTTTCATGATACATGTGGGAACACCATCAGGGCCAGGACTGAATGAACTTTTTACACTTTTTAAATATTTCAAAACTGTTTCAACATACAGGGACAATATATTTATCGATGGTTATGTCTCCTCGAGAAAAATGTTGACGCAAAAAATCAGAAAATGCATTTGCTAAGTTTTTATCATTGGAAAATATTGCACTATTAATTTTCACTGTAGTCGGGCATGAGGAAATTTTTCGCTTGGAATTAATAAAATTATAAAACATTTTCGTTTAATGTCTTATTTAATTATATGAAGATAATTATTATAACATCTCTTATTCTCCAAATTATTAAAACTGCTAGCAATATATTTGGCATTGGTCAAACATATTATTATTTTTCCTAAACTTTTTTAACAAACAATTCATTCGAGGTCCATAAGTATATTCTGGGTCCTCGTGAAATTCTTAAATGACCTTGCTATGTCTGTCTGTTGAAAGCGGAATAGGTCTCGGGGTGGAACAGCTAGGGGTAAGAAATTTTGCTCAAATATTTCTCTCATATAAAGTTGTTTGATATTGAAGATGAGCAAAATCGGTTAATAAGCAAAAAAAAGTTATGCGGCAAATACTGGAAAAACTTTGTGTCCGTCGTAACTCCAGTTCATACTTTTCTGTCGATATCTTTCAAACTAAAGCATGTACGACTATGAAATTTTGTAAAAATAGTTCAAGGATGGATATAAACTCTGAAACAAAAACAATCCGCCCACTTTACCACACCATACCCTCCATCTGCACAAAAAGTTCCAGATGGTGGGTATATTAGGTTCGGTCAATCCGAATATAACATTCTCACTTGTTATTTCCTTTAATGGCGACATCAAACTTATTGCAATAAAAAATTTTATAAAATATTTCGTTACCATACTGATACAAAAAAAAAAAAAAAAATCAAATAAAAATGTCACATCAACTTGTCCGTCAAAATGTAATAAAAGAGAAACCCCTAAAATTATGACAATATACAGAAAATTGTCATCCACCTACACACCAAAAAGCAAAATCATCAATTGTAACTAAATACTTAGGAAAAAAATGGCCACAACACATCACTAACATCGAGTTGCTGCGATACTGACGAAATTCTTCATAAAGAGTGAATAAAATAGGGTGGGTGAGTGGGTGTTTTTTATGTTTACAATTGATTTTAATAAGAAGAGGACAAAAACAAGAAATGTAAGGATTCACTACAATATTTTTATTATATTAGAAATCTCTTACATACATACTTACACACATATAATACACAAACTAATTCATTTACAACCTACATCCATACGTTGTCCTTAGTATATGGATTTATGTATACCTAAGATACAAATGAATACATACTAAAATAAGTATGTATGTATGTATGTATGTTATTATACTAATATATCTACTTAAAGTGAATGTATGTATATGAGTATGTATTTATTCCATGTTCATACATATATGTATATTCTTTTACAATATCCTCACGAGACTGCACGTAATGTTCTCAAAATATCAAACGTAAAAAATCTACATTTAAACTGGGTGGTTGGTTGTAAATGGAGGTTGTTTCTGTTTTTTTTAGTACTAACCAAATGAAGCCAAAGTAAATCCCTAGAATGCAGGTGAGTTAGATAAATAACCAAAAACACACATACTCACAAACATATATTATTATAGTTAGTACATATGGATATTAGTAGGTATGTATGTGTGTTAAAGCTTATCTAAATGTATCTTGTGTAAATTTTTTCCCAACTACTATTCTCTACTCGTACTACAACTACATTAAAATAAACATTTCTACATCGCTACACGCGCAACTTTTATTCATCTGTTTTTATTTTTTTTTTTTTTTGCTTTTACCTTAAATATCGATCGAAAAATTTTTCTCTTTTATAGGGGCGGATGGTAAAACAATACTAGTCCACTAACGTAGAACATCAAAACTATAAAAAAGTCAAATGAATACAACAAAAGCAGAATACGAAATGTATAATTTTTTACAGGTGAAATTAAAAATGTAGCATTCTTAATGTTATTTAAAATCTTTCCTGTGTTATAGTTCTAATTTTAAATTATACTGCTTCTTCAAATAATAGATTTAAAGGTCACTTGGAAAATATTTGGATTTTTGTTTAATATACTTTATCGAGTTTTATAACTGGTATCACAACATCTAAAGGATCTTTCATATCAGGAATTTAAGTTTAGTACAGGATATTTGTAACACCCTTAATGAGTTTTCCTATATGTCAAAGGTTTTATAAACATCATGATTTCTTCTTATCATAAATGGAATTAAGGAATTAACTCAAGGCATACAATATGGGGTAGCACTGAAATCAACGACATAGGTGAGTGTCTATTTGATTTCATTAATACAAACCACTTGACTATATGTAACTCTGGCAACGACATTATACTTATGAAAGACAGATCTAATTTATCAGTTGTTAGGTGGAGAGTATCCAAAGAAAAATCCTTTTCGGATCATTGCTGTATACTTTTCGACATTGGACGAACAAACTGGACTAAGTTCAATGGGATTCTCATGCACAAACTGAAAAGAATACCTCCAGTCGAAGCAACGACTGAGGGTCTTGATCAAATTGAGAGCACATTAAGCAAGGAAATTGTTAAAGCTTTTAATATATCCTGTCCAATGACGAAAGCTAAAAAGAGTTTCCCTCCCTGGTGGAACAAGGAACTCTCGAAGCTACGCTAGGAGGCACGTAATGCTTTCAATATTAGCTACAGGACAAAATCGTGGCAGTTGTATCACGATAAGCGTAGAGAATATAAGAAAGCAATAAAGATCGCAAAAAGAGGTTCATGGAAAGGCTTCTGCGAATCTATCAATAATACCAAGGAATCTGCAAGACTCAGTAAGGTTTTGCCAAATGGTCATAACAGCCCATCCTATATTGAAAGCATGGATGGCTATGGTCAGAATCGTCGGCCGAATCCTTGGTCATTTTACTTAATACTCATTTTCCTGGCTGTACAGATGTTACGAACCAGGAGATGGGGCATACTAAATCCTCGCAAGGATCGTCACCTTGTTGGACAATGCAAAGTACTTGGGCATTATTTTGGACTCCAAGCTTTCATGGAAGCTAAACATTCAGCATAGGGTTAATAAGGCTACGGTACTACACCTGTAGAAAGATGTTCAGTGTGAAATGCGGTTTGAGTCCAAAATTGACAAAATGGCTATACACTGCAATAGTACGGCCCATTCTTGTACATGGATCTCTTGTTTGATGGACCGCTACTAGTAAAAGATACGTAGTGGATCAACTCTACAGGATACAAAGATCCGCATCCATTGTCATTGCAGGTGCATTACGTACTAGTTCATCAGAAGCTCTGAACACTATATTGCACCTAACACCTATAGATCTACACGTTATTGAAAGCTGGAGATCAAGAACGTATGGGCACGCGAGGATATTAAGTTTAATACCCCCAAAATTCAATCAATACTATAAAAGTCCTATTCCCCACCAGGAATGAACGAAGAAGGGGAAATCTTCTTGAACAATATGGAACGATGATATACACTGACGGCACAGAGATGAACTGCGGTGTCGGCTCTGGTGTCTTCTCTAACGATCTTGGAATTATACACTCATATCGACTCCCTGACGAGGCAAGCGTATTCCAAGCGGAAATACTAGTGGTCAGGGAAGCGTGTAAACTAATTCGCGATAGAAATATTCAAGGGAATATTGGTTAATTTGTCGACAGTCAAGCGGCAATACTATCGCTCAAATCACCTAAAACTACCTCTATTCTAGTCAGACAGTATAAAGAGGAACTGCTAGGACTAAGTCGACTTTATGACATTACTATAATCTGGGTTCCTGCGCATAGGGATTACTATGGTAATGAACGGGCAGACGAATTAGCCCGGGCAGGCGAAAAATAGATGGCGAAACCTGGACAAATGTAGAGTCGCGAAAGAAACGTGGCCTACCTACAACAAAAAACGGTCAATGCAACTCATTGGCTACAAACGGAAGGACATCTCGAGACTAATGGCACTGTTTATAGGTCACTGGACGATCGGTAAACATGCAAGCGGACTTGGTCTCCCCTACAATGAATATTGTCGTAGTTGTGGCAATCGCGGGAAGGAGGAGACAGTATATCATCTTCTATGTGAATGCCCAACCTTGAACACAATCAGACATAAATTTCTGGGAAGGTACCATTTAGACAACCTCTGTGAGATATCTGACATTAGACTCAGTGATATTATTAAATAGCTCAATGCTACAGGCTGGATCTAATTAATTTATGTTCTCATTGTTCTTCCCTACACTTCTATCTCATTTCAGACTCAGTACAACTCATTCACCTGGCGAGTAGTGTGGTCCCATCAAAACGGATTCTAATGAGTCTAATTGATTGCTACCACGTAAACCAACCAACCAAGGACAGGGGGATTGATTATTAGGAGTTTTGCGAAAACTGATTTTCGAATATTTTGAATACTAGGATTTTGAGGGGACTTTAATTAAAATGTGTAAGCAAAAAAAATACTAGTGTCTTAAATTTACTAAACATTAAAAGTAAATTAGTAATAAGATAAGCAAGGGCGGAAAATAATCATTATTCTTGAAATTTTAAATAAAAAAATCAGATACAAGGAGCGTTCGGATAAATGTGTTAAATACTGAAATGTAATCCTTAGACAAGTTTTATCAAAATTCGGTATGATTTTTTACCCGTTTGTGCTCATATTTGTAACGCACAAAAAAAAAAAAAAAAAAAAAAAAAAATTATTTAACACCAAGCGACTCAGAATGTCTTCTTGAGTAAATTTATCGATGTCCGGTTCCATCAAAATCCGGTATGATTTTTATACCCATTTGTGCTCATATTTGTAAGCATTATTTAACACCAAGCGACTCAGAATGTCTTCTTGAGAAGATTTATCGATGTCCGTCCGATCGTCCATCGGTCTGGCTGGCTGTCCAAGTAAACCTTTTGCGCAAAGTACAGGTTGCAATTCTCCAGATAATTTGATGAATTTTGGAATGTATGATTGTTTTGATACAACGATCAAGCCTATTGAAAATGGTTATGATCGATCTATTATTTCATCTAGCTCCCATACAAATGCCCTCCCGTAATAGGTGTTCAACGATCATAAATACTTTAAATATAACAATATTTTTACAAAATTCAGTACAAATAAGTTTTATATCTGTGTGCCAAATTTTATAAAAATAGGTCCATAATTGGCAATAGCTCTCTCTTTCGAAAATAAGTTTTATATAATTAGAAATCACAATGGTAAATATTATTAAGATCGGTCCATAATTGACCATAATTCCCATATAGGGCACACTTCCGGAAATAACCCAAAAGTGTATAAATTATACATAAATGTGAAATAAAATAATATAACGCATAGATAGATAAATTTTATAGAAATATTAACCTACAATTCTGAATTTTTATGCACTTACATGATGGTGTAGAGCATCATATGGTCGGACTTTACCGACTATACCTTGCTTTCTAGTTATCTTTTGGATTTTGTTTAAATCAATTTTTTCTGTTTTTAGAAAAAATCACATTAAAAAAATAATAAAATTAAAAGTTTTTGGAAAAATCAAAAAAAAAAAATCATATTTTTTACTAAAAAAATCAAGTTAAAAAAAATCCATTTCTTTTGTTAAAGATTAAATTTTTACAAAAATCTGATTTGAAACTTTCGATTTTGGTAAAAATTTCTACTTTTAGTGAAAAAATCTTTTTTTTTTTTTGGTGAAAAATCTAATTTTTAGTGAAAAATCAGATTTTTGTAAAAAATTTGATTTATAGAGAAAATTTGGTTAAAAAAAAAAATGAATTTATAGTACAAATTTTGATCTTTTAGTAAAATTTTTGATTTTTAGTAAACATTTTGATTTTTAGTAAAAATTATGATTTTTAGTAAAAATTTTGATTTTTAGTAAGAATTTGGATTTTTTTGGGAATAAGTTTTATTTTTTGAAAATAAAAAATAATCATTATTTAAGTTTCATTTTAGAACACATAAATAATCATTACGGTTCTTGGTAACAGGGCAGACAAGTTATGATTTTCTGTTAATACTGGAGCTTCGGGTAATGTGGACTATGCACCTGCACATGGATTAGTCATTTTTAACAGGTAACTTCAATTTCATGTTCAATAAATAAAAAAATAAATGTTAAGGTTCAAAATAAGTTTTTATATCATCTGCCAGCAAAAAGACTCAATGAAAATCGCCTAAAGTGTGACACGTAGGACATGCCTGCTGGGATTTTATGATGATCACGTCATAACTTGTCGTTGTTTAAGATGTTCGGACAAATGATGCTGATGCACAGTGAATCGTTTCATAGCAAAAATAAAAAAAAAAAAAAAAATAGAATGGATTGAAACTCAGTTTGTTAAAAGCTAATAATAACATAACAAGTCAACAAACCTTTTTAAGCTATTACAAAGGTCAATAGAGGTCTCTAAAATCATAAAATCATAATACCTTTGTAAGAACTGTTTTTGGTGAGAAATGGGTTTATGTGGTTGAAAAAGCAGAAAAAGTATTAATATTTTTATCAGTTTTTGAAATTCAGTTTATTTTTGTAATTCACAAATTAATAAAAAAAAATCTGTTAATATTTAACAGAAAAAACAAAAAGGTGATCTTTTACAAACACATGTGCTTTTTAGAATCAAGGTATTTTATGTAAATTTTCAAAAAGAGGCAAACTTTGAAGTAAAAAAAGAAGAAAATGTGTTAGCAGTCTTTTACAATTGTCAAAATTATGGGTAGTTTAAATAACTAATACTCTGTGAGACTAAAATAACTTTCTCAATTCTGGGAGCTTCTATTGTAATGAAAAAATTCTAAATCTGGACAGAAAATGTTAAAAACACAGTTGCATGCCACTAGTATCATCAATGTCTTTTTATGATACTCTTTGTTATGATTATTCGAATTTATTCAGACTAAAGAAGCAAAACAATCGTATTTTCAGTAAACTTGTCATATGACAAATTTTTTTTTTTAAATTTTTATTGTTTTTAGTTCGACACTATTTAGGACCATTTTCTCGATTATTCGGTATACAAAACTTGTACCTTTGAATATGGAAAAGTCATTAATAACGTATGTATGTTTTCCAGGCTAATACAATATATTGAAAATATTTTTATTTTTTTATTATTCAGTAGCTTTGACTTTTGAACGGGTTAATATTTTTGTCTCTTACTTTTTATATGTTATCTGAACAAAATTAGCTATCGCACACACTACAATAATCAGTACAAACTTACATATTTTTTTTTATAAAATTCAAGGTTTTTAAATTTTTAAATGTGTGGGTTAGTAATTTGAAGTACAACGTCTGTAATGTATACACTTAAAAGTCAAATTTTTAAACTCTGGATGGACGTTCGGACGTACATATTTAAAAAATCATATAGTTATCAAATGACGCAAGAGGGATCTAAATATTGTTCGCTATTATGTCCTTCCTATGCGTATTAATTTTCATAATATTTTCTTAATATATTACTGAATTATAAACAAAAGTGTTCTACTAAATAAAAGATCGTCATATAAATTTCAAATTTATACACTACCATTATATCAGAAAATTCACATTAGCTGCAATTTTAACACATGGACATATTAGTGTCTTCGTTATATTTTGATTTTATATAATTTTAATGGAATGTTAAGAGATTCCTTTTATTTTCCTCAAGCAAAGTTAAATTCTTAACTTGTTTTATGAAATATAAAATAATACGACTTTTTTAATTAAAAGCATTCATTCCTACATTCAATCTTGCACTTTCCTATAGTCAAATTATATACAGAATAATGAAGGATGAACTACGCTATAAGCCAGAACAAATAGAATTTTTTTTCTATTTTTGGCAAAATAGTGAAAAGCTTAGGTAAGGGCAAAAAATTTTGCAAAAAAAGTTTTTTTTGTAACTGAAAATTTATATGTTGAAATATTTAAAAATTAATAATCCAAGTTGCACTTGATAAATAATGAGAGTATCATTCAAAAAAAAGAGTAAAAAATTTAAAATTATGCGCCCCGAAATATAAAATATTTTTCTGTCGAAAATTATTTTTTATTCTGACTAAATTTAGCCAAATTTCTTTGTAATTAAAAAAATGCAATAAAACCAAAAATATATTTAGAAAATTGAGCAGGCTTTACATTAAAATCAAATTATTTAAACATTTTTATGTTTTAACACTTATTTCTGATCACCCAAAAAAAAAGTATATAGTGCGTCCTGGAGAAAAATGGAGTACCTAGAATTACTATATATATATATATATATATATATATATATATATGTGTGTATATAACAAAAATAGTGTTAAAATTTTTTTCTTTAAATTTGTCTGTTAATTTATTACCAAAAAATTTTATTACAAAAATAAGTTTAAAAAAAGTTATATTTTAATGTGTATGACAATGTGTTCGAATGCTTAATATAAATAAATTATACCAAGTATACGCCCCAATTACTAACAAATTTTCGTTTTTCTATAACTTTTGGTTTACTAAACCAATTTCAATGAAACTTGGTGTTAATGTTTATGCTACTAAAAATCACTGATAGGAGAAATAATTTAAATGAGATTATTTTCGGCAGATATAATATAACTGTTTTAAGATGAAGGATATATGACAGGTAATAGTGTCCTTTCTCCGATTTCAAAAACCTATAGAGAATACAAACACAAAAATATATGTATAATGTTTACTAGGTTTCGGAATTGTTGGTCTAAATTTGTAGAAAATATCGAAATTTGTAATTTCAGAACATATTTGGGGTACTTGAATACTTATACAAATTTTCTCCAAACTACACAGATTTCTTAATTTTTTCAATATACAAGTGTAAACCAAATTTCATAAGCCTAAAATAACTCCTTCTATTTTTGCCGATTTTTTGTATAGGAACGAATCACTGTGTGACGGGTAGGATATTCATTTTACCCTACCATTTCATTATTCGATTAATCAGATAACTCGAAAAGGCATTTTTAGATTACTCGAATAATCGAGTAAATCTTTCAAATTACTCTAGTTATTCGAGTAAATTATACCTTGAAATTTTACCCGTTTTTAACGTTTATTAATATTTATTAAAAAATAAAAAAAATAAAACAAAAGCAACAGTTTAAAACATCAAAAATATGCCTACAGTAATTGAGATCACTTAATTTACTGGAAAGACTTAAATATCACTTCTGAAATAGTCTTTCCAGAGTAATATACAATTAAAATTTGGATATACATTTAATAAATTCTTTGACATAAAAAATATGGTCTAAGATTTTTTAATTAATTTTTTAATGACTTTTACTTTAAAAGTTTATAAATGTTTTAACTTATTTAATTAATACTTTTAATTAATCTAATACTCGTCTTTTTGTCAAAAATTAAAAACTCAAAAAAATAATTGTTCTGTCTATCTGGCGATTGTGATAAATGAAGCTGCATAAATTTATTCATTAGTAAGTGAAATGTTTGTATATTTGGAGAGATTGGTAAGGTTACGATATATATATATATATATATATATATACATATATATATCTGTGATTTGTAAGTGAGATTAACAAAAAACAAATACCGGAGTTGTTATTAAAACTAAGGACTAATTAAGGGAATAGTAAGTATTATTTTTGACGATTTGTTAAAGCAAAAATTTAAATTTGTGTTTCGTCCCCTAGATTGTATTCACAGTGTTATTTTTTTTTTGCTGTCATGTCCTCCCGAGATATCCAATTTGATTGAAATATGAAATTTATTTGATAACATTAATAAGTATACATCTACTAGTTTTCAAACACATACCCACTACACGTATTTCCCACGATATATTTATTAATTACATTTTACATTCTGCACATTACAAGAATTATGTATATTTTGTTTATATAGGTATTAAATGAAAAATGATTTTGTATATATTTTAAATATAACGCAGATTAATTTAGTCTAAATTTGTGTATTTTAATATAGTGCATTAGTACAGATTCAATTAATATTAATCAATTAATTAATTAATTTTGGATTCCAGCATAACTTCAATCATAAATATAACTGAAAAAATGAAAAAGTTTTTAATATTATTAATATTATTAATATTGAAGCAAAAACTTTAATTTATTTAAACAATTTCGTAATTAAAATTAATTTTTATTTTTATTTTTTTTTTTGTGTAAATAGGCCAAAATAAAGCACTTTTATAAATTCGAGAAAAAAAATTTTAATTATTTTAGATAAAGAAATTCAGCGATTCTTAACATAAGGTCATTTTACTTACTTAACTCAATTTTAAGTCCAAATCCCTTGCATATGACAAGTTTTATCCAAGCCATCATCATCATATCCTTTACTTTATACTTCTTTAAAGTGATTTTTGCATATTTGTTTGATTGTTGTGATTGAAAAACGACCTTTAACTAAGTGTTATAATTTAGGCGTATATTCGGTTATTTTTACCAGATAAAATATTTTTTTAATAAAATTCCATTTTTACTTTCAAAACATTTTATAAAAATTTTATAACAGTTGTTTTTAAGTAAAATTGTTTAAAAAACTAATATTAAATTTAGTTTTGAAAGGAAATCCTTAAAATGTTTTTAACTCGAATTATTCGATTAATCGGCATAATTTACTCGAAATTCTTGACTTTAATTTGATAGAACAATAATTTGTTATTAATTTGTCGATTAATCGTACAAACAGTATTTGAGTGAATATCCTAGTGACGATCCAAAATCCGCACTAAACAGTAACTCTTTGTAGATGCACTTCCATGTTGTAATCTTCATGTGGGTTGTAGTAGACATTTTGCTTGTTAACAATGCCATTTATACAAAAATGCGTTTTATTGCTAAAGATAATTTTTTACTAAATATGGTTTTGATTATGATAAGTGACTGAATGGTAAACAACAGATTTGATAGACCCTCCCTTATTAGAAAGCTCTGAACTTTGTAATTATTGAAACAACATAAATTACTTCTTTTAATCTAAGGTTAAAATCGGATCAACATGGTTTAGTAATTCAATATCAATCTTACAGCCTTTAGATCAACAGTTCTTGCAAAGAACAGGGTTTGTAAAGATATCCTGAACAAATTTTTAATATAAATATTATTTCGAATTTTAAGTAGAAATTCCAAAGAAAGCATGAAACTATTTAAATATGGAAAAACATCTTTGCATTAATTGAAGGCACAAATTAAGATATTTTTCCCCTAAATGAGTTCTTTTTGAGAATCCACTAGCACTTGCTGCAAGAAAAAACAATGAAGGAACCCGTGCTTTGCTTAAATTGAAAATATTATACTTGATAAAGGGAACAATGAACAAACAAATAAAGAAAGTTATTCTGTCTAACGACTCAATATAAAGAAAACTTTCCGATACTTTATTAAAAATATAAATAGTTCACTTTAATTTGATGAAAATGTTGATTCTTCACATGAAACCCTACTATTTTATATAATTATATTATTGCAATAACTTTTGTTTATAAAGTCGTTTTAATGCCCTTTCCGAATTTTAACCATAAAATAATATATTGTGGAATAAGATTGTTAAAATTAACTGGAATGGTGCGACTTCTCAGTGCTGAGTACTCAAAACTTTTATTTCACAGATAAAAAGAAAATTTGCTTAAACGACTTTATAAATAATTTAAAGCAGGAAAATTCTTTCAGTATAAATATCAAAATTGTTAAAATGTAACTCATGTTTTAAATTTACTTTTGTATCAACAGATTTGAAAGCATTACCCAGCAATAATATATAAAAGTAATTTTTAAGGAAGTACTTTTTCATTACTTCCAAAGTTTCAGTAAGTGCACGATTTCTTGTGCTTAAGAAGTTATATAAACTTCATTCAAAGATGTTATTTAAAAGCAGTTCAGATAAATTTTTCTGATAAAAACCTTGAGAATTTACAAGTATTTATTATTATGCATATCTGTTTTTAATAAAAAAAATTTGGTTTATACAAAAATTAAAAGTAATTTCCTTGAACTGATAATAAAGAACATCAAAGAAATCAATTTTACATTAACACGACTTCTTACTCAGTGAATAGGTATCAAAAAAGGGAACATCTTCCAATGACAAGCCTATATTAAATTCATTGGAAATGATCCGAATTTGCACTACCTATGGATCACAACTTCAGGATCTTATTGACTGCTTTGGATGTTCTTTTTTTTGCTTGGCTTAATTGAAATATAGCAAAGTTTTTCCGCTTGTTGGCTCCGAAGCCCTAAAACTATTAGAACAATGTTCATCAATATACATTTTTATGTGATACTATCTTTCCGCTCCTTTGTATATTATAAGAAAGAATCGATCTTTTGTGGACGCAGAGAATGATATTAGATATGCATTATCCAAATAAGTCTCTTAATATTAAAGATCTCAAGAATCAAAAATAATGTCGCAGTTATTAATATTATTTTTAAATTATTTTATCTTCATGTAACATTTTATCAAATTTGTAAACAAGTCAAAATTGTAGTGAATCGCGATACAATTACAATGCGAAAAGGGGGTCACGAAGCAAGATCTTGTGCTAACCCCTGCTCTAGATTATGTAAAAATAAAATCGAAAGTATGCATCCTATACATTTGAGTCATTGGAGTACCAGAGCATTGTAAGTTGTATTTCTATGCTCTATTAATATTTTAATTAATTTGACTGTGATTAAATTTTGATATCACTTTGTCGTTACTCAAGAATTGCCATGTGCACGCAATACACAATACTTTGTATTGTAATATTTGTTCTTAACTGTACAGACCACATACTGTATAAACTTCCAGCTAGTATGTATATTTTTTTACCCTATTTCACTAGTAACAATGAGCGGTATAAGTAGGTACCACCCCCTGAGTGCTTGGTTCTTTATAAACAAAATTTTCTAATGAACGCAATGATTCATTGATTCTATGGATATTCATTGCAATATGTTCTAACGAAATTGCACGTTAATTTAGTAGAGCACATTAATTTGTTAATACATTATTTACTATAAAACTATATATTCTTATGTGGAATATAATCATTGCAGCAATATTTCTTATTACTTGCAGTTGAAGGAAATTAAAGTCCATGTCCACAGATACTATTTATATCCTCTCTCCAATAGCATAAATTGAGGACATCTCTGTCTGAGCCCTTTATTTGTTACATCAGCTCAAATGCTATGAAACTTTACATACATTGTAAAAATCAATTTCTCAAAATAATATAGCAAACATCACTGCTATTTATCTACTCCCCACTATTTCACAACAAGAACACTGACTACAGCGAAATCCTGCTGTTTCAGTAAAACTTACAATGAAGCCAAACTAAAAAAAAAAACTGAAACGGAAATACCGCAGCGTTAGACAAACAACATTCAGCTACAGCACAAAAAGCAAGAAATAAAAAACGGAAACACTAACCATCATTTCCAATGATATCTCACCTTAGACTACATATGTGTATGTCTGTATGTGTGTGGATTTTGTGGAAAAGCACCCTATTTACTAAAATTACTCACACCCTCTAAAATAAAACTTAACTTGACTCCCAATTTGTGTTATTGTTGTTTGTATGTTGTGCAGACACACACACGCTCATACAAATATTTACTTTAAACGTGTGTCTGTATGTTAGGTTTAGTTTACGAGGATTTTTATTCTGACAAAAAAAAGAAGAAGGGTGCCAACAAGGCCACGAGAAAGACCCATAAGCGCACAAAAAAAATAATAATAATAAAAAATAACAGTAAAAACGTTTTAACGACAAATTCAATTCAGTTCTAATTCAATGATAATGATGACAATTAATGGTTTTTATAGTATAGAAGAAAGTTTAGAGTAACAGTTTTATACGCTTCACCACTGGTGTATAAGTTTGTTGTTTCGTTTGTAATTTCCACAAAAAAGTCTATATTTTCTTATAAGAAACGAAATCAACGGTTGAAATGGCATACATAATTGAGATGAAGATAGGGCGGACATGACTAAGGGGACTGTTAGTTCCCATACAAAGTAAATCTTAATTATTGCATGTGTGAAGGACTACTGCGGAGGAATTTTTAAGATTTGGTGGGAATAATATTCTCTTGAAGTTCCATTGGTGCGATGTAAGTATGGCGGACAAGTCTAGGGGTAGCGGTAACCCCATACAAGGCAGATAAGACATCACGAATGCTGACGAAGTGTGTGGCGGCACAGAAAATACATATTCCAATCCGCTGTTGCCTAATTATAATCCGCAAACTCTGCCTTGGTATCGTTAAACAGAGACAACAAGGCAATTTACGATTGCAAACTCGTTTATGGTGCTTCGAACTAAATGTGATTACTGTAACCTGTGACATCTATAACAGCGTTTACGATGTTAGGTTCAATCTCTCTTTTACTTGCTCCAAACGCCTGGAGCTGCTAAGTGAATCCATCAAATTTGCACCCAGTGCAAGGCGGGCGCCATGTTTAGGTTTCAACGAAATCAAAATGGATAAGACACCACGAATGCTGATGAAGTGTGTAGCGGTACAGAAAATACGTATTCCATTCTACTGGTGTCTAATTATAGTTCACAAACTCTGCTTTGGTACTGCCAAACAGAGACGACAAGGCAATTTACGATTGAAAAGTTGTTTATGGTGCTTCGAACTAAATGTTACTACTGCAACCTGTAACATCTATAACAGCGTTTACGATGTTAGGTTCAATCTCTCTTTTACTTGCTCCAAACGCCTGGCGCTGCTAAGTGACTTCATCAAATTTGCACCCAGTGCAAGACGGGCGACATGTTTAGGTTTCAACGAAATCAAAATGGATAAGACACCACGAATGCTGATGAAGTGTGTATCGGTACAGAAAATACGTATTCCATTCTATTGGTGTCTAATTATAGTCCACAAACTCTGCCTTGGTACTGCCAAACAGAGACGACCAGGCAATTTACGATTGCAAAGTTGTTTAATAGCTAAAGAACTATTGCAGAAAAATGTTTAAGATTTAGTGGGAATAATTTTTCCAATACGATTTAGAGTTGGATGGAAATAGGACGGCTAGGTCTTGTAGGAGAAAATAACTTCCTTAGCACCCTTTATAATTGAGATGAAAATGGAAAATATATTGCCGGGGATAAATACAAACAAAATACTAATTATCGGATAATATAAACACTGTTACAGCAAAAGTCTTAAAATTATACGGGAATATTTCTTTTATCAACCTCCAAAAATTGGACAGATAGTATTAATGGAAAAGGTACCCCCCATATAACGAAAATATTAAATATAGTAAATCTTAAAAACTATTGCAGGAAAAGTCTTAATATTTTGTAGGAATAACTTTTCCATCAATCACCATAATTTAAAATGGGATGTGTGGGACCAGGGGGAATGATACCCTTATACGAAGCAAATATTCTTAATGGCATATCTAAAAACTACTGAAAGGCCTTAAAATTTGTGGAAATTACTTCTTTATCATATTGCATTCATTAAATGATAATAGGACAGATAGAGCCAGGGGGAAGGGTAGCCTCCAGACAAAGCAAATGTTAATTTTGTGAGTCTTAAAAAGTTTACATATTAAATTTTGTATATATATATTTTGTATATATATATATATATATATATATATATATATATATATATATATGAATGTGTGCAAAATCGATTCATATATGCCGAAGATATATCAAAAAAAAGAAGGTTCTTACAGATTTTTTGATAACTTTTATATTAAAATTCGGAAAAACCGGTTAAAAAATGGGGGATATATCTCCAAAACAACGGTTTTCTAAAACCCTTTTATAAGCTAGAGACTTCATCTTTGCATAGAAAATTCGAAAACTTTTTGTGCTGAAGAAATGAACTTAATCGCTCCATTGGTAACCAAGATATCGATCAAAACGCATTTCCAGACTTTTCGAAATTAATCAAATCGGTTCATAAATAAGTTATTGACAATTTTTTTTTATTTATTTAATGTCTACTTTTCTACTATAAGTTCCTGTTCTTACGGACACTGAAAAACAGCAACAACAGTAACTGGTAATATTCGAAGCATTTTGTTAATATTTTAAATTCCGCCAAAGGTATGATCAGTGTTTTTTCTCACAATACGAGTATTATTAATTTTTCTGTTGTTCAAGAATTTACAAGATAAATATTATATTTTGCAAATATCTTTATACAAGTAGCAACATTATTTATCACTTTACTTAAATTTTATTTTTATATAAGTTTTTTAACTAACATCATAAATTTTAAAGCGCAATATTTTACAACTGATTGCTATGAAGTAATATTAGATCATTATTTAAGAATGACACTAAATTCTTTTTGTTTAAGTTTCTTGCTTGCACAAACAAGTAAATATGTTGTTTTTTAATTTGAGTGAGAAATCTTTGCGAAATTAAAAAGAATTGATAATTTCTCGAACATTTACTTTCGATATGTTATTAAGAAAAGTTGAATATTCGAACGTTGAAATGCAAATGTTTACTATCGAAAATTCTTCATTTTTAGCGAACATTCGTTAATATCGAAACTCAGGTCAGGCGGGAAAGAGCAAGAAAAAGTTGCGTGCAAAAAGAATAGTTGTGTGGCTAAAGAAATAAGGGAAAGTTACTGCCAAAGCCCATAGAGAATGGGAGAGTTCTAAACAAGAAACACATTAAGTGTGTTTGTTTACACAAAAATTTGTACTGTCCAGTAAAAAGTTTACTGGATTTGCATTCACATGCCAAAAATTCAGTGAAGAGAGAAAAATGACAGTTTATAAACTGAGTATTTACAAGTTTTATTTTTGCTTAAAAATTCCGTAAATAATAAATTTTCAAAAAGTAAATAAAAAAATGTAAATAATGAAAGAAAATTGTTGTTTTACATTTTTACATTTACATTACAGTTTACTGGATTTTGCTGCAAAAGTTAAAGAACGGACATATTGTTTTGTAGATATGTATAAAAGTAATAATTTTGTATGCATATTCATATCAATATGTTACTGGAGAACATTGAATACAAATTTTATGTTTTTTTTTTTTTTTTTTATTAATTATACATGTATAAAATATTTGTTTTGCATCGAAGCGTTATGTCTATTCGAACTTTTGAAAAATTTCAAAGTATTTAATTTATTATTTATTATTATTTATAAAATCTTAATTCTATTCAAGTTTATATGAAAATTCGCGGAGGGCTGTTATATTAGACATGTGGAATATTACGTTAATACTAACATTTATATCAATTTATGCACTTTAGGGTGACTCCCGAAAGTGGGTTTATATGGAAGCTATGGTAAATTATTGAGTGATCCTCATAAAATTTGTCACTGTGATTTCTACTTATATACAACTTATTTGTGTTGAATATAAACTTGATACTAACATATGTATGTGATTTATGCACATTAAAGTGATTTTCGAAGAAGGTCAATTGTGGACCGATCTTAATGAAATTTTCAAAAAAGATCGATAGTTATACAAAACTTTCTTGCACAGAATTTCATTAAAAATTGCTATATTTAAGGCATTTATGATCGTTAAACCCCTATTCCTGGAGGACATTTGTATGGAGACTAGGTGAAATAATGGAATAATGGAATAATGTGAATAATCAACAGGCTTCATCCTTGTGTCATAAAATTCGTACGTGCTAAACTTCATTGAATTGTTTTCAAAATTGTGACATATGTTTTGTGCAGGTTTACATGGACAGCAAGACAGCCATCTAGCAAGTAGTCCAACCAGCCAGACGGACAGACGGACGGACGGACGGACGGACGGACATCGTTAGATCGAGTCAAAAAGTGATTCTGAATTGATTGGTATACTTAAAGGTGGGTGTTGTATGATTTTTTCTGTGCGTTACAAACATCAGCATAAATGCAATACATTTTTGATTTATTCATATTCTACATTCAATATCTAAACTCTAAAAATGTTTATTAAATACTAAAAATTTTAAAATATATTACATTTTCATAGAACATCTCAACACAGTTGAAGGGCACATAAGATTATGGCACAACTGAATATAGCAATCTAACTTGTTTTTAGCTAATCTTACCCAATTGGAAAATTTTGAGTTAATTCTCAATCAAATATTTTAAATAATATTTTAAAATATAGCGTTACAAGCTCATGAAATAAATTGGAGGTTACGACGTTGACAGAAGTTTGTCATTGGTGGGCTCAGTCATATTTCCCCACTATCATTTCAACTTTTCTATTGGTTTTCTTTTATCAACTTTTTATATCTATTTATTTTTTTATGTTATCGTAAGTATTTTATATACAATGAAAAAAATCCCCAGGAGAGATATAATGAACATTTAAGAAAATGTATGAATGATTGAGAAATGTTTAGTGATTCACCTGAAATCAAAGCCATTAATGATGCCTTGCCAAAATAGAGTAAACAAAAATGCTCGTAAAATAATTGTTAAATTTATGACAAATATTGAAGGTTTCCTAAAAAATTAGCTTTCTTTATAAATAATACGTAAATACGTTAAAGTAAATATTTTAAGGTGTTTCTGTAAAATTATGATAAGTCTAAGAAAATAATTATTTGGGGTTGAGTGTTAGTGCGGTACAAAATGAATTTTTCTTTTATTTCTGATTAAAAAATAAACTTTGACTGACGATATTTTTTGCTTATTTACTGAGTTTATATAAATAAAGAAATAAGAAGGAAGACACCATTACATAGGATCTTAAATAGACAAAGGTATTACGAATGACTTTATTAGATTTATTGACAACTTTTTCGACAAATCTATTTCTTCAATTTAAAAAAAAAAAATTTAATAGTCTTTGCAGAACAAATATAGACAATTTGGTGGGCATAGAATAAATTTGTATAATTTGACCACTCATAATCTAGTGTTTGTTGTTTGTTAAGAGCTTCCAAGATACCAGTTGAGGTGAGCTTTTCTTGGGAATTTTATTTTTTGAAAATATTTTTATTTTCAAAATTGCAAAAATTTGCAATTTTTGGGGGATTTTGGTATTACATATAGTGCACTCGCGGAAACGTGTACACTCGAAAGTATGAACGATGCAGAAACGTGAATAAATTTATTTTTACACAGACTATTCTAAAATGTGAACAAAACTTGAATCCTCTAAAACGTGAACAATTTAATTTTAGATTTTTTGATGTTTTTAAAATGAGAAGTCTCCAAATAAGAGTCTGCTTTATTTTTATACCACAATTTTCTTTAATGTTGTATGCAGTTATGCCTCCTTGACCTTTTTGAGGCTAAATTTATCTTTTATTTTAGATTCTTTCTAACTTTTCCTTTTTTGTTTTATTTTGAAAAGACTAAAAAGCTACTACTTTAACAACGAAGACATTAACTTCTTATTTGCAATAACTAATTTTATTAAAAAAAAAAAACAATCATATAAATTCTCAAGAAACTCATTTCCCACGGATAAAATGTTTCTCGAGAAGTTTTTCTTTGAATGCAAAAAAGGGAAATTTATGTTTTACAAGAATATGGAAAACTGAAAAATTTCGATTTATGTTTGGAATGAGATATTTCGTATAAACATTTTTAAATATTAATTCTTACATTCGAGTAGACGCGATTAAAATACATAAAAATACAATTCCATATTGATATTTCGATGTACTTTTGAGACCCTGATTTTGAATATTTTTCCCTTGTTAAAAGATTTTTTTAATAAAAAGGAAATAAAAAGCTATGTATCATTCTCGAGTTCGAGATGAGATTGAAGGGACGTTTAAACTTGTATTTTTTATTAGCAACGAAGGATTTTTTATTATACAATTCTCTAGAGCTAGAGAAAATATGTCATTTATGTCTTATAGAGAAGAAATAGTATTAAGAAATATGGTGCGATTTATCCTGATTTTTAAAGATAAAAATATTAAAAAATTTACTTTTAACCCACATAACCATGTAATGTGATTATAGATCACGAAAATTACAAAACAATCAAAATTGCACTTTATAAAAGACGATTAAGGATGGACCCAGGGCGTCAAGTTTTTTTTTTTTTTTTTTTCAAACAACTATCATAGAGCAGCAAAAGTAATACTGATTTTGAATTCAGTATGATGGTCAAAGTCATTGTTACTGTTTTATTTAAAAATGGTCTAGGCTCTAACTTTCTGAACGAAGGCAAAATTAAGGAAATTGGTAGAACTAAATATAAATGATGTAGAAATAGAAAATTTATTGCATTCGCAGAAAATACTTGAGGAAGCCATAAATATTCGCAATATGATAAATCGTTGAAAGCCTATCATAATATGAATGCCATATGCGTTCAATAATACATTTTTGAAATTCCATTAAGATTTTTTTTTTTTTTTCAAAAATGTGACACCAATGACCGACCGGTCACAATGAATAGGGGGCATCAAATAGCAGTTATTGAGAGACGATGTCAAATCAAGTTAAACCTAGGTGTGTTGGCTGAACTACTGTCAACAAAAAATTTTGCAGTTTATTTATATAGAAGCTTATATTTACCATATAAGGCTTCAATAGGATCGGTTATATAAATGAAGAATTAATAAAAATAAAATAAAAAACAATTGTTTTTAAGCCTACACAAATAAAAAGTTTATGCATAAATATAGGAATTTACTTTCATCGATTTTAGTTCAAAATATTTAAGAATAATGTCTCAAATATTAACACTTTTTTACATTTTTTTGAAATGAATCAAAAGTCAAGAAGACTTAAACAAATTGTTTAAATTTTCATTTATATTTTCAATTTGTAAATGCATGTTTGAAATTTTCTTTACAGAATTTTAGGTTTTTAATGATTTTTAGGCACATGTTGGTGGCAGAAGAATACAGCAGATGCGTTTTTATGCGCTATAGAATGGAAGCAAATTTAAGCAAATTTCTAATCCTTACTTTTTAGCAGCTTTTTATTGGAAAATTGTCATTTCAAGGGATTTATTGTTAGTATTTTCATGCATAAGTATTTTTATTTAGAATTTGAATCAAATCTAATAAAACTAAATTAAAATTTTAGCGGTATTTTTGCAAAATTTAATAATATTTATGAACAAAAAGTTATGTTCGATTCATAATATTTATGAAAAAAATTTTCAAATATATGAATTTTTTTCTCTGTGTAACAAAGGTAGAAAATTGTTGGAAAATATCAAAATTAAAAGCCGTTATTTTATAAAATTGTGACATGATGGAAATTTATTTGAACTTTACCCACCATATCTAGCAAATGGAATATGAATTGCGTAAAATTATTTGCGATAAATTTCTTTGTACCTTTTTATTGATTTATTAATTAATATTTATACAAGAATATAAAGAAGTTTATATATCTCAAGTATTGCTAATAATATTTACTCATAAAAACTAATTTATAATGTGATGTTTAGTATTATTTATTTTGGCAATCGAAAGCACGAACAATCTCAAACACGTGAACAGCGAACTTGAAAATAAAATTTTCACCCAAGTTCGTCCAAAAACTTTTTGAATTTCAAAGAAAGTAAAAAAATGTCCGTTTTTAGACCGATTGAAAAAAAATATTAAAAATATTTCTATAGCATCAACTTTAACAAAAAAATATGTAAATATGTTTCTAGATACATATGCTTAACACCATTATAAAAAACCACTGTAAAAAAAATAATTTTTATGAAATAAAACGCATAAATATAAACTTTAATAAAGTTCGATTTTCAGTTTTTTACTTTTTCAAAATATTAAGTTTAATTTTTCAATTAGTCGTTATTTTTCTCAATTTTACCCCTCTGTGTGTCTCATCTTATGTAGCAATATGGTTCATTAACGTAAACATTCATTAAAAATTGGGATCAACGCTAGATTTAATTTTTCAGCTAAAATTGAAGCTCTCTTTTTTAAATACTCTTAAGCCCAGTCAGCAAATAAATGCTGTTGTTTATGGCTATTTAATTTGAGCTCCTGGTCAGTTGAATATGGCTGTAGACCTAAGTTCTAACGAAAATTTATTGATTGAAATCATTGTGATTTGACGTCAGTGACTCAATAATAATTGTTTAGGTTTCAATGAAACCTAAACGGATAAGACACCACGAATGCTGATGAAGTGTGTAGCAGCACAGAAAATACGTACTCAATACTGTTGGTGTCTAATTATAGACCACAAACTTTGCTGGTACTGCCACACAGAGACAACAAGGTAATTTACGATACTTGTATACTTGTATATGGTCCTTCGAGCCGGATGTCGGCTTACGATACTACTGTAACCACATCTATAACAGGGTTTACGACGCTGAGTTCAATCTTCCTTTTACTTGCACCATATGCCTAGCGTTGCTAATTAAGTCCCTCAAAGTTGCAATCAGCGCAAGGCAGGCGCCACATTTAAATATACACATATTTACTGAAATTCACCTTATTTTAGATGGGGAGAAGAATTCTTGGAACAAACGATAAAATTAAACCTAGATTTTGTTAATAGAAATTAGTTTCAATCAATTAAAAATTATACAAATCTCAGTGCTCACTACGTCTTGTGTTACTCAAATAATGATAATAAATGCAGAAGGTTCAACCAGGAGGAAGAGGATTTCACTTTCTCTGTTATTTAATCTGAAAAGCAAATCCATTTACTTTTTATTTATCATAGCCAACATATACAATTGCAACAATAAATACTGTTTGTACTGTTCGTTGACCAAAACAAAGCAAATGCGTCGTGTGTATGAGCGATTGCAAATACAGACGTTCAAGGCATTTGTCGCAAACAAGTGCAAGTGGTTTATAAAGTATTTAAGATGCGCTAGTATTTTTTAATGTTTTGCTTGTTTTTATACCCTACACCTCCATAGAATAACTTTATTAAAACGAAGTATTTTTTTATTTATTAATATTTAAAATTAAGTGTTTTTTATTTATTTTTAACTGATTTCAAATTTATACTTTGACTGTTGCTTAAGAACTCAACTTTAATAATTTTTAATGATGTATTGTTGTTAAAGTTGAGTTCCTACTGTTATATCAAGTTTAGGATAACTTAAGGAAAAACTGTAAAAACAATTAAAGTAAAATGTTTAATAGTTAAACAGAGAGTAATTCGATTGAGAGTAAAATAATGATGAGTAATAATAATAATAATAATAATAATAATAATAATAATAATAATGGTATTAATAAGTGTGCTTATTTAAAGAAAATATATGTAAAGTATTAAGGGTATTTATGGAATATATAACTATAGGTGGTTGGGATATTATGAGTTTTAACTGATATTTGCAATGCATAGAAAAAGTTATCCAACACCCACCTTAAAGTGTACCAATTGACGCAGAATTACTTTTAAAATCGATCTAACGATGTACGTCTATGTAAACCTTGTATACAAAGTACAGGACACAATTTTAAAGTTAATTCAATGAAATTTAGCACGTGCGACTTTTATGATATAGGGATAAAGCGTATTGAAACTGGTTGTAATTGGTACGTTATATCACCTAGCCCCCATACAAATGTCCCCCCGGAATAGAGTTTAAACACTAAGAAAAGCATTAAAAATAAGAAATTCGGTACAAAGAAGTATTAATCTTTGTATTAAATTTTATGAAGATTGGCCCACAATTGACCATAGTTCCCATATAAATCATTCTTCCGAAAATCACTCTAAAGTGCATAAATCCCATACGAATGTTAATATCAAGTCTATATTCGACATAAATAAGTTTTATGTAAGTATAAACAACATTGCCAAATTTTATGAGACTAGGTGCATAATTTACCATAGCTCCCATATAAACCTACTTTCAGGAATTGCCCTAGAGTGCATAAAATTATCTAGATGTTAGTATTATTCTTTATTTGAATAGTTTATTTTACATTTAGTAAAATTGGCCACAGGTGTAATACAAGCCCCCTTCCCAAATTTTTATGCTCGTACACAACGGTGTAAGGTATCATATAGTTGGTCTTGGCCGGCTATATCTTTCTTTCTCGTTTTGTAATACGTAGCTGGCATGTGTGGCAAAGTAGTTGTTTATTAATATTCTTACATACATACATACATACATATATAAATATGTTTATATTTTATTGTTGGTTTTTCCTTTTTAAATAAACGTAAAAGGGTTAACTCATATAATAATTAAAATATTATTCTTGATTAAGAATTAAAACAGTAATTGAAACCCAGAAATTAAAGTTATTAAAAATTCGAAACTCTCAGTTACATAATTAAGAAGCATATGACTTGTAATTAATAACTTTAATTTTTTATTGATTTGTTTTTGTATATATTTTTATTTTAAGTAATAATACAAAAAAATACATATATGATAATAAGTCTCAAAAACTAATTTGAAATACTTTTATATATTTGAATACTTTTAAATATTATTTAAACATACGATAATAGAAATTATCGTATGTTTTTTCAATGTTCATTTATTTTCTCGTATTTCTTCAATATGTATATAATTAGCAACTTTATTAATATTTATTAATTATTTTGATCATAACTCACAATAATATTATAAATAATTCTTTTAAACGACTGTTTTGATATCTATCTATCTATCTATCTATCTATCTATCTATACTATCATTTATACAGTTATGAACGCACACACACACATACAATGTTGTTCATATAAAAACATGCAAAGAAAACAGACAAATTATTTTTTTCCCTATTGAAGCAAACAAGTGGTCAAATGTGTTATATTATGTGAACGATCGCACTCTCATGTCTTATTGGGTCGCTAAGATGTCTGTGTAATTATCCATGAATGGAACAATTTTAAATTTCTTAGATAATTTACTAGTAAGTTAACTGTTCATAAAAAGTCAAAATTTTATACAAAATTGCTCCAATTTGGAGATTTAAGACTTTGCAAATGAAAAACTGAATTTCAAGAAAAGTTAGGCTCAAAAAACACAGTGGTATCTTAATACAAGATTGCAATAGGATCAAAAATAAAAATGATTCCCAGCAAGTGCTACCAAAAGATAACTTTAACCACTCCAAAGATAAAACTAAGAGCATATTTTGAATTTTTTTGGAAGTTATTCATAATTACTTCCAAAAAAAAAAGTGAATATAAATGTGTTTTTAGCAGGCAAAAGATTAATTTCTAAAAAAATAAAATTTCTTAAATTTATAAGTATTTTTTTTTATCTTCCTTCTTCAATGCTTTTTTGTTGGGATATTTATATTTTAGAGATCATAGAACTAAGACAAAATAAATCTAATTTTTTATATTTTTTTTTATTAAAATTAATTAATTAAAAAAAATTGAATTTTTCTAAGATTGTGTAATATGAACTATCAACTCCGGCAACACTGGGTCGCTATCACAATACAACTTTATGAAAGTTGAATAGCATAAACAGTATTTATATGGTTTTAAGTGTTTGCAGAACATAACATTTCTCGGCTCACACACTGATTTAAAGCACTTGAAAAATAACGAGTGACTTGCAATGTCTTATAAGACATAGTTTGTAGGGATAAAGATTTAAATGTTTTGATTTTTATTTTTTTTTTTTTTTTTCAAAACTTGGAAGACTTAAGAGGGACTAATTCGTTAAAGTTGCTGAAATTTACTTAAGGCAATTTATTTAAGGTAACAAAGTTACTTGATAGAAGTAATAATGACGTCTCAGCTACATGACAATTTAGGCCCCGAACGGATTGATAAATAATCTGAAAAAGCCTAAGGGGGTCAGATGTTCTTTTCAAATATTGTTGCCCTTAATAAAAAAAATAGATTAGATACAGGGTGAACATGCTGCACTTTATTAATAGCGAACTTAAACATTTTTTTGGGAGAAAAAAATTAATGTTTCAATAAATTATGGAAATTTTACAAAAATTACAAAATTTCACCAAAAATTAAGAATTTCGTAAAAAATCTAAAATTCACTAAAAAAAAATCAACATTTCGCCAAAAAGCCAAAATTCACCATAAATTTGAAATTTCACCAATAATTTTAAATTTCGCAATAAATTTGAAATTTCACTAATAATCCAAAATATCACAAAACATCCAAAATTTTTTCTAAATTTCCAATTTTTACCAATAATACGAAATTCATCAAAAATTCTAAATTTTGAAATTTCACAAAAAATTAAAAAATTCACCAATAATACGAAATTTATCTGAAATTTCACCAAAATCTTTAAATTTGAAATTTCAAAAAAAAAATTGCACCAAAAATTCGTAATTTCGCCAAAAAAATGAAAATTTTACTGAAAATTAGAAATTTTTTGCAAAAATTCGAAATTTTACCAAAAATAATATTTATTACATCGTAATCATAAAAGGGGTATCATTTTATGAAGGTGAGGTTACACAGGTAACATCTTTATTCAGAAAAAGAAACGCTCGCGATTTTTAGTTTAGTTTAGGAGACTCTAAAATATGCTGCACTACAAACATTGAAAATATGATAAATTTTATTTAAATAACTTGGTTTTTATATTGCATGAAATTTTTAACAGAATTATACATAAACATAAACTTTTAGTTCGCAGAAATTTATATAAGTTCAACATAAAACCGCTATAACTGGCACGAAATGCTTAACGCAAATTGATTATACATGCATTCGTGATGGACTTTAATGTGCCATTGAAAAAATAATAAGTTTTTTTAAGCCTAAATCAAAAATTTTTGATAATGGCCCATATATTTATGATGAAGAATTTGTCGATAAAGTTTGGTAATTGTTTAATAACTTTTTTAGTTTTCAGACGTTTTTAAAGATTTATAATAAAAATAGCATTTAAAATTTTGTATACAAAAATATATTTAGTATTAATTGAGAAAATGCAAAAATTTGCATCTTTTGAAAAAGAAAAGGAAAATACATGTATTTAAAAAAGTTAAATAAATTATTATTATATTTATTTGTATAATATATAAAAGAATTTAATACAGTTAGAAAACTACGTCCTTTTGATTCTAAAATCGACTTAAGGTCATATTCATAATAAAAGTTTTCAAATTTATAAACTTTTTATTAATCAAATTTTTATGGACAATTAGTCAATAAGCCTTGATAAATTTAAAAATATTATATTATTATTCTCAGAAACCTTTTTTGGAATAACTCAAGATTTACAGGGTGTTTCGAAAATTTTTGAAAATTGATTTATGATGCATTCATGGAAATCTACAGACCACATTATGTCGTTTTTTAGGTAAAATAAAAAAGGTTCCATTTTGTAGTAGAGTGTAATAGATGACTGAGTAAAGATTATTTTAATTTACATATGAACGGAGTTAAATCAATCATCGTTTGTATTTTTATTTGCAGTAAATAAAAAAAAGTCAATCAACTTTACAAAAGGCAATTGAACTAAACGATTTCGTTTATACTATTTAACCGGCAAAAAGGGTTGCAAGTTTGCAAAAAATATTTCATGTTGGTTTAAGTTTCAAAAAAGCAGGAAATGATATGAATTGACAGGTGGTAATGTCATAAAGCGAAAAGGAAAGAAAATGTATATTAATCCAAAAACTAAAGTTTATAACTTTAAATGTAAATAACAAGGATTATTACTGCACTTAATCTTCTTTATAGAGGGATGTAAAAAAAAATAATAACCTTTTCATGGGCTTAATTTATCGTCATGAACTTTTAAACATAACAAAAAATGATGTTTCGTTAATATTACTCTTCTTATGTTGTATTTAATTACTTAATTTCATGCATAAAACCCCAAAAGTCATCATTATTCTACAAAAAGTCACTCAACTCAATGTTTGTGGTTGCCCATTGAAGCTTATTTTATAACATTTTTATTTTAATATTATTTTTTTTTTTTCTTGGGATAATCATCATCACGAGAGTTGCGTATCATCAGCCACATTGTCACTATGCCACCCACTACCTCACGTACAGCTCACGCATCCACTAAACAATGCGTAACAAAATGCAAAAATTACTTATAAAACAACCACACCCTGTTTCTGTGAAACACACAAGGATTATTTGGTTACAGCACCAGACACACACATAAACACACAACATCTGAGTGAATACAATTATGTAGAGCAGCCACAAAAATGGGTGAGGTTTTTGGAAAATTAGAAGAACAAGAAGGAAGGAAGGAAGGAGAGAAGGTGTTATATGTAAGAGGGTGTTTCAGTTTTTATGATGTGATGTATTACAAACGTGAAAATTGAAAATGTTCAGCATCTAGTAGACAAAAGTAGAAACCAACAAATGAGCAAATAAATAGACAAATTGACTCTTCCTGAGGACTTGAAGAAGAGAGGGGGACACGAATCTTGTTAGTAAAATTAGAAAAGGGAGTGTTTTGTATGTTTACTAAGGGGGTGGTAATTGTTGGTACTCATGAGTTGACTTTTATTTATCCCAGTTGTAATGACATTTTGCGGATGCCATTTAATTATAATTATCTTGCACAGTGGGGGTGATATAAAAAAATATGAATATTTTGTATTAATTGCATTAACATAAATGCTTGTTTTTAATTTTACTGTGTGACTAAGAGAAAATGCATATTAAATTGTAGCAATAAAATTAGTTGAAAATTTATTTATAATTTTTTTTATCGAAAAATCTGTTTCTGTCAGCAAAGGACAGAAATATTATACAACAGCATCAGTCACGCGTCCATATATTTTGAAAGTTCTTTAATTGTTGCCATACATTTTATAATTTCATTAATACATACTTATACATTTATAAATACATGTTTGCTCATAATTATATACTACATTTTATTTCCTGTTCCTGTGATGAGAGTATATTATTAACTTATATATATTCAAAAGTGTAATCTATTTAAGTTATGAATTTAAATTTATTTTGTTATTTCATAGGCATAATTGTGGTTAAATTGTATAATTGGTTTTGTAATTACTTATGATTTTATTTTATTTGCAAAATATTTTACATATTTATACAATTTCACTTTTATTCATTTATCGCATTATGGAGGAAAAGACTTCATAGGTTAGTGCAGTCATATTCTCACACAAAGATATTTTTAAACAAGTAAGAAAAATGTAGTTAGTCAAGCCTGACTATATGATACCCTACACTGACCCCCGTATGTACATCAAAGTTCGGCGAGGGGTCTTCTATAGAACCTGAGGTCAATTGTCGACCGATGCTTATAATAAGAGTATTGTAAATTACTATAAAACATATGTATGAATTATAATATGTTATTTAGGCATTTTAGAGTGATTGCCGAAAGTGGGCCTAAGGTTGATTATGGATTAATTGTGATAAAATTTTGCTCAGAAAATTATTGATATACATTAAGTTGGGTCTTAGACCAATATTTTTGGCTGTTATAAACATCAGCACAAACGCATAATACCCCACCCAAATATGCCGGTGAAGGGTATAATAAATTTAGTTTTAGCAAATACATAATACTATTCATACGCTATCTTTAACTAAACAAATACAAACATGTACAGCGGCGTGGTTTTGAAAAAGTGTATGAAATAAACCCGGTTGCTTCGCTACCCCTATTGTATTGAAATAAAATAAAAGTATCGAAACAAAAAAAAAAAAAAAATGTTTAATCTAATTACATTTCTCTACAAAATAACACTTTTTCACTCTAAAAATGACTTAATGTGGGATACAAATCATTTTGAGCACATCACGAACCAATTTTCAAAAATTACGAAACAACCCCTATTTTTTCAGATATTGCGAAAACCCCTTTTAGAGGGCAGTTACTGTACTAAAGATCTGGATCTGATAGCCCCATAAATTTGAAGTCAATTTTCTAATCAATTTACAAAAGCAAAAGAACATAGTTTTTTAACTGCATTAAAATCTGTTATATTCTTATATACTTCAAATAAATAATGATTTTTTTAACACTTAAATTTATTTTCTTTCTTTCTTTTCTTTTATAAAATTTCAACTTTGAAGCAATTTTTTTCTTTAACACACATTAGTGTTAAAGGATTTAAATGCAATTTTATGCAGAATAAAAAAATACATCAATGTTTAAAATAGTTTAAAACCTCAAAAAGTTATTAAACATTTTCTAAACTTTATCAAAATATTTTATGAGATATGAAATGTATGGAAAGTTTTAATAAGTTATAAAAGAAATCCTATATAAAATCGAATAAGTTCTACTGTTTTTGTCTATTTATTTCAATTTTTTTAAATGCTCGCATCGTTGTACAATCTTTTATAAAATGAATTATAAAAAATTTCGGTTAAAATTGAAATTTAATTTTTTTATTTGACCAAAACATACAAAATGTACATGACTGATAAATCTGGTAATTCTACTTTCCAAAAAAGTTTAAAAAGGAAAAAAAATAAAATAATAATAAATAATAGAATAAAAGAATTACGGAAGCATTATACAATATACAGGAAACTACCCAAAAATAGTTTTATGAACATAACTCAAAATTTTGAGGGTGTATTGGAAATTTTTTAAAACGGATGTATGATATCCTCAAGAAGATCTATTACGTCATTTCTCAATTGAGTTTTACTGCAGCATCATTTAATTTAATTATTTAATTTTGTTGTTTAACCTTTAAAAATATGTGAGGAAATTGTTCGAAAACTTTTCCCAATATTTTAAATGAAATTGGAATTTTATGAAGCGAATAGCACATGCAAGCATGTTTTTAATAAACCCTAACTAATAAAGACTTTAAGAAATTCTAACAAGAAATCCTACAATTGTTTTAACAATTTTCAATTAATTTGCCGGGGAAAAAAATTGTTTGTCCTTCAAAAAAAAAAAAAAAAAAAAAATATTTGGACTAAATAAAATTTGACCTGCTAAATACGAATATACTTTCAGTTTTTCCATCAGGTCTCGATTTTTTATGGGCATGTCTAATAATAATAATAAGACGATTACATGTGTATATTTTACTATAACTCGAGAACGGGTTCTTCGATTTACACAATCGAAACACCAACAATTATCTTCAAATTATCTTAACATTATTTTTTTAATACCACCAATATTTTTGGTGTTAATGACCAAAATTCTTCCGATTTTTATACTATAGTAAAATATATTTTTTTTAATCTTTTTTGGCCACCACCTAATTGTAGGTATGCATATGCAGCAATTTTGATAATACATAACACAAAAATATTTTTACCATTTTCACTATTGAAAATGAAGTTAGAGAGGCTTGAAGACATTTTTAGTTTACATTCTTTGGTGTTCATATGAATCGTACACACCGTTCATGAGTTATGATGAAATATACACGAGTCGTCTTAATATGGGGGAAATATTAGACACACCCATAAAAGAAAATATAGACCTGATTGATAAAATCGAGAGCAGATTCGCATTTAGCACATCAAAATCCACATAGCCCAATTGTTCGGATTTAAGGCAGGATTTTTTTGCCGACCATTGTTATATATTGATATGATTAACTCATTTAATTGCTTATACATTATACAAAAGTTGAAAGAAAAACTTTTAGAAAAGATTATAAATTTACTTCAAATGTTGATAACTTCTGGCTGCTGTAGCATTATTGTGATTTTTTTATAGAAGCAAAATAATGTGAAGATTTCCTTAGCATTTAGAAGTGATGCTGAGCAAGTTTTAAATATTTGGTGAGATTGTTAAGCGTTTTGATATTAAGAGTAAAATCATACAATATAATTTATATATAAGTATACATATTTGTATAAACTAAATAATGATTTTTTTCCAAAATAAAAAAAATTTATTTATCATCAAAGATATACTAAAGGGTGATTCAAGTAGAGATACTTTTTTCAATAGCCTTTTTTTGACAGATCACGTGTGAGTCGTGTCATGCTGTCATGTTCGCTCAACTTATGGTCAACATAATCGGCCTACTGAGCGTACTATTCGCAACACTATCACCCATTTTGAGACCCAGCATTCATTATTGGATAACATTCGACCGAATAGACTGTTTTTGTAAGTCGTTTCAGTCATTTTGTTGAATACAAAAACCAATTCTATGGTACCATAATATGAAATGCCACCCCATACCATTATTCCGCCCTCTCGGCTGTGTCTGCGGCTCAAAAATAATTCCACCTTATTTAGGTCATGGAAGTAATAGTTATACCCATCGGGACCATCAATATTCAACTTGTTTTCATCGGAAAATACAACTTTGAACCATGTCATTGTATTTTTGGCAAACTGTATACGTTGGGATTTGCGTTTTTCATTAAGTGATGGTTTTTTTGCAGAATTTGTTGCAATTCTAAGAATTTTTTGTCTTTCTTTTGGAGCTCTTGCCATTTTTTTTCCGCTCTTTCATGTTTTTTCCATATCTTTTCACGTTATTTAAATAATTGTACACAACTGTTTTTCCTCTATTAATATTTTTGGCTATTTGGAACGGATTCTGACCCTGAGATTTCAAAATCAGAATTTTTTCTTTTTCAGAGTTATTAAGAGCCTTACCATGTCTCATTTTGAATAAAAACTATTTAAAAACGATCAAATTAAAAATTCTCTAGCGTTTGAAAGAAAATCAAATCATAGCCTTCCTGATTAATATTAAGTGACACACGAAAAAGTACCACAGAAATACATTTCTTTAAATAAATGCATAATTTTAGTATAACAAATTATGTATATTTTTTATTTCTTCAGTAAACTAAAGCCAAGCCTTTAGTTTAGGAGGTATACTTAATTAAATTTAAAATAATGTGATTCCTTATTCAAGTAGCAGGCAGTGTATATATCATAAATTCCACAAAAGAACACATACAAAAGCAAATTTTTTACCTCATTTCTTTTAATTTTCTTCATTTTTACTAAATATGTTCTCTGTGAAGTTAAATAAATGTATCCATTTTTGATAATTTTTTGGAAAAAAAATTCCATCATCTTTTCTATACAAAAATTTAATTTTTTAAATATTTTAGAGTTTTGTACATTTTATGCAAAGTGTACAATTTAAAATATATAACTACATACGAAATTAATTTAATAAATATTTTAACGGTATTTATATTTGCCTTAAGTTAAATAATTCAAAATATTATTTTATTTTTTAAAGATATTTTAATTTCATTTGACAATTCTACTTTGAAAATTAATTTGATTTGAATAATTTCACAATTAACTTTTTTCGGATACATATTTTCTCAACTTTTCATAAATAAATTAACAAATTTGGTTAGAAAATGTTTATATTTTTTTAGTCAAAAACATAAAAATATTTAAATACTACAGCTTCTCATGACAAAAATACGTAAATTTAATTGTTTAGTCAATGTATCAAGTTTTAGGTTTATATAGGGTGATCCATTTCGAGGTTCCCTACTCTTTTAAAGAAAAAAAAAAAAAAAAAAAAAACACAGAAAATTCAAATTTAATGGGGAATGTTTATTATCATTTGAAAGAACATTCTTATTTTTATTTTTTGTAGATTATGTCTATCAAATGTTAGCCGTTGCTACGTCGCAGATGGTCCATCTGTTGAGTCCAATTTTCGATGACTCGTTCGAGCATTTCGACTGGTAACTGGCGAATGACACGCGTGATGTTTCCCTCCAAGGCCTGAATCGAAGCGGGTTTGTCCGCATAAACTTTAGACTTTATATATCCCCACAGGAAAAAGTCTAACGGTGTGATATCACACGATCTTGGTGGCCAATCGACCGGCCCAAAACGTGAAATTATATGCTCACCGAAGTGTTCTCTCAATAAATCCATTGATTGATGCGATGTGTGGGAAGTATCGTCGTCTTGCTGAAACTAAGTGTCGCCGAGATCACGAGCTTCAATTTCAGGCATCAAATAGTCGGTTATCATGGCACGATAACGGTCGCCATTGACGGTTACGTTCGCACCGGCATCATTTTTAAAGAAATATGGATCGATGATTCCACCGACCCACAAACCACACCAAACCGTTGTTTTTTCTGGATGAAGTGGCAGTTCTTGAATCTCTTCAGGTTGCTCTTCATCCCAAATGCGGCAATTTTGTTTGTTTACATACCCATTGAGTCAGAAATGGGCCTCATCGCTGAACAAAATTTGCCTCGAAAACGTCGGATCTTCTTGGAACTTTTCAAGAGCCCATAGAGCGAAGCGATAGCGCTTGGGAAGGTCGAGCGGCTTCAGTTGTTGCACAAGCTGTATTTTGTACGCTTTCAATTTAAGATCTCGACGTAAAATGCGCCAAGTCATTCCATACGTCAGTCCGAGTTGCTCCGAACGGCGCCGAATCGACGTGAATTTTCGTAATAAAGTTGAACGATTTGTAAACGTTGTTCAGGCGTAATTCTTTCCATTATGAAATGCCAAACAATACTAAACAAAAATAACATGACAGCATGACACTACTCATACGTGATCTGTCAAAAAAAAGCTATTGAAAAAAGTATCTCTACTTGAATCACCCTTTATAAGAAAATAAAAATCGAGTTTTCAAAAATTTATCCAAAAAATGAATTTGCATTATACATGCACTTTTTTAAATTTATTTCTTTTTCTTATTATGATATTAAAAGAGAAACTAATTGACTTTTAAATCAATGAAATCGGACTTAGACTTCAAAAGATATGTATAATTAAAATTACATAAGAAGTAAAATACTTTCATGTTTACGAAATTAGAAACGTGAATAAAAACGGTTTTTTTTTGAAATTTCAAAAATTAAAAATTAAAATAAATATACCAATGTGGTTTTACAAAGCATACAAAGCAAAGTGCTAAATATGAACCAAATCTGAGACCTAAGGTATTTTTCATATGTGATATCTCATGGAATTCATGATATATAAAAACGAATTTGAGTTTATTTCTACCTTATAGACATTTTCTTTGAATTTTCACATAATCGTCCTATAAATTCCCAAAACAGGTTATTTTGTTTTTTGATCGGAACGGGGAGAATGGTATCCCCATGCAGAAGAATATATTAATTATCGCACACGTAAAGAACGGCGAGGTCTTGAGATTTTATGTGAATAATTTTCTTATGAGGTTTTACAATTGATATAAAAATAGGACAGGCAGATCTTGGGGGAGTGGTAGCTTCCATACAAAGTAAATATTAATTATTGCATATCTAAAGAAATGTTACAATGAAAGTTGTAACATTTAGTGATAATAATTTTGTTATCTGGCTGTATAATAAGGAGGAAAAATGGATAGAAAATCCTAGATATTGCATGTCCGAAGATGTGTTACTTTGTGAAAATAATTTGTGATGAAGATGGGGCGGATAGATATAGGGGAGTGTTATCCTCCACACAAACTAAATAATTATTATAGAATATCTAGGGAATTTGATTTTTTTGTTCCAGATTGAAAACCTTGAACCTGCTCTAGATTTTTAATTTTATTTCAATAGTTTTATTTTATTTCAATATAATGGGGTAATGAAGCACACCGGTTTTAAATACATATAAATATGTATATATGTACTCGTTTACAGGAATTTTTTTGTAAACATACTTATAAACGAAATTGAAAGTGACGTTTTACCTGGTAATTTCTTTCATTCATACAATGCATACATTGTTTATGTGTAAGTTTGTGTATTTATTTTACATTCACAACAAATTGTATATTAAGTTACATTTTTTTTGTTTTGTATTTAAAGTAACATGAAAGCGCGCCTTTTTCTTAAATAAGGTAAAAAATACGTTTTTTTTTAATAACAGTAATTACCAACACGTTAAAAAACATACTCACACTTTTATAGGTCTATATTCTAGTGAATACAAATGGCAGAATAATATAATAATAATAAAATATAAACAAAAACAATAAATACAAAAATAACAACAATAAGACAAATTTAAAGCAACAATTTAAATAAACAAACTTTTTGCAAAAAAAAAAAAATAATTGTTGATATGAAAATATTAAGTTGATTATTTATAAACATCTGTAAAAAAATTACATTAAAACAATGAATTTAAAAAATTCATAGTAAAGAACTAACATCAGGAGAAATGTAAGAAAGAATATTAATTTTTTTACTCTAAAAAATATATGAACAATTATATGTTACTTTTAAATTTCAAAAGTATTGTTTTGATTGTACTGAAATTTTTTCCTTAAATTAAAGATATGAAACTTGTATAGCAGTTAATAAATCATAAAATGATTTCTTAAAAGATTTTCGTTATAGACAGTACATTTTGTTTATGTACTCGTATTACTTAATCTTAATGCGGCTGACTGATCAAAACACATTAAAAATTTAAAAGATTTGTTAATAGAAACTAAAACACAATTCAAGAAGCAATAAAATAATAAAACAACAATTTTAATTTCACACTAATGTTTTGAAAAGTTGATAGTACGAAATAAAATAAAAAAAAAACTCAATTTAACATCAATAAATTATAACTAGGGATAGAAGCAAAGTTTTGGTCCTAAATTTCCCATGATGGAAATGTATCATTTGTAATTTCAATTAAGATTTGAACCCACAGTGAGGCAGAATCGAAAATTTTTTTAAATAAATCTATTACTTTTAATCGGCTTCCCTCAGCATTGGAGCTCAGGGGCTCAAAGTAGGGTACCTCTGAAGCAGGAAATTTTTAACCGCTATCCAAAGTTCTTGAGTAAATCTATGAAAAACATGCTTTTCTTATAGTTTTCGAGTTATTTACCTTGGACCAATTTTTTCTATATCTATTCCAACATTTTGTTATTGATTTCATATAATTAGTTAAAGAACTAAATTATCTATCGACTTAAAAAAACTTAAAGTCAATATCTTTACCGAGTCCAAAAATAAACAATTTCGAATTTTAACATTTCAAAAATTAGTATTTTTTGCACAGAAAAAAAAAAAATAAATAAAAATGAACTTTAATTACGATATTGCTTATATTAATAAAATTTTTGTTTGATTTTGCTCTAATCACCAAAATGATAATATTAATTAATAATTGATTTTTTTTTATTGAATTTCAAACAAAATTTTTATTATATTAGTTACATTCATAATGGAAACTTTTTCTAAAATAATTAAAATTTTAATTGACCTAACAAAAATATTAACTGATTCTGTAGCATTCTCTCAATTAAATATAAATAACAGAATTTCAAATATTTACTATCTTTATACATATAAATATAATAGTTTTATAAATACACATATAAAAATCAGCTTACAATACTTTTTTTTTATATAAAAGCTTGAAATATATATACTTATATATATGTATTTAATGTAATGTAATACAGTTTAGGAAACCAAGAGTTAAATTTCTATATGAAAGCTTTAGAAAATTACACATGATTCTATTCAATATCTTCTAAATTATTAGAGATATTTCAAAATGCTTTGATAGCTCAATAATACTTTCGTATGATCGAATACAAAATTTTTACAGATTACATGTAACTGTTTTTGTCGGAACAGCGACGATTTGTTATTTAGTGAGTTAACGATCATATGTGTGTGTTATAAAAATGATACTAACATTAAAAATGTCTTGAAATTACTCCATGGAAAATATGTATTTAACTGAATATGTAATGCCTTCCAACATAGGAGTTTAAAACAACATTTCTTTTTAATCTAAGGAGGAAACAAAAATGAGGTCATTCAACGAAAATCGATAGATTGTTGGAAAATCGTAAGAAATAAGAACTTCCACATACCGTTTATATGGAAGTATTTTTCAAGGTTGCGTAAAATATTTATTTATTGATAATAAAAAAATAATCTACATATATTTTTGAAATAATTTTCTTCTCGTTTGATTTTATTTTATTATAAAGCGAATAAACAGTTTAATTAAAAAAAATATTATTTTTCTGTGGGAGCTTCTTTTTTCTCTTTTAAGAACCTATAACGGTTTTATACTTTTCTAAAATGTATTTTTACGAAGATGATTTTAAAATTAAAACCTAGCCCAATTACCCAAAATAGCTAAGTACAAACCTTTCCGAATTTGACCTATTTTGCATCGAAATTTTGATTATGGATCTATATACGTAATACAATTTCATAAGCTCTGATGTGTTCTAAAGAGTTTGCCAATGGATTTTTCCAGACCTGAAACAAATGTGAACTTTTTGGGCAAAATTCAAAAATCTCAGTTTAGAAAAAAGAATTATAAATTCATTTCCAATTCATTTGAATTGAATTGATTAAAATTTTAATTGATTTTGTAAGTAGATCTATAGCAAGCATCACTATCGTTTTGTTATTTAACTATTTTTTTTATGCAAAAGACAGCAAGCATTACTCTCTTTTTGTATATCACCTAGTATAGTCCAAAGACAAAAAATTCTTAAATTTGAAATTCCCATGATATACTGGAAATTTCAGGTAGCGGCAGAATAGGAATTGAATTATTGGTATCGACGAAAATCCTATCAAAATAGGAAAATTTCGTTTATTTGCTAAAAGAAACTTAAATTTTTATTTTTATTTATTTTATGTGAAAATATTATAAAAGGTGTATTTAACAGTAAATTTTTGTTTAAATAATCTCATATTTGTATATTGTGGAAAAGTTTTTCTTTTAAAATTTTTCAACCGAATTCTAAAGATTCTAGCAACTTTGAATCTCAACATAAAATTTTTTGCTATCAAAACTGAATATTAAATGTGTTTTTTCGTTCAGCGTATTTCAAAATAAAAATAAGTTCTTCTTGAAGAAACAGACTTCAAACACCATATTTTCTTTGATCAGGCACGGATCCAAGACAAGGCTTTTCAATTTTTGTACTGAATATTTTCATTTTTCATTCCCTCTAGATCTGCTCTTGAATTTGATTGTTTGAACTCATTTTTGATTTCATTAATCTGAATTGCAATTCATTGTTCTAATTCATTTGAATTAATTCAAAATCAATTCAATTCAAACGAATTTGAAATGATGTGCAATTCACTTTAACATACGAAATTACAATTAATTTTACAGATTCATTTGAATTGAAAACTCATTCTACAAATTCATTTGAATTGGAAACGAATTGAAATTCATTTCCGCCTAATTCGTTTGAAGTGATTCAAATTTCATTGAACTCTTTTTTGTTATGAAAAGAATTATTTCAAAATTTAGCTAATATATAACGAATTAAAATTAGAAAAGAATGATTAACTTACAGCTCTGTTGAAATCGGATAAGAAATAGAAATTTGGCTAGCAGATAAAAATTTTCTATGTCAGAGGTACCGTTATACGAATGGCACGTGTTTTTTATTGTAGAGTTCCTAGTTGGAAGCAATACATTTTTAACATAATTTCTGAAAAAGAAGCGAATGTTTTATTTATATTGAACACCTAGATAGTTTTACGTATTATTTTCTTCCTACAATTGCGAACTTATTCGCTTAGTGCATCACAGCAAGACTTATTTCGAAGCGCATGAAAGTGTTAGTGACTTGCAGGGGGAGTGCAAATATACAAATATTCATAATCGTTTATCTAAAACACTATTACACTTAGAGCCCTCAAACTTAGTGGAAACTTCATTCTTATCATATTACATTGATTTCTAAAGGAGTATTTCAGTGAAAGCCTTAAAAAGTTGTAGAAACAATTTTTATATCAAATTTTTAATATGGCGAAAGGTCTAGAGGCAGCAGTAGCCCCACATAAAGTAAGTATTAGTTATCGGGAGGCGCAACGGGATAAGCTAGTAATATATAAAACTTGCTCTCAGTTTTGATGATTTTTTTTTTGTCTTAATTACAAGTTATTTCCCAAAATAAATTATTTAATAAATTTTAACTTTGATTGCTATAAGATTTATTAAGTTTTTATTAAGAAATACAACTTTTTTGACGGTAATGTTAACTTCTACATAAAAATCGGTTAACCGATTTTTTTCGGAATTTTAAAAAATGCAACCGTTTTTTTTAAATTTCAGCCATTTGAACTATTCGAAAACCGGTTCCTTCAAAAAGTTGAATAATCAATCACCCTAAGCCTAACCTTATAAAGATGTTTTAAAAATTTGTTTATTGTATCAAAACTTAAAGCACTACCCTCTTATTTCGTTTCAAACAAATGTATGTATCGGTTGTAAATATGATTTTTCTTTAAATACAAACAAAATGAAGAAAACCAGCAATAGCAACAAAAAACAAAACGAAAACCCAGAAATAATGGATGCACATGCTCATAAGTGCAATCAGCAAATGAGTTTAAAAAAAACAATAACAACTAAAATTTACACAAATAAATAAATAAATAATAATTTCATATCTTTAGACTTCACTCACTGAGTATCGCAAAGTTGCGAGGAATATTATTATTTTTTTTTTGTTCATTTTACCATTGATGATGTATGATGGTTAGCTGCTGCACAATTCTTGTTGCTATTACTCTTGTTGTATTTGTTATTTTATTAAAGTAATTAAACCAAAAATGAAACTTTGGCAGCAATAAATTTATAAAACCAACAACAACAATAGCAACTATTACTCAAATTAACTTCATAACTTTATTTTAAATTAAAAAAATAAAAAAACAAATTTAAACACTTTCAGTTGCTGTTGCCTTGTTACGGAATTTACGATGCAATTGCATCTAAAAGATACAATTTGTAGTTATAACATCGGATGAATTATAATGAAAAAATATTTTAGATTTTATACTTTTTATTATATTAAAGTTTCTGTGTAGGTTTTACAAGGTGATTGTTATTAAATAATGGAAAACATTACTAAGTGTTTGGCATTCATTTGCAGATTTAGATATTTTGCAAGAAATTTGCTAAGCGAATAAATGAAAATAAATGTAAATGTTTTTTTTTTCTTTTCAAAGCATTATATTACTTTTCAGCTCCACTTCAAGAACACGGGAACCAAGTTTTCAGTGTTTACTGATTTTATTTAATTAATATCGGGAATTATACAGAAACTCTTATCTCAACTAAAATTTATTAAATAAATAAAATTCTTGATAAAACCAAAAAAAAAAAAAAAAGAAAAAAAATCAAGTCAAAACATTTCTATGAAAGTGATTACAGATCAATACACCTTTTCAATTGGAGTGTTCTTAATGAAACTGCAGCTAATTTTATTTTGTCTATAATTTCTTATGAAAAAACGAATTTTAATTATAATTTTAATTTGTTTATAATTCTTTATGAATAAATTAATTTTTACGAAAACTATGAGTTATTATACATATATTAATGTTTTTTCTCAATTGAAGCTTTATTCACCAAATTATTGCCAATTTCAAAATTTAGTTAAAACTTAAACTTTTATATATAGGACCCTATCTGGTCCAAAGGAATGACGTTTAGAAAGACTGAAAAACTTAAAACCTTTACAAAGGTGTTCGACTTTAATTGTTAATAATGGCAAATTTTTTAGTTTCATATTGACATAGATATTGACATATATATGTCAATATGAAACTATATATATATATATATATATATATATATATATATATATATGTGTTCACTTTTGAATTTAAGTTGGTGAGAGAAAGAATACCTCTTTTGGAGGTATTATGACTAACCCTAGAAGGTAATATGGCTACCCCTAGGAACTTTATTCTTTGAGATCCAGTAGCGGGCAATAACATGATACATTTTCAAATGTCTCATCATGCATCATTCAAAATCTTCCAATATTTCCTAAGATGTGCTGATGGTATCTAAGACCAAAGTATCAGTTACTCTTATCGAGAAATAGCAACTTCTCCGGTTAATAAAACAAATATCTTAGCCTGCCGTAGTCCAGGAATATTCTCCCATAGTTGAGCAATTTCTCCCTTATCCCAGAAGTTGATCTTTTGGCTGAGATATCCCACAATGATATCGAAAAATTCTTTTGGTAAAATGAAAACACCTAGGGCTCCCCAGTTTACTAAGTAGTCAGCCCGTTCGTTTCCGAGAGTCACCTGTTATATGCACCAAGTTCATTAAAAGATATATAATACACATTACATAATAATTCTCCGCATTGAAAATCGATGGGTTTTTGAAAATTTGGTCCAAATACATCGTCTCCAGTGTCGATTTTATTATGCTTGATATGCAATATCATTCCATCCTGTATTTAAATGAAACACAAGTGAATCGTTATAGGCCACCAAGCTAAAGCAGTGTAGGTCAATATTGGTCAAATTATTATAATAAACGATTTTTTTCGATTTTAATTTTCTAACGACTTTATATGAAAAATTTAATTTTAATGAAAAACAAGATACAGTGCCGAATCTTATATACGTGATTATACTTATATAATCACGTCTAAATGGCTGAACCGATTTTCACGAAATTTGACGCGCAGATAGTACTAGTGCTAGAGGCGGTTCTAGACTATGTTAGATCTCGATTGGACGTCACACTCACATTTTACGGCTTCTTTCAAAAAATCTATTTTTTCAATTTTACACGTTATTAATGAAGCTATTTACATGGTATTTCGTGCACAAATAGTACTTGCATTGTAGAATGCTATAGATTATGTTGAAGCTTCATCGGATGCCACGCCCGTTAGTAGGACCCCCCTATGTAAAGCAAATATTAACCGGACTATTATAGTGAGTGAGCTCAAATTTCGTGGGAGTCTTTATCTTATCATATCGCATCGGCGAAATGAAAATAGGAAAGATAGGTCCCAGGGGGAGAGGCACAGATAGCACCAGTACCAGAGGTGGTTCTAGACCATGACCATAAGGGTATCACTAGGAGGTGATAACGGGAGTAAAGATTCCGCGGACTCTGGTTTTAGCAGGTATGGAGAGCGCATTAAAATGATGCATAAGCTTTTCGAAGTCTTGTGACAGGGCGAATGGATACCGCCCTAAATTAGGTATCCATCAACATGGGTACCGCTCTAGAGAGGGTTAGTTAGAAGGTTGACAACTTCGTGGATCCCTAGTCAGCGCACCCGAAAGTCCAAGCCCGACGGTACCCAAAATAGGCGGCTTCCTGGTTAGCGTCTGTTCCCAGGTTAGGAGCGGCTGGTACAACATATGTTGGTTAAGTGAAAAACGCAAACCCTTAAAAAAATATATAATGGTAAAGCATGAATTAAACGTTACGGTGCAGGGAGCAATAACCCAGTACCGGCGGCTTTGTAGAGTGTAAAAACAGGCTCTCGGTAGTCGAAATCATATTACTGTAATACTTTTAACTCGGCAGCATACCTGCCTGAATTAGAAGTTAAATCTACACAACACAAACAAGTAGTGGTGGAATATGGAAAAACCTTTTCGTAGAAACTCCGGAATTCCAAGGTCACCACCATCAACACCAAAAGTTGTAACGAAAATGGAGCACACTACGCCTATTATTCAGTTTCCAGTTCAAGTGCAGACGGCCTTGGGGAATACCCATTTCCTAGAATTTGGAAACTTAATAACAGGACTGATAGAATTTATGAAGGACAAGTGTAATGTACATCAATGCATAAAGGAGCAGACTAGAGCCATAAAAGCAATGTAAAATAAAGTTAGAGGCGAAGTGTCTTGCATTGAAATACCTCACGTACCTGAAAAAATGAGCTGGCATCACAAACTTACCCAAAAACGTGGCGACCAGAAAAGGATCTCAAGCGAAGTAGAGAATCGAGAGAGGTATCGCAAAAACCCCAATTTGCTAAGAGAAGTAAGCAGGAAAGCAAACCTCAAAAGAAAGCATAAGTTATGAAGGATACTCCTCCAGAGAAATCCAGCACCAGTGAAGCAACTAATTCGTGAAAAACTGTGAAACACTGAAAGCAACCTCGAAAAAGAAAGGAAATGAAAGACGTTGTGGTAATTTCAACGAAAGGAGAAGTAAGTTATACTGATATATTAAAGTATATGAAATCAAATCTTAGTCTTAAGGATTTGGGTGAATACATGTCTAGCATAAGGAGAACCCAAAAGGGTGATCTTCTCTTAGAAATTGATAAATCCAACACAGAGAACGTCAAAGACTTCCAAGGAAAGGTGTAAAGATCAGTAGGATTACAGGCAAATATCGTATCACACACTCCGAAGATTATGATTGAATGTAAAGATATCGATGAGATTGCAACAAAAGCAGATATTAGTGAAGCCCTTAACAATCTGCTAGGAGTTGTTGAACTAAGGGAAACTAACTTAAAAAATCTAAGGATGGCTTATAGTGGCGCAGAGACAGCAAGTATTATTTTACCGATAGAACTTGGCCGTAAATCCCTCGAAATGGCGAAAGAAGTTGTGGAGAAGGTGGACATATTGCGATGAACTGTACCAAGGATACAAACCAAGAAAGTGTGTCGCGAAACTGCCTTTAGTCTCGGCATGCGGAAATAAGGGAATAGAGGAAATATCCGAGCACACAAACGAAGGATTTGAAAGAGCCAAAGTTTGTGGTATTCATATATACAGTTGTTATATCCCTCCTAGTGCAACAATTGAAGAATTTGAAAAGATAATCTATTAAGAGACTCAGTAATCATAATCCAAAAATTATAGCAGGAGACCAACAAGCTGTTATATTTTCAGTAAATAGCTTGCATAGTAGACATCCTTCTCGTGAAGATGATGTACCAAAATATCATGGTTGGTGCTCTAAAAGACTTGACAAAGAAGCATTTAACCTAGAATTTGGAAACAACTTTGAATGGTACAGTACTGGAAAACAGTGAATCAATTGGTATCGAGAATCAAAAGCGCATGTGATGTTGATATGCCAAAACGAAGAATGAGGAGGAATTGTCCCACAAATTGCAGATAGAACTTGGAAAACAACAACCTCCGCGCGCTGTGTATAAGAGCTAAAAGACAAACCAAACATCTTAGGGGCCGATCAGAGTTCGAAGAAGTGTGTCGCGAATTTCAAATCGCAAGACGAAAGTTTCAATATGCTATTTCAAGAACCTTCAAAAATATATGTCTAGAAGCAAATAATGATCCTTGGGAAAAGGCGTACAGGGTGGTAACCTCACGCCATAAAGCCAAAAAGTCCCCATAGCCAAGTTATCCCATCTTACTAGGGAAGATAGTCAAAACTCTGTTCTCGGAACATAGAAGTAATATAAGTACGGTGACAAGAATGAACCCTATAGAATCTATAGCGTTGGTGACAGAAATGGAGCTGCTTCAGATAACAGAGAAAATCGGAGACATCAAAGCTCCAGCACCTGATGGAAGCCCAAAAAATGCGCTTAAATTGGCATTTAGAACAGCAACGAAACCATTGGTAGATGTATGTAATGAATGCCTAAAGGAAGGAGTATTTCCAAACTTTTGGAAAAAGCAAAATTTAGTGCTAATTCCGAAACCCAATAAAACACAAAGCGATCCCTCTGCCAATGGACCAATATGTCTACTCGACACAAAAGGGAAAATTCTGGAAAAAATCATACATAATCGATTGCTACCCATTATAGAGGAAAGAAATGGTCTGTCGAATCAACAATATGAATTTCGAAAATCTAGTTTGACCATCGATGTAATACGTATGGTAGTAGATATATCACGAATGGCGATAGAAGGTAGTTAGCAAGTAGGAAATACTGTGCAATCATAACGCTTGATGTAAAGAATGCGTTTAACTCTGTGTACTGGGGAATAATAATTCACAAGCTAAACAGAATCGGCATACCGGCGTATTTGAAAAGATTAATAGTGAGCTATTTTACACATAGAAAGCTCTGTTACCATACCGACGAAGGTGTCGTAACATACAATGTCACTGCAGGAGTTCCACAAGGCTCTGTGCTTGGTCCATTATTGTGGAATATAATGTACAACGATGTTCTAGAGCTTAACATTCCAGAAGAGGCGAACATTATAGGTTTTGCAGATGACATAGCAGTTACGGTTTTACCAAGATGTATGGATGAAGTGGAGATAATATCGAATGAAGAAGTATGGACTATTATAAACTGGATGAAAAGTGTGGGGTTGGAACTTGCCGAAAATAAAACGGAGATTATATCAGTTACAAGCAGGCGTAAAAGAGAGATCATGAAAATAACGGTTGGAGAACATCAGGTGACATAAAAATCCCATCTCAAATATTTGGGAGTTCACATAGATGGTCAGGAACTTTGAAAGTAAAGAACGCAGCGAGGAAAATCTGTATACACGTTATCGGTATTACAGGTATGCTGCGAATAGATGTATGGCTAAACAGACGACATGGAGAAGTAAACTACCACTTAACGCAGTTTCTTTAAGGCCACGGAGGATACCGAAGTTACCTGTATTGATTCAGGTTAGACAACTCCCCATATTGTCCTAACTCCCCAAACCAAGGGGAAGATGCGCACACTTTCGCACCAATCGATGCAACATCCTTAATGATTAAAAATATCCACGAAAAACATAGAACTGAAGAGAAGTTTAGGCAATCTCAGACACCAGACGTAGCCTAGATATGGCTCGCCTGCCCTGCTATGCAATATCTTCGTACACAGTTCCGAAGGGTTGCTGAATGATAAAGGAGGTGGTTTAATCGGTACGAATCCGACATATCTCATGATTAATCTATAATCGAGAGAATCTTATGAAAGATTCCCACCTGCCTAATGAAAAAAAGACTATGTTAGATATCGATTGTACGTCACATCCACATTTTACGTCTACTTTTAAAAAATTATTCTTTAAATTTTGCACTTTATTAACAAAGCTATTTATATAAAATTTGACCCACAAATAGTACTTGCACTGTAGAATTTTATAGACTATGTTGAATCTGCATCGAATGCCATACCCATTAGTAGTACCCCCCATATAAAGCAAACATTCATTATGGCATATGTAACGAACTATTATAGTGAGAGCCCTCAAATTTCGTGAGAGCCTTTATCTTATCATTTTACATTGGTGAAACGAAAATAGGAAGGATAGGTCCCAGGGGGAGAGGTAACCCGCAGACGAAGACTATATAAATTTTATCATCTAAAGGTCTAGTGTAGTGAAATTCTTTAAAAGTTTTAAAAGTAATTTTCATATCAAATTTCGAATAGGGTGGATAGATCAAGGCAGAGTTGTAGCTCCCATATAAAGTAAATATTAGCTATCACATTAAATAGGAAAAAATATATTTAATACTTTGCAATTTTACAAAAGTTCGCATATCTTTAAGGTAGATATAATCACTTCGGTGCAAAATAAATATTTTATTACATATATATATTTTGAATTAAAAAGAGTATGGGGGAAATTTATGGAGCGAATTGACTGATTTAAAACAGAAATTCGAAAAAAGTATGTGAGATAGATTTATGCAAGAACGAGGAACTTTGAAAAATCGAATAACGCGTTTTGATTTATAACTCGGTTAATACTGGATCGGCAGAGTTAATTTTTTCAATACAAAAATTCTTTAGCTTGCATAGATGCTGAAAAAAGTTAAAAACAAATATGCCCCAGTTATTGTTGTTACTGTTGTTGTTTTTCAGTACCCATATAAAAAACAAATATAAGGGAAGCAGACATCAAATAAATAAAAAACATATTTGCCAATAACTCGATTGTTTATGAACCAATGGGATTGTTTCGAAAAATCGAAATTCAAGACAAATATTTGTGATCGATCTATATAAAAAACAAGTCCGTAGCTTATTTAGGACTTGGATACCGGTCAAAAATGCATTTTGTCCCATATCCCTGTTACTAATGGTGCGACTGAGTTCGTTTCTTCAGCACAAAAATTCAGAAAAAATTTTCCGATTTTGTGTTGTAAAAACAAAGTCCCTAACTTGTGTAGGGGCTTGAAGATATCAAAAACTGGTTTGAAAAATCGGTTTTTTTTAATATATCCGCCATTTTTGAACGGGTTTTTTCTGAATTTCAATAAAAAAGCTCTTGGAAAAATTATATATATATATATATATATATATATATATATATGTTATCGGGAGGCTTCACATATGTCGAAAAAAAATTTCAAAAAACTGGTTTCTTCGACATATCTCCGATATTTATGAATCGATCTTGCTGAATTTCAATGGAAAAATTTCCGAATCGTTTAATATTATATATGACAATTATCGATGGGTTGCATGAACGTCGTTTCAATCGATAAACTGACGGACGGACGGGCATCGTTCTAGCGGTATCCTTTCTTATAAGAATTCAGAAAATTGTGGAAATTACAAACGGAATGACAAACTTATATACATTTTTTACACCTGTGGTGAAGGGTATAAAAATTTCACAGTTTAACGTCATTTTCTCAATTGGAGCCTTATTTCCATAGTCTTTTCAAAATGATAAAATTATCTGTCTAGTTTCTAATACTACAACTTAACAAAATTAAATTGATACAATTAAACCCCTATGATTGACAACAAAATCTATTGTCATCATGATTCTTGTTTTACGATATAAAAAATATATATAATGACACTTATTGTTTAATACCATCATTACTTTGATTTAGACAAGCCTTTTGAGATATTACGTTTTTTGTTATTACTATTATTTCATCTTTTGATGAGTGCATTTCTAATAATAAATAATTTGTTCATTTCAGTTCTGTTCTCATTTCGAAACCCTATTTTAATGGAAAAGTAAATTGTATTATCTAAAAAATTTAATAAAATAGAGTTTTTTTTTCATATAGAAATAAATAAATAATATTTAATATTTATCATCAAATCTCATATTTGAACGTATTGAAAAGTAGCATGTACTCATGACTAGAGTTCCTTCTCTGAGCGGCCAGATGTATTTATCATCAATAAATGCATATTCCTAAATATGACAACGATAAGATAAGAAGGGGAAAAATATTTATAAAAAACAAATATTATCTCATTGTGAAACTGAGAAAAAAAAAATCCAAATTAATACTCCAAAAATTATATGTGTCCGCAGTGGAATCAATAAAGGTGTGTTTGGGTATAACAATGATTGGAGTGGTTCGTTGGTTGGTTGATTGTTGGTGGTGCGGTTATAACGGTCATAAAGTAATCATACATACTCACGTAAATATATAATATATATAATTATATTTATTAATAAATCCATAAGCATCGATAATAGAGTAAAGTAACAACGTTACAGACTAGAGTAGAGTAGAGCAGATAAAAAGATATTGTTGACAAATACTAAAGTTATAAGTACTATGAGTGTTTGTTCTTATATATTGAATTGCTTACGTGCAATATTTTTTCCTTGCTACACTCGTTACATATTAAGAAACGTCGTTGAGTATTTTATTTATTCAAAGATCATATAAACGATATAAAAATGTTCACACTTTTTATGTATTTCGTTGATGACTTTAACTATTTATTTATTCAGTCACATATAGTTGGTTAGTTTTTCTGTTTTTTTTAGTCAATATGTTGTTTTTCCAAATAAACCCAATACATTTTTTCAGTTAAATAAACCCATAAATGGATAAAATGATGTTCGGTTAAAAAGATGGTTGATTTAATGGTTGAATGGATGGTGACACAAAACAACTCTTTATATGATTGATTTGTGGCAACTGATAAGAAAGTAAATATAATTTATATTTGAAATTGAGGGTGAGATGAATGTGTTAAAACATTACAAAGTCAATATTTATTTAAATTTATCTCAGTGATAATAAATATGAAAAAAGATACTGAAAATGAAAAAAAATATATATATAAAAGATTTATAGATTATGCCTTAATTATAAAAATATAGTGGTTTTCTGATATAGCAACATAGTATTAAGGATGTTAGTTTAATAGTAATAAAAGTAATAATAATAATAATAATAATAATAATAATAATAATAATAATAGTGTAATTCATTTAATATACTAATCCAAGTAATATTACTACAGGATATCATATTATTAACGCGACCAAATGATTTTTTTTTTTTTTTATCAAAAGTTGATTTTATACAAAATGGTTTTAAAGTTTTTGATGGTTTATACGTTTCTATTACTGTGAATCGGGCAAAAATATTAATGAAAACAAAGAAATTTTACCTGAGGACAGAAAGCCACCAACGGACCAACTCCTGTTTGTAAAACTGTATATTTATTTATCTATATATATAAGAGAGCAACTTGACTGACTGAATGATTGACTGACTGGTTCAACATCCCAGAGCCCAAACGCCTCAAGCTAGAGATATGAATTTCGAATTCTTGGGGGGTAAAAAAGGGTAAAATCGGTAACCTTTTATTTTCTAAAATAATATAGATACAAACAAAATTTAATACCTATCGTTATTCACTTAAAGAATAAGCAAAAAGATGTATGATACTTTCTTGAAAATCGGTCCATTTAGGGGAAATACGGGTAAAACCTGTATTTTGTTTTTTTTTTTTTTTGGCACCGTACGTATCTTCTAAACCAATAAACATACAAATAAAATTTATATCGTTTTCATAACTTATTGGAAAATGATAAACACAAATTTGATACTTTTTTGAAATTCGAATGTTTAAGGGGTAAAAATTGTACTTATTTTTTGATGCTTTTTTCATAAAACATATTTTTCTATTTACTGACATGTACATATGTGTCTTTTAATATGGGATTCCATTACAATTTAGACATTCATAGGAATAAGATTTTTGTTACATTCAACAAAAAGGGGATAAAAACAAGAAATTAAGTTTTAATCAAAATCAATAATGAATTTTATATTATATTAAACCTAGAAACATGAACTTAAATATATGCAGTCCTAAGTGAGTGGGAATTCATGAGAGGGTAATTTATGGTACTTTTTCATTCTTTTAATAGTACTTTTTCAGTTTTCTTTAATATTGAACCTAAACATATGAAATTAAAGATATTTGGTCGTAAATAAATGAGATGTTATAAGAGGGGACTTTGTGGTACTCTTTTTGTTATTCTAATGATACTTTTTGAATTTTTTGCAATATTTAACAAAAAAAAAAAAAAAAAAATAACATGAAAAATAACATACGTGGTCCTAAGTGGGTAAGAATTCAATAAGAGGGGGGGGGGGGTGAGTAGAGTTACTTTGTGGTAGTTTATCGTTCTTCTAATGGTACTTATGAATTTTTTCTAATAATTTACCTAGAAACATGAAATTAAAGATCTATGGTTCAATGTTGGTAATAATTTACAAGAGGGGACTTTGTAGTACTTTTTCGTTCTTATAATGATACTTTTTGAATTTTTTATAATATTGAACCTAAAAACATTAAATTAAATATATATGGTCTTAAATGAATGAGAATCCATAAGAGTGGCTTTGAGAAACTTTCTCGTTCTTCTAATAGTACTTATTAATTTTTTCTATAATATTGAACCTAGAAATATAAAGAAAAAGATATATAGTCCTCAGTGAATGAGAATCCACATGAGGGCACTTTGTGATATTTTTTCAATCTTCGAATATTACTATTACTAATATTACTAATAATAATGTATTTAATATTTTTTATAATAATTAAACTAGAAATATGAAATTAAAGACATAGGGTTCTATGTGGGTGAGAATCCATAAGCCTCTTAGTCACATTCTTCTATGCTAAAAAATAATAATAGAAAAAATTGGTAGTTTTTGAATTTTTTAACGTTTAGGATGTAAAAAAACTGGTACTTCGTGGGTACCCTAGTAATCTTCTGAACCAAAGGTCATAAAAAAATTTAAATTGTATTTTTTCTTTAATGCAAATATATAAAACATATCGTTGGTACTGTTTGAAAGTCCTACTTTTTATTTTACTTTTTGGTACTCTTTTAACTAAAATAAGTTTTTAAAAACTTTATTGTTGTTAATGTCGTCACAATGTCCTATAGAAATTTTTCTGCAGATATCTACCACCCCACTAGCCACCCCTCATAATTTTTAGAAATTTCCGTTCTTTGGAGGTAAAAGTGTCTAGAAATGAAATCTTATATTTAATTGGGTAATATATATATACTTTGATACGCTGTGTTTTTAAATGATGAACTCATATAGAGTTCATCATTAATTTAAATATAAACCTGCATGCATGATATTGGAATCATTAGAAGGTGCGATTGAGATGTATTTTATTCAATTTCTGAACACACAAATATTTTAAAATTAAGATTTTCTGCCTTTCTGTTAAAATATACTTGAAAATATGTTTTCCATTTAAAGAAAAAGTTGAGCGAATATTGATATTGAAAACAAGGGTATTACTAGCTTATCTTAAGTAGGATATTGGTCTCTTAAATTGTCTTTGGTCTTAAGATCTTAAATGAAAATTTCAAATATTCACAAAGCAATAAAATTAGCAGTAAATACGGTAAAATGGTGCGGGAAATTAAAGAAACGTACTGTAATATATAACCGACAAATCGTTTTTCCATTTAAGATATAATTTTAGTTAATTTCGTAAATTAGTCAAATTGAAGAAATTACGTCAATTCGACTAGTGGACAAGTTTAATATAATTCGTATTAATTATTTAAATTTTATATATTGTATAAATTATATATAGAGCCTATTTACATTAGGGATGAAGTATAACAGCATTTTTTATAATATTTTATTTTTAAATTGCTTAGAAATCTCTTCTACGTTTTCAATAACTGTTTGGCAAAGCGCAACAAAACAGAAAAATACAAAATAATTTTCTGAAATTTCTGGCTTACATTTCTAGTACAACTTTTCTGAGTTTATACACCTCTTGCCTACAAAAATATATTTTTTTTTTATTTTGTTCAACCATAAATAATTTATTACAGTGGAAATTTTCATGGCTTATATCTTTTTGAATTGAAAAGTTTATTGCCATTCTGAAATAGCCAAAAAAAAAAAAATAAAAGAAAACCAATGATGAAACAGTTTTTTAATAAAATATATGGGCTATTACCAAAAATTTTTAACTAGGCTTACACTGAATTTAATTCTTAATAAGTTTTTTGGTAATACTATTTTAAACAGACGGCTTACAGATCTGAACTCACAAATCTTGAAACTAATAGAGTGCAAAATTTTAGCATCATTTTGTAAACATGATTGTTGTTCAAAGTTTAAAATTACTTAACTTTTTTCCATTCTTCTACACTTTTTGTTCGCGCGTTTATCCTTTTTGATCTCATTTGATAGTGGATAAATTTTACATTATTTTTGTTATTGTCTGCAGACTTTCAACACTTAAATACAGGGTAGTACAATTTTGATAACAAAATATTTTAGTTCTAAAAATTTTTTGGCTGTTACGGTGAGTCTGATTCCCCTCAATGGAATACAAATTTTGAAGCACGGATTGATACTTGTTGTAATCATGAGTATTTTGCGCTATATGTCTTAAAATTTGGAAAATAAGAGCGAAAATTAGAAAGAAAAATATTTTTTTCGCGTGGCAAAATCACTGTTTAAAATGAAATAGATTATTGCATGAAAACTTAGTTTTTTGTTATTTTACACAATAAAATCGAAGGAGCATTAAAAATAAATTTAATAAAAAAGTTTATGAATTTTTTAAAATTATGCAAAAATTGCACTTTTTGTATTTTTATATAGCAAATTACAATTTTTACAAATCTTGGATATATATATATATATATATATATATATATATAAGAACGGCGATAAATATACTCGATCAGAACCATAACTTTAATCAAATGTCGCTGATAGCTGAAAACGGGAAATTTTTGTGAAGACAGATTTTGATAAGGCATGAACAGCACGAAATTTACCATAATTGGCAGAATTAGGTGGTGTAGAGGCATATCAAAAATTTCGAAAGACACAAATTTTATGTACCAAAAAAGTTTACTTGTATTAAAAAATAATAAATAGCATTTCTTTGTAATAAACTCAAATAAAATGTATTTTCATATAATATATGGAGAAATAATTAAGATTCGAGCCCCATTTTTTAGCAAATTTTTAAAAATCATGATTTTTAGTATAAATTTTGTTTTTAATTTTTCTATGTAACCATAAAATGTGTTACACTAATACCAATAAACATTGAAAATATCATAAATTTTATTTGAATAATTCAGTAGGTATTAATATTACGCGTAATTTTTATCAGTGTTATACATAAACTTCTAGATTATGAAAATTTGTACATGTTAAATTAAAATCGATATAGTTTTCGCGCCCCCTGTACGAAATGATTTAACACGAATTGACTCTATATGCATTCAAGTCATTTTATATTTATGGAAATGGATTTTAATGTGCAATAAGCAAATGTAATTCCTGAAGTCAAAAAAAAAAAGTTGATAACGGCACATAGTAAATAAGATTTCGTTAAAAATTTTAAGTAGAGAAACATAACTCAGCATATAATTTCGCTTCATGCTTTTCGATAATCACGCGTGATATCCACGAGATATTAATAGCCAAAGATCACAAAAATCTGTTTTTTTTTTTTGCTGATTACGGCCATTTTATTGGCTATGTTTACCCATTTTCAAATCTGTTTAGCCATTGAAAAATGTACTTAGCCATAGCTATTTTTTAGCCATTTTTATTTTCATTTTACATAAACTGTTTTCAGTACCAAATATTCTTTCAAATCTTTCTAAGAAAGCACATTACATACATATTGAATACTTATTTAATCTTATCTTTAAAAATATAAAAACAATATTAGTTTAATAAATGGTATATTTTCTTTAAAGTTCTTTATTTCGCCAAATACTTACATAGACACACGTAGGTGGAAAGTATTTTTATTTAAATAAATTTTATTACCTCAGAATTTATAGTTTAAAAATAATGATATGTTAAAAACGGTAGAAACTTAATATTTTTGAAGCGTTTTCGTATTTATTTTGAACAATGTATTTTTAAAGAAATCATCATAAAAAAATATATATATATTAAACAAAAATTTATTTAAGAGATAAGTTAATGAAATGAAGCAGATTTTTACATAATGCAATATTTGTATGATTATAAAAAGTACTATCTAACAAACTATTTTTGTTTTTTATTTAATTTTTTTTACGTTTTGTTTTAAGAATTGTTATCATCATTTGAGATCATTCTTTCGTATTAAATATATATATATATATATATATATATATATTTAATACGAAAGTATGATCTCAAATGATGATAACAATAATATGTTACAGAAAGTTGTTTATTGAGATCTTAGGTACATTTTTGTGGTTGATTGTTTAATTGAATTTTTAACGGTTTGCTACCTATGGACCTGAAAAGGGAGAAAAAGGTCGAATTTTTTAAATTTTTTTGCGATTTGGATCTTGAAGATGAAATTTTTTTGATTTTACATTTTTACAATTTTTTCTCTTTATGACAAGAGCTACAACTTTGCCTCAGAGAGTAAATCAAAATTCCGAAGGGTTTCCAAGATATGAATCTGAGAAAATGATCACTTTTTTGCAAAAATGACACCGAGGCCCCAAATCTTTGGGGGCCCATAAAAAAAGTGCATGACTTTGGGCAAAATTGGGAGACACGGGTATTTTTTTTTTTTTTGGTCTTTTATCATTATTATTTTTTCGTGTTGCACTGTGTTATCCTACACCATTGTGTATGTGCGTCAAACAGAGGATCTTATATTTTACCTGTGGTCATTTGTACACTAAGGGAAAAAAATGCGATCCACTGTTGTGATCACATTGACAATTTACCATATCGGCTTTTTGATACCGTTCGTTTACAAATTTTAAATACACAAAATATAAAACGTAATATAACATAGAATACAACTAGAACTTTAATTGAGAGGCAGTTCAAACTAAATTTTCTCATTTTTTTCAAAACTCAGTTAAAACAAAAACTGAGTTATAACAAAAATAGGAAGCAGGGAGAAAAAAATGTTGGATATTTTGGATAAAAATTATGGTTTAATTTAAAATGGAGCCAATTATAATTCTTACGTGTACATTTGGGAGAATGGATTATATATTTTAAATTTGCAATAAATTTGATTATTAAATGGAAAAAAGTAGTTCGTTCCAACTAATTGTATATTTGACTAATTGATCACACATGTTTATAGAATTTATGTAGAATTTCTTATATTTTTTTACCAATATTGCTAGGAAATTAAGAGTTGCGAAATATTTTTGCATAAAATTGAACTAAAACATAATCACGAGATCACTATACTACAAACAAGAGTAAATTATCTAAAAACTGTATACACTTGTATACTAATAAATGATCTGATGAATGCCTTCTAAATATTGAACATAATTGATCAGTAGATTATAAAGTATTTCAAAACCTGGTACATATAAATTATTCTGAGCATGATAGCCTAAGTTTTATGTTATTTAGGGCAATTCAAGTCTCTATATATATTTGGACATCAGTTTTGTAAATTACTTAGAAAGCTTGTATCTCTTCGGTTGATTATTTGCTGGTATGTTACGGGTAATTTCCAAATGAAGTAATTTAGAGATATCACCCTCAATTTGTACCAATTACTTAATTTATTTGGCTATTTCTGGCGATCAGTCATTATAGTATATGGATTTTATGTTCCCAAATTTCAATTTGTGTACTTTTGATATTACAGATGTTGATATATGTTTTCGCTAAACTAAACCATTTGAAGAAATTTTATGCTCCAAATAAATCAGGGTTTAGTAGATCTCTGATACTTAAAGATATTGCACAAATATTTTGAATTTTAGTAAAAATCGCTGAGTAGTATGTGTCCAAATTAAAAGTGAGGTTATAAGAGAAAATTGCAAATTATTTCAAAGTGGATAAAAACTGATTATTTTTCTCAGAAGTATAGATAATTACCTTTAATTGGGTATCATTAATTTTTCATAGTGTAAAAACTGGTCATTTTATAGCGTTTTAAAAATGACAAAAAGCACTTCGGATCGCCCTTTATGTGGAAGCTATAGTCAATTATAAACCGATCTTCTTAGAAATTGGCAATTTGCTTTAGACTAGAGTTTCCGAAGAATTTCCGGGAAATATTTTAATATTAAAAATTAAAAGACTAACTCTGAAATCCGTTTACTTTTAGGAATTTTCGAAAGACCTTTTGAAGTGGAAGTTTGTAGCGATATGATTCGAATTACAAAAAAATTCTATAGCTTAGCTGCAGCTTCAAAAGGCCATATTAATTTCAATATCAGAAACAGGACCACTAGTTTCAATATTTTCATATTGTAAGATTCCTGGTTCAGAATATCTTATGAATATTTTAATGCATTAACCTGGGGGTGGAAGATTAAATAGTTTACTTATTTTTATTGCCGTGTCTTCTCGTAAGTTATACAGGTTACATTAGAGACTTTTATGCCCTATATTGGAACGTTCCGCTGAAATCCACAAACACTATTACATGTCATATATAATTTTTTACATATGACACAAAATAACGAGGGCCTATATTTATCTCGAAAAATATAACTTTTCGGTAGAGTAAAATACTGCTTATTTCTCTTATTTTGCAATATTTATTTTAAAACCCCGACTAAATCTTACATATAATTTGTTTTTAATATCTTATAATATTAGAAATAAAGAGAGATAGAAGGTTTTGCATTGTAAAAAAGACATTTAATTACCACTTAATGTATGATTTTTCAAGTTTTTTAATCAAGTTAGTAATTTAAAAAACTAACATAATTCAAACAGTCTACTTTATTTTGGGATCGGAGCGAGGGGAATGGTACCCTCTATACAAACAAATTAATAATTATTATTGGAGTAAGCATTATTTTGAAAACTTAAATTGAAAACTATTAGAGCAAAAGTTTTAAAATTGTGTGGGAATAATTTCCTTATCAAGAATTATAACTGAAAGGAAAATAATACGGGCGAGCTCAAGGCGAAGTGTTAGTTCCTATACAAGATAAATCTTAATTATCGCATATCTATGGAACTGTTAGAGTGAAAGTCTTGAGATTTTGTGGGCATCATTTTCTTGTCAAGCTCCACAATTGTTATGAAAATAGATAGGGTGGTTTAACAAATGGGTAGGTAATATTTATTATTGTATATCTAAATAACTATTGAACCAATTAAATTTTGATGGCCTAGTCATATTCAGCATGTATAAATAAGTTAGAATTGGTATATGTTATATTTAAGTTGCCAAAAAAAAAATAATTAATCAGAGTGGTAGAGAGTTATGCACTAAAAATAAAAATAAAATATATATTTTGTAAGATAGAGAGATACAAAAACGTTGGTAAAATTTGATAAATTTTCATTTAAAATTTATGCCATAAATAAGCGTTTTTATAAAGAATATAATGGCATGAAAAACGCAGTTTCATGAAATAGAGGGTTTTGCACATAGGCCCTCAATATATATTCTCTACTTTACATAGTTACATAATTATTTACATTTGCATATTATTACACCGTATAACAAAAAATTTTTCTCACATGTGATAAATTCTATAAACATGTGAAAATACATGCTTAGTATAATATAACTACAATTTCAATTTTTCATTTTGTGTTCCTTTTTTCTTTTTAAAGGACTAGAGTTGCTCGAGATTCATTTTTTTTGTTATGGTACTTTCTAATTGCTATTATAGGACGATATGGATATCAAATGAAAGAAGAGAATTTTGGCATTTGATTGTATTCATTTTTGTTAAAATAATCAAAATAAAAGTTGCAAAAATGTTCTTCGAATATTTAATTATTTAATATCCTTGAAAGTTATCAACAAATAATTTTCAAAATAATATATGCTAAAGACACTAATATCCAGTTTCAAGTACCAAGGTTTTATGATTTTAACTTTATTACTTTTTTACGACTTGAAAATTCCAATTTTTTTTAATAAAAAATTATAAAAGTCTATTAATTGAAAATAATAAATTGAAATAGTAATAAATTTAATGAATTTACAATAATTTAGAAAAAATAATATAATTTAAAAAATGTAAATTTCAAAGAAATATTGTTAACAAAATTATTTGTGAACAAGTGGAATTTTGATCGTCTAGGAGTAAATTGTTGCTGACGTTTTTCGGATTGCCTATTTATAAACATTTGCTGGCGATCAATAAATTCTTCAGTATTTGTCGTTACATTTGAAGGAATTTGTATATTTGTGGTAGAACGAAGAACTAAGTTTAACAATGTTGGATCTTGTTGTTCATTCAATGGTTGTATATTTGAAGAAAAGTTTGAGGTATTAGCTGATTCATTAGTTGGTACTTGCATATGTTCCAAATCTTGTAATTGACGTTGCTGATGTTTGCATTGATTATTAGGAAGTATTACCTAAATATCAATATTTTCCGACTGAGTTCGATTCATGATTACTATTTGCTTCCTCGTTTCTACTCTTAAATTGATTTTGATGCCTTTTTATTAAACCTTGCGATGTTTCCACTATATTCATTAAATTTCCAATAATTTCTTTTACATCCCTTGGAATCCAACGTTTGTTTTCAGAAACATTTCTAACAAATACTTTTTCGATGGCATTAAATTTTTAACTTGAATTTGTGTCAATATGTTTAACTGGAAGCATGCTGCTAAACACCCTGAGGTTGACGACCGTCTAATAACTCTGCTGGAGATTTTTCTGTAATTGGATTTGGAGTTGCACTATAAGTTGCAAGATATTTGTATTACATGATTATAAGCATCACTCTGAAGCCTGGGTGATGATACATTCCAAAATTCCAAGAATTGTTTTAAATAGCAACAAAAACGAATTTGTTGTTGTACTTTCACATGATTGTAATATTCATAATGATTTTTTTTTTTGTAAAACCCATTAAAGAAATATACACAAATAATATTTGCTAATTTTGTAAAATAAAGTTGAAATAATAATTTTTTGTTCATTGTAAAAACAATTTCTTGACATACTGTATATGGTTTGTTTCATATCCGAAAAATGCTGTTGTACGGTGTTATGTATTACTCAAATAGTGTTTGTGGTTTAGTTATAAATATTTTTGATGCAAATTTTTAATTTTTATTGGAGAAAGTATTTTTGTGCAAATATAAATCAATATTTTAGTAAATTTTACCAAAAATTTAAAACATAAATGTAATTTATTTGATTAGAAAATTTAATTGAAATTCCTAAAAAAAATCAATTATTTCCACATAATTAATATTAAAATTTTGTTGATTGGAGCAAAATCAAAGAAAATTTTAATTCATTTAAGCAATTTCGTAAAAAAAAAAAAAATCCATTTTTATTATTATTTTTTTTTTCTATGTAAGGATCAAGAAAATATGAACTTTTCTGCTCTCTCTTGTGAAAATTACAGGAAGAATGATAAAATTATACGTATATACCCTTTACACCTATGGTGAAGGGTATAAAAATTGAAGAATCTAGGATAAAAGATAGTAATAATGATTTTAAAAATTTATACAATAAAAAAGATCTATTCCACAAAATTAAAAATTTTAGTTAAATTTTGGATTTTTTGAAAAGTAAATTAAAATTAATATCAAAATTGTAGGAAATTGTCAGAAATAACTTGGCAATTAAAGTAAAATTTTAAGCATATAAAAAAAAAAGAATCTGAATAATGTTAAATAAAGTGTGAAATCTAAAATTATTTTAATTTGGTTTACATATGAATGTATAACACTAGCCCCATTACTTTCATCTACAGAACTTTAAGTGCAACTTTGAGTTTTCTTAATTGCTGCCAATTTCGCATGAAATTTTCTTTCAACTATTTCCTTTCTTCAGTTTCTATTTCTACAAATTTAGCTTGTTTTAAATAAAAACTTACAAGCAGCAGTTTAATATTTGTTTTCATAATTGTTAATGATTGTTGGTGGTAAGTAATTATTTGCAACAATTTTTTTCTAAATGAAAACGAAAGTGCTGTTGTGTAGATTTTGCTTTTGTCGGCTTTGGCTGATTTCTGTGTTGGATTTTGTACCAGTTTCATGAATGCACGTGATAATTGTTCACAAACCGAGAGCTTGAAAAATGTTACTTAGTGGTTGGCTTGCGTTTTTCTGCTTTATATTTTTTGTTGAAGTCTGCTCTTCTGGTCTGTAAGATTTTGATTTATCAAAAACTGGAAGAAAATAGTTTGAAGCGGAACAAACATACATAATTTGTATGTTTTATATTAAATATAAAAGGCGCAAAATATTAAATAATAAACGAAATGAAAAGTAAAGATTGAGGAAGTTTTTCGACCACCATTTTTTTATTTATTTATTTTTTTTTTTTTTTTTTTTGTTAAATGCGTATTTATAATAATGAAAATTAATACTAGAGCATGACTTACAAAAAAAAATCAAGGCAAATAGAGGAACATTTTTCTTTAGTATTTCTTGTAACTTCCTTTATAAATATGGAAACACAAAAATTAAATTTGAATTTAACATGCTTTTTAAAAAAAGAGTTTTATTTTAACAAAGATTAAATTAACTAGATAAAGGAAGATTCAATGAATTTCATTAATTAAAGATTCATAAACAACAAAACTATCAATAGAAGACGGAAGTTAAATAAATAAATAAAATAAACTCGCGTTTAGTTTACTACCATGAATGTATGATAAGCACATTTAAGATTTAACGGAAATTCTATTTGTATTATTTATTTTATTTCCATACGCTGCTTTTGGACTCATGTAGTAAACCTCCGTTATTTTATCACTTCCCGTTTAAGAGAGAGAGAGAGCAGAAACAGAAGACACAAGAAAGAAATCATGTAAGCAGAAGAACTCTTGTTTTTTTTTTTTTTTGTCTTTCCAATGTGTTTAGATTGTCACCAAAATCCATTAAAGACATTAAAAAAATATATATATATGCATAAACTACCTATAAAAATTCAAAGAAAATACAAACAAAAAAAAAAAAAAAAAAAAACTCCATCACTTATAGTGAGTTTTGAGTATCTGTGTGATGGAGGTGTTTGAGTGTGTTTAGGTAAATGTGACCCAACAATCGGAACAACTTTTAAATTGAAATTAAAATCGTAATTAATATGCGAAACACATTTGTAAAAATATTAAAATTGTAGAAATTAAAGAGGTAAAAAAGAAAAGAAGCAGCAGAAATAAAGAGGTAATAACGAAGAAAAAGAAGTAGAAGAAGAAGTACCACAGAAGAACCCACAAATATAATGTAGAAATCAAATATGACCATATTGATTAATATTAACCCTTTAATAGGGGCAGGCAATTAATAAATTATTCCGCTTATACGGAGATTGCGAACAAAAAGAAAGTTTGTCGTAAGCTGGGACATACATATGTAAGTTCGTAAATTAGGTAGCAAGCATTTTTGAACAGTTGAATAATCAACTTTTTGTTTGAAAATTGCCGAAAAGGAAAACAATTTCTTTTATATTTTTATATTAACATCATTTAACTGTTGGAAATATTATGGTAAATTGAGTATTTAAAAATGGAAAAGTCAATTTAAAAGTGAAACTCGACTTTTCGTTTCAATTATAGAATCTTAGTCGAAAGCTCTTCCCGGACTAGCTAATTGCGCAAGATCGTATCAAGAAATCTTACTGTATCTGAATACTTTAAAAAATTTGGCGACGAATGCTCAATGAGTAGTCTAAATACTCTAAACATACTGGGAAGTTATTCTGGACTTCCCAGGATGTGATTTTTGATTTGATTTACAATGCAATGTAAATATGGAATTTTCTAGTAATTCCTCTCTTGTCCCATATTCCTAAAATGTTGACTGAATTCAACGTGTTCTTCATACTAAAAGAAGAAAAGGCATAGAAGCTGGAAATACGGTGACGGTATCTACCATCAACAACTGCACTTCATGGTTCTTCTTTGGAAGATTCATTAAGTTTTCAATTATATAATGTGCAAGGGATATGATACCAGTAAGAGACAGTTGAAGAATTTATAACAACGACACTATGAAGGGGACCACAGTAGCAGTCACACTCTCAAACCTTTGAGCAGTCAGACTCAAAAGTTTGAGCTTTAAGAACGGTGACAAATGAGGTATGAAATATTCGATAGTCAAGCCGGCATTTTTAGTAGAATAATAGTTACACTCTTGTACGTGTATGAACATAGGGCCAAAATTGAGTCCTTATTGGACTCAAGTAAACTTTGCAAATGTACTGCTTAGGACAGGACAACGCTATATTATATAAATCAGCTATGAGAAGTTTGATTTTCTAATTATAAAATGCTCAAAACATCATGAAACTGGATTCAGCTAAATGTATCTCTCTTTGAAATTATGGCACAGTTACGGGAGAGGACGTAACTATTATAGAGTTTCTTTGCAACTGGTTAACCAAAGGCGTCAGATTGTAAATGACACATAACTTTTTTGTTCATCAGAACTTATATAATGAATCAGATATGGAATTTACGAATGACTAATTCCCTTTTAATTTTCAATTTATTTCTAATGAAATGTTTTATAGTTTCACTTCATTTTTACTTTAAACTATTTTTCAATAAGTTGTTTATTATTTTGATTTTTTTTTTATTTTATATTTATTTCAAGGTAACACAAACGGACCTTATTGGACCCAAGTGGACCTTATTGGACCCAAGTGGAACTTTTTTGATTGTAGTAAAATTCAGGAAGTTATTGCCTACGAATTAAGTTAAATTAAATTAAATTAAATTAAATTAAATTAAATTAAATTAAATTATAAGAGTTGATAGAAGAAAAGATTGGTGGTGAAGGTACAAAATCTATGCAATTGGTTGATTCAGGACAATATTGTTGCACCATCTGGTGTTGAGTATTATGATAAGTATCAGTTTAAACAAAAAAAAAAAAAAAATAATATATATTAGAAAAGTTATGTTTACTCATTTGCAGCAACTTTTAAACTTTGAAGAATTAACTAAAAATTAAAAATAATTTGGGATTATATCAACATTAAACTTATAACATTTAAACTTATAACTAATGCTATATTATATGAATATCTTTTGTTAATTAGTATCTTATATTAATATCTTCGATTAATTTTACATCACATATGGATCTGTAATTAAAGATAATTTTGAATTATATAAAGGCCAACAATTAAAGCTAATCTAGTATTATATAAACATTTTAGATTAAATATAGCCTAGGTATATATTATATAAATGCATTCGATTATAACTCTATCATCGAATACATAAATACCCTCAATTAAATTAATACTTTGAAATAAAGGTAATCCAAATAATAATAATACCTACACAGAGAAAACTAGATTTCAAATTCAATAACAAAATTCAAAGTCAATATATATATTTTTTACTGAAAGAGGACCTATCACGAAATTCGTAAAAACAAAAACTCTAATTCGTAAATTGTTTATTGAAAACAAAAAAAAAAAAAAGATTTTTTTAATTCAAATAATATACTATTTATAAAACATAATATTTAAAACTCTATAATAATTTCAAACAAGTAAATTGATAGAATTAAAAAAAAAAACGTAAAAAGATATTATTCAAAAAAAAAAAAAAATCGAAAAATGAACATAATTAAAAAAACTTAAATTATGAGATTTATGAACAATTTTATTAAATTAGAAAAATTAAAAACACAAATATACACAGAGAAACAAATATACACAGAGAAAAAAAATCATATATTTGAAATTTCCTTCATAAATATTGTGAATCGAACATGACTTTTTCCCAAACTTTTTTCGTAAAAAGTAATATTTTGCTTATAGATATTATTAAATTATTCATAATGAAAATTTTAGGAATTTTCCAAAAATTTTGTTCAATCTCTTTGATTTAGTTTTAGTAGATTTGATTGCAAATGATAAAAGAAAATAGTTATACATGAAAATATTAACAACAAATGCTTTAAAATGTCAAAATTTCAAGAAAAATTGGTTAAAAAAATAATGTTTAGAAATTTGTATAATTTTGCTCGCATTCTCCAGTTTTTGATATAAAGAGCTTCTGCTCTGTTCCCAAAATGTAGCTAAAAATCATTAAAAGCTTAAAATTTTCTAAAGAAAGTTTCAAAAATTTTTTTTAAAATTGAAAATATAAATGAAAATTTAAACAGTTTTTTCAGTCTTCTTGACTTTTGATTCATTTGAAAAAATATAAAAAAAAATTTAGTACTTAAGAAATTATACTTAAATATTATGAACTGATATCAACGAAAGTAAAATTTTATATTTATGTACAAACTTTTTTCTGTGTATTTTAAGATGAATTAATATAATTATTATATTTTTATAAATAAGCAAATAATATTAATAAATATAGTTAAAATATATAAATAAAAGCTCATTCATTCTTCAATAATGGCCTATAAATTTGATAGAGTAATGTGGAGATAAACGCTGAAACACTTACCGGAAAAGGTTTGTGTGTAAACTACGAGCCTTCTTAATTTCATTTACTTTGCTACCGATACGTTGGACATAAGCTAGCAAGATATTCAGTCATCACTAAATTAACTAAGAATTTTTTTGTAGGTCCCACAAATTTGCTCTATGATAGAAACATTAGCACAAACACATTGTATCCAATATAGTGTTTTTAAATAACTCAATAACTGCTACTTACCTTGTGAAATATAAAATATCGTGTAGGGCCACGAATCGCAGAATTATTGACTCAAAATTTTCTTCAAACGGGAAGGACTTAGTCACTAAGCGCGGGACACACTTCGTTTTACCAATTTTTATAAACTCTAATAACTCTCAAAAGTCTCTGTTAGAAACCCTAGAAAAAGATCAATAATATAAGTTACATTTAGATAACTTCCAGCCAATTAATATATAGTACATAGCTTACCTCTGATTGCCCATAAAAAATTTTATAGAAACTATTTTATTAAATATATTTTCTTTTTATTTATTTATTGTCAAAACTTACAAAATGTCTTTAATTTTTATTTGGTTTTCAAAATATTTAAAACCAATAATATAAATTATTAAAATCAAATAATTTCTTTAATAAAATTTAAATTTTAACCAAAAAAAAAAAAATTATTTGTTAAAAAAATTTAGACATAATTTTTTCTGTGTACGATTTTATCTAATTTGGGATAATATTAATACCTCCGTTTAAAGTTCCCGCGAGTACAGTTATAGATAATCTATGATTATTTTGAATCATAATTTTTAAATATGAATATTTCCATAATATTAGTTGCTACAACTACTAAAAAGTTAAAAGACCAGAAAGGGTTAATTTAATTTTCAAAATAAATATCTGATTGTTTTTACTTTGTTAGTGTGATGTGTGTTTAACTGACTGGATGTCAAATGCTTGCTGTATGTATAGTTTTGAGAAGAGAAATTTTTCTTTCGTTTTTATTTTCTAAAAGGGTTTGTTTTGATAGTGCATACGTACGATATATATGAACGTATGTATGTAGATATTGAATGGATGACAGTAAGTCATTTAGTCCGTCCATCCGTCATTTATTTAGTCTCAGCTTATAGTTAAATCAACGGCACTTTGTAACGTATTTACTTTACTTCTTGTGTTTGTTGTTTATTCGTTTTTTGTTCAATTTTATCATACTCACATACACAGGAAATATCGTCAGTTGTCTTGCATGATCATATTCCATAATTAAATGAAATAAAATTAAATAAATAATCAATCGTGTCTAAAAGAAACACACACATCAACTAAATAGTAGATACACCAAATCGACTTACATTCATACTTATATTGATACATCTGTATAAGTATTAGTATATGTGTAAATTATGCCCCTGAGTGTAGGTTAAATGGGTACATTAACCGCTTCTTACAAAAGAAAAAAAAAAGACTTCTTTGCTGACTTCTTAGATTTTTTTTCTATTTTGTATTCAGTTGTTTTAAAATATTCTTTTTTTTTTGTTATTGAGGGATTCTTATATTGATGTATTAATTTTTTTAGTTAATTGTTATTTAATTCTTAAGTAGGTATTTAGTTACTTGTATGATTATGACCATTTAGCAATGACTTCAATTTGCCAAGCAATTGGTGTTAATTAAGCGGTCTAATAATTTCAACATTGATTCATTATTATTATTTTTTTTTTTTAGTTTTATTATTATTTTACAAACAACAATATTTATTTGTTGCCAATTAAAATAACTAATTAATTCAACATCTTAACTTACATTTTATTTGTTGGTTTGTGTGTTTTCAAGAAAAATAAAATGCATAAATTTATTTACAAAATATTTTAGAGTAGAATCAATTTAATTGATTTCTTTGCCAATGAACATGCAATTTTTTATCATTGATTTTTTTTATTATTATTTTATGGTTTGTGATGAAGGATATAATTAGTCAGCTGATTGAATAGAAAAATCTGGAAATTCTTGTGCTACATTTATAGCTGATATCGTTCTCTAAAATGCAAACAGATGCAATTATAACTAAAAATTTGTTAAAGGAGCAAAAGAAGTGAACATGTTTTAAATTTTATTAAGAGTTTTTAGATAAGATTCACAATAATTTTATCATTCATACAATAGTGAGTTCCAAAAAAGTTATTTTGACTTAAATATCTTTTTCCGCCTAATATTTGAAGTGTCATTTTTGTTTTTGCACACCTTTGTTGCAGAACGAAATGATTCGCTTTACACTTTAACGACTTTTGACATTGGAAACTTATATTTTGTTGATCTGAATCGAATGGTCGAGATGTAGAAACTATTTTCTATAATTATACCTATAGTTATACTACTTCATTGACTCTCTGGAGCTTTTTATACCCCATACCACCATAGTTGGTTGGGGTATTATGCTTTTTTGCTGATGTTTGTAACGCACAGAAAGAATTATCGGATCCCCACCTTAAAGTATATCGTTCGATTCAGAATTACTTCCTGAGTAAAGGCCACAATTTTGTAGATATCTTAATGAAATTTGACACAAATAATTATTTTAATACAAGGACGAAGTCTATTGAAATTGGTTATGATCGTTTCATTACTTCCCATAGCTCCCATACAAATGTTCCCGGAATAGGGGTTTTGCGCTAATAAATGCCTCAAATATATATTAATATATGTACCAAATTTCATGAAGATAATTCATAATTGATCATAGACAACTCCACAATCGATCATAAAAAATGAGTTTTATATAAGTAGAAACATTAGTGCCAAATTCTATGAGAATAAACCCATAATTGATCCTAGGTGCCATACAAGTCCCTCTTCCGGAAATCACCCATAAATCCAATATAAATATTAATATCAACACATTGTAATGCAAATGTATGTTTAATAGAAAAATGGATTATATTTAATACAAGTATCGGTCCACAATTGAACACAGGTCCCATAAAAGATTCCTCCATAGAATAGATGCTCATACATTATGATGTAGGGTATTGTATGGTCGGGCTTGACCGGCAATATTTCCTTATTTTTATTGTATTGAAGATTCGGAGTCAGACTTTTTCGACAAAAAGAAAAAACTTATTTAAAAGTTAATTAAAATAAAAGATTTCTTAAATCATTAAATGGGCAGATGTTATTAAGAAAAAAATATATAAAACTTTTATTATTTTTTTAATAGCACTATGCATTGCATTTGATGAGTGTAATAAATCTTCCAAAATGTATAAATAGTTAGAACATTTAACGTGGAATATTTTTTTAGAACTTTCAACTTATCTATCTCTAATTATAAGGATCATTTCAAGTCCCTACTTGAGAAAAGGCATAAAATTGTATTAAAACTTGGGTTTAAGGGGTAAATTGTTCTACGGAGTTATCGAAGCTCTAAAGTCATCCGGTGTAGCATTTATGCAAAAAAAAGAATGAAATGAAAAAAATCATTAGTAATTTTGCTAACGATTCAACAGAACATTGGGTTTTATGTTATATTTCATTGCCTAGTTTAAGGCGTTTATATCAGAAATGTGGGAAAAATTGACAATTTTCTTTTTTAAGAAAACATGATGATGGAGTGAACTTTTTACCCTTAGTAAAATTCGACGAACAAACATTAAAATTAAAAAGTTTTAATCGACTTTCATGTTATTTCTTAAGACCCCTTATAAGGAGAGATAAATAAATTGAAAGTTCTAATGAAATATTCTCCATTTATATGAAAATAATTGAACTCCGAACTAGATTTATATATTTTTTTCGACTTATCTGAGACTACTTTGGTGTAAAAGAAAAGTTTAAAAGTCATAAAACAAAAATTTTGCATATCACCGAAAAATCCTTTGGAAGGTTGATTACACTCATCAAATGTTATCAATTGTAGGTGGAATGATTCCGCCCCCAAAATACTGTTGCAAAGTTTAATTGGTGTTTTTTTTTAGAAAATTTGTGCTTAGAAAAAATTTTTCTAATTTGTTACCTTTTTGAAAATTATAGTTTTTATTTATTAAAAAAATAATAAAATAATATTTTTGTCTTTTTTTTTGTGATAATTGAAACTTTTTCTTTTGAAGATTTTTACCTTTTTTAAAAATTTGCATTTTTTATGACCTTTTTTTGTATTGGTAGCTTTTTTTTTGAAAAATTTGTACTTTTTGAGAAGTTTGTATATTTTTAAAATCAACAATTTTGTTTACTTTTTTAAATCATACTTTTTCTAAAATTGGCACCTTATTTTTTGAAAATTAGTAATTTTTGATGTATTATTTTAAGGATTGACACCTTGTTGAACACATACAAATTTTTAAAAGAAATTATATTTGATAATCTACATTTCTGAGAAAAAAATTTTTTTTTCTTGAATTATTTCTAATTCTTTGAAAAATTTGTTCTTTTTAAAAAGTAGTAATATTTCTGGAAAATGTTTAAAATTTATCATCATTCCTACCAGTCATTAAAAAATACGGACTTAGCACATTTTGCATAAAAAATTTTATGGATTTTCTTCCCAAATGGGTGCCAAAAAATTCGCCATTTTGATCTTGTTATAATATATATATATATATATATCAAAAAGCGGTAATTTTATTACATGTTCGATATATATTTTTTTGCAAAATATATTAAAATTTCATACTTTTGTTCTTTTTATGAATAAAATATTGAAAAGTTGTTTTGTAGAAATGTAATTTTAAAAAATACACTAAAAAGTTATCTGGAGGACCAAAATCTTTTCTATTTTTCCCATACCAAGCTCAAAATTAAATTTGAAACCTATTTCAAAGAAGTATTCGAAATTTTTTTTGCCCTAAATGTGTGAGTCCCAAGATTTTTCAATCACTGCTAGTGAAAACCAATTTTAAAATTTTTTAGTATTTTTCCTGTATTCTGCTTATTATTACGCGTGGTTTCAATGGTCTTCCTACATCAGAATCTCATAAAGACAACTTCCCTAATAAACAGTTATCAGGGATCTCTGGAAAAATTGATTTTAACATAAGATTGTTTTAATTTTTATTTTTGGAATTAAAATTATTTTAAAAATAATATATTTCAATATATAGGAAATAAAAAGAATAAATAAATAAATTTAAGAACATAATAATATAAATTCAGCATAATTATAAATTAGTTAAAGTTTCAAAAATTTACCAAGCAACGCTTTTTAAATTGAATCCCAAACAAGGGGACTGTACAAACATTTTAGGAAACATCAAGAGTTTTTATTAAAAAATCTGTAATAAAAATTTATTTTTTGCATTTTTGCTATGCACTTTTGAAATATGTTCTATAAATATTAATTTACCAATTAATTAGAGACCCAAGGCAAACAAAATTTTTATAAATTTCGAATTTTTAATCAACTCGGAAATTTAAGCAGACTTTTACAATAATTTATATAAAGATATCATAGAGCTATATAGCTGATCATTTCGGCTAAAAAAAGGTTTTTTTTTTGCTTATAACTATATGAATTTATTATAACAATGTCTACTCGTAAATGGGTTTTTAGAAATATTCATTATATCAAAAATATTAAAATATTGAAGCGATCTGCAAACAATTCGGCAGTGTGATCTTTTTTGATATGAGTTTTTACTTCGTCTCGATATAGACATACGTTTCAAAGATATTTAAATTGGGTATTTAGTGAAGACATTCTATCTTCCATCGATCGTACATAAGGCATTTTTAACACAAAAAGAGTGAGCTATACTCGGTTCTAAATGGATCCACTTTTTAGGTAATGTTTCAAAATGCAAAGTTTTATTAACAAAACAAGATCAACTATTTAATTAATAATAATTTCCTAGACAAAATTATTTAGTTTATTGGTTACACATAATTGTGGTAGATCCTTTTTTTTGTAAAATATAAATGTCTTAACAGGAAGAAGGATATTTTAATCCTTTGATCTTCTAAACTTAACTTTAGAATTAAATGCATTCATTTTTAAGAGCGTCTGTAAGTTCTAAGTCGATATTCATAAACCAAGGTCTTCCATACGTTTGCAGTAAGTGTCAAAATTATGAATTTAGTTTTCTAAAGCAATTTCTATGAATTTTTTTGTGGAAATAACCACAAATATTTGAGATTTCTTAAGAATTAATATCTAGACTTTAAATGAAAATAAAATAAAATAAAATAAAATAAAATAAAATATAACAAAACTACCCATAAAACCTTAAAAACCGCACCTTTAAAATCAAAGCAAAAATATAACAAATCAAAAAAGTCATATGATAAAATTTATCAAAAAACTTCTAAAATATTACTAATGAAATCTCAAAAATTAAAAAATAAATTATTAAACAAACACTTCAAACCCCGCAAAATAAATAAATAAAACCATAAAAACTAGAAGAAAAATATATATAAAAAAGCAGAACTGTGAAAGTTCCCACAAGAACAGAATGAAAACCAAATTAAATAAATATTAAATAAAATAAAAAACAGTATCGGTTAAAACTAAATTATTTTATTTGATTAGAAATATTACAAGTTTTTATTAAAAAAAAGCCACAACTAGAATTAAATGTTGATTTAGGCAAGAGTTTTTTTCTCACTCCCTTACTTAGTTTAATTTTATTAACATTTTCATCACTTGTGTATTATTATTATTTTTGTTTTTTTTTAAGAAGTATAAAAATGACAAAGAAAATGACACTTGATATGGTCTGTATGTATTTGTTTTACTAGTTACAGCGGCATTATTAACAATAACAAAAACCATTTAGAGGAAACTAAAAAATTTATGATTAATGTCATTTAAGACATGCACATATGCACAAACAGAATTATTATTATTTTTTTTAAATAAACTAAAAACTTCCCACCAATTTTTTTCTCAACAAAATATTAATGTGATATTTGCTGATAAGAATTTAAATCCCTCTACTGCTGTGGTTTATCCCAAAACCCCAGTTAATATTTCCCTTAGTTACACTAAAGTGTTTGAGGTATATGGTAAGTATTTGGTAACACATGTGTTTAAAGATTATATATGAAATCAGTTTTTTTTTTCTGCTGATTTTAATATTTTGCTGAACAAGATTTTGTTTGCTCACACTCGTGAGAGTGTAATTGGAATCAAACATCAATTTAAATTTAACCACATATTTATTTCACATTTAATTCGTTTGAAATTTAAATAGAAATAAAACTGACCTCGCACAAGAATTTTGAAATTAAATAAAATGTATATAAACTCTTTCAGCTTTATGCAAAATCAAAAGCATTTGTATGCAATAGACCGCAGAAATAAAGTGTTTTATGTTAATAATACTACTCGTATTTATAAGAAATAATAATAATAATAATGATAATAAATACAAATTATTCATGACGAATAATTTATTGAATGAAATTTATAAGGAACTCTTTTAATATCCTCATTTAAACAATTTTAATATTTTTGAGATTTTTGAAATCATCTATCCTAAATGAAAGGATCTACATCTACATACCTTTTAAATATTTTGCTAATACAAAATTTAATTTTTCATAAATTTTAAATGAACTGGAATTTTCAATGTCTTCATATTTGACATCAATATGGTTTAAATGCATCATCTCATTCTCAGTAGTGATCGTCAATGTACCAAAATACACCTATGAACTAAATTTCTTTAAGTTGTTTTAAAAATTTCAAGATGACTAAACGCTACAATCCCAGTTATTTATAAATCTAGAAATAAATCTGTTACTTGTAATTACCTCGCTGGATAAAATAGGTCAAATTCGGGATTGTTAGCCCTATTGGGTAAAACATCATCCGATACTTTACCTTGAGCTAAGGAACGCATTTGACTTAACAAGTCCGATGGCTTTCCATCCGCTAGTTCAATTTCTGTTGAAAGCTTCTTAAGACGTTTTTCCTCGAAATCGGAAAAGGAACAGATGTGTTTTGCCTTTAATGTTTCATACATGATCGCTGCTGGAGGGTTCATGCACTTTTTCAGGAATGTTGTTTTCTGTTGATGCCACAATTGTGTGAAACTTTGTAGAGTTTTGGGTAACACCAGCCATTATGAATTGTGAAACAATTTTCTTAAATCATAGCAGAGGGTCCGAGCGCCGAGTCCGAGTGCTTTTATAGCGACTTCATTTGTGAACTATTTGATGGTAAAGATGAAAAATCTTCTTCCGATGTCGACATTCTTTAATGTATCTTGAAAAATCCGGGGTCACCAATTTGTTGGTTGTGTTAATGAATTAAATGAAAACCAACAATGAATTTATTTTTTATAAAAAGTTGTCTTTATTTTGTTAAATTCAAATTGTCATTATAATTTAATTTTTTCTTTTTTTACTTCAAAAGCAATGAAAATTAGTTTTTTCTAAAAAATTATTTTGTATTTTTTTAATTGAAAAGTGTTTTTTTAAGAGTTTATTTTACAGTCACCATAGGCTTGTTGTTAGTTTTTAAAATCACCTCCGTGAAGATGTCTTTAGGAAAAGTATAAAATCACTATATGTTCTTAAAGAAAGTTCTTTTTTTTGTTAAAAAAAAAATCACAATTTTTGCAATTTTTAATTTCAAAATCGTTTATTTTTGTACTCGGAAAAAATATCGACTTCAAATTTTTATTTGTTTTTTAACTGACCGAAAAAAATTTTCAAAATCGTACGAAAATGTTTTTCTATATATTTAAAAATCTTTATAAGGGTTAAATAGCACATGTAAGAGTGTTTTTCATAGACCTTTAAGAAGATGTAAAAATATTTGGAATCGGATAGAAAAAAAAATTGGTAACGCCTACGTGAAAATTTATGTAATCCAGCGAACCGATTAGAAGTTGCAGATTTATTTCCAAAAAAATTCGATCCTGCCCCACTGTGCACTCGTTCTCTTCGTAACTATTGCGAGCAGAAAACTCATAGCCTTAGCAGATATTCGAAATACTCTACTTTTTAAGATTTCCATATTGAGCTAATTGTCTGCTAATAAAAATAACTAAACATGTTAGTTCCAAAGATTCTCGCATTCACTCTGGAGTATATCCGTTCAAAGAATTCTACTATTGTATATTGGATGGAAAATTAATACCGTGGAATAATTTTCCAAGAATTTTCTCAGACATGAAAAATTAGATATATGTTTGAAAGTAGAGCTCACACATACTCAGTTTTTCTCCAGGACATCAGGTTTTCTCTCAAAAGGACTTTAAACTTTTGAAAAATACACAAATTGTAAACAAAAGAATTATAAAATATTTAGCAAAATTATATCAACCCAATTTGGATATCTTATGAAAGCTAAGAATCCCAGCAAAATAACTAAAGTTTTATTTAAATATTACAGCACAAAATGTTAAGAAAATATCCTCTATATAAAATATATATTTGATTAATAAATATGATGTTAGAGTTCTAAATTTTTAAAAAGACATTTTATTAACTTTGCGGGGATTCGTAACTTTTATTTAATATCCATATTTTATAATATTCTCAAAAATTAGGTATCTTTCTTGAGAGGAAATTAAATATACTGGAGAAAAACTGGATACACAGTTTTACCATGAATAGTCTCTAGTTTTATCTATATAATGATTTTTTCACGTATGAAAATGATTATTACGGGAAGATGTATATTTGAAAATGAATAGTAAAAGGTAACATTTTCAAAAGGATATTTTCTGAAGCTTTTGTGTTAAAATATTTTAATAAAAAACATTATTATATTGCAGGGACTCATAGCTTTCATTTGACACCCATATTGGATTGATATAATATTCATATATATTAAAAAAATTTTTTTTTTTAATGTGTATCCTTCCAAAATTTTCAAGTCCTTTTAAGAGGAAATTTGAAGTCCTGGAGAAAAACTGAGAACGTAGTTTTATTACGTATATTCTCTAGTTTCTTGCATATATTGAGTTTTTTATATGTACAAATTATTGTCACACGGTGTAATACTTTGAAGTTGTACTTGAAATTATTTAAAGTTAATAAATTTTTGAAATTGAAAGTATTAAATTTGTTAATTTAATATCAAAGAAGAAAAAAGTTTAACAATAAAGTAAATTTATTAAATTCAATGAAACTTTAAAAATCATCAGAATTAAGTAAAAGTTAACGTACTCTGTGGGAGAACTATTATCAATACGAGTGGTGTCTTTCATGTTTTGCAAACTGACAAATCTACAAAATATATGTCAAATCTGACACCGGGATAGGATTTCTAATTTCTCTGAACAAATGGATGACAACTAAGAATTTTGTAAATATTTTAAACGATGTTAAATTTTTATGACAGATTTTTGCTTTTTCAAATGTTTCTATTTTCATATAAGGGATACTTTTTATTAAAGATTACATGATTTTTTAACCCTATGAAAACTCTATTACAAATGTTGAAATGGTAATGAAAAAAAAAACTTTACTTACGAGGTGTCAATCTTTAACCATCGATAAATCCCGGAGTATATCATATCTTAAAAATGTATATCATATCTTAAAATGTATCGCTCATTTGCTGCAACAACGTCTTAACTCAAAACATCTATTTTTGTGGGAGATTAATATTTAGTTTTTAAGTTATTGTAAATTTTGTTTTTAAAATTTTGAATGAAAATAATGTTGTGGTTAAATTTAATCCCTTCTCTAAATAACTTTACGATGTTATCTACAGAACAACTGAAGCACAAATAAAATAATACATTGTTGCAAGTAATGCGCAACAGATTATGTAATTAGGTCACATTTCTTTTCCCCGATCCTGCTTGAAAAGTAGTAGATTCGTACACAAAAATTTGCCAGTTAATGAAACACGTTATTTACTATAGAGTAATCCCATTTTAAATTTAAAAAATTTTGACCTGTATGAAATTTTCTCTGTAGCAAGTATACCGATAAGGCTTCCTACCCGAAAAAAAAATATAAAAAAAAGAAATTAATGGAGTTTTTTAGATACACATCACTGTAGAAAATTCTTCCAAAAAATATGTCAATAAAATTATTTTTAAAATTTTTATATGGCATCCTAAAATACAAGTTTTGATAAATCCATTCCAAAAACAATTATTTTGATATCTTTTATATAACAAAAGTTATTCCCGTTTAAATAAATATGTTAATTACTTTCAAAGCTATAGAGTTGATACAGTTTTCAAAATAAAAATGAGAAAAAATCATTTTACATGCTCGGTATCCTCTACATATGCACCAAATTTTATCTAAATCGATAACCAGGGGTCAAAATTTTTTAAGTTTAAAATATATATATTTTAATGATAACTCGAAATTTGCATTTTTTGACTTATGACGTTGTTGCAGCATTTTTCATTTTAAATAAAAAATACAAAAATATGAAAAAATATTCACAATAACGACATTAATAATTTTCCTCATTTGTACACTTTATATTTTAAATATTGTTGAGAGTACCGTATTTATTCAGTAGTCACAAATAAATTATGAGATAGTTTATGCAGCCGACAGAATCCGATTGCCTTCAAATTTTGTTGTCAAAATGAATTTGTTTACTGTGTAAAGCAAGTATTCAATTCAGCATGAATATTAGAGCTTCCAAATGAGAAAAACCCGTAAAACTCCATATAACTTCCATAGAGTTGAGAAAAAAAAACTCGGATCAATTCTTGCAAGTCGTCCGCATTAGTCTTTCAAAACTTGCATCCGACCGCAGTATTTAATACAAACGATTCTCCAGAATTCTGATCACTTTGCTAGTATATCATTGGAGTGTCTAAGTACTATTAATTGTGAATTAATAGTACATAATTATGATACACCATCACTTGTTTACCGAAAGAAGTTCAAAGAAGTAAGGAAAATGAATTGCTGAAACCGGATATTATAAACTGAACTAAGGGTAACCTAGATAACTGAAATTTTATTTCGATTAATACTTTTGGTAAGAACTTCATGAATGATTAAAGGATTTTCAAAAATACATATCGTCAATTCCATAAAAAAATGCCGGATAAGGGGGATCTTTTTTACCTGTTGTCTTTTAATTTCCATAAAAACAAACTTCATTGAACTATTCATAGATTTCAGTATTTAGTAGATATATAAGCACTTAATTCCTATTTCGGAAATAAACTATTATGCTAAAATCATTGGTGATGCTTCTCAATGACAACTTCAAAATCAATTCATAGAAAGTACATACTTTTTTATTAAGCTTCTAGATATTTAATATTTAATTCAATAAATTTTTTAATAATTATAAATCAATAAATAAATTAATAAATTTTATATAAATTAAAAAGAAACCATAAATCATAAAGGTAAACAAGACAACCCTATGTAAATACAAAATCCATCCAGCTGGTCATTTTCAAATGAACCAGATAATTAACAAAAATATTTACATCGAACAGATGAAATACTATGCACATATTTAGGATGCTGTGTGTGATTAAAAGCTGAAGAAAAATCCACAGCAATAACAACATTCTTTTCTTTATACGCCTTGTTATGCAAATGATACTAAGTCTACCGCATGTTATAAAAACTAAAGGTAAATTGATCTTCCGCAGGATATCGAATGCCTTTAAGGAAAAAAAAACAGCAGCAACAAAGACAATATATTTAATGAAGATAATCTTCACAAGACTAATCAGCACTTTTAACACGCAAAGATTCAGATGCTAAGCAGCATCTCGTACTACAACCCTTTAAAAAAAATAAAGCAAAAAGAAAAAAAAAAGACGAAATCATTTGTCAAAGAAGGGACATGAGTAAAAACAAATTTTTATGATTGTTACGGTCAAAGGGGTTTATGCTGCTGTGGCTCTGCTAATAGAATCAACATTTAATAATAAAAAAAAACACGATGATTGAACTTATAAATCAAGAAAGGAAATACGAACAGAAAGTAAATTCATTAAAATTTAACGGTCAGTTTAAAACCGGTTTGAAGGCAAAAAAAGGATACAAAAGGGACGTTCTTCCTTTTAAGAAAATAAAACAAACTGAGATTACATATTAAAGGTTATATAATGTCCTTCAAGCTATTTAAAGTACACATACATAGATATTTTGTTTTATTAACTATAAAGATATTATGTATAGAAATTTCTAAAAAGGGGTGGTTTCTTCGCTCAATTTTATATTTTTAAACTTAAGATGCTTGCGATATGTGTGTCTGAGTTATTCAACTAATTGTTGTTTTTAAATGATTCATTTTGGGAGGGAAATGCTGAACTTTCCACCTTAAAAATTATTTAATTTGTTAGTTTTTTTTAAGAGTTTTAAGGGTGAAAATGTTGAAGATTGAGCCAAGATCGCCCATGATAAATCACTAGAAAATTCTGTTAAAAATGTCGTAAAAATTAAAGTTAAATGTTGAATTGTTGATCTTTGATCGTTAAATCTTGAGCATCATGGGGTTATAGTTTAAATGTTGTTTAATTTTAAGGGTAAATATAAGGATTTTTTGAGGAGTTTTTTTTTAATTATTATTAATGGCTGACATGAGGCCTTAGTAACTGACCAATGGGTGAAATTTTAAAGATGGAAATTTAAATGGAGATTTTGGGAATGTTGTGTTCATAATATGAATATTATTGAAATATTAAAAAGTCCGTGTTTAATACAAACTAGCACCTAAGATCACTTAAATAATTTAGACAAGCGATGTCAACTTAGCTCTTTTCGGGCTAGATTTAGCTCATTTTTACTAGTCCAAAACGCGAAAAATATTTTTTTGCCCGAAGCTAAAAAACGCGCAATTTATCACTTTTAATGATTTTCTTTTAGCTCTTTTTTACTTTTTTATTTTATTATATTAAAGTTAATTTTATTTGACAATTTTTGTACCAAGTTCTCAATATATTTTTTCGAGCAATGTGAAAAGACTTGTCTCTATTTTCCCCGTGATCTTAACATATCATAAAAAATCTTTGTTATTAAAAAAAACTGTCTTCATTAATTAAAATTGTCTAAGTGGAAAAGTGTTGAAAGAACTGAAAATTATTAATCTAGGTTCTTAATAATAACCTGTAAATAAATTTATTCAGTTTGCTACTAATATTTTGTGGTGTAGGTTCCAAATGGTTGATTAATGGTAATAATGTTGCTTATATGTTGGTTTTTACTTTCACAAAATTTTTCTTTAATCTACCCCAAAACTGTTGACTTTTTAAATTTATCCCCTTTGGCTGACAATGAAGGCTTTAGCTAAGTTAATATCAATTACACGGTTGTCTTGCAGTAACATCGCTAAAGTTTAAACTCAAAATTAATGAATAAATATTTGGAGGAAAACAGAATTATTTAAAAGGTTTTAGAGCTCTTTTTTGCGATAACAGAGTATAGGACTTGTATGCAATACGTATATGAGAGAATTGGCGATCCAGCAAGCTATAACACTTTGCTCGATCTTATTTCTTCTACATAGTATGAAATGGGCCATAAAAATTATTGAAGTTTAACTTAATGAAGATTTAGGGCTTGATTTTAAAAAACGAAACGAAAATTCTTTACATTTAATTTTAATTTATTTGTTGTTTTCAATATAAAATTTCGAAACGAATTTTCATTTCGTTTTACAAAATGAGGCCCTAAAATTAACAATAGGTCCTAATTGAGAAGTGATTTGGTAGTTGGTGTTTATTTACCTCTAAATAATTATATAAATTGGTAATGATTTAGTAATATTTTAATCATATTTACGCAAGAAATGTTCAAATAATAAAAACTTATTATTGTCATTATTACAAGGATTAAAAAATTAACATGTCCTTAAACCATTCTGTATATTGTATCAGTAGTAACATTTTCAGCAACAACGAACTTAGTTTTTTTTTATTTCTTAAAATCAATATGAATAAAAATGACATTCAATTATCAACTGTAATTTAAACCGCAAGATCTTTAACCTGAAATCCTAAATATGTCTGTCAATCATTTTTGATAGAAATGTCCTGACAAATTATAATAAGTCCAAAAACATTGACCGTTACAAAGAAATAAAAAGAAGACAAATAAGAAAGATATAGTCGGTCAAGCCTGACCATATGATACCCTACACCATTTTGTATGTCTATCAAAATTCGTGGAGGTTCTTATTTTAGAGCTGTGACCAATTGTGGACCGATACTTTTACTAAGTGTAGAATAAAATATACGAATACAGAATATTACGTTAATACTAATATTTATATGAATTTATGCACTTTTGGGTGATTCCCTAAAGTGGGCTTATATGGGAGCTATGGTCAATTATAGAGCGATTCTCATAAAATTTGTCACTGTGATTTCTACTTATATAACACTTATTTGTGACGAATAAAAACTTAATACTAACATTTGTATGTGATTTATGCACGTTAAAGTAATTTTCGGAAGAGTTAAGCCATGGTGAATTATGGATCGATTTTCATAAAATTTGGCACAAAAATTGTTACTTATACAAAACTTGCACCGAATTTCATTAAAATATTGCTATATTTAAGACACTTATGATCGTTAAACCCCCTTAAACAGACAGCCAGCCAGCCGACCGACCAAACGGACGAGTCTGATGATATACTTCAAGGTGGGGGTCCGAAGATTTTTTCTGTGCGTTACAAACATCAGCACAAACACATAATACCCCAACCACCCATGGTAGTGTAGGGCATAAACACACTAAATGAGGTGATGGGAAACTTTAAAAATAGAGCTCAATAAAAAAAGGATGCAAATACCTGAATAAAAAAAAAACAAATATTTTAAATACACACAAACATTAAAAAAGGATATAACAGCAGCATATGCTCTATATAAGAATATTAAGAAAAAAAGAAAACAACAATAATAATGTCTTAAGGATAAAAAAGTAGTGGTCAATATAAGAGAACAAAAGAAACAAAGTAACGAACATAGCACACAAGAAAGAATATTGAAAAGAGGTCAGTGACTAAAGTAAAAAACGAAGACGATGACGTGGACAAAGAAGGTTTTGAAATCCAATAATGTTAAAAATTATTCAGGCTTTCTTCATTAAATGCAAAATAGGGGAAAAAAGTTGAATTAAAATAAAATTAGATCATACTGGATTTCTAACGGTCAGTTAAATAAAAATATCTATTGTTTTCTTTTTTTTTTTTTTTGTATTTTACTTTTTGAGAAAATTACCAGTTGTTTGGAATTTACATGTTTTTTTAACGCTTTTGTTTTTTTTTTATTTCATAACGAACTTTAAAGAAAAACATCCTAATGTCCAGTTTGAGAAAATTGTTTTTTGTTTGAGATTTAATTTTGATTAGGCAGATTTTATAAAAAATGTAAGAAAAAGTATTTTTGAAATGAAAAAGGCGCAAAGTTTTAATTTGAAGCAAAAAAAAAAAAAAAAAAAAACTAAAAAGTTCAGTTATTTTTCCTCATAAGAGAACTTCGATTTAAAATTTAAAATTTCTTTAAAAATTAATTTATAGATATGTTCATTGGTCAGTTGTTATGTTATTTCAGCAGCCATTAATATTAATTAAAATTTGTAGATTTACCCTTAAAATTTTTGCTGCTGTTATCAATCGTTTAACCCCTTTAAAGTGTCGAGTACAAAGATCAACAACTTTTCTCTTAATTCAATTATTTTGGGTACTTTTTACTCAATTTTTTCAGTCATTTATCAAAATGAAGGAAGATATTTCACCCTTAAGATGCTAAATATAAAATATATAAGAAATTAACATGGTTTTGGGTGAAATATATAGAGATGCAAAGGTCATAAGATTTTAAATGATGTTGTTCATTGGTGAATATAGGAAAACATTTGTAAACCTCAATTTGAATTGATAAAGAAATTTTATATTATTTTGTATCTTTTACAAATTCTTTTAAACATAAAATTATAATTTTAATGTTTAGGCATCTTGAATTATGTAGGTAATTTTTGAAGTGAGCTTTTTTATCAATGAAAAATTTCGTACGCTAACAAAGATATCAGAAGATCATAATAAAATATTAAGATTAATTGAAAATACATGCAAAATTGTTTCATATTTTCAAAATTTTGTTTTCAGAATGAGAAAAATTTAGAATACAGAAAATTTAGAATAAATTGTTACAACTCTTTAACCCCTTAAAGAGTCGAATAGAAAAATCAACAATTTTTGTATTAATTCAATTATTTTTTGGGTAGTTTTCTTCCCAATTTTTGGGTCATTTAACAACTTAAAGGAAATACTTAGGAGATTTTCACTTATGATATTAAATATGAAATGAATGATTGAGAATGATGTAATGATAATTAAAGTTAATGTAAAAAGATGTTGATCATTGCGGAATATAAGAAAAATGTTTATTATTAAATTTAAAATGGTGGAAAAATATAATTTATTTTATATTATACAGTATTTTCTATTCCTTGTGTATGTTAAATTTTTTGAGAATTGTCTTAGTATCATCAAGAAAGTAAAATAGATTTTTGCAGAAAGTGGGCTAAACACTGGGGGTAGTATCCAACATATATTTTATCACATAGTTTTATCTATGAAAAATTTTTGATGTTAGGCCTTAAAGCGAAATATATATATATACATATATATATATATATATATATATATATATTGTTGAAAGTCTGTACAATAACAAAGGTGGTGCAAAATTTATCCAGAATGTTCGATTAGTTTATATGAGATCCAATGAGATCGATTGCGATTAAAAAATATAAACGCGCGAACGAAAAGTGAAGACGAATGGGAAGAAGTTAAATAATTTTTAGTCCTTTTTAAAAATTTTTGAACTCTGAACAACAATCATGATTACAAAATAAGTCTTACGGTGCTAGAAATTTGCAATCTATTAGTTTCAAGTCTTCGTTTCTTTTAGATCTGTAATCCGTTTGTTTAAAATAGCATTACTTATTGACGATTAAAGTCAGTTTCAGCCAGGTTAAAAATATTTGATAATGACGCATATATATGTGCAAAATATTATTTAAATCGGTTGAAAAATATGGCTACTCATATATTGCAAAAAATCTTATTATGAAAAATGATTTTTTCAATTTTGTATTCCATAAATATTTTATTTTATTTAACATAACGAATACGTAACCATAATAGAAATTCATATTTTATAAGCAATGTTAAACGATTTTATTTGCCAATTTCTATGATAGCTTACCAAAAGTTGATAAGGAATTATTTTCAAAAACTATTCAAAAATATAAACGATTTTGCAAAAAGAAGTATACGTATATTTATTTTGGATAATATACGTATGTAAATCAATATAATATATATTTAAAATAATATAAAACTACAACTGAACAATTTGAGGCATTGATCTTAGAAATTAGTAAGAACCCAACGGTAGGTATACCAGTTTTTTCGGTCCAACAAAGTTCAAGTCGATAAATTTTGGGAAGAGACAGCATTTAAATTTAATGCCATTGGACCCCCAAAAAGATCTGCTACGGTTTGGAAAAAAAGTGAGACAAATATTCAATTGTTATCTGTAAGTTTAATCCAACTTAATTAGTAATTTTTACAAATAAAACTGACTAATTAAGAAGAAATTGTTGAATTCTTAATTTCGTTTAAATTAATTCATACCCAGAAGAATCAGCGTTTGGCCTATCTCTAAAAAAGCAAATCTAACAATTCAACATCCCGTTGTTAATCCACCATACAATAATTCACAATCTTCTACGAAGAAGTTGTAAATCTGTGTGCCAAATTTCATAAAGATCTGTCCATAATTGACCATAGCTGCCATATATACTCCTCTTTAGGAAATCATAAATCCCATACAAATTTTAGTATCAAGTAAATATTCGACACAAATAAGTTTTATATAAGTAGAAATCGCGGTGCCAAATTTTTGCAAGATCCTTTCATAATTTACTATAGCTCCCATATAAGTCCTTTTTTGTGAATCACCCTAAAATGCATAAATTCATATAAATGTAATATTCTATATGCGTATATTTTATTTTACACATAGTAAAAATATCGGTCCACAGGTTTAATGCAAGACCCCTCCCCGAATGTTTATGCACGACAGAATGGTGTAGGGCATCATATCGTCGGACTTGACCGACTATATCTTTCTTAATTGTTTTCTTATAATTTTGCTCTTAAAACCCAACATTTAAGTTAAAATTTATTGCATATTTTCTTCAAGACATTACTAATTCTCGACAAACAACTTTCTTACAAGATTTTAAAGAACTTAAGCTTCGTTAGCACTTAAAAACTCAATGGGAAGATTTAATTTCACATAGAGCAGATACTTACACTAAATATGAATTATGAATAACTCAATGTCCTATACAAAATCCAAGAAATTTTTATATTTCTTAAAAGTATCCAACAGAAAAACTGTCTTGAAACATTGAAGGAAATAAAAGAATAAATGTTTATGGACATGACATTTACTTTGCTAAGAAAAACATAAAAAAAACTGGACACATAAATAAACTTCCAAAGTACCAAGTAGCTAAATTTAAATACGACAAAAATTTCATTTAATCAAAATGCAAATTAGGCTCAACTGTGTAGCTGTGTAATGAAATGACATGAAATTTTCTAAATTGCATTGTTATTCTTAACATGTAGCACAACTGACCCCTTGTCTATGAACACATAATTCTTACTTTTATGGGACGACAATCAAAAACAGAGCAATAAACCCGTGTGCAAGAAATGACCGGCCGATCAGGCTAAATGTAATGGCAACTATCATAGGACAACCAAAGCGAAAAACGAATTACGAGTTTAACAACAAATAATAATAATAAAAAAGTAAAAGGAAAATTTAAAGAAAAGGGGACGTTACTCATTCTACAAATGACAATTGAATTAATTTTCATATTTTTTAATTTTAATCCAGCCTGACCATTGTCCACTATGTTTTAAGATAAATTCGCAAGACAGACAAGACAAAGATGTTTCATCATCGAACAAAAAGAGAAAACACCCTTATTATAGAAAGAAAATAAAACTTGATCTTTAGTTTTTTTTTTTTTTTGTACAAAAACAAGATGCCCTATAAAGAACTTATTCCAAGGGATGTTTTCAGTTCAAACGCATTTAAATGTTGATCTTAAACCCGTTGTGATCTTTGTATAGAACAAACTTTAAGAAGCAGTCAGAAGAAAATGTAACAAACAAGAATCCTTATCATTTAAATGTTTGCTCTCATTATAATGAGCATTATGAGTTGATCCCTTCACCATGGACCTTTGATAGCAATTTACCTTTTTGAGCTTAATTAAAAATAACGTACAAATGTAAGGCAAGGTAATGGTCATCCTAATTTGAATATTTACGGGCTGGGTGACCATAACGAAATACTTGTGGAATATTTTAAAAACATACATACACACATAAAGTTTACATAACCCCTTTTTTCCTTTTTCAACAATTTTAATTTATTTGTGCCAAAGATAAGCCTGAATTGGTTTTATTTTTTATTGCCTTTAGCTATTAAACATCACATTTTCACATCTTAAGTATTACACGCTTGACCAACACTTAGTTTTAATGTCCTTTAAAAGGGTTTCATAGTAAACATCCGATAAATGTTTTACTACTTTTTACCTTTTTCATTTTGAACTCATATTTCATTTTCTTAAATTTTAGAACAGAAAAAAAATATTATAAAGGATAACAGTTTTTTTAAAGATGGTCAACATTTATTAGCTTCTTTTTGGCGGGAAGTGTCATAAATTATTTAGAGTTTATGCTTGTGTTAAGGTAATTTTTAAGATGATATATGTTTATGAGAAAGAATAACTAGCGTAAAATTATTTGGGAAGCTGTATTTGATCGTCACTTATATAGAGATAAGTAAAAAAATAAAAATAAAATGTGTGGTATAAAAGAAATAGCAAACTATGTCTGCAATTTATTAAGAGTATTTATAAAAAAATTGTATTCCCTAGATCAGGAGGAACACTATCAAATATTTTTCTTTCACCGAATCTATAGACATTTTATACAAAAATTAAAACGTAACCGGAAAGGCATTTTGAAACGAATTATAACATGAAATAATTTGGAATGCCTATTCTTGAACGCAATAAGATATAGATTCGCAGGAAATCTCTGACTAATTGACCTTTTTGGGTCTTCAGGCACATGATTTAATTTATATCGATTATACTTGTGCAAGATGCAATGTTCACCAACCCAAGCAGATGTATTATTCTTTGGGAATATTTCACAGATAAGCAGAAATATTCTTATTTTCATTGGCAATAAGGTTGCCTAAGGAATATGTATTTTACATAGAAAAGTTTCCCCTTATGCCATTTGCCTTCTGTGGATTAGCGAGACTTTCAACGGTTTCCCTTGTATCGATTCCTGGAGATAGGAACATTGAAGATTATTACGAGGTGGTCAATTTCGAAATTCAGAATAAACTCATTGCCAGTTACGGACAGGAATCCTGTAAGAAAATCCTGTAAGAAAAATCCTGTAAGAAATCTGTAAGAAAGTCAGAAATATTTGACCATAGAGATCTCCGGTCTGAATCGTCATGACAGACCATTAGGGACAGTGTAATACAGTGATTATAGCAGAAGAAAAATTTGTGAAAAAAGCTTTGATGATTTTGGTATACACTAGAATAACGTTTCTTCGATTAATCGACAAATTAAAATCAAATAATTGTTCAATTAAATTAAAACCAAGAATTTCAAAAATTAATCGAATAATTCGATTAAAAAATATTTTAAAGATTTCCTTTCTTAACCAGTTTTAGAGATATTTTAATTTTAGTTTTTTAATAATTTTGCTTGAAAACAAATGTTGCGTAATTTTTATTTAATGCTTATAATCCAATTAAAAATATTCTAATTTTGGCAAAACTTCACGCTAAATTGGAACCACTTAATACTTTTTTTATTGACAATATATAAAGTTTATTATCACTTAGGAGTATACTGCTCTATTTATACTCAACCTCTCAGACCTGTTGAAAAAAATTTCTGGTCCATCAAAGTTTAGGTTTAAAATTTTTGTGATGATAAAACATAGCAAATTTTCTACAATCCTCAAATATATCAAAAATACAATTCTATGACCAATATTTTACATCAGAAGATTGACGATAAGTTGCAAATTTTTAAAAATGAATAGCATTTTTTGAATATAAAAATTTAAGCAGTATTTTTTCAAATCAATGATCATTGAAAAATATAAAAATTTACGTCATTATTAGGTTATGTTGAAAAGAAGAGGCAATAAATTGCCCCAAACTCAATTAGGATATATACGAAAAAAAGTTTCTCCTAATCGTATTTTATTGCGTTCAAAGTTTTCGCTTCACATAAGTAATGTTCCAATGTTTCGTTCTCTTCTTCACACGCTTTACAGATTGTAGCATCTGTTACTACAATATGATCATTGATTAGTCTTCAGAGTGTTAGCCTATATAATTTAGGATCTCCTCTGTCTTCACAATATTTGGATTTCCATCAATGAACAACAACATTGTTCATTGATACTTAATAAGTGGCTAAACAATAACAATTATACATTGCTTGATTTACTACCTAACTGGTAGCTTTAAGCATATAGGGAAAATAAGTTACGGATTCCATTTCCCGAAAAGTTGTAAGTTAAATAGATGATGTTTACAGAGAATACCAAGTTGAGATGCTGAAGAGTGCTGACGACGGTTGTGTCGGACTAGAAAGTGCATTCCGTTCTGCCGATTACAATGTATTCTTCTACAACTATTCAATGAACTTAAGCCGAAATACAAAAAATCTAAAAAACTATTTTCAGTAACTCAATAACTTGAAAATATATATACTATTTTTAAGAGAAAAACGTCAAAATCCAAAGAAGACAACTAGAAGTTTATGTGAGGGATAAAAACCTAATTCAGTTGTCATAAATCTAGTTCATGCAACAACAAAATACATGTAGTCACATATATTCTATTATATATATATATATATTATATATATATATATAATATATATATATATATATATTTTTTTTTTTTTTTTTTGAAAATTTAGTTTGTACTGCCTCTCACATAAACTTCTAGTTGTATTCTATATCAAAAACATTGAATAAGAATCATAAAAAAAGAACATCCTACTAATAACAACTCTAGGTCCGTTCTCTTACTTTTCCAGTAAAATCAAGTAAACTGAGTATTTACTGAGTAAATTAAAAATTTTACTCTCAAAAGAAGTTTTAATCGAAATATATGTAAATATATTTATTGTTTTTTAATGTACTTTAAGTAAAATTTTAATGCAAAAGTACATTTTTTTTATTTTTTCGAATATTTTTTGTCATTTTTCTCTCACTTTACTAGATTTTGATTACGCAAACGCAAATCCAATAAAACTTTTTACTAGACAGCATAAATTTTTGTTTAAACGAACACAATTTCTGTATCAAAACCACTAATTCTGCAGCTCTAAGTAACTAATTCCAATGGCAACACAATTTTAAAATCATTATTAAATTTTCAACTCTTTTTCAAAATAGAAAAATTACTACTAAGAGTTCCTGAAAAACTGCTAGACCTTTATGAAAATATTTCTTAAATTTTTGGTACTTCATCCCATTTTTGAACAAAAATATTTAAATAAAAGTAGTTTCCCGAAAATTTTAAAAACTAAAATTATCTACATAATTTCACTTTTTAAAAAGGTGAAAATTTTAATTTTATGAAAAGTATATACATATTTATATCTGCAGGGAGCTTTTTGACCACAATCTTTATTGTTTTTTATTGAACGTTTTGCTTGCACTAATTTTCATATAGAATTTAAAAAATTAAAAATATTTTAAATATGATACATTTTGGTAGGTTTTGGTAGAAAATTTTATTACGAAAAATATTTTCTTTGTGTCAGTGCTGTTCCCGATAATACCGTGATGTCTTCTTGGAGCCCATAATATCTCGATGTTCTCACATCCAAAGTATGAGTTTATTGCGCTCTTCAACTGTAAGACACTTCGAGATATAACATTGTCATTTCTTAGGGTTTTAATAACCGATTGACTTTCCATTATAAATATGTGTAGGAGCTTTATTATCTACTTCCTTCATACATTTAATACCTTCTGTAACATCTGTGATCTCCGCCTGGAAGACAGTACCGTGATCCGGGATTCGAAGGTATTTACTTACATTTCGGCTCATTTTATAGAAGCCTATTCCTGATCGGTTACCAATTTTAGAACCATTTTTATATAGGTTCCTTACATTATTTCCTTCATCCCATTCTTTTCTTTCTGGGATTGTGGTGATGCAGTTTGTATTCATATAACTTACTGGTTCCATGGTGGCATTTCCCACTTGTAGGATATTTAGCAGTTTTTGGTGTCTGGTCATATGTTCATCTGTAAGCCATTATTACTACCAAACTAGATGCCTAAGACGCGAAAAAAATTATGAATCATGTTATCTAAAGTATTGGCTTAACAGTTTAACAAAAATGTTATAAAATAAATTTTTAATTTTAATTTTTGAATTTTGAGTTGAAATTTGAGGAGTCTGTATTACACCCTTTGTTATGAGGGTTTGTTGTACCTTGTTAAAAGTTTACATCAGTTTTGCTTTAGAATATAATTGAAAAAGTGATACATCGTCCAAGAAAATATGCTAAATTATTCTACAGCAGAGAAAAAAGTAATGCTAAATTTTTTTGTAAGAAAAATATTATATTTGTTGATATTCTTCAGGATTAAGTATTTGCTATCTTTGGAAATAAAATAAAAAAGGGTTCATATTTTAAAACTGACAACAAATTACGCCAAATTTGCTAAGGAACTCTTTCAAGAAGTCAAAAAGTATGGAATTAAAATTTTCAATGCATTTTAAGATTTTAAAATGCTAAATCTAACACTGAAAGTGCTAAAATGGCAAAATTGTTTAAATTTAAACTTGTAGTTGTAATTTTTGTTGTCGTTGATGTTGATGAATGACTCTCTTTCTATCCTTGAGGTTATCGACCAGCGCTTAATGCTATCAATGATTGACAATTATATTTAGAATTTTTCAAGATTGGCATTATAATTCAATATCCCTAATGATGTAATAATGAACATGTGGTGAGCCATAGAGATTATTTCTTTTATTCTCTTATAGAGAAATCCTTCAATAATTTTTAAACAGAATTTTTAAACATCATATCGAGGAAAGACTAGATATATTTTTTATTTCTATAATTTGTTATATTCTTTAATACAATTAAAAAATATTATACTATTAAAATTAGTTTTATATTATTAAAGATTACACACTGTGAGATATTTTTCACAAAAAAATTTGACTCAATACAATTATATTGAATATCCTTGCAAATAGCTTTTAAAGCTTATTCAAAAATTTTAAGTTAATTTTGCTCTGAGCCTAGTGTTTATCAAATATTAGAGGCACTTACATACTGAGAATAAAAAAGGCATTATTTTAGAATATATCTAAATATTATTACAAATTAGCATGGCCTAATAATAAGTATATGAAGCTAAATAGCCTTTGAGAATATCCAACTAAAAATACCGGAAGTTTTTATTGACATTGGAATTATTGGAAATCTTATTTTTGTTATAGCATTTACATAAAAAGATTTAACATCCTGAATGACTTAATAAATTTTTCCCAGAATTATTTTAATTTAATGATCATGACCACATTGGCTACTAATATTAAGATGAATAATTAAATTTCTAAAAAAACTGGGAATTCCTAAATAATCATTGTTTTTTTTTTTTATAAATCACACACACTTTATAGATAAAATTCAAAAATATACTTGTTGTCTGCTACAAATGTGAATAGAGTAATCTCAAAATAATGAAATCAATATCATTAAAATTTTGCTCATGTAAAAACATTCCAATAAAAATAAAATACACAAAAACCCACGACAGGGAGATAGAGAGAGACAGAAAAAAAACAAAAGATGTCATTAAACAGTTAAAACATTTATCAAACAAGATCAAGTGAACCAAACCACAGTCAAACCACAATAAAAAAAAAATCAATAAAAAATTAAAGAGACAATAAAAAAATTAAACAGAAAAAAAGTAAAGGACCATAAAAAGCAAGTGTATAAAGTAAAATTATAAAAAAAAGAAGAAGCTAAATGAAAAAGATATCAATTTGAACGGAAACAATTAAACACCTGACTTCCTCAGGATGCTATAAAAGCAGACAATGAAAAAGAACAAGAATAAGAAGCATAAAAAACAGTGTTGCCGTAGTCGATAGTTCATATTACATAATCAAAGCCTTCAAAGTAACCAAATTTAAGAAATTACACAAAAATGTATATTTTTTAGAAATTAATTTAAATTAAAAAAATATATAAAAAATTTAGATTTATTTTGTCTTAGCTCTACAATGTGTTGCCATTAGGAGGAAGTTCTTAGTACTGAAAAAGAACTGCACTGTTCTTAATCCACTGCTATCCTATCAATGACAACTCTTTTTTTGTGTTTTTTTTATGAATTCTATTCACTGCTTCTCTTAAAACTAATGTTTATAACATTATTAAATAAAAATGTTGTTATATAATAATATAATATAATATAATATAATATAATATAATATAATATAATATAATATAATATAATATAATTTACTTATAAATTTGTGAAATTTTAATTATTTTTACAAATTAACCTATTTCCTGCTAAAAATACATTTATTATCCCTTTTTTGGAAGTAATTTTTAATAACTTCCAAAAAAGTCCAAAATATGCTTATAGTTTTACCTTTATAGAGGAAAAAGTTATCTCTTGGAAGCACTTGCTGGAAATCATTGACTGTGTTTTTGAGTCTACCTTTTTTAAAATTCAGTTTTTTATTTACAAAGTCTTAAATCTCTAAATTGGAGCAATTTTGTACAAAAAATATGCATTAGGGATTTTTTATGAACAGTTAACTGACTAATTTATGAAATCAAGTTCCATTGAAATTACACAGAAATTTCAATATCCAAAAATTATCCAAGAAATTTTAATTCGACCCACTTTTGGATAATTTCACAGAAATCGGCAACACTGATAAAAGGAGGTGATCATACAGGATTTTTAAAACACACGTACGCACTCATGCAATTATTCACTCCTTCTCACTTGTAGTACCAACGAGCACATAAATCGGCCATAAAACAAAAGAAGAACAAAAATTTTAAAACAATTGACACTTTTTTTCAAAGAAGATGACAAACAAAGTGTCAATAACGATGATAAAACCTTAAGAGAAAAAGCGTAAGTAAGGAGAGGGAGAAAGGAGCGTAAGATCATGAATTCACAAGAGGTTTTAAATTTCACAAAATCAACAACAACTTGTCAAAATATAATAAGTTAACATCAATGTATATGAACTGTATAATTGTCTGTCCATCCGTTCGTCTGTCTGTGTGAGTTTTAATTTTTTATTTATTTTTTTTTTTCATTATTTCTTTTTTTTTAACAAAAGTGCACCTGATGAGAAAACACAATGAATTTTTTTAATATGTTTTGTTTGACCTTTTTCAGGATGTTGATTAAGTTCAAAAATTTTCCAACCATCTTTTTATCTTCATTGTAGTAGTACTATGTATTGGTCAATTGTAATGATTTTTTTATCTAAACTTTTTTTTGTAACTGTATGCATTGTATCTTGTTCGTATTGTTTTATTGTTATTTTTAACCAAGTGGCATTTGAATGTTGAATGTTTAACATGAATTTGTGTACAATTCTTCAAATTGCATCATACGCACTTGAGTTTAAGTGCCTTTTTTGTTTTTGTTTTATTTAAGTGTCTAAATGGCATAAAACACAATTGGAATAATAATTTTATTTAATATGAAAAAGTCAAATGAAATGTTTTACTAGAGCACAGTGGTTTCGAGTTTGATATCTATTAGACATTAATAAAAAATCTCAAATTTTTTATATATTAGAAAATGTCGTAAAAGTTTTCTTTAAATACATCTAGAAGTTTTTTTATAATAGAGTCAACAATCACCATAGTATTTTATAAGTTATGTATATGAAAGATTATATTCGAGATCTATTTTTATTAAAGACTCTGCTTGTTCTCTCCCTGACCGTCCATTTCAATGAAGGTCTCTTGGTTTATCTCAAGAATGATTTTGATTATGATTTACTCAACGATCTGAAAAGCTTCTAATCTAATATGCGTAATAAAATTCTAAGGACATAAAATATTGCCAATGGCTTTTTGGTGAATTTTGAAACAGTATATTATCGACTATGTTTCCTATAAGAGCTTGGACCACTCTTGTCTAAAGTAGGGAAAATCCCTATATGTAAATATTTTTTTCGCAAAATAAGCATCGTAGGGAAAATCGGACAGATATTTTGTATTCTTGAAAATATAGGTTATTTTTCTAAAAGTCCGATTTTCTTTAAAATAATCACCTAAAATAAATACAATATTAGTGAAGAGAAAAAGTAAAAATGAAGAATTTTTAATTTTCAAATCTTTATTATAATTTATGATTATATAGAAAACGAAAACTCGTAACACAAATATGAGTCATTATGAAATTTTTTTAATTTTAGGCCTTAACAAAAAGAAAAAAAAATATTTGGTGGCACATTAAAATTTATTTTCCTAAATATAAAGAGACTCGAATACACGTAAAATCAGCTCATTTCGTACAGAGTTAGCAAAAGTTATAGCGGTTTTAAATTGAACATATAAAAATGTTTACAAATCTTTTAAAAATTACACCTACTGAGTTATTCAAATAAAATTTGTGACATTTTCATAGTTTGATGGCTTAGAGCATAGAATACAACTAGAAGTTTATGTAAGAAGCACTTCGAAGTAAATTTTCAAAAAAAAAAAAAAAAAAAATTACTCATTTTTTCAAAACACAAAAATAAAATGTATGTATCTACATGTATTTTGTTGTTGCATGAATTAATTTTTTGACAATTGAATCAGGTTTTTTTTCTCTCACATAAATATTTATTTATTAATCTATGGTTTAGAGGGAAGGCAGCGTTATTACCAGGTTAAAAATGAATCATTTGTTTAGAAATATTGACAAATGAAAATTTAAAAATATTGGCATAAATTTAATATGGCAAAAGTAGACGTCAAAGTTGAATTCGTTTCAAATTTTTTTTTTTACAAATATTCGTCGCCGCGTGCTATGTACATTGGCCTTTCACCATTATTGCAAAGAAATACTATATACTACTATAATTTTTTTTGGTCCATAAAATTTTTAACTTTCGATATTTTTTTTTGATGCGCCTCTACATTTCGATTAAGCATTACACTACTTATTATATTAAATTTTTTGCTGTCCATGTGATGTGCCTTAGCAAAATGTATTTTTTGACAAAAGTTTCCTATTTGCAACTATCAACCACATTTGACTTTATGGAGCCGATAAATTATAATTATTGCCATTTTTATATCTATATATCCCAGATTTGTATAAATTGCAATTTGCTATATAAAAATACAATAACAAAAAGTGGAATTTTTGCGTCATTTTTAAAAACTACATAAAATGTTATTATTAAATTTTTTTTTAGTGCTCTTCCGATTTTATTGTATAAAATAAGAAAAAACTAAGTTCATATACATGCTATTCCATTAGAAATTGAGGATGTGTCTCACGAAAAACTGACTTTCTTAAACAATTTTCGTTTTCCTAAATTTGACATTATCTACTGCGTTGACTACTTAGGGCACTTCAATGAGATATATCGCAAATTATGCATAATTACAACAAGTGTCAATCCATGTTCCAAAATTGGTATTCCGTTGAAAGGCGCACAAAAGCCGTTCAAAAAACCAAAACATTCGACTACCCTGTATTTAACTATTGAATGTCTGCATAATAACAGATGAGGTTTCGAATTTATGCACAAAATCCGATTAGTTTATGTAAGATCGGAAGTAAGAAGTAAGATCGGATGGAAAAAGTTAAGTAATTTGAAGCCCTTTTTCTATTTTTTTAAAATTTGAACAGCAATCACGATTATAATATGAAATCTATGGTGCTAAAATTTTGCACTCTATTAGTTTAAAGTCTTGTGAATTCAGATCTGTAATGCGTTTGTTTAAAATAGTATTACCACAAAACTTATTAAGAATTAAAGTCGGTTAAAAAATGTTTTATAAAGGCTCATATAATTATCTAATATTTAAAATTTTTAATCTTAAAAGTTTAACAAACAAAATATTTCGATCATGCAATTAAACGTTCAGTTAAAAAAAAAAAAAACAATAATAGAAGCTGACCCCGTTAGAGATGGGAAAAATCTTGTGTAATTGGTTTTATCGTCAAATATTTTATTGGCAAAGAACTGGCATGACCAAAACGAGTTAAAGACTACATATCGAAAAATAAAACTAAATAAATATAATTTTCTATAGTTTAATTTTCTGACCTTGATAATTAATATTTTTATACGAAAGATTCGTTTAAACTGCAGAACTAAATTTGTTTTTAAACTCAGAATATCTTTGTGAAGATAAATGTAATCGAACAGTCAAAATTGCGGTATTACAAGAAATTTTGTTTTAATATTTTCAAGCAACTTTTTTTTATTCGTTTTGACAATTAAGATGTGTAGGGATTTTTTGTAGCAAAAATTTTTTTGGACGCGTAGGGAAAAGTCTGAATTTTTTTCATCTAGGCATTTTTAAAAATATCCACTAGCAACGCTGGATCGGATAATAACTGGATTATTGTCATAGCATCTATATTTAACTGTAACCTGTGCACAGTGGGGCAGACTAGAATTTTTTTGGAAAAAATCTGTTATTTCTAATCTGCTTGTTGGATTTAGATAAAATTTCGCATAGCGTAGCAAGATAGTGCATAGTTTTAAGTTTGGAAGGGGGTCCGTAGATACCCCTCTCTCAGGAGTAGAGCTATTGGAGTCAAAATAGGGTACCTGTGACATAGATAATTTTTTCCTATCCGATTTCTATTTTTAGATCTTCTTAAAGACTTCGATAGGCCTATGAAATCATGATCGCACGTGCTATTTATCTCTTATACTTTTCAAGTTATTTGCATTGGAAATTTCAACTTTCTCAATTTAGCCATATCTTGGTCTAGATTTTTCAATATATAGCCCAATATTTTTATACGATTTTCTAAAATTTGTACCCAAATAATTAAAGAACAAAATTATCTATCGGATAAAAAAACTTGAAGTCGATATCTTTTACGTGTCCAAAAATAAGCGATTTTGAAATTGGAAATTATAAAAATAATGTTTTTTTGTGCCCGAAAAAGTCACTACACTCTTTCTTATCTAAAATAAAATTTTCTTTAATAATATATAATAATTTTATATTTTTTTAAAGGCAGAAATCATTCCAAAATTAAAAACAAACACAAAGAATTAATTGGACTAAGCCTGTGCTGTGTCTGTGCCTGTGCGGAGTGTACAGACTAAGTGTCTGTACACTCCGAAATTTGACCTATTTTATTACAATATTTTTAATTTATATTTTCTAAAATCCCAAAAGCTAGTTCTGCAAACCGAATACAGTTTCGAAAACTCGAATTTCACTTTAAGCGTATTTTAACGCAAACACACTTTCGAACATTGGCAATGGGAACAATTTTTTTTTTTATTTAGTTATGACTTTTTAACATCGACAATAGTACAATGTTTTTGGAAATTTTTGTGATATATCAATTTTATAGTAGCGTAGTTTTGGTTCTGTAGAAGATATGGTTTTCAATATTTTTTATATAATTAAAAATCGAAATCACCAAGGCAATATAGCCCTCGGTAGACTATATTATTTAAAAACATTCTAAAAAATGTTTGCTATAAAAGACCTAACAGTTCTGAAAGGTATAATAAAGGTATCCTCTTTATTGTACTGCAGACTTGAATAAGAATTAAACGGAAGTAGAACTTCACTGGAAAGAACTAGAACTGTATTAAAACTTCTCTGAAGCTACACTATAAACTTAACAAGTCAGAACTAAAACTGAGCTAGAACTGAAGTAGAACTGAAACTGAACTAGGACTGAAATTAAACTAGATTTAAACAAGAACTAAAATAGAATTTCATTTAAACTGAACTGGATCTGAACTAGAACTCGGTTACTTATAAATATAATAATCTATAACACTTGTAACCCGGTTTCTAATCAAAAAGCATTTTAAAATAATTTAGCTAAGAATAACAAATTATTTATATTTTTAATATAGTCTAATAATCAATATTGCCAACATGGCTAGATTGCGTAACGAAAATAGCCCATATGCATAAATATGTTATCACATAAATTAAAGGAAATATTAAAGTTTTCCCAAAACGGTTAAAAAAAGAAAAGAAAAGTCTCATTCCTGTTGAACATCGATTTAACACTTAAAACAGTATTGAATATCGGAATTTTTATTATGACCCGAAAGAACAGTGCGATCAAAAATTGAACCTTCTGAATTGACCACCAACGCTCAACATTTGAATGAAATTACTTTTAGAAAGTTACTGTCAGTAAATGTTCATTTGGGTCATAACAAAGATTCCGATATCCAATTCTATTTTAAGTGTTTTATTTAATATAAAAAAACTCTAAATGGATCACCCTATATATACAGAGCTGGATATGATGCGTTTCCATTATCGCATTGAAATCGATTTCTCAAATATTATGTTTACCAAGTCTATTTGGAATGAAAAGTCTTCTTCGAAAGTACTTTATCGCAAACAATTTTAAGTACTAGGAATAAATATTTAAAAATTAAACAATAAATAGCTAAGGCGAAAACAAAATAGCTAAATCTTCCGGCAACATACAATATAGCAATTTTTTATAGCTAGATTAAAAAAATATCTCTAGATCTTGCCGGAAAATGTCTAAACTGGCAACATTGCTAATAATCCATTCCATAAAGCATTTCGCCGGTTACTTAAGCCAGATCAAAAGGAAATAAACTACAGATATATTAGTGTAATCTTTATAAAGTGAGTGAGAAATAAAAGTTGTACTCTGAAATATGAAAGCTTAAACAAAGTCCAACAAACAAATCACGATTTTTCTTTAAATTTTTTTTACTTTCCTTTCTTCATTGGTTAATTTTTGCTATCAACTCTAAATATAGTGGGTAAGCTATGAAAAGTTTCACCACATTGTCCTCAGCCAAATCTATCTTTTTCAAATGTAGATATTTAGAATGACATTCATGTCAATCGGCTTACATCCCACCTTAGTTATATTGGTGTCAATCCTTGGAGAAATAGTCTTTTTGCTTCAGAAAATGTTGACGATAGATGATAATCATGAAAAGTTATTATAATACATACCTAATAGTTTAGCATTAGTTTCATATCAATATTGGATTACATAATACGAGCAAGCTACAGTAATGTATAAAACATAAACATACATAAAGTTTCAATGTCCTAAATAAATTGCTTATATATTGACAATTTGAGTATACTGTTCTTAAACCTAAATTTATAAAAATCTTACCTACATTGCTATGAGCAATGTAAAGTAAAATAAACTTGAAACTTAAAAGCCTAAAAATCCATTCATTTTTTCTTCAACTCCCACTGCCTTAAATTCATATTGACTATACCCCTTTAACCACTGTTCCATTTGTGTTATCAGTAATCAAATCAAATAAATAGCAAAAATAGCAACCAAAAATTAAACACAATTTATTTTGGCTTCTTTTTTACAATCATCAATGTGTGTTACTTTGATTTTTTCCATCGATTTGACAAATTTTGAAAAAAAGGCATCTTCACGTTTTGCACATAAAATGTGACATTTTATTTTATTATGATTTTAAATTTAAAACAAACAAAAATATGATCATATAGTAAATAAATTTCGTGAAGAGGAAAACGAATAATTCCCACAAATAAAAACCAAGAAACTGCCACATTACGCATTGAGAGTAAGAAAGAAGAGCAAAAGAAATATGTACATACATACTCGTATTTATAAATATATATATATATATATATATATATCTGCACGATCCCAATCACAAATTCAATATGAAGAGGTGTGTATGATTGCGAAACATGGTTCGTAAACTAAATACTTTACACATAAAGTGAATGGTTTGTCAAAATATTGTAATGTCAACAAAATAAATTCAAAAATTCCCTCAAGATCATCATGATCTTTTAGCATTTTCTCAATAACACAGATTTACATACACACACATATCAGTCACTAAGTTTTTACTGTTGAATTAAAAAAACAAAAAAAAAAAAAAAAAAAAACAACATCACATCACTTGGCTTGTATGAGTATGAATATAACTCTCATTTTAGGCAATTAGTATTCTTAGCATTAAATGCCATCCATTTATCCATCAGTCCATCCATCCATTCGAATTCATCCATCTATATGTAGCTTGAATACCTTCAGGTTGAGCATGTTGTTTATGCAAATCATTTAACGAAATCAACAAATAATCACAATTTTAGCCAACTTCTTTTTACGCCATTGCTTTTTGTTTGTTGGCTGCTACTTACAAAACTGTTGCGACCTGAAAACTCTTAAGCCAGTACCAAAATTATGTGGTGTGTGGTTGTATTTTTCATTTTTCTTTATTTATGATTTTATTTTTACAAGTCATCTCACATATCTCAAGTAGCTGAGGCAATTGGTTGGCAAAATGGTTTGTTAAGCGAATTGCAAGAACTCTACAGTAACCACTGAATGATTTAATAATCTTAACTTCAAGCATACATATATTTTAAGATCTACATTTAGACATTTTGATCACACATTTGATCTTCCGATGATCATAATTTTTATATTGATACATTATCGAAGTCGTCAAAGACATTTGACATCGCTGGCGCAAATTAGTAGATATTTTTTCTAAAAACTAGGTGAGATTTTGTAAACAAATATCGTTTGCAATAAGAAACCTAACCAGATTAGCCAGCGATACATATTTTATATAGTTCAGATCATTAAACAGTTGCATACCGAGAAATCTAAGTGTGAGTCTGCGCTTTTAGAACAGGATAGTCGCCCAAAAAGAGTTTTCTTACTTTTTTTTTCTAGACATTTCTAAAGTGGCTTTTGCCTGGATGAGTTCTTAACAAAGGATATTAAACATTTTTCCGCCATTAAAGACCATTTATGTGCCATTTCTCTGAGTACTCGTAAATGCCACTGTTTCATCCAGAAATGATACGTTTATAGCCGATATATCAGACTCAGTCATCTGCCTCATTTTCCTAGACCCATACTAATTCGATATGATATTCAAGAGTTCGTCCGGAGTATTCAATCATATACATTTACGTACCAAGTAGGAATTTTCATTATTAAAAAACTGTCCAAGTACATTTCAATGATCGAAGTTTTGCGCAGAAATTCTCGAATTCATTTTACTACAAATTGAAGAAATAAAGTTCTGTCTAGAAAATTAAGTAGACATAAAGAAATACGGAAAGACCTAGATCTTTAGAAAAAATTATTTGAACCAGTACCTCTTTCTATCTTAGAGACATCAGAGACGATAGAAGGAGTTGGCATTATAATATTAAAGGTTTTCTCAAATTCGTCTCAAGGCTGACTTGAGCAGTAGAATTCAGTAATTGCAAGTCATGTTAATCTCGGTTCCTTATGAGTGTTTTGAAATCCGCCACCTTCCATCGTTTTAGTGATCTATAGGTCTATATACATTCAATGCGCAATGTGCGGTTAGGGTTTAACATCATTTTCCAAAAGATTTTTAATTTTGAATAATAGGAGTAAAGGACTTTCTACTTTTGACTTTCAGTCTTGTGTTTTGTGAAATCTTATATTATATAATAGAATCTAAGAATCTCCTATCAAAAATTCTAGAGTCACACCTTCTAAATGAGGTCCTAATTTTCTTTAACCCATGATATTTGATGCGTCTGTCTGTACAACTACTTTGCTGGCTTTCTCACTAAATTTGAAAGGATTTAGAAAAATAAAATAACTGCTAATGTATCCATGCAGTAAAATTGAATTGTAGTGATTTTAATCATCTCTTTCCCCACAATTTGTGGCAGTATGTTACGAAAAGCACGAAAACCCTTTAAAAGAAGCAAGGAAAGTTTTTATTCCTAAACCTGAAAAGAGAAGTTATTCTACTCTAAAGTCTTTTCGACTGATCTTTCATGCTTAAGATCATGGAGTGGATAACATGGAGAAAAGCAAGATACCAGATAAAAGGCCAAGATTTAAACAATACGCCTACATCAATATGATTTTTAAAGCGAAAGAGTGTGTAAACTGGGCCACGGATAGCCTAATGGCAGTAAGAGCAGCAGTATCCGAAAAAATCAAGTCCAGGAATGTTTTAGACTGCAAGAAAGCAATTAACGACTTTCCCAGTACAGTACGTCACCATGAAGTGGTTCGAAACATAGAGACGAATAAAATGTCAACCAAAGTTAGAGGATTATTTGATACAACACAAAATATTTTGAGGCAATAAAAACCGAGTTTAAAGAGTAGGCTTAAATGACCCATAGAACACTGGGGAATAATACAGTGAGCACAATAACCAAAATACTTTGGGGAGACCGAAAATGAGGGTAGAACAATGAGTCTTTTAAGACTGATTAAAAAAGATCTCTGTAAGACAGTACATCGAATCGATGGAATACTTTTTTTGTGTTATTCCCCAGACTAGCAGTAGAATGGAAAGGATGGAAAATAGTGTATGGTTGCATTCTATTGCATAAATTGGAGAACGCATAACAAGCCGATATACTGGCCTATGTTTAGGTCTCCTCTTCTCAACACAATCCACTCCAAAGCATTTCTAGGGAGTTCTTTCCCTCCAGAACTGTTAATGATTTGTTAAAATCGACTGTTCATACAAAGTAATTTAAAATCCAAAATGATTTCAAGGCCTTTGGGTAAGATGGACATTGACTTTGCTTAAAACGTAAAGAGAGTGAGTTGGAGCAGGATTTTTAAGAAGTTATATCTCATAAGACATTTTGAGCTTGATCGACTAGACAAGTCTTAATAATGTCGTGACATAGATGTTTAAACGTTGATCCTGATTGCCGATTTTTCTTATTGATCTCTGATAGTTCTTATTGGATAAACGATGAAGTTCTCGAGTACTTGGAGAGAATATACAAATCTTTAAAGCAATTCTTAGGCTGCATTATTTTTTCTACTAGCAACTAAATGACATCCAAATTATTAGGTGAATGCAAAGAATCACTCGACGTGATAGCAAAGCATGAAATATTGGAACCAACAAATGTCCTGATATTACTTAGAGAGGACGAAACTATTTAGGATTAAATCTTCCGTTTAATGGAAGATCTAAAGTTTTTTTCTTCATTCAATTTGATTCATTTTATCAAACTTTGTAAGTTAAGCTCTATAACCCTTTATTTTATAGCATACAACATTTAGACTAAAATTAGGATTTAAGATTTATTTGAAATTGAAGCAAAATTGTAAATTCTACTCTCTCACGTTTTTATTTTTCAATTGATATCATGACTTTTTCTTACAAATTTCAACCATAAGCTTTGACTACTTACAAACAACATTACGTTCATAAAATATGTACAAAGTAAATGTTATATCTTATGATTATTTGGCCTGTCTGCTGCTGACGATGTTCATGATGATGATGATCTTCATTGAATCTGTTCTCTAAACGAACTCAACACAATTAGTATTCTAGTCTTGAAGTTGAGAGGTTTAAACAATGTTTTATTGTCTTGATTTATTGTGGCTCAAACAAACATAAAGCAAAAGGAAATGCAACAAGTACTTAAACCTGAGATGAATGTCTCTTGAACGCGAGTTTAATGGTTTTTCATGTTGCATGTTTTCTTTCATTCAATTCCTTCAACTCGTCGGCATACACTCGAGAATAGTTGAGGTGTAAGAGAAGAAAAAGGTATTTGAAAACAAATACACAATAATTTGTACACCCACATAAAACATTTGATTTGATCGTCTTGTGTTGCATTGTGGTAAATTCTATTGTCTTTATGGTCTCGTTGGCTTTTGCGTCAGGTAGAATGGCGTCATTGTATGCATTTCATATTTATGTAATAAATGTGGTTGATGTCCTCTTTATGACAATAATAACAACAAATAATAATCATATTTTTACGTTTATTTGTTATTTTTCTATTTTCAAGGAAATAGTAAATTTTGTTTAAAATCTTTTGTTTGAGAAACCAGGAAAACAAATTTAGGAATCCTTATAAGAAATCATGTCATGTCATATTAATATGAAAATCCAAGGAAAGTCAAGTCTAGTTTTAAGCAGATTTGATTTTATAAATTTTCTAGTAAAACATTTTTTTACCTTTCTAGATTAATTTGCAAAGACTGATAACATTAGTTTTATTTTTTTATTTTAAAACAAATGTGACAATTAATTAAACTTTAAAAAAATGCAAAACCATAACCTCAATTGATAAATATTATAATTAAATTTAAATTAAATAAAAGTAACCAAATAATATTATGTGTGTTTACAAAACCATTATAAACTTGATTAAAATGTTTCAAATCATACAAAGAAAAAAAAACAAACAATTAAATAAAACCAAGTATTCTATATTTTAACAACAACAAAAAACATTAACACATAATAAACGATAAACACAAAGTAATTAAACTGAACTAAACAAAAATTAGACTTAATCTTAAAAATTCCCACGGTTGAAAAGAAAATGTAGAAAAATGAAACCACATCATCAGAGATATAATATTTTTGCCTAGTTTTTATTTTTAAGTTTTAAACTCACTCTCTCTCTAGCATATTCTCTGTTTTGCAGTAACAAACATGAACAAACATGTTTATGATTTAGTTAATTGAAATACAATTTTTGGTTTTTGTTACTGAACAGATTATAAGCGATAAACCACAAATGTATATTCGTTACTGGTTTTAGTTTTCTGGATTCTATTTCCAAAGAGAAAAAAATTAAGATATTACATTTTTATTACCTTTATAACCAAGATCTACAGTCTCCAAAATAAATATTCGACATACTATTTCATTTCTTATAATTTTATTATAATTTATATACTTGTTGAATTATTTCGAATAAAATGACAAGTATTTATTTGAAGTATGTTTCCTTCTATTTTAAGTTATGCACAGAACTTTAACGAGCGCTGCCATTTTTTAACAGTACGAATTCAAACGCAAAAAGTATTCGACATGTTGTGTGTTTGTCCATTTTCGATAACTTCTGTTTCTTGTTATTGGTTTAACAACTAGGATAACAATAAGATAAGTGTTTTAAATAATTTTACATCATTTCATTGTGATTTTGTGTAAATAAAAGACGCAAAATGAAGAAACTTCAGTTGAAGTCAAAAACTATATAATTAATTATTTTTAGCAAGGAAAATCGAAAAATTAACTTGTAGAAAAGACGTCAAAGCTATGAAAAACGTCCCACTATATTATAAAAAAAAAAATTAAAATTCACTGGAAATCTGCAGGCCACTAAAGTTTACAAAAGCTGGCTGAATGTAACATTTTACGTGAAGTGAAAAAAAAACACAAACTAAATGCATCGAACATGGCAACAGATGGTGAAAAATACTTGAGAATACGTTTTGCATTCTAGAAATTTAGAGATATTAAAAAAATACACAATTTTACAGCTAGGTCTGGTATAAAGAAGCCCCCATATCTCAAAACGGATATAAAATTGAGATTAGAATTTGTAAGACGATATGCAAATAAATCGAAAATGTTCTGTAATTTCTGAAATTTTGTATCCAATATGAATGTCCTAGTCTATGGGAAGCCATATACCGAGCTAGAAGAGAGAAATTAGATACCGTAAAGTAAGGTGGTTGAAGTGTCATGGTTATGGGGTATGTGACTGGGTCTGCAGTAGGTGTTTTAGTATTTGTAAATGAAAAATTTCCGTTTAGTGCCTAAAAATCGCGTTAAATTAAAATTATTAATATTTAATATTGGTTCCAACGATTTTCTATATTTCGACACATAGGATCTTTTGATATCGATTTTCCTACCATCCTTTATTAAATGATTTAAAATATGCTGGAAATGTTTCCGTGGCATTAAAATCACCTGATGAAGTTTCTCCTTAAAATTAATCAATTTCGGGAAAATGCCATTGACAGCCGAAAATTTATTTTATGGAATTAGCCTTCAGGTTGTTCAAAGCAATCACAATTTGTTTAAACTTTTTGTTCAATCATAGTATTTTCATTTTGTTTATATATTGTACTATTTTGCTAATCTGGTTGTATTATTTCTGTATATAATATTTCGCACAATTCTTGGCTTGTTGTTATTGTTTAAACGAATTGTATCAAATTTGCTTTAACTAAAAACGCATATTTCAAGAAATGATCACTATTAATGAAATCGTGTAATGAAAGTAAATGAAGTATCGCATAAATCGAAGTTTAGCTGCATATGGACAAAAGCACAAACATTTTAAAACCAATAAAACTGAGCTAAAGTTACAATAATTTCGAACATGATTTTGTTTTTGTCAAAATGGCTTATTATTTACATCTCCGGAACAAACTGTAAGATTTTCAAAAATCTTAGATAAAATTAATAGAGGTCAGTAATTGCAGATTTGCATATTGAGGCAAACATTCCGATTTTGCGGCATTAACTAAACCGTAAGCTTTTATAACAAAATATTAGTATCGTTGAAAAGAGAAAGATTTCAGGGTCTTTATATTTGTTAAACATTTTTTTTAATTATAACTTCCATCAATGTAAATTGCGCAATTTTATGACGTTTTTTACAATGTTTATAGCACACTAAATCAATGTTATTTAGCCATATTTAGATGTTCCATTTGGCACTAAATAATTTACTGAACTGATTCAATGATGTCCGTCAGCCCTTCCTTCTAAATTACGAACGGACTTTTTTTCTAAGGAGGATTCAAGTGAATTTGGCTGAAATCGTCATAAAAATATTTTCCCGCAATACGGGTTTTACACAGTTCTCTGTTAAAGTGAAAATTATGATACCTAATTTTGTAAATATTAGTTCAAAATTAGCTTCACAATTTTTGGAAAATCATACATGCATACATTTTATATAGATGCTAGTATCGAGATCAAATTTGGCATTAAATTATATCAACTAGTGGCACCGTAGTAAGATCAAACAAAAATCTTGTGCTTCAACTTTCAAAAAGTGCTAATATTAAAAATTTAAATGAATCATTTACATGATATTAGTGTTTTATTTGTTTTTAATATTATTAAATATTTTAAAATTAAAATCCAATGTCGAATTTTAATTTAAAGAAAAAACTATCACCACATACAAAAAGATTAACAATATTATCAGTACTACCTGAATTACACAGAAAAATTATTTTTTTTTTTTTTTACAATTTTTGCACAATTTCTTAAATAATAAAAGAGATATCAGGTGAAATTTGTTTAATATATATATTGTTAATTTCACGATACTTTATTTAATAATCAAAAAACTAAATTAATATCATTAATCGTTTAAAGCTTATAGGGGTTTAAATTATGTAAACTCTTATATTTGGATTTTTGTCCATAAATTTTAGAAACTTCGTAATTTTTATGGCGCCCTTGATTTTAGAATAAATCATGACAAAACTAACTACTGAGATACATTCTGATAGCTTTTACGCAAAATGCGTTTAAATAAAAGTAATTCGTTTTCCGCCAAAACTGACTAATTTTGAAAGATTAAAAATATTATCATTAAATTAAACTACAGCAAGTCTCCCAATGTGCTTTATATAATTTCAAAATTTTCAAAAATCTTTAATATTTTTGCTATTTAATATTTTAATGGGCTCCTCCAATCATGCCATGTTAAAGCTAAAAACAAACTCAGTTTACGCCGGAAATCGATTTTCTGAAAGTAGTTCTGAGAATATGCTTGGCGAAAAACTATAGTTTTTTTTTCAAAATTCACGCTTAATTATTCACGAGGGTATATTAATATGTTATGTCACAGAAGCAGAATTACCACGTTTTTAAAAATATGACATTAAATGACCACAAAGTAGAAAAAATATTAAAATAGCTAAAATTTTGGTTTCAAAGTTTGCCATCGTATAAATTTTGACCGAATAGCGATAGAGTCATAATGATATTGTTCTCCTATGTCCAGAGAGCAGTTCTCTTATACAACTCTAATATCAAAAAATTTTTAACTGTCGGAAAAAAATCGAAAATATGAAAAAACGCAGGTTCTTTTCAATCACATTTTTTTTTTTTTTTGGTTTTTCAATTTTGAAGAACTGTAACTTATAACCATAAATACCGTGGACCTCAAAACTTTCAGTAGTTTAGAAAAATAAAATTTTTGAAAAAAACATAAATGGCATACCAATGACTGAAGCGATTGAATGCGATATTTAATTTTTCAAAATTCGAAGTTTTAAAATTGGACTTTCTGGCGATAAACTGTTCGGGAGACATCTCTGTGTATTGTATATATTTCTACTTTAAACATTTTTATAACTTTAGAGTTTTAAAACTCTTTCGCCTGTCGCTAAAATTCTGTTGTTGTTAATTCTGTTGCAAACATTTTGTTGTATTTCTACTGTTTATTCTTAAATGATATCTTTATTACTACTATTTTGTTGTAATTTTCGTAAAATAATTTTGCTGCAAATGCTTTTATGAAAAGAAACAAGTTAGAGTGCTATATTCGGTTGTTTCGAATCTTCACACGTGTTGACATATGTTATATAGAAATAAATTACAAATATATTTACCTATTCTATATCTATGTAAACACTAAAAACTATAATAAAAAATTTACATTTTTATATAAAGTTGAAATAGAATCAATCTTTTATAAATTCTTATATATATTATAAAAATGAGGTGTAAGTGTAATGCCACTCCCATATTTTACGCCCATTTTTATAAAACTGTATAATGGATGAACCGATTTGCTTTAAATTTTCACAGCATCATCTGTTTGTTCCAAATTCAAATATGATTTTATTTCTCAATCGGAACAGGTGGAGTAGTACCCACCATATAAAGCAGATATTCATTATAACATATCTAAGGAACTATTACAGTGAGATCTCTCGTGAGAACCTTTATCTTATCACATCGCATTGATGAAATGAAAATAGGAAAGATAGGTCCAGGGGGAGAGGTAGCCCTCATATAAAAAAATATATAAGTTTTCACACCTAAGGGACAATTACAGTGAAAGTCTTAAAAAGTTTTACACGTAATTTTTATAGCAAAATTTGAATAGGGCGGATAGCTCAAGCGCACACGTAAAAGCTAATAAATAATAAATTTAATGCTTTGGAATTTTACAAAAGTTCGCATATCTTTAAGAAAGATATAATCACTTGGGCCCAGAACAAATATTTTATTAATGTAAGACAATATTAAATTAAAAGGGTATGGTGGAAAATTTATGGAGCGTTTTGGCTTATTTAAAAAACCGACATTCGAGAAAAAAAATATTTTTGATAGATTTATGCAAGAATGAGGCTTATATAGCTTATATAGGATCTTCAAGAAATCTAATAACGCGTTTTGGCCTATAACTCAGTTAATACTGGATAATTTTGTGTTGAAATAATGAACTCATTATTTCAACACAAAAATTATTAAAAAAAATTTCTGATTTTTCTGTGACACAAAGAGGTCCCTAACTTACATAGGACCTGCAAAAAGTTTAAAAAACCAAATATGCCTTAATTTATTGTTGTTGTTTTCCACTATCCATGAATAATGAGATTAAATAAATAAAAAAAAAACAGATTTACCAATAATAATGCCCGTAATTTCAACAAATAGTTAACTACGGCTGTAATTGCTTATTAGTTATCTTTACCTAAGTGGTAAAACTGAATCGGTAATCTCAAAGCTTTTTTCACTTAGCTGCTTCATTCAACAGTTTAAACGTCAATAAAATAAATTAAATTTATTAAAATATTTTTCATGAAACATTATTATTTCAAACACAATATTTTTAATAATAATAATAAATGGTGTTCCTGATAGAGTAAATTATATATAAAGCTGTTCGAGTCATCATAACCGTTCCCCTGAAAACTGTTGCTGAATTTATCGTGTTCCAGGATTATTTCTTGATTCTTCATTCTTACCGTTTTTGTTGTGAAAGCAATTTGACTTTTTTTTCATAAGCCAAATAATTGTTAGACCCAGTTAAGTGCTCCGGTTCATACAGTCTCTCCCTGGTTTTATATAACAATGTCCGTCTGGCTGTCTGTTAATTTTTTTTTTTTAACATATTACGCCAATATGTGTCTAAAATTTTGAGGAAATAACTGACCACAGTATATAAGATTTATAGCATGATGATTCACGAATTCATAATTAGCCACAGAGACCCTCTCGCCAAATACTTAACAAGTGTATTTTTTCAGAATTTAAAATACCGGTTGTAAACCATTTTTCTTCAAAAAATTTATTATTTTTTTACCCAAAACAATAACAAAATAAAATAGATAATGTAAGAAACACTACAGTTATCTATTCGATAAGTCATACCTACCAATAGAAATTACCAAATTTTATTTACACTTTAGATATCTAGGCACTGATAGATACCTATTTGTTGAAATTACGTGCATAACTCGGTTGTTTATGAATCGATTGGATTGGATCAAAAAACCGAAATTCAAGAAAAATATTTGTAATCGATCTATATAAGCTTATTTATGACTTGGATATCGGTAAAAAAAACATATGGCAGTTATCGGTGGGCTTCGTAAACTCCATTTCAACCTACAAAATATAAACTTTTGCTCTCCGACGAAAATTGTGGAAATCACAAATGTAATGGCAAGCTATATGTACCCTTTATACCTGCGGTGAAGGATATAAAAATAGAATGGATTGAAATCTTAAACTTAAGGTACGTTCAGATCAGTCAAATATTTGACCAAAATGAATTAACCTTTATATAAAATATTTCATAATTTCTCTTTTTTAGTGGGAAATGATTTTTTAGTTATCATTAATCATAACTGAAGTTAAACAATGGCAAAAAATTTTTTTATAAAACTAGTGGTTACGCAATTTTGATCAAATATTTGCCAAATGTGACCATAGCTTTAAACAGCAAAACTACTTCCAACTGTTTTAAATAAAGCAGGGGGTTGCATTACCAGTCTTAAATACATACATATCTATATCCACAAAAAATAAAAATTAAAAGATACTCGTACTAAACTTATTTCGTTTAATTTTTTTTTTTAGCTTTTGGCTCATCTTCTACAGTAAATGGGAATGAATTGTGGTTTAAAGTTTAAGAAATAGAAGCTTATAGCTTTAAATTTATACATAAGTACATATGAATACGTATGAATTTATATCTGTATTATAATTTACGTTAATTCATGCAAATTAAATGATTACGGCGTCATTTAAGTTTTAGTGACTTTTTGTCAAAATATTAACATACATATAAATATAAAACTATCTATACCTAGTACATAATGTTTTTATATTTAAATATACATATGAGTAAATGTAAATAATGTAACTAACTAAAGGGAAAAATTAAAGGCCTGAACAAAGCTAAACCTTTTAAAAGTTTTTCTAACTATCTTAAGAAAAATTTGCAAAATGTTTCGCATATTGCAAAATATTAATTATATATAAAAAAAAAGATTTCTAGAAGACATTTCGAAAAACTTATCAAATATATTCTAAAAAATGCTATAAAATAAAGTTTATATGCCAAAACTTGTCTACAATTGCACTGTCCAGAAATGAGTCTGTAATGAGACTATTGGGCCTTTTAACTTGCCTGTAAAATGTTCAATGTTTTCCCCTGCTGTGAATATGTGTGTGATTACGTGTATGTGCATAATAAGTTGTCTTAATTGGTGTTCAAGCGCTTATAATCATCTATTTATACTTGCTCTAAATGCATTTTTTATTAATTAACATGTTAACAATAGTTTATTTTTATTTTGGTTTTATAATTTAATTAAATTTCAAATGCATTTAATTTAATGCACTTTGATATTTGAGAGGCTTTTGGAATTGGATCAATAATTTGTGGAATTAGACCAGAAAATGTCAAAATATACAATAAGAATATTTTATTTGAAAGCAATAAGAAGAGCTACAGAAAAAGTTTTTTATTCTATAGTTTTCAAATCTTGTTTGAGATTAGAAGGCAGTCAAATTTTAAAGCATTTTTTTTCCTAAAAATTAGTATTTTTGAAATATAATAAGAGTTTTACAAAAGTACTTGTTACATGGCCTGTGAAAACAATAATATTAAATAATTGTACTAATATTGACAAGTCCCAGCATATTATGGTGGCTGTCCCGAACTAGTTACTTGACTGACTACATTATGGCACCACTAGTTACTTTATTTACAACATGACTAGTCACTTTAACATGGGCATATCCTAGGAGGAAGTCAATCACGGCAACGTAGTCGTGGCATTTTTTTGCACACACAATTACCACCCCGACTACCAAAAGATCATTAAAATGGCAATCGCCACCTCCATGACTATGTGGTTGCCTTTTTTTATACACACAATCACCTTCACGACTACGAAGTCAGTAAAAAATTTTTGTTATCTTCTCTTTGTCTTCATCCCGCTTACAGTAGGGCCAGTAAAGTGGCAATTGCCATCATGCTCATTGGTGACAGATGGGAGAGCGACAGGCGGCTATACAACAATGAACCTTACTGTCCAAAAGTAGGTTATTTACCACCAAATATCATTGATCAAAAATCAAATTACGACATTCGATATCGATCGAAATCTAATGCAATAATATACAACTGAATAAGTTTGTGTTAGTTAACTCAACTGATAAAATTAGAACCAGATCCTATCACGTATGAACTAGTTCCGACAAAACTAGTTCCTTTTCCATAGCAATATATTCGTCAAAAGTAAAAAAGAGTCTTTATAAGAATCTCAGTCTATATTGTAAGCCTGGGTTGAGTAGAAACTACGTTAGTCATAAATGAAAATATTTTTCGGTATCAAGCTAAATTTCAAATAGTACTTTTTTCACCCTCAGAGTACTAAAATTCAAATTTTTGACAGTTAATTATTTTTTATTTAGTGTAAAATTTAAAGCATGTAATTTGTATATTAAATACGATAACAAATCATTAAATTATTTTAGTAAAATATGAAAATCTTAATAAAAAGTGGCCCTGTTATGGAAATAAACTTACGGAGAAAAAAGTCGTCCAAGATAAATTCCTTAAAATCGGGCACTTCAGCTTTAGTTCTGTTAAAATATAAATCATTATTTGATGTTTTTGAAATTTGGAACATTGTCACTTCAATTTGATTTACAAAACATAGAAACTTGCAGCTTTTAGCAATAATTGTACACATATTTGAAGTTTAGAATTTTATAAATTAAACCTATAACTTAAATGTTTCTATAATGTAGTTTGTTTGCCCTATAAACTCATATTAATTGTCCTAATTACATGTTTAATTTATTTGGAAACTCGAAGAACCAGCATTTAATCAGAGATAGTGTTCATTATAATTTAATTATTGCTTCTAAGCACCAATTTTAAATCTAAATCAAAGGCATTAAGAAAAACATAGGTTTCTATTCGAAAATTATATATGTATATCCAAAATATATTTTCATTTAAAAATATTTAATTTGAATTATGGAATATCAAGGTAATCGTTGGACAGTGTCAAATAACTCGAGGGAGTACTTCGGAACTTTTGTATATTAAATGGTATCAAAAAAGTACTATAGTATCAACAACCCTGGTAAGATATCACAGGGAGCCTTCAGTATGGGTTCCAGCTCATTTGGGTTATGTTAGTCTTTTTTTGTTACCTCTTTTTGTTACTTTAAAATATGGGTATGATAGGGAAAGGAAAAAGGAAGTCAAGTCAAAGGTTAGATTAGAATAATAAATAGCAAAATATAATAGTTGTTATAAAATTTTAAAAATAAAGTAATTGTTGAAGATTACAACCAAAGATGCTGCCAATTGAAGTTGCCGCCAAATGGCATACGTACTTTTGCTCAATTTCGAACCTTAAGAAAGAAGTTCATCTTGAAACAAGTTGAAGTTTCTTAGGAAAGAACTTATATCTCCTATGTTTATATTTGATAGTTCAGTGAAGTAGTTAAAAAGTTCTTATTCCTGTCAATTTGAGCTAAAATCCTGAAATACAGGGCATTGATAGAAAATATAAAAAATTGATTCTTCCTCCTTCTCGTTGAGATAGTTTCTACAGAAATAATTATACTGAAGTTCTAACTTTACGGCTCGAATACCAAATATGCAGGGTATTGAAAATGATGCTACTATATTTCTCAGATGTGATCTTGGGAATCGAAATAAGAAAGATGTTCTAGTCGAGTTCAGTTTCGGATATCATCATTGTAATAAGGCTCGTGGGTTTATTTTCCCATCTATGTTATGCAAACATCGAGAGAAATGCCAACGACACGATATATTTTTTCATCCTGTATTTTTCATCCTGTAGAGTAGCTCCGTATCTTGCTAATTCGTTACGATTCGACATGATGTGATTCTCCAATATATTCAAAAATTTTTTTTTCAATTTGTATCCTTTGCAACTTTGAGAGGAAATTTGGCGTCCTGGAGAAAAATTGAGTTCATGCATATGTATATCTTTTTTGTTCAAGTGTGAAAATTACGGTTGCAGAGTGATATTATGTGTACAAAATTTTTAAACGTTAATCAAAATTGCGGCCTGTAGTTTAGTTCAAAGTTTATATGAAAGGATATATGAAAAAAAAAATATATGGACAAAGAAAGTTATTTTAACAATTATTGTTAGTTCCCAACACCAACACAAACGTATTATATTTTTAAAATTTTTATTATGTTGAATAGTATAAATATATTATATATCAAACTAACACGTGTTTGATAGGTAACACTTCCGGTTACATTTTTTGTGAAAACAGTTTATTAATTCGTTGCTCGTGTAAAAAGTTATACTGATTTGAAAAGTAGTGTTTGTAGAATGCTGTGCGTGAATTTCGGAGCCAGGAGTGGTTTGCTCGATTACGTTTCGGAAATTTCGTTGTCAAGGATGCACTTCCCTCTGGTGGGTCAGTCACTGAAAAATTGAATGAAATCTTGCCATTAGTGGACCAATACTGGCACCCGAACTGTCAAGAGACAGCGAAGGTAATAAACATCGAATATTTAAAAAAGGCTGGCTACTCAAAGAAAGTCGTAGTTTGGGTGCTACACGAATTAATGTAAAGAAATTTGATTGACCGAATTACCATCAGTGAAACGCTTCTGAAACGCAATGAAATCGAATTATTTTTGAAGCGGATCATTATAGGCGATGAAAAATATGTTACATAAAAGAAAAGCCTGGATTGACGGCAAATATTGCACTAATTTCTAAATCAATATAACTTTTTAAAGGAGCGATGAACAAAAGAACTGTCATCACTAAAAATTTTTGTTGTGAAGCAAGTGTTCATTTGGCACGATCGAATTAGTGTTACCCGAAATATGGACATCAACACCACCTACTGACAAAAAAAAGCAAATACTTTTTGTATCACCCAATAAAATCCCTAAATATTAAACATTCCCCAAAGATTTAATTTTCGCATATAGTTAAACTAAAAAATATTTAAATTATGCATACATATATATCGTCGGTACGCTGACGAAAAGTTCTATGTGTAATTTTTTAAAAATTGTTTTATTATTCCATCTTGTACTGTTATCATTCATAAATTCACTCACCAAAGTGATTTACATTACCTCAACGAGTTTCGAAGTTACAAAAAGTGCCACGTATAGATTTGCTTGAGGAAAAAACTTATTGTTTTTTACTACACATAGGGCTTTTTAAGAATAAAATGAAAAGTTTCATAAATAAAGTTTTTTTTTATTTTTTTTTTCTAAATTTCTTTTGCCGGATGATATCGATGATTTTCAAAGCATAAAATTAATAAATATTCTAACGAAAAATACAAAAATTTCAAAATTAAAAAAGGTGGCGAATTAACAAAATAAAACTATTTTTTTTTGTTACTTGAAAAGAAGTAAACAAATATATAAGACTTTTTGTCAGCGCACCGGCAATATGTTTTATTTGTATAAATATTTATGATCCATCTACGTAGAAATCGATTAAGTATGCATTTGACCAGCAGCTATAACAACATTTATAGTTCAGTATTGGTTTTGAATATTAATTGGCATCGTCATAATGACTAGTCGACGGTCTAAGAACTTAATAATTCAAAACAACATAAACAAACAATGCACAAACAAAAATAATAAAGATAATATAAAAAAAATGAAATAAATTTTAAAATCATTTCACAGTTAATCATAAATATTTCATTGCATTTAAAGGTGATTACACCAGAGTCACTCGTCTTCGCAATAAATACATACTTATAAATATACATATATTTATACTCATATACAGAAATGTATGAATATAGTGCGATTAATAAGTTGTAGTCCTCACCTTCGATTTAGAAAAAAAATATAAAAAAACAAAGACGGCTTAAACAGCAGCACTAAATAAATTACTAAATCAACCAACAACAGCAGCAATAACTTACAGGGTATCAAAAGATCACAACAATGTAAAATATAAGCAATTTTGTTTTGTTTATATGCTGCTTTATTACAAACATTTTATATAAAATGATCATATATCGTACTCAGTCGTCTCTTTCTGAACATGAGTTTGTTAAAATGCAACAAAATCATTGGCCAATCAAGCAACCATTGGTTACCAAAATCAACAACAATAAATTTGAACACTGACTGAGTTTTATACAAAATCAATATTACGAAATTTTTATTTATACGAAACAAAACCAAAAAATCCAAGAATTGAAATAAAATGAAGACTTGAAATTAAAAAAAATAATCCATCATGAACCATATAAAACGTTTTTTTAAAGTGCTGAGGTGATATGATTCCATAAATGATGAATCCAAAATAACAACAGCAATAATAAAACCGAAATCAAGAATAACAATAAAAAAAAAATCACCAGCCACCAACAAATAAACGATCGACTAACCAGCCAGTTATGTTGGTTGAGCCAACCATTTGATCAGACCAAAAATTACTTATATTTACCCGAAAGAAAAAAATGAAAACAACAATCAATTGCACTGATTTTATTTGTTTGTTGAGAGCTGAACATGTTCAGAAATTTGAATGAATAAATTGTTTTAGAGAAAGATATACAAGTGATAAAATTTTTCAAATTAGGAAAATATTTATTAAATAGTTTCAATTTATTTTATTGCTTTCAGTTAGTTAAATATGTAACTTGGATTTTTACTTTTTTTCAAACTTTCGATATCCACGTAGGCTTGTTCTTTTACTTTGATGAGAAATGGGAAGAATAGCACACTGACAATTTTTGAAGCAAGTCTTAAGACCATGCAGGACTGTTATATCTTTAGTAACCTCCACAAATCGGCATAATTAAAAAAAAAAATGTTAAATGAAAATGTGATCAATTTTTGGTACCTTGGTGTCCCCACCAATACAGTTGGCAAAACAGTTTTTGTAGATCATGAAAATTTTAAAGTGAATTTAAAAATAAAATTAATTTTTTTCCTAAAATATTAAATTAAGGAGTTATAGCGCGATAAAAATTTTAGTTACCTTCTTTAGAACAAAAGTCAAAGTCGACGGAACGGTTTACGACCGATCGACCCAATTTTCCAATTCACAATGTACCAAGAACTGTCGGTAGAGCAAGTTAAATCAAAAATTTTGTACTTATGTGCAGTCTAGTGTAGACGCAGTGTTCTTCAATCTAAAAACTCGAAGTATTAAAAGAGCAGTATATTGGCTATTGTATTACATATAGAGTATTTTAAGAAGGATCTGATAGTAAAGCTGTGATTATGTATTTTTTCGGATATTTATTTGATATTCAAATTGGTGAGTGAATGCCCATCTCTTCAGAGATGCCATGATAATCTAAACTGGAACTAGTATGGATGCCGATCACTCAAATATTCCGGATAGGATGCTAGGTCTCGCCTTTACTAACTACGAGGGCGGATCAATAAGTCCGTGACTTTTCAAACTTCCCTCGTAGCTATATGAAATGTAACACTATTCCCATCAAGTATCACCTGTTAGTAGACTACTGTCAAATTTTAAGCAAGTGTCGTCATTTACTTTGCGTTTAACAGCTGTTCAAAACATACAACCTCGTGTATTTTTCTAAAAATGGAAAAAAGTGAATTAAACATTTTTTTCGCGAAAAACAGCGTCAATTGAACCAAGGAAAAGCTCGACAAATACTATGGGGACTCTGCACCATCGATTTCAATGGTAAAGAAAAGTGGTTTACTGACTTGTGTTGGCCGACCGAAAAGTAAGAGTGCGTGAGATTGTTGATACCATAGGCATTTCATTTGGCAGTGTGGTTTCGATTTTAAATGATCAGCTAGGTTTAAGAAAGCTGTCTGCAAGATGGGTGCCGCGTTTGTTCTCAATTGTAACTGTGGATGAAACATGGATCCATTACTGTACTACGGAGACCAAGCAGCAGTCTAAACCACGGATTTATCCGGGTGAACCTGCTCCGAAGAAGGCCAAGGTAAGTTTGTCGGCCAATAAGGTGATGGCAACAGTTTTTTGTGATGCACGCGGGATAATCCATATCGATTACCTTCAAAAGGGAAAAACAATAAACGATGAATATTATACCAACTTATTAGACCGTTTTAATGAGGATTTAAGAAGAAACCCCATATGGCCAATAAAAAAGTTATTTTTCAACGGGATAATGCACGGGTGCACACGTGTGCAGTCTCAATGGCAAAACTCTATGAATTGGGTTACGAATTGGTACATCATCCACCATATTCTCCAGATTTAGCTCCTAGTGACTACTTCCTATTTCCAAACCTAAAGAAATGTCTCGGTGGAAAGAGATTCAGCTCCCACGATGAAATTATTGACCAAACCAAACAAATGCCTCGAAAAATCCTATTTTTTTCGCAAAGTAAATGACGACACTTGCTCAAAATTTGACACTAGTCTATTAACATATGGGACTTGATAGTGTTGCATTTCAGGGAAGTTCGAAAAGTCACGGACTTATTGATCCACCCTCGTATTATATAAATTGTTATAATGAGTAAGAGGAGGTACTTGTGGAAGACCCTTTTCTGTCATTGTTCTCCACTTATAAAAAATTGAATTCCAAATTTTGGCCATCCCTCCATAGATATGTTGTCGAATCTTGCTGAAATTTATATTATGAAATACTTTCGTTCATACATACATCTGGTTGATTTGATTACTTGATTACCAGATCAATAGCCTAGAGACTTGATTAGATAATTACAGATCTCTGTTGTTATTTAAAAGAAACCTTGTGAAAGTCGGTACAGCATTCAAAGGCAACAAGTATCAAAGAGAAGCCTGCAACTTTTTTATTTTCTCAGGCTTTTCATATACGAGTATTATTCCTTTATTTCCAAGGTGAACAAAAGTCCCATGAATTCTTTCTTTTATTTCACTGTCTAAAGTTCAGATACCATGTATATGTAAATAAGTATCTATAGTCGTTTTAAATTTATGTACATGTGATCAAATATAAATAAGTGAGTGATCGCCAAAGTAACTTGGACCTACTACATATAAATGAGTATTTGTGTCTGTCTATCCGTACGTCTATCTATAATGGTCTCACTAAAGGTGATTGTTGGTTGCTGCTGTTATTGTAATGTTGTTGCAGTTGTTGTTTTTGCTATTCAAGAAATCAATTGCTGATTTATGCAAATATTTGTTGGCCTATGCAACCATCAGACATTTACATGATACTTCGATTAAAAAGAGAAACAAAAATAAAACCATTTATAATCAGAATTAAAAAACAACTAAAATGAAGGCATTGAATGATCGCAAATCGATTGATCGTGTGCGTTCAAGTCAAAGCAGAATGGCGTTTTTTTTTATTAATTGAAAATGGATTATAAATAAATAAAAAAGCTACAATGACAAAAATAATTTTATTGTGAAATAAATGATCTTTAACAAACATTAATATACGAGTACCTACATATTTAATGAGTCCTTGAATATTATAGTTTTTCAAGTCACATAAATATAAAAGAGAGTCATCTACAAATTGAAATTTAAACAATTTTAACTATTAAAATTATTTAAAAATCTTAGAATTTAAAACTAAATATCAAATTTTGTTAAGCATTTGAATTAATATAAAAAAAACACGTGTTTACTATACATTTTTAATTTATAAATATTTAGATTTAAGCATATTTTATAAAGTTAACATCAACCATTTCATTTAGTAGTCAAAAAATAATGTTCACTAGGTTGCCCAACCCGTTTCTAGATCAATCACTTTTTTTTTTAATCGAGCATACAGTGAATGATCTTTAATTTTATGGAATGATTTTTTTACAAGCCTTTTAGTAAAAAATTTCATTTATAATTAAAGAAAGACAAGAACAATGAAAATTATTGCGGAATTCAGGTATCATTAAGGTCAAAATTTGTATAAATTTATTTGTATTATTTTCTTTTTATTTAAATCACAAGAACTTTAGACAAAATTGAATAAAAACAAGTGGAAGTGTTATATTCGGTTGGGCCGAATCTTTTATACCCTTCACAAAATCTATATTTCATAAATATATAAACATATTGGAATTATCTCATATCACCGAAAACTTCTTGGGCATACGACTTGGGAAGATCGCTCGGACCATATATTATTAACGTAGATATGGATCTTAAAACAAAAAAATTTAATTGAAAAAAAAAAGATACACAAAAAAGCACACCTGCTATAATTGTTTTTATTTTCAATGAAACTTTTTACTAACACATTCTTATACTTAGGATTTTTGGACGACCGACTTAGGTTTTCGACAACGGAGCTTCATATCTATGTCAGTATGTGGATCAGAGCATCTGTGTTGAAGAGCTAAGTAAAGAAGACATATTGTTTTTCTAAATTATTTTTCAGTTTTCTATCAACATTTGTTTTGTGCCTAAGAATTAGATATTTTAAACTTGAATTAGCATTTTTAAAATTTTCAGAATTTTTAACTTTGGGGCTCTAAGACACAATTCCATCAAACATTATTATCTACATTTAAAAACCTAAAGCACAATTAGAGTTAAGTAAGAATTTTTTAAGAAAAAACATCTCACATACTCAGAATTACTTGTAAAACTTATTTTTTCACAAAAAAATATGTCCATATTAAAACTAACCATGATAATTTAGAACACTTCCACTAGACTATCTATACCCATAGAAATTTTGTTGAAAACAATTATGTGTATTCCTCATCTAAACGGTATAAAATTCAGTTTACAACACTATATGTTAAATATATTTCAAAATTCAAACTATTTTTTGAATTCAGAATTTCGAAATGCCATGTAGCCTAGAGGACAAGAATTCAAAGCTAAGAGTTTTAAAGTGTGCCTATGGGTTCTAATCCTGGCGAACATATATGTAATTTTAATTTAATAAATTTTAAAGAAATGTTTTTTTTATTAATTAAAAATATATTTGACAGTGCCTTATTCTAACATTTCAAAATTTTATTTTTTGTTTGAAGATAAATGATGAACCAATTTTTCGAAGCCTTGGCCAAGGATTGAACACAGTAACAAAAGTCTTTCAGTCACAAACCCAAGTGATATACCACATCTAAATGTTAAAATTACTATGTTTATTGCTTATATAAAAAGCTTAGGATGCAACTCAAATATAAATAATATTTTTTTTATAAAAACACATCAAAAGATGCCTGGAAATTCTTTTCAAATTAATTTTTTCTTTTTAATAGTATATATATATATATATTAATTTTTAGGAAAATAGAAATTTACAAGGAGTCTCTTGGATACGAACTCAGGCTTAACAATTTAAAGTGTAGAACACTTCCTCTAAACTATTCAATAGAAAAACACTTATGTACTATTGTATGTGAAATAGAAAATATTATTCAATTTGAGGAAAAAAAATTGAAAAAATTTCTGAGGCTGTTCTACAAAATCGTTATGGATTTCGCTGAATTTCAATACCAAGATTTTCGAGGACTTCAAAAACTTTGAACTTACAGACGTATAGACATTCAGATGTATAGACGGACAGGCGGGCAGACTTATATTCTCAAAAGTTATTTTTAATCATAACAATCACGAATATTTTTGAATATATATATTTATATATATATATATATTTAAAGACTTTCATATAAAATTACAAACTAATATGTACCCTTCATTTTTTGTGAAGGGTATAAAAAGAAACACAATTTAATTACAATAAAAATTAAAATACAAAATCATTGAAATGCTCTTGTTGATTACATAAACTTATAAAAAGCTCTTTAGTTAGGTACTTTGATTAATAAGTAATTAATTCAGGGTTTGGTTGGGTTCAATAAAAATTTCTGTTGGCTTTAAAATTAAATAAAATAAATTTATGAAAATATATATATCGGATAGTTAGGAATTTATTTAATGAAATTAAATTTGACTGACAAAATATTTCATTATGACGAGCTGCTTATTATATATATATATATATATATATATATATATTTGGCATAAAAAACTAATTAACCTCAAAATAACTTTAATATAACTTATAATAGGTACTTATTTTATTTGTATGAAATATTTTAAATTGTTTAAATCTTGAAAGATGCATCATATTTTAATATTATTTAATTTTATGTTAAATATTTATGATTTATATTGCTGTTTAATATCCTTTATAAGAAATCTGTGCTTTTTTTTCTTATAATTTAAGTTTTTCATTCCCGTTTCCCGAGAAAAGAAATATCATCCCAAACCCTACCTGTAATGTAAAATAAGTACTATTTGCGATGAGCAAATTAAGACTAAAACGCTACCAGATTTTTTTTTTTTTTTTTTGGATATATCATTTTATATAAAAATTATTTGCTGTCTAAATTATTTTTAATTTTTTTAGGTATGACTTCTACGAAATTTTTCGCTGATTCTCTCTATAATTTAGAATTATTAATCACCATTAAACACTTCCGGGGACGACTTAAATTCGCTTTTAACTTGGATCCAATTCCTTTACAATTTCCAAAATTCAGGATAGTTTAAATAACTAATACTCTATGGGACTGAAATAACATTACCAATTCTGGGTGCTTCAAATCTAACAACAAAATTCTAAATTTGGTCAGAAAATGTTAAAAACACCGTTGCATGTCACGAAATCTGCTGTTAAATCTGGCATGTCTATAGAAGATATTGTAATCAAGAAAGATATTTAAAATTAACGGCAGAAAAAATTATTACGAAAATTTTGTGTTACGTTTTATTCGAACGCACACTTTAATGGGTAGTTGCGCAAATGGAGCTCGTATTGTATAAAGTTTTTAACTAAAATTTTCCGCAAATACGTTATGTATCAATATTTTATAGAAATTAAAAAAAAAAACAAATCCCCATATTTTACAAAAAAATCCCCAAATACCTCCCCAACGAATTATAACTCCAAATGAAAGTTGAAGTTCCAATTTGGAGTCAATTGTAATCACAGCAAATTCTAAATATATTCTTGTTATTAAAGGTTCTCAAATGATAGAAAAAATACATTTTGAACTGAATAAGAATATACAACTAAAGAACAAATGTGTAAATAAGAGAGTGGTAGTCATAATACTAATTAAAAAAATTACCATTTATTCTATTAACAACGTCGTAATACCAAATGATAACATACACGTACCAATCTAAAATTTACTTCAAGTATCTAAAAGATAGAGAATTAAAAAGAAACTATTAAAAGTAAATGAATGAATGAATCAGTGCGTTTTCGTGCGTTACACCAAAAACAAAAATTGTTTTTAAAATATTTCATGTCTGCAATATTTGATGTTAATTTTATCTTTTTAAAAATATAAATTTTTTCTTGTGTTTATGTTTTTACTTTCTTCTCGTACTATTTTGCTACTTTAAACTACTACTGCTGTTTGTTACTTTTATTATTTAAGGAAGTTTTTCGCTTTTTTTTAATTTCTTTTTCAGGTTTAACTTCCGGCATAAATGGATAGTTTAGTTGAATTTAGTTTCTTTATATGTAATTTATTTGAAATCTATTTTTAAATTTATTTTTTCTGTTTTTGTTGGTAAGTTAACGTTGATTTAATTTGTGCGTTTATTGTTGGTTTTGTTATCTCAAATAATTGACCTCAAATTGCAATTGTTGATTTTTTGTTAGTTTTTAAGTTGTTTGTTTATTTTTTTTTTTTTTTTGGGTAAAATTGTCACCTAATTATGGTAACATTATGGAAAAATTAGTCATCGGTTTCGGTAATATAATGAAGGTCATTTAACTTATAAAGTGTAGTAAATAGATTCATAATATTCTTGGAAATACGCTAATTGTTTAAAATTGTTTAAAAATTATGTAAGGAATCCAACTATAAACTTTCGCTTTTATTTGTAAAGCTCAGCTCATATGGAGACTTCTAAACGACTTCTACTGTTATAATATCCAACATCGGTGTATCTACCATTTGCAGGATAGCAAATAGGGGAACTGGAGTTTTATCTCCACTTTTTTGGAATATCACCGTCAACTCATTATCACCGTCAACTCATTATCACCGTCAACTCATTATCACCGTCAACTCATTACTTGTTTCATTGAAGTTTAAGACTGTAGCTTACGCGAACGATGTTGCGGTAGTTGTATCTGGGAAATATCTGGATACTATATCTCACCTCCTGAAAACTGCTCAGGGTCTAATTATTACATAGAGTACAATTAGTGGCCTTAGCATAAATCCAGGAAAAACGGAACTTGTCCTCTACTCTAGAAAATATAAGATTCCACCTTTCCTACTTACACACCTAAACGATGTTGAACTAACGTATCCTGGCTCCAGAATATACAGACCAGAGCCTCAAAGGCCAGTATTGCACTATATATGTGGGGGAAAGCCATCGGTAATTCCTGGTGAATAAATCCCAGGAATACGAAATGGCTCTAAGACACGGTGATTAAACCCATACTTATGTATGGAGCGATAATATGGTGGAATGTTATGAAGAAATCCACCTACTAATAACAGGAGCACTTCGTACAACTTCATCGAAAGCCTTATTTGTTCTAATGAACTTGTCGCTAAGCAGATCGCCATTATGACGCCGATTAGGCTTAGGACTATAATTGCAGGGAATGATAGTGGATTCGGCCATGCGACCGTTATAGGATTCCTTAATAGCATTTTTCGCATTATTGGTTATTGTTTTTCCATACCCTTTCTTAGCAGAGACTTCTAGTATCAATCTTAACTGCTCCGGAATTAAGACTTGGTTCAGTTAAGGTTTATACTGACGGATCCAAATCTGCTGAAAGAGTTGAGGGGGTGTCTATATTCACGTTAATAGGAAAAACATTTCCTTTAAATTGGCAGTTCACTGCAGCATTCTTCAAGCAGAGATCTCAGCAATAAAGAGGGCGATAAACTGGCTAATATACTATAGGGTATTCGTAGTGGATATCCAAATCTGTACAGACAATCAAGCCGTGATTAAATCGCTCTCGGGTGTCTTTTCAATATCCAGATTGGTACATGAATGCCGGAGATCTCTGAAAAGATGGCGAGACATTCAAACCTGGAGCTGGTCTGGGTTAGGGGTCATTCAAATACCCCGCGTAATCTTATTGCGGATGAACTAGCCAGAAATGGATCCCTTCTTCGATTTGAAGATACGGACCAACTGGTTGGAGTACCGCTTTCGGCTTGCAGAACAATAATTCTGCAGAACATATCGAGGATTGGACAAGATAGATGGACAGATGAATCCACATGCTCAACCTTGAGGCAAATATGGCCCCATTATGACAAATCTCAATCTAACTTCGTCTTGGGAATACCATGCATTGGCTACGAATTCTGGTAGCCGTCGTTACAGGGCATTGGATTGCTGGTGCGCATGCTGGGAGACTAAGGCTCTATTTTAATGAATTTTGTAGAAATTGTTGAGACGAGAAAGAGGAGTAAACGGTGGAGCATCTTTTATGCCACTGTCCACACTTATCGAGATTACGACTCCTAATTTTGGCAGTCCGTTTGTGCATGTATTCTCAGATCTCTCTGATATTGACATCAACACAAGTGAGCTGTTTCCTGTTGATTAGATAGCTGCCCACTGAACCTAATCTAACCTTATAAAGCTAAGTTCAGATTACGCAAATATTTGACACGAAATATTTCATCGTGTTTTCCCGCAATTTTTGCGACTAAGTAGAATTGATTTTTTGTTCACATTAAGCACATTTATTTGACATTTTTTTATTTACTCAAAATTATTTAATTAAACACACAATTGCTATGAATTTATTTGATATCAATTATTAAGCGAATTTTTAGGAAAATCTTATTTTTTTTAGTTTTAGTCAATTTAGAACAACAATTAATATTAATATTTATGATTAAACAATAACAAATATTATTACATTGAAAGTTTTATCTAAAAAAAACTATATTTCAGCAGATAAAATATGAATTGATCACTTCTAAAAACAACAATATATTCAACTCAAGCCGTCCACCGCATCAGCTCTTGTCTGCCGCTGTTTGATTTTACATTTATTTTTTAAGATTAAACAAAAATTCGGTCTAAATAGTGGCAAATATGTTACAACTTGTGTTTATACAATGTTGACATTTTTGCTCGTAGTTAAGGGCAAATAGTTTTGATTTTTGTGCAAAATCAGCTGTTATATTGTTTGAATTGCGAAGATATTTCGAGTTGAAATATTTGCAAAAATCGTCAAATCTTGTCATAGTGTGAACTTAGCTTAAGTTTATTATAGAAAATAGAGGTCATTACTTTAATCTTAATATTAATCAACAGAACATATTTTATATCGTTTGTTAAAAAAAGTTTTGATTAGTTTTAATTTTATTTCCATTTTATAACTTTAGATTCTTTGTAAACTATTTTTAGTGCAATTTAATTTCGAAAAAAAGGAACGGAACATGGTTAAACATTGCAATGTAAAATGTATATCTTTGATGTTTTTTTTTTAACTGCAATAGAAAGGAAGGTAATTTTGGATATTAAAATCTTAAATTAATAAAATAAAACAAAAAGAAGACAAAATACATCTTAATGACAAACACGCTTAAAGAGTTTATTTAACCTTCATTTCATTTCGAGATAAAAGCCAAATGAAGCGCAACATACATGCTTTTTTCCTGTTCACTGACCTCCCAGGTTTAAATGTTACAGAAAAATTCACAAAAAACAACATCAACAACAAAACAAGCTAACTGACAAAAATGTTTTTATAAGCCAAAGATGCTTTAAAAAACACAATTAACAATTTAAATGTTCCCATAAAAAAACAACAAAATACAAAAAGAAAAAAACAAGATTGTTGAAAGATGTCTTTTGCAACATAAACAGACACACACACGCAAGAAGACAATACAACTTAGGTGACAATTAAACTCGGACATAAAGTAACAAGTACCTCTTTAACAATTAAACTAAATAAATGTCATTCATACATTCGTTTATTCATATACGAAATATAGATTTAAAACATTCATATATATATGTATGAGTTTTTTTTTTTTTTTTCAAAAAATTACAAATAAAAAATCGTAATAATGTTTAATGCTACTTACTGGGTTTATTAATAAAACTGAATAACTACAACAATACTTGAAAATAAAATGAACTTATGAGTCTGTATGACCCAGAAAACTGAAACAGATAAAAAATGTAGAAGAAAATAAAAAATTGAAACAATATTCCCACCAATCTTGACCACCAATGTTGTAGATGTGCTTAAGAAGTACAGTGAAAGAAATTAAAATATGTTATATGATTAAAACCTTAAAGATAATGTTTAAAGTTTTATAAATCATAATAAGCAATACAAACCGATTTAACTAATCGGAAATTCAAAACGAACAGAAAACAGCCACGGTTTCAATCAAATTCACATTGACTCTTCCAAGTATTTTTGAAATCATAAATTTTAGACTCAGGCCCCTGGCCCAAAAATACGACGTTTTGAAAAATAAGTAAAAGCTTAAACCTTCACAAAGGTGTACTTGTTCAATCTCTAGGTTTAGATTCCTATTAAATACAAAGACATTACCTTTACAACGATATGTATAAAGTTTATTTATAGCAGAATTTTAAAGCTCAAAGTTGGACATAAAGAAATCAAATAATTATATCTAAAAAATGGTGCAAAATTTCATGGTGGACACTTATTTAGTTTAGAGGATGTGAAGCAAAATACGATAAGTCTAAAAATTTATGATTTGAAGAAATACTTCCAATAGCCAGCGTATGCAGTGAATTTCATTGAAGTCGGAGATGTAAAATCCTATTGCCATACGTTTTAACATGGAATCATCTTCTTTAAATAGTTTTAAATTTTAATTTTTTTAATTAAGAAAAAAAGTAATATTATTTTGAAAAATTAGTATTGAAAAATGAATATTATTTTGAAAATAGGACAAGCACTACCATAACGAACAAATTTTGAATCAATGCGCTCTTCAAACGGATAAATTGTGTTCGATACAGATTTCCCGTGCTTTGTTTCTTCCGGTTTTAACAGCTCATAATAGATAACAACGTTTTGAACTTTAAGCAATTCAAATCATTTTCATATTAAATGAAAAAAGCAATTATTTGCGATGATTTTATGATGTTATATTCTCTATAAGGTGGGAATTGCTTTCTGCATTAGACTAAATTTAAACAGTTTGACCCAGAGGTAATCAAATCTATATAACTTTAAACTCAAGAAATATATATATCCGGTATAAAGACTAGCTTTGGATGGTATCTCGCTGAAAATTTCCAAAGTGTTTAGACTCTTAATTCTCGTAGAAGCTCAGCAGTGATAGAAAAGGATAAAAGTACCTAGTTACCGTTCATTCATACGGAAGAAACTGTAGGAGATTTTACGGTCTGAAATTGCATTTTATACTGGATATAAATAGCGTAACACATGTTTACTTTCCAACATTTTCCCATTTTTTCAAACATGTTTACATTTCAGTGATTGGCGCCTTTAGTTTCTATCTGTCGACCAGCCTGGAGGACTTTTCTTATGACGAGACGACCAGCTGTCTCGGAAATTCTTCATGTGGTGTATTGTAGTGTCAGTTTACTTTTTGTATTTTTGTTCAAATTTTAGTGCTGGTGATTAAGGTTTGGAACCTTCGTAGAGATATACATGCAAAGAGCTGGTGGAAAACCTTACCAGCCAAACGGTCCGTAACATAATACTAATAACTATGTTCAAGAACGCTGGAGCAAGACTATCCTAAAAAGTAAATACACATAATCATATTTGGATAGGAGGCAAATTATAATTTTTCTGTTCTCCCTTAAGAATCTACATGTATCACAGTATCATTTGTGAAGGTAATAGACGAATACTTATCAAATCTCGATTAAAAATCGTCAGACTTTATTATTTTTGAAAAAAGATTTTTGATTATGTGTTTTTTTTTTTCTTTTTTTGCTGTACGCAAATTTTTTAGCAGTACAGATCATCGATCATTCATTATTTATATCATATGTAAATTCTGAAGGGATTAAAAAGGAAACTTTTAATTTTTCAACATTAAAAACTCCTGCTATATCTTTGTAGCAGTGATTTTCTTCTTTAAGATATATGTAATTGACATATTTACTATAACTCTTATCAAGACAATAAAACTCCTTCTTTAATCGTCAATGGACTTGATGGAATCAATGTAAAATTTTGTTGGTATTCTGATATTTCTATGAAATTCACAACACATTTTCCACGATATTTTTTTTTTTTAGTGTTGACCAGTGTCATCGAAGATATCTCTACTATTACGGGGTTCGGAACACTGTTTTGAAAGTGGAACTCGCAGCTGTATGCGGTTTATAAAGACAAGAAACAAATACATATCAGAACTTGATTGGAAATCGAAGGACTTCGACATTTTTGAAAATAGCCATGCGTCAATCTCTGTTAACGGTTGGTGCGTGGTGAAGGGGAAATGCCTACTTAATTGTACAACTACTGAAGATGTAACATCAAGTTGATAACAATGATATTCTATTTTTGTGAAGCAGAGATTTGGATTTCTCTTTTGGTCACATTCCAGAAGGAATACGACCATAAGCTCCCTAGTTTTATGGAAACGGTGTAATGAGATAATTTGTATGTAGCTTCAATATGTATTTTTGAAGCTTTGGTATATCCTTCAGTAAGAAAGAAATAGTATAATCTACCTCGAAATATTTATGAAAATTTCTAAGAAAGTAAATTAATTATCAAATTTGTATTTCAATTGCAATTTGCTCCTTCGACTAAAACGCTTACATTATTCCTTACATAGTATTCTCTCTAGGAAAGGAAGAGTGAAAAAGATGCCATAAGTAAGCATCTTTGATGATCATTTCCAGGGTATTTTGTTGTACAAGTCGGCCGGTCGATTTGAATGTCAAATTTATACATAAATCACAATTCATTCTTAACAAAGCTTTAATACTTTCATTTAGATGATGAAGGGTTCTGTTGATATTAATTTGGTGATAATTATAAGTTATTTTAAAACGTAAATCATATGATTTGTCACTTTGACACCTTGTGGAGGCTAAGGTAATTTAAAGAGATAGTTTCTAATAGAAGTGGTGAAAGGACTCTATAAATGGCTGACTTAGATTAATACGAATCCATTTCTTCATCTTTATCTGACATTTTAGATGGAAATATGTTTTCCTAGAACCTGGAATGCCTAGTGGTATCAAACTGTTCTTGCATATTGGAAACGAAAGGCTTAAAAACTCTTAGTAACAATATTGGAGTGACATTTTTAATTTCTGAAAAAAGTCTTCTATTTGACATTTAAGAACTTTTTGTCAAGTACAAAATTCTTTATTTTCCGAGATGTTTCAGCATAAGAATTTTGTCATGCCTTTTCTTCGAATACGTTCTGTAAAAGTGTTTACTTTTAAGAGCAACAAATCATTAAAACAATGATTGTTAAATTCTCAGAAAATGCCCGCTTCTCTTTGGTTGTCATACATAATGCGTTAAAGAGAATCATATCGATCGGATATAATAGCCACGAGTAAGCACATAGTCTAATTTTGGATGAACAACTGCTTACCAACTGTTAAATTAGAAGCAACTGACGATACACCTACCGTTGTTCTGTCTGCTTTCCTGTTGTTGATGGATCTTCTTGTATTTCTTAGGAATATTGTATTATTCGTCAGAAACTTTTAAAGATGGAGGAATAATTTACGACCTTTTTTCACGATCTATTAATTGTAAAAAAACTAAGGCCTAGGCTACCTGTAGCAACCTACGTAAGAAATAGCATATCTATAATTTTACACTGACTAAAGCAACCGTTCTGTAATTTGTCGGAAGATCAGAAATGCCTTAATCAGAAGTAAATAGACTAATCATCCATATATTACAATTATTCCTTGTTTTTCTAGTAGTTTAGGCATTTGCCTCCTATATAAGGAAATAATCATTTAATCTTCTTAAAGAAATAAACAATCTTAGCACCCTAAAAATGCATCTACCTTTAAATATATTTATTATTTTTTGTTTAAGTGTAATTTTCAACAGTAGCCAGAAGCAAAAAAAAAACTATATGAATGAGACTTAACTGCTGTTGCTATTGCTGCTGCTGTTTGTAGTAGCAGCCATACAAGTATGTAAGTAGCAGTTTATAAATCTCTTAGTAACTTGTCATAATTAAATTAAAACATTAACATCACAGGTTGTACAACTACAAAAAGACCAAATAAAAAAATAAGAAAAAAAAATGCAAAGATTATATATCATTTGGAGAAACACCGAGGTGTTTGTAGCTGTAATTCGGACAAGTTCAAAAACTCAACTACATAAAAAAAAAACAAAGAACAAGCAATGAAATTATTTACACACCACATTAACAACAACAATAATGATATTATGAAAACGGCCCAATACTCACAGCTATCACAGACCAAAAACAAAAAAAGGTCGTTAAACGGTCTTTAAGTGAAAAGGAAAGAACATTTCTGCTATTGGTGAAGCTATGAGTTCATTCATATTACTTACACATATGATTTCTTTTTTGGCTTTTTATTATTATTTTAGTAGATATGATATTGCCTCTATAGTTAAAATGAAAACAGTAGCATTTTACATTTTTTTACGTCTTAACTTAAAATTTTTGATGTCTTCTTAGCGGTTTAAATGTTTTAACTTGTTTTTCCTGACAAAACATTTCACATATGTATGGTGGGACCCGTTGAAAGACAACATCATCAGCAACATCATCATGTTGATAATGTTTAAACATACTTCATAATGGGATACATAAAACTAATAATCATAATGATTAAAATGAAAATACAAATGTAGAGGTTGTTCAGAGGAAACAAAGCTTTTATGCGTTTATTTTGGCGTAGGCTAAATCAGGGTTTTAAAAGAATTGAAACATTAATTTCGGATTAGATTTAGTTGTACTAAAGTTAAGCAGCGAGAGTGGAATCGGGGTATAAAATCTTCCATGAATAATAATTGAGACGCTGCTACACTTATCTTCCGTTCTCGTTGGACACGAGTCTATAAATAGATTTGAAAATTCTGTTGAACAATCATAGAAAATATATCTGTGCAACGTTAACTCTAAGAATCGTGTGCCGAATAATTTGGGCATAAAATTATCCTAGAGTTTGAAGGTGGAAAAATCTTGGGACAGAGGAGAAATCTGATTTTTCTTATTACCAATTTTATACAAAACCCTGAGCAATAAAAACCAACTGGAGTCTATAAGGCAGACTACATCCTTCAGTGTGAGCCGATTTCAATATTCTTCACACAATAGATAATTGTGTATTTTAGAATACTCAACACTAAGCTGGGATTGAAGCTGTTTATGTAAATAAAAACCTAGTTAAAAAAATCGAACAAAAAATAAATAAATAAATAAACCCACAAAATTTCAGAGACTGAAATTGTTCTTAAATATTGAACTTCTAGGTGACAGAATCCTAACATTGAAGAATGAAGAGGTAATTGAAGCGTAACTGATAAATGAGGGATTCTGTAAACACTTATTATAAATTGTCGCGCTAGCTCCAGTAAAATAATAATAATAATAATAATAATAATAATAAAAATAATAATAATAATAATTATAAAATCACCCTTCGGTTTAGTAAAGGAAAATTATCGCTTTAGCTCCAGTTTTACTAAAAGAAAACTCTCGCTTTAGCTCCAGTTTTACTAAAAGAAAACTCTCGCTTTAGCTCCAGTTTTACTAAAAGAAAACTCTCGCTTTAGCTCCAGTTTTACTAAAAGAAAACTCTCGCTTTAGCTCCAGTTTTACTAAAAGAAAACTCTCGCTTTAGCTCCAGTTTTACTAAAAGAAAACTCTCGCCTTAGCTCCAGTTTTACTAAAAAAAACTCTCGCTTTAGCTCCAGTTTTACTAAAAAAAACTCTCGCTTTAGCTCCAGTTTTACTAAAAGAAAACTCTCGCTTTAGCTCCAGTTTTACTAAAAGAAAACTCTCGCTTTAGCTCCAGTTTTACTAAAAGAAAAGGGTCCAGAGAAAGTATACTCTACTTTGGCTATACTAAAAGCAAATTCTCGCTGTCTTTCGTTATTCCAGAAGTAAACTCTCGCTAGCTCTAATTATTTATAAATTAATTATTTAAAATTCTGCTTTAGCAAATAATTTTTACCATAACGGATGCGAGTAAATAAAGCAGCACTTTATAAGTGCCAACCGAGCGTACGTCAAAAAGGTGTGTCTTCCTCTTATTTAGTATTTAGGTTTCTTTATCTTTGTTGTTATTATTGTAGACAAATAGTTAGTAAGCGCGAGATTTAACGCGTAAAACATGTTAAAATTGACGTTGTTCTTATTTGTTTTTGTTGATTTTCGGGCTTTTGTATTATTGTCATGTGTGTCATCTTTTTTAAACTCTTTTTAATTTTTTTTTTTTTTTGTAGAAGTTGGCTAACATTTAGTTTATTTTGTTAACTTGTTTTAAACAAAATTGTATTTTTCCTTTTGTTTTTTGTTTTCTTACTGCTGCTGATTATTTAAACTAGAGTATTGTATTTTGGAACGGCTTGTTTTCTTTCATCTTCAGTTTTATTATCTGGCATTTTTTCCTCCGAATGCTTGTATCGTTCGTTTTATGTTGAATTTTCTTTGAAGTGTGATTCACATAATTTAATCTTGTTTCTTAGTTTTCTGGCTATTTGTCTTAGTTTTCGTCGTGTTGTTGGAATTTTGGCATCGCATCATTTCATACACCGGAACTTGAATGTTTGTCCATAATTCTGTTAAGATTTTGTAGATCTTCCTGTTTGCTTAAGATACCAGGGACATAAAATCATAGCAAGTAAGATAAAAGTGAAGAGTTGAGAAGTAGAGTGTAAGTAGGTCGTGTTTGTATATGAAATGCCAGAGATATGGATGATGATGTAAATATTAGGTGGGATAGAGTTTAATTTCTAATTTGTAGCAAATATATATTTAAAAAATACAAATACATACACTGAGTATTGTGGTCGCACTGGTGATTTACGGTATAGTTTTTTTGATATCGTTCTTTAACAAATTCAATAGAAAACATAATGCAATTCAATAATTTGATCGAATTTCGTTAAGATTTGAACACATTCGAGGCATATCCACTATTGACACTGAATGATATCGTTTTCAATACGTATGTGGTCGATTTTTTTCTGGTTTATATGTACTATGACTAAGAAATTTCTGAAATCTGGCATTTACTTCCAAAAGCAAAATAAGGGACAGTTGAAGAGGAAACAGAAATCGTTACTTCGGACATAAATTGATATGAGATGATACATATTTACGCTCTTGATAGCAAATTACTTAGCCAACCTACTATCAAATATCTTGTAAGATCTCCCATTATTAATTTTTTCTTTTAAATCTCTTACTTTAGTAATCTTTCTCATCATTCTATCTTATTAATTTTTTTAAAACAATTAAAAATTCACATTATTGTAGCCAACAAATATTTGGGTCATAACTGAAAATTTATTAAAACCTCTAACACGAAACGTTACAAAAATACTTTCTCAAACATTCACCAAATAATGGAACATCTTCGTGATTTGTTTCTACTCGATTAGAAATATGAAAAACTAAAAATAAAATAAAAGAAATAAAATATAAAAAATAAACAGTTCATTAAACTGTATGACCATAATGCGTTTAAATATTCATTAGCATTGGCATTAGCCTAAACCTAAACATTCAGTCAATAAATTTCTCTAAATCATAATTTTTTTTATTAAACATTTTTTAAGATCTTCTTCAAACTCGTGGAGCTCTCACTTCACCAATAAAAAACAACACAATTGTTGTTGGTTGTTTGTTTTCAAAACCTCAAAAGTATTTAATTCCTTATAAAATATGGTGGTATGACAATAAATTTCTTTTTCTTTTCTTTCTTTTTTTTTTTTTTTTTTTTTTTTGATATATTATAAATATTTCTTCAATATTTCTTTATGATGATGAATACCTATAAACGACGGACGACATTGTACATGATTTCCAAATATGCGTATGAGATTCATTTGCATATTTGTAGATACATTTTTGACTCGTTTAATGTATGTAACTGTATGCAGACATTTGTACCTAAAATGAAATGAAACACACACATTCAGTTAGATAAAGAGCTAAAAAGGCGGATAAATGGACAAACAGACCAACGGGCGGGCTGGCGGATGAATGAATGAACAAACGCATGGGCAGTTGAAATAGACAATTAGATACATAGATTTATATACTTATTGACTTGTTTGTGGTTTTGTTGTGAATTGATTTTTGGATGACTGTGTATATTTTTTTTTTCTTGTTATGAATTCAATAGAGGAGTGTTTCTTACCCAGACGGGTGGAGTTTTTAAGATATGTACACTGTAATTAAATTAAATGTCATAATAATAAAAGTGAATTTTGAAAAAAAATTATTATAAATTGCTAAATGTCCATAATGTTTTGATCAGTTAGTTTTATTTTATATGTAAAGAAAGGTATCTATATATCGCCGATTTATTTAAAACATGGTTTAAAAATCAAGTGATCACACAAGGTGGCATGGAGAGTACATCTTATAAGATTTGATAACTGCTATTATTTCAGGCGTTTAATTCATTCTGCATAAAGATCACATTTTTGATATAACTTTTCATCTAAGGTGAATGATGGAGATCATCCTTCCAAAATGTTTAGCTGTATAAAGGAATGTAAGATTTAAGAGACCTTAAACAAAACCTTACTTTCTGTTCTGTACTTGCTTATAATTAACTAGATTTGCCATTTATCTCGCAATCAGAGCTCTCAGGTATCAGAAGACTTAATAGATACACACCTTCAGAAATGTTCCTTCGGTTTATTGAACTCTAATTGTTATGTCCCAAAATTATAATATTTAACCCACTAAAAACACAGGTCAATATATATATATATATATAGATATATATATAATTCTAACTCATTGACGACCAAAGAAAATATGCCTTCCTGAGGAGTTTTTAGATTATATAATTTTCTTGGTATTAATCATTATTGTTTTATATACAAGAAATATTGCTACAAAAATGTTGTATAATTCCTCCAAATCGGCACACATAGCTCCTAAAGGTCTTTAAAACTGTAAAAATCAAAAAATTATCAACTGACGCTTATAAAACCATGGGCAAAAGAATTGTAGAGGGCAAATTTGTATTTGATATAACTAACACATGACCATAGATCTTAAAAATGGCAAAATTTTAAAAATCGCACTGATAGAAAATACATAGACACTAGGGTATCCAATTATTTTTCTTTTCTTAATTAACCGACAGATAATTATTTGAGGTTAAAAATTGATCGGTTAATAACCTATTATTGACAATTAACTGAATAGTCTTAGTAGTGTATATATATATATATATATATATATATATATATTTAAATTTATATATTATTTAAATTAGTTTATTTAGTTATTTAAAAACATAATCAAATCAAATTCTTTCACTACTCAGCAAAAAATTCGCTTTCCTGGTAAGCTAACAGGTATAATTGGAAAGAAAAATAATAATTAATATTTTTCACCAGAGTAACTAGTTATTTTTGTTCGAGTTGTCCCCAAATTCATGTAGTTATTTTTTGACTCTAGGTGTACTCAAAAATATGTACCTAAACGAAAATAAATCATTCCTTTTTAATGACTAACCCCTTACTCAGTACACCATCTCGTACTTAATTTTCTAAGTGATAAAAAGTTTCTTTAGTATAAAATATCTTTTTAGACATTTTGTTAAAAAAAAAACTAACAGCGTCAGAATGGGGTTGAATCAACAACCTTCTGGTTGTTAAAGCAGCGCTATGCTATTATACTATTGAGCACTTATTTATGTAATATAGAGTAGTCAAATAATAATGACGCCTAATTACCAAGAAACTACTTTAATAAGTAGTTGCCATTACCACAAACCAAAATCATCTTATTAGTTCTTTCGCCCATTTGTATGAAAAATTCAAATTCAAATCAGTTATGTTAATATATTTTCTGTGAAAGAATGATTTTTGGTTTTTTCATAAGTTTAAGTATGTGTGAAGTTATAATATTATAATCTTTTCATGTCGCATTTTACAAAATATTCTATCCCAAAAAAAGCATCCAAAAATCCTGAACTCGTGATCCAGAAGTAATACAAATTTGGATCATTTCCAATGAATTTAACATAGGCTTATCGTTGGAAAATGTTTTTTTTTTTTTTTTTGATATCTATTCATTGAGAAGGTGAATGAACATCCAAATTCTTTTGTAACGACTCAAGGAAATTCCCTGCAAGCACAATAATACGAAAGTGATTCGAATTCGTATTGCTTCGAAGAAAAATTTAATTTTTTTATTGAGAGATTGTGCGCCACACAACTAAGCAATAAAACTAAGTTTTTACAACTTCCCTGCTACCGTCTTACATTGAGGAAGTGCAATGCCTCGACGATAGTAATGTGGTTTTAGACATCTATTTTAAAGGTAACTTAACATTAAGTATTAATGGTTTTTATAGCAAAAGTTGTATAAGTTAACATTCAGAAAGAATTTCCCAGGATTTTGGTATTTTTATACGTAAACAAAATGCTGAGCTATAACGATGGTAATTTGGTTTCAGCACATCTACCTTATAGAAGTGAATGTTAAGAAAATAAATCGGTTTACTGCTATAAAAAGGTATGACTCGGAACCGTTTGAGTCTTTGACATCTCCTTTGAAGGTAACTTAACATTGAGCTTTTATGTCTTTTATAATAGAATTTGTTTCAATTAATGATAAAATGGATATTCCCACACATCCGCCACCCTTCTACGATAATTGAGCAGAGAGACGTAAAGATGGTAACTACGATTTAGTACAATATAGTTTTTTATCAAAATTGAAAGTTAGTAAGATTCAGAAGCTGCTTTATTTGAGCATACTTTCGATAAACCCAAAAGTTTTTGATACTAAACTGCTTTAGAATATCCAAAGGAGTCTAAGAATCCAACCAGTCAAGTAGGTTATATCTCAATAAAATAATGGTTTGCTATAATAATTCAAATGGTAATTACAAAAGAATTGAAATTTTAATAAATATTTTCAGGGCAAACAACAAACTCATGCACAAAATACTCGGACCTTCATAGCGGAACATGGAAACCAATGTAATAATATAATTTTTATCCTGTCTGTTAGATTGATTCAGACGTTGTGGAATTATCATTCGTCCTAGCACTCTAAAAAATATCCTAGATTAGTGCGAAACGTTAACTTCACTGAAAACGCGAAATTATTCATGTAGGCAACATATTTAGAAAAAGTTTAATCGACTAAAATAAACCAGGTCCTGCTTCAGAAACATATTTACATCTTACACCAATATTTTTTTAAGTGTATTAAAAAAACGCAATCAATAGCCATCAATAATCGAACCAAATAATATCAAATGCTGTAGCTCCAAAAACAAAAACCACATTATGAAGAGACAAAATTCAAAAGAAAATCTTGACATCAAAATGGTGGTTTAATGTGAACGATGTCAATGTATAAGTATTTATATATAAATGAGAATATGTGTAAGTATGTACTTATGCGTATGAAGCACTGTGCGTTTAATTTTTTTTTTTTATCGATGTGTGATGTTTGATTTCTTGTACACAACAAAGCTTCTTTCAATGTTTTCAATCAATATTCATTAAAGATTCATCAGGTGTCGGACCAAAAGAAACGCACACAAATACTCTTTCACACATAAACAGACAGTTGTATATGAGCATGACATTTAAAACCCCAAGTTAAGACGACAAACAACCAACCAAACATCCATTTATCCATAGTAGTATATAGTTATTATGGCGATGGTAGTGATAGCGGATGAAGAAGAGACACACGCACTTAAAAAAATGTACAAATATACTTATATGCATACAAACGAACATACACATGCGCATGGTAGCATACCACGGCATATATTGTTTTTTATATACTCGTATTGTTGTTATTACAGCCATAGATGGTATTTGTCGCATCGTTATTGACCATCAATTTTGTATGAATCGATTTCTTTGATTTTTTTTTTTTTGTAACTACAATGTTTAGTGCCGTAGGATGCATGTATGTAAGCGACTTTCTTTTCCACTGAAACTCTTAAGCTTGTCTCAAAGCGGCCATAGTACCAACAATGGTAACAATAAAGCCCTCCGCCTTCAAGATATTTATTTATAAGAAATAAAAAAATTTCGATTTGTTCAATACCCTACACATTTTGTAGCTAATGGGTTTTATTATTATTATTTTATTCTACAAGTTTTTAAATAGCTACAACTTACTGCTGTGATCCGAAAATTTTATGGATCATACATATTCCATAGGTTATATATTAACTTGAAGTTGTCTATCTGAAAATCCATTCTTATATTTTATAAGTCATCCATGTTCACCCAAAGCTTTCAGTTTTTACAATCCCATTTCGAATGTTCATCTTCGCTCAGCTCAATAACAATCTTATCTGAACTTTTCTTCCTTATTTCAATTTTTAGGAATTTGACTCTTTAACTACTTGTAGGGTATAAAACCCCACAGACTCTTACTAAACACATCGATATTATCGATCGGTTTTAAACATAAATAATGTCGCTGCTGCTGTATAGTGAGGTCGACGTCTTGTTGTTGTTTTTATTGTTATTAAACTATTTAAGCATTCACTACCTTATTGGCGATCGTTGAGATACAAAGTCATATGTTGTGATCAATTGGTAGCTATTGTTATTGTTGTTTTGATTAAACAACAATATGCCCTTCGTTGATCCAACACTTTTGAATGGATACATACCACTGTGTTATATATTACTCTGTGCGTGTTTGTGTGTAACTGTTGGATGTTGTGTCGATGGTTTGGCCTCAATGTCTGCATTCCCAGCAACAACAATAATAATATCAAAAACATTAGCAGACAAAATAAAATGTCGCTATTAAAATGTTGTACCATACTTCATTGGTAATGCAACCCACACGCGTTGTTATTATATATGTATTCGTTCGTATGCCTTAATACTCGTATCTATGTGTATTTTAAAATCTCTTAGTATTGGTTGGTGTTTTTTTTTTTTTTTTTTTTTTTTTTGATTTCTTAAAAATTCAATGATGTTTATTTTTTGTTTTTTTATTGTTATTAGAAAAACAAAAATATTTTTACGATCATTACTCAATTGATAAAAAAGGTTAATCATTTTTGGAGAAACCAATAACAATTGAAGATCTTTGGCGTTTTATTATTTTTTTGGTAGTAGACTAGCACACATGTATTGAATTTTCACTAAGAATTTGATATTATTTATATAAAAGTACACAGAATAAATTATTAGATTTTAATTAATTTTTATTTCAATTCAATATCTTTAATAATTGATCAAATTATTTTTTGTTGTTTTTTTTTTTCTTTTTTTAACTTGTACATTAAGCAAGGAACAAGAAAATTTTGGAATTTGAAATTAAAAAAAAATAATTTAAGCATTTTGGAAAAAAAATTTATGTGTCGACAATTTTATTGCTGCTGCCAAACGAAACTTTTTGAAATAATACTTCCATTTAGGTAATAACTAATATTATTTGGACCTTTGTACCAATTTTAATAAATATTCTATATTCTAATATATTTCACAGGCTGTCAAAGATATCCTATAAAATTTGTAATCCCTTTTGTTGAAACTACAATATCAAATTTTTTGTTGCTACCAGAGGAAACATTTTGAAACAATAGTTTTGTTTAGGTAAATATTACTATTAGTTGTTCCATATTATCTGTCGCTTATCATTAAATATTCTTAATGAATATTCTTATCTTATAGGTTGTGAAATATATCCTCAAAAATTTGTAAGGCCTTTTGTTGGAATGAACCGCAATAAAACGACTAGATTTTCTAGAAAAGTACTCAAAACTAGGTAATATTCTCATATTTTTTAAATTATATAAAAAATATATAATTTTAATTATAAAGAAAAACTAAAAACAAATTATGTGCTAATATTGAGGGAAACTTTTTTGCAATAACTAGTTAATACTTGAATTGTGTCAACAAATTGTTTAATTGACTTTAAGAAAAATTTCCATCATAAAAGTAATTACTTTGGTTAAAAAACTAATTGAAATTTGTACAAAAAATCAATAACTTTCACTTGATTAATATTACTATTTTCATGATTGGAGCAAAATCAATTAAAATTTTATTAGAAGTAAACAATTTCTTAATTAAAATTATTTTTTTTTCTATGTAAGTATTAAGAATAAAACTAACACTTCCCTGAAGCCTGATTTGATTAAATTGTTTCTAGGAAGTGTTAAACTAAATGCATGTCAGGAGATTTTGATCATGAGTATGACTAGACTCATTGGTATGATTGAAACTATTCGGTAGACTAAAATATAGATCATTCAATGCGTTGTCTGTGTAAAATGAAGTTAATTTGATCGAGCAATTTTGAATGGAAATTCTTTAAGGAGATGATAAAATCTAGAAGACTATTCATTGTGAACACATTCTCTCAATAAATACGGTATGTAAGGAAGGTTGGTATTCTATTTGATTTTACTTTAATTGGTACAATGGTTAGGTTAGGTCAAGTTAAAAGTAAAATACACAGAACTGTGTATCCATACGAATTCCTAAAAAAAAAAAAAAAAAAAAAAAAAATAAAGAGAGAAGAAAAAAAGATATAATTTAAATATTACATTAAACACCATAATAGTAAGTCCTACTTGTAGCAATGCTTTGTCCTTTCCTTCTGAGTCTGATCAAGCCATTAATCATTGCAGAGCCGAGTTATCATTATTCCTTTGACTCATAAAATTCTGTCAACTTTATATATTTCAACATCTTCAGTGGATTCATACCCCTTAAGTATTAAAAGTTCTGAAAGAAATAAGAATCAAAACATTTAAAACGGTGGCTAGGCAGTGCTCTGTCAGTGCATAAGTAAAGTGAATAATATCTTCCTACTCTACTCTGGATTAAAATATGACAGGCAGAAATATCTTAGGGGAAGGGCCTTGAAAAGTTGAAATCACATTAAACAGTCTAGAAAATGAGGAAACTTACATAAATATAACTAAAGTACCAGAAATTGTCGATTTAAAGGCGAGCATTTTTTTTCGAAAGATCCTTTAAATTGGAATCATTATACGTTGTTGGCGCCGGCACTGCCTTATACCGGATGGGGACTGTCTCCCACCGGTGCATGAAAATGTATATCAAGTTTGGTTTACGAACGCTTCTGAACAGACATATGGTAACACTGGTCCATATTAAAATGATTTTTCAAAATTCGTTTTTCTTTTGTTTTTTTTGCGTAATGTTGCTATAGTAACCAATTTACATCTACTTAAATCAAAATAGTTTGTTTAAAAATCCGTTAATTTCATACCAAAAAATTACTTCAAAAACACAGTTTTATAGATTTATGTCTTATACTCATTTTTATTTGGATTTTTAGATATTTTTGAATCCATCATTGGAATGACACATAAACTTCAGAATAAGAAGAAAACATTTCAAATTTATGTAATATTTACTCATATTGCAAAAAATTATATGATCTTGTGAGTTTTAATGTATCAAATTAAACACAAGTAAAATGGAAAATATCTATTATTTTAATTATATAACAAGATGATCTTTTGATGCGATTTTGGTAATAATTTTAGCAAATTTATTTGGAAAAAGAAGTAAACAAGATGTAGTTGGCCAAGCCCGATCAGTTGATACAATACACCATGAATTTTTAATATTTTTGGAGGAGATCTTTCATGGGACCTATTCTATTGTCGACCAGTTATTGTAAGATTTGATGGTGTAATTTATGTTTTTGTAAAACAGATGTATATGTAATGTTATCGTGATATTATCATTTATATGACATTTATTATACACTGGATTCCCGAAAGTAGGCCTTATATGAGGGATATGGAACGAAAGTGATAAAACTTTACACTAGGTTTTCTATCCATATAAAACTTATTGGCTTCAAATATTATTGCTATGTTGGCATTTATATGGGACTTATGCACTATAAAATGATTTTTAGAACAGGAACTGTAATGTAGTTTTTGTTTCCAGCTGGAGTATATTTAGCCTGTCCAGTTTCTTCAAAGGTCTGCTTCCTTTGACTATACCACAGAGTTCAGTTGTTCCTTCGTGACACGAACAGCACCAAAGAGATACTTAACTACGATAGAAAATGACTTTTAATTTTATACATATTTTGCGAGCTTTTTACTGAATACATATATACTAAACGTACTAAATGTATTGCATCATAATGGAAATATTATCAAATATTTTGCCTTATTCACATATATTGTCTAATATTCGATATAGAAGTAATTAAAACGTCTAATATTCAGTGTTTTATTAGTCCTTTACAGAGCAATGACATCAAAAGCAACAGATCATTGCTCCTCATTATTCCTTTTTTTTAATTTCCTTTAAACCAATAAAAGAAAAAAAACTTTAAAATGACCCTACACAAAAAGTAACAGTTGAATAACCGGTGGCTAAAACTAAAATTTCTAAAAAGAACTGAACTCAGAAAAAATATATAATAAAAAAACATCATAAAGATGCACCAGCTAAAAAGAAAATAAAGAAAAAAATTCTATGCACACTTCAGTGATCACTAAAAGAACAACAACCACCAGAATTACACAGTTGCATAAAGGTGCAGGCATCCTTTAAACGTTGCACCAGACAGACCGAAAGCATCCTTGTACACCTGTCATTATCATACTACTAGCTAAATTTCATTTTCAACAGAACTTGGCCTTAAAATGTAATATTTTTAAAAAGAACTCAAAACCCAGTTAATAACAAAATGTAGGAATAAAAAAAATTCATTTCTGGGTTGGCAAGTGCAATATGTGTAAACAGATCACTTTGAGGATCAATGTCTGTGATCAAATTACATTCCAACAAATTGCATCCCCTCGTTTTTTTCTTTTTTTTTTTCAACATACTCTCCACCTTATTAACAACCTTTCTTCAAATAGTATACTAGCCACACGTATGTTTCCAACCACCTGAGTTAAAAAGAAAAATTATAAAAAAAAACTCTCAAGTAAACTGAAGCTTTTAAGAGGAGAGGAGTAAGTAAGAGAACCACACAAATTGTATGATAAAATTAGCTGACTATAGAATTTAATACTTGTCGATTTTTTTCATGTTACTGTTGATCTGGATAAAAGTGCTTAATCAACTGGAATATTTTGTTGTTTGTATGAATCAAAAAAGAAAAAATTAAAAAAAAATATACTTAAAACAAACGTCAAATGTAGCGTCATCATCACTCATGGTGTTATTGGAGTAGAATTGTCGTTTTAGGAAAACAGACGGACGTTGTGACAAACGTTGTGCATGATGACACAGTTTATGTGTGGTTTTGTTTTGTGAGCTGTAATCTAAACGTATTAACATCAGCAGATAGTTACTGCTGCAGTTGGTAAAAGAAGAAATAAGACAGACTGGTATCTACTTAGCAGGTAATTCAAGTCCTTAATCGGAAGTCGGAAATGCTGGTAGTTAATGCTTGATTAATTTTCATTTTATTTATACATTTATTTACATAGAAACATTGATACATACATGTTTATACTTTACATACATGGGTATTTTGTTTTGAAGTTGTTCAAAGGAAAGAGCAAATATGAGAAATTATCTATAAATTCTGTGTTTTTTTGAAATTAGATATTGTATTGCATATAAGAAAGATATTTTTGCTATATAACTGTTTTAAAATTAACATACAAATATATATTTTGAAAAAAGAAATCGCTTTTCATTGACCCATGCCGCTACAATTACAAAATTTCAAATGAATTTGTTCTTTCTATATAAAATTATATTATATAAAATAATATTATTAACAAGATTTAAATTATATTCGAATGGTTAGCTATTAACAATAATAAATTTAATAAGACTTTCTAACATATCGATTTATTATTGCTAAACCACCAATTTATACGTTAATCCACAGTGGGGCAGAATCAATTTTTTTTTAATAAATCTGTAAATTTAAATCGGCTGGTTGCATTTTACATAATATTTCACACAGGCGTAGAAGAGGAGTGTACAATTCCAATAAGTTCTATAAAAGATATTGCCTTCAATCTTTTTATATATAACTAAGAATGATGTCAGCTACACTAAAACTATTCTTTATCTGAAAAAAATGAAGTCCATAGATCTTCTGGTCTTTGAAATTAAAATAACACTTTTGTGAAAAATCTGTTTCTGGAGAAACTATAAATATTTGATTGCTAAAAAAATCTTGGTTTGTTAAGATATCCTAACGAAATTTTCGGCAATTTTTGACTTTATCATTTGAAATGGTAATGTAGAAGAATTTAATTTATGGAAAAATCCATTGGTAAACTATTTGGAACATATTATAGTTGTCGAAACTGCATTCAGTATGCAGAATTAGCCTTTGGGATTTTAGAACATAAAGGCTAAAGTAAAAATTTTGATATAAAATTTGGAATGTTTGTACATAGTACTATTGTGTTGTTTTTATTTTTAAACTCATTTCTGCAAAGACACCTTTTAGACAAATGTAAAATTATTAGATGTTCTTAAATAAAATTTTATTTTATTTTTTTATTTTTTCAGCAAAAAATAGACACAAAAAATTATAACTTTTGCAATTTTCAATATCAAAATCATTTATTTTTGAACGCGATATCGAATTCAAGTTTTTTCAATTCACTTGATAATTTTTTTCTTTTAATTTTACAAAACCTGAAAAAATTATTTGGATGTATATTGAAAAAATTGGGCCAATATTTTGCAAAGTTGAGATAGTTGAAATTTCAAAAGCAAATAATTTTTTTCATAGATCTTATCGAGAGATTTAAGAAGATGTAAGAATATTTGAAATCGGATATGAAACAAAAGTTTTTGTAACATTTTATATAAATCCAACCAGTTACAAATTTATTTAAGAAAAATTTCGTTTCTGCCCTACTGTGCAATCGTAAATTTCTCCATAATTGAAAATAGTTTCCACTTTCTTCTTGTAGATTGAAACGTCAGACATAAGGTCTGTAACCCAAAAAGAGTTGGCTATTCTTGGATCCACTTTGACTATCTTTGTTCCAGTCATAACACAAGTTATCTTTACAGAGTATATTATATAACAAATGCACCATTCACCGTGACCCAAATGTAGCATTTAAATTCAAGCCTAAGCTTCAAATAAAGCTAATAATAATATTCGATATGAGACCGTATCGTGAGGACACCGCAGGATTATGATCAATTACAAAATGTTTATGTTCTTACATGATTTCCAGATTATGTATTACATTTGAATGTTTTTATTTCTATTAGCTGGACTATTTTTAAGACAGACCTAAAAATGCGTATTTCTTTCAATAGCAGTATTAAAATTTTCGTTATAAGAGAATTAACTTTAAAATATATAGAAATGATAACACCTGGAATATCCACTCAAATAATTGTTACATCTCATTCATCAATATCAAGTTTTTATTACAATTTTTTACATTTTAGCAATATTAATGATCATTGGCTTCATTTAGAAAAATTTAAAAAGAACAGAAAAACTAGATTTGCTTTTAATACTATGTATTGTCACCACAAATAGTAAGTGGAAATATTTTTTCCATACATCTAGTTTTATTAAAAAACAATAATCGTTTTATATCCAAAATGCTTATTTACGTCCTTTATGAATGATAATATTAAAAGAAATTTAATTTCATTATATAATTTGTCTGTAATTTGAATATGGACATAATTTTTCGATGTTTCTTTATTTTATGTTAATGAATTGTGATTTTTAGGTTTGTTTTAAGTTAATAAAACCAAAAATTGTTTTCAAAAATACAAATTTTTGCATTTTTTAAAACTTGCAATTAATTATTCGAACAATATATTTTATTCCTTATTCATTCGATTAATCAAAAAAAATTAAATTTTATTCGATCACACAAATAATTAAAAATATTTTGAAATTTTATGCCATCAACTTCAATGTCAAATAATTGACAAACCTAGTCTCAACCAAATAAAATTTTCATATTTAATATCAAATCTCATAACACGCCATTCTCTTATAATGGTCGTTCAAGTTAAGCAGAAACATATAAATTGTCTTAAAATAAGGAATTTTCATTAATATTTACTCCCAGATATTTTTATAATACTTTTTTATAATTTAGTTTTTTTCTTCTTTTTTTGTAACTTTTAGATTTGAATCGTACAAATGGAAATGATTTCATGTAAGAGAAAAAAATAAATAAAATAAAAATACATCTGTATGTTATTTTAGTAGATCTATAAACACGTGACTAAATTATTGAATAAACATAACTACCAGTTCATATTTATTTGTACATATATTGTAGATATATGTATACAACTAAAGGTACTTATATATGTAACTGATAAGTAACTACTCGTATTTTTGTTTTGTGTGTAATGAAACTTTAGCATATTAAAACATAATAGTAGGCCTACTTTTCTAGACTCGCAACACCTATCAGTTAAACCACTGTCTGTCTTTCCGTCTGCTGGTCTCTGTTTTGTAACTTACACGATTTTGTTTTTGTCTCTTAGCAGAAAATAGTTATCTTGAAAATACCGCAGCTATAGATACTAGTTTTTTATATTAATGTAACTTGTTGTATTTATGTATGTTTTTGTGTATGTCTACATTAAAATATTTTTTTAACGGCTGATTTGTATAAATTATTATTAACAAAAGTGACCAAAATAGTAAAAATTGAAAATATATACAAGTACACGTTGCACAGTGGGTAAAATTCTACATTAATTTGTAATAATTTCATGCAATAATTACATATGTGTACTAATTAGACAGTGCAACAGAAAAAATTTGTCTCACTAATTCCAATGCAAATATAAATATAAACCCCAGAGGGTTTTTCAAAATTAGTTCGAATTTCGGTTTTATGGCCTCTTGAAGTTCGAGCCTTTTTTTCAGTATGATTTGAAATAAAAAACATTAATGTTATTTAATTAAAATATTATTTTATGTTGTTGTTTTGTAGACTACTAACATTATTATACTAGATTTTTGCTGGATGCCACTTTCTTTTTACGACCATTTTTTCATAATATTATTTAATTTATTTGACTTGACCTTATGTCTAAACTACTATTAAAATAAAATATAGCACATATGTATGAATATCCTTGGAGGAAGTACTCACTGGATGTCACGACCACTTTTTTTTAAAGGATTACTTTTCTTCTAAGTAATCAAATTTCAAAATTCATTAATATTTTGATGACAGTGATAAAACAAATATCATAGTATGAAAAAAGTAGTACCCATACAGACTAAATTGTATAAATATTGTTAAGTTTTTACTTTTTAAAAAATGTGGTTTATTTCCTTTTAAATAAACCGGTACTTTGATTGCAAATAAAAACAGTTTCGTAGTTTAAAAGTTGTAACCATTCTTTATTTTATTTTAAAATGTACAACAATAACAGTTTAAATAATCACAATGTGTTCTAATACACACACACACACATTTAAATCATACACTCTATACAGCACACTTTAATAATGTACAAGAATATACAGCCAAGGCAGTTAATTTGTCTCTACTTAACTTACTTAACGATGCTTCCAATTAGATTGACTCAATGGTGTGCTCACGGCCAATTTATATACACTGCACCGCCATCTAGATGCTTCTCAAAAGCTCTATTTCTACTTATTGCATTAACAGTCATATTTTTGAACCGAAAAGGCACTTGAGTCTAAAATTTTATGATTTTATAATTATAATTTCAATAGTCAATGTATGTAGTGAATTTCATTGTCCGTTTTGACATGGAATCACTCTACAATGTTCTTTCTATAATGTTCTTAACGGACAAACTAGTATATTTGAATTTTAGAGCTTTCGATGTTAATGTTAGCAGTTTCAACATTTAGTGTTGCCATACTTACAGACAATGGTGAAAGCTTGTTATTTAATGTTCAATGTTTACAACTATGTTAATAATTTCTACAGATATGTTAACGCTGTTAACATAAACAGAAAGTTCGAGAAGCATTGAGAAAGAAACAGAAAGGTTGAGAAGCATTATATAATTTTAAACCAGCCGTTAAAACTGTTATATTTAAATTCAAGTACAATTTCATAACAAGATATACTCAGACATTACTTATACTTGCGTTATACACAATCTATCATTTTATACTTTAACTTTCAAGTCAGACAAAAACTGTAGAACTTATACGATTTTATCTAAAATGACTTTATAAAACTTTTTTCTCAAAAAGTAAGCATCAAAGTATATACAAGTAATCCGACTCTTTGGCAGGAGTACCTAACTCTAATAGTCTGTTAGTCAAAAAGTACCAAACTATAAGTATGTGTTAGTAACAAAAATTTAATTGTGTTGGTGCTTTTTTATTTACCCATTCACACAGAGTTCTATGAAAATATATTAAAATTCAATTTGTTTGAATTTTCAATACTAAATATTGAAACTCTGCTTTACATTTTAATTTCTAAAACAAATTCTCAAAAATGAATTAAAAAAGAAATATTTTGTGTTTTAAGCCAATGGTGTTCCAAAAAATTATAGAATAGTGTTTGATCGTGTAAAAAAGTGTAAAAATCCTTAATAATTCACATATTTGTAGGTAAAATTTCTGTGTTTTTTCTTTTCATGGCACAAGGGCTGTCAGATGTGGCGATTTTTAATTGAATTTGACGACTGATTTTTTTTTGCTAATTTTTAAAATTTGATTAAATAGGCAATACTGGAGAAAAACTGTTAAATTTTCATACTAGAATTCAACTATTTTTAGTATTTGCCTATCAACAAAAGCTTCAACTTAGTTCACGAAATTTTATCCCCAAAAAATATATTTTATAATACTTATGTATGACATGTTTGATAATTATTTTCCATCATATTTCAAATAAATTAAGGATATGAATAATTTCGGTCACAATGAAATAAACGTTCACGAATAAATTAATTCTTTGAAATAAATTATAAGTTTAATAGGATCAATTTTGTTATATGATAACAGAATTATTCTTTTAAAAAATATAATAAAGTCTAATAAATTTTAAAAGTTGATGAACTGAAAAGGGGCTATATATATATATATTTCAACAATGTGGGCAAAGTTTAGGAAAATTAAGTTTTTTAGTTTAAATTTAATAATTTACCCCCGTGTTGACAAACAACTTTTAAATTTAAAATACATACGGGGGTTAATTTTTCAGTTTAAACAATATAAACAATTAAGATTCCATTGAAGTGTATAATAATGAATTCTTATTATCAAATATACTTTAAGCGCTAATAAACGAAACTTTAAACTTGCAAAAAATATTACTATAATTCTGTAAGCAAGCTAACAGTGTTACCAATGTGCAACTTTTCAAACAAAAAAATAAAAACATTTAAAATCGTGTTAAATTTTTTTAATTTAATTTATGATTGGGGTATATATACAATCGGTTTATTGTTTAATATATATAAATAAAGTGCTTTTTATTTCCAATTTTCAATTAATATGCTACTTCCATTATTAAGTTTAACCCAAAATCGCGAATACGAGCGCTAACTTCGAAAATTGAATTCAGCGTACTCGAATTAGCTTTATCAGTAGGGTGTCCAGTTTGTTAAAATTTACAACTAGCGCAGTGTTATTATTAGCTAAGTTGAATTTACATTTACAAATTGTAGAAAATTTTAAGAACTAAAAATTATACGACTCTTAATATTTTAGTTAATGTTTTAGTATTTCTTTAAAACCCCAAATAAAATTTTAATATGGCGATTTATGACGATTTCTGATTAAAAATTTGGCGACAGAGGCTCAAAAAAATCTGAGCTCACATATGAGGGAGAGAAATATTACCAAAGGAAAGTCGGACAACTTGTATATACTTTGACTTGATATATATGAAGAATTTTTTATTAATGTTTAGGAAATAATTTATAACTTTTTGAGTTTTTAAGCTATTATATATGAGGATAACTCGTTTTATTCTAAGCAAAATAGCATTTAAAATGTTGTATATAAATATGTTTAGTCTTAGAGAAAAAAATGTATATCAAAGTCAAAAATGCTAAATATTGTATCATTACTTATTTGGAGTGCATATAAAAGATTTTAAAGCTACGTTCTTCTACTTTCTAAGTCAATTTAAAAATCTTAAATTTACTTAAAATTCAAGAAGCTATGAGATCTTTAGTACAAGAACTACCCTAAACATTGTTTTTTCTCAATATCTAAAAATTAAGGGGGTGTTTCGAAATTTTTGAAAATTGTGATGTCTTCAGGAAAAACTACAGCCCACATTAAATTGTTTTCCGAATGAAAATAAAAAGTGTCCGTTTGTAGCAGCGTGCAATCCTCCATTTAGTAAGTTCATAAAATTAAGAAAAATTTTTTGTTAAATATAAAGAATATTGATTTTTTTTGTGCGAATAAATACACAAAATTGTTTAATTGGATGATTCTGTAAAAATATTATTAATATCAAAAAACAAATTAATTTCTTCGCTATTAAAATAGTAACATTTTAGCCTTTTTAAGGCAATTTTAAGAATCAATAAAGGCTGGAAAAAAGTTAAAATGAATATTTTGAGGCTAAAAGTAATATAAAAAGACTATATTTAACCTTAAAAAGATTAAACTGGCAACACTGCTTTTGTCTTACATTCAGAGTTTCATCTTATACTCATACTTTTCTTTTATACTCAGACAATCATCTTATACTTAGAAATCAGTCATAAACACAGACTTTTTGTTTTATACCTTAACTTTTATCTTTTGCCCTGACTTTTTTTTATTTCCTGGCTTCCGTCTTATAATCAGGGAATATATTGAACCAACTTATTACTTTTTTGCCCCTTAATACTAAATCAACTTTTTTCTCTCCACAAACCAATGTGCTTAATAAAAAAAACAAAAACAAAAAAATTATATTCGTTTTCTAATTTACCATAAAATAATTATGAATATTTCTTATTTTAAATGTATTGTTTATGCTCGGCATAAACAAATTGAAATCATTATTGTTGGGGCCAATGAAGAATTTATTTATTTATTTATTTTATTTTTTTTTTTTTTTGTTATTTATTTTTAATTTCAAAACTTACTATACATTTATTTATTCTTCTATCTAATGAAGATGGATGGTATTCATGGTTACTTTTATTTAATTTTTTTTTTCAATTATTTAATTTCATTGTCTTAGTTAGAGCTTTGATTTTTTACCGAGAGTTTTATTTAATGACAGAAAAGTTTTGTTTGATAATTCTGTTTAAATAATTTAACGTGCTAAGAAATTTAAACACAATGTTTTTTAGGTCAAAAAAAAAAAAAAAAAATATATATATATATATATATATATATATATATATATATATATATATATATATATATATATATATATATATGTGTATATATATATATATATATATATATATATATATATGTATATATATATTTGTATAATTGATAACAACTTTTTGTTTTATTAATTGAACATTTCATTGATAAGAAGTCATCTGCTTTCAAAAAAATCTCCAGAAGTTAATTGTGACGCAAAACTGTGATAATATTTTTTAAAAGCAGAAATAAATAACAAAGGATTGTCCATCATTATTTAATCTTAGAGATAAAATAAAATGTCATTGAAACTTATCTCGCAGAGATATAAATACAACAACCTCAAATATTATTCAAATAAAACGCACCCAAAAATGTAATCTACAAATATTAAATAAAAAAACCAAAATAAAAGAAAAAACATCCAATAAGAATTGCTATCAATATCAGGCAGGAAATTTCCAGCCTTTTTTTTAAAGGTGTTAGAGTGAGATAAAGATTCAATTTTATTTAGCTATTTTTAAAATAGAAAACAATTGCTAGAGATTAATCAGTTTTTCTATAATTTTTTTTTTCTTTACATGTGTAAATTTGTTATTTTACAAATTTGTTTACCTTTTACCTTTAAACAACATGTGTTTCCAGCGTTAAAACTCTAAATGTTGTTTGTTTATCTATAGAAATATTGTCTAAGTTTATCAATTTATCCTTTAATTTGTTTGGTTTTTTTTTACATAATTAAAAGGGTGTTTGGAATCCTGAAAATATAGGCAGATGTAATTTTGAATTTATTTATTGAATAAGAAAGTTAATTAAAGGAAAATTATAGGGCTAAGGTTTATACTCAAAATTTCATCTTATATTTACATTAAATACCCTGTTTCATATTCAAAATAAAGTCTTATATTGCGACAACTTTTCTTCAAACTGATACTGCAATTTTATACTAAGTCTACTGATTTAAATTCAGACAACTGTATTTCACTTATAATATCCCAGAAAATATATTGAAAGTTGTTAAAAATTCACAACAATTGCATTGAAGTTTTTACTCCGATTTAGCCGCAAATTTTTCATTTAGCGTTAGCATATTATTTAGCAGTTTTTAGCATTTTTTAAAATAAGGACAAAATTTAAATTTTGAAATTAAAAGTTAATACTATTATTACTATTATTACATTGTCGACTTGGAGAAAATGTACTACCGAACTGTTAAGGGTTTTCTTTCTAAGTGCTCTGATCGGAAGTTATGGAGAGAGAATTGATGGTATAACTGGAGAGATATGTAAAAGCATCTGGATGTAAATGCGTGAATATCTGGAGTCGGTCTTTGGGAAGTGTCTTATCGAAAGCTATTTCCCCGGGTGATGAATAATCCTCGCTCTTATCGGGGCTTCAGTCTCCTTCCGGTACTTGCAAAAGTGCTGGAAAAATTATGGTGTCTGGACTGAGAGAGGAAGGCAACGAGAGACCTTCTGAGATTCAGTTTGGTTTTAGTTAAAGTAGAAGTGTTGTGGATGCCTGGTTGCATGTACGTAGGAACGTTAGCGAGTCTTCGGCCAAGTACGTTCTTGGTATTTTCGTGGACTTTAAGGGTGCTTTTGACTACCTGTCGTTGGGTAGCGTCATTAGGAGGCTAGAGGAGTTACTTAGCGACAGAAGGACTGACATAGGTGCCAGCGATTGGTCGTTGATTCAAGGTGTGTGTGTATGCGTATGACTTGCTCATTCTTGTCGAAGGACAGTCGAAGGTAAATTTAGGCGCATCCTCAAGAGTGACTGTGTCCTTTGCCTTTGATGCTCCTGTATGAAATGGTCATGTTTGTTGTTGGCAGGAATAAGGTCTTCTATTCTGCCCCACTGTGAGATGCACGTAACTAGGTGCAAAGTAAATAATATTGTAGGCTTAATTATGTGAATTGGATGACATTTTCTTATTCTTCATCTGATATTATTTTCTTCTGTTTATATAATCTGTTCAGTTTTTGTAATTACATAAAGTCAACATTATGAAAAATGAAAAAGAAATAAAAATATACCACTGAAAAAAGTACTTTATTAATTTAGCATTGTTTTTCATCATTTTTTAGCTTAATTTTAAACATGATTTGACTGAATAATTTTTTCACATCTGGTCACACTGCCAAGTAGCTAATGTCCTGAATAAATTAATTCAAATCACTTTTTTAACAAGTTATAAACGTATTAAATAAAAGTAACCATAACAAATATAAAGTGATTTTTGTAAATTTTTTAATGTAGCAATGCATATGAACTTATTAAGAATCAGTTTGATCGTCACTGAAAAATGTTAAATTATATAATTTCAAAGTCTTACGATGTTTCACCAAAATCGGAACTAATTCAAGTTCATTAGCATTAATGAATTTATTAATGATTGAATGATCTTGCTTTGCTAGGTAAGTTCTTATACTCAAATTACTAAATTCTACTAAGTTCATGCAGTGCTAGGCGTTTATATTGTTCAGAATATGAAGATGATCAGCCATATTAAATTTTATTTCTTCTTTTATTTTATTTTATCTTTGCTTGGAAATATCAATTAAATTTTGATGTAAAATGAAAAAACTATGTTAATTAAATAATATAGGATAATATTTTTTTCTGTGCTGATAAGATTGGACCAAAAACAGAAACTGTTTGCGTATATCTCTTGGTTTCAGTTCATAAATATTATATGAATTTAAGGCGTTTTTAACGAAATAAAAAATGTTTATATAACATATACCTTATTAAAATTATGTACACTGATTAATGTTTCCAAATGATTAATATTCTTATTTGGGTGTACAATAATAGTAAATAAAAAAAACAAATTTTACACTAACAATCTTTAAATTTGTGTTTTACACATTTTTTTTTTCATGTATAAAAAGATTTTATTTCGAAAAAAATGTTTTTTTTTAATTTTGGGAATATTGTAACATGGAATCATTTTTTGTGCTATTTATTTTTTGTATGATTACATAAGGACAAACGAATTCGTTTATTAATTATTCAATTATTAATTTTTCAACTCACATGCACATTAGGATTATAACTATTCTTGGACGTCAAAATATCATAGCACTACCTTATAGCCAATAATGTCCTGATAATAAAAACCAATTTTTTAAAACAATTCGGACAAAAAACTTCACACAGCTGTCGCGATTTCTAAAATGCTTTTGAATATCTTTTTAATATTTTCATTTTTATATATTTTATATGTAGTTCAGTTTATCACATTTTTGCATATATTCTGTGGTAATAGTTCTTCATATTCAAGTTCATTTATGAATGTGTGCAATTATAATACAAATAAGTGAAATTTGAAATACTGAGCTTTATTTTTAAATTTTACACTTTTAACCTTATACTCAGATTTTTTTTAAAGTTCAGTCTTATATTTAGTCTTATACTCAGATTTTGATGGTATATTTATTCGGGAATTTGTCTTATATCAGGTTTTTATTTTTTTTTATACTCAGGCTTTCATAATATGTTCATACTTTTATTTAATACTCCTCTAGTCGATCTATAAGACGTCTATGATAGTTTAATACACCAATTTTTTCTTATAATCAGTATTTTATATTATACTCAGACCTTTGTTTTATGTTTAGTATTTTGTGATACAATCAGATTAAGATATTTGTTTATAATCTTATACTCCAACACTTGTAATGTTCCTGTCATATTTAGCCTTTTGATTAGGGAGTGCAATTTCCCGGTCTAATTGATTTCCTGGGACAGCGGGAAAATTTTTTCGACTTCGCGGGATATCGGAATAGAAACTGTAATCATCACTACTCTCATTAGTTGAACAAGTCAGACCCAAATAGTTACGATATGAATCTTTGCATTAGCAGAATTAAAACAGGATTTTAAATATACCGAAAAAAAGAAAATTTGATCAATTACTAAATCCACTGATTAATCAACTCAAATGAATACTGATATAGTATATGTCATGTCACGCCGTGTGCATATCGTTTAGACGTTCTTTTATATAACAGAGAATATTTCCTATATCTTTTTTTTCAGTTAAAAATTATATATTATTATTATATATTTTTTGAATCACTATTTACTTCTTCTCTTTTTTCTTTTTTTAATATTTTGTCAAATTCCTATGAGACAAATTCAGCATGTTGTCGAAACTACTGACAAATTTATAACGTATATTTAAAATGTCTACAAGATTCTTTCAATCAGTTATACTTTTTCATTTGCTGGTTTTTATGGCTAACACTTTATTAAGATAATTAATTGAATTTATATCAGAGAATCATCCCATATAAATCATTTAATGAATTGTACATAAAAACTTAATTTACTACTAAAACATTTTACGCTTTTCTTCTATTTAAGTGCTTTTAAATTTGCAAATTTCCCGGAAATCCCGGTATGGAAAATCCCGGGGTACATTCTATACTTTTGATTTATGCTCAGTTTTTTTTTTTTTTTTTTAATTAAATTCTAAATTCTTTCCAAAACTTTGTGCCATATTTGTTTCAACAGATTAATGTTTTAAAATCAGTATTCATTCTATAATAAAGTTTTTTTCTTATTCTCAGACTTTTGTTTTATACACAAGTTTATGATTTATAAACGGTTTTTGTCCTATACTCAGGCTTATAATCGAATTTGTATTATAATTATCTTATAAATGAATATTTATTTTATATGTATTCAATACTATTTCTTATATTCAGACTTTTGTTTTATACTTATAGTTCCATTCTATATTCATAATTTGGTCTTGGAATATTGTCTTATACTCATATTTTTATGCTCACATTTTAGTCTTATACTCATGGTTTAACATTTCCCTTAGAAATTTGTAACATACATAATAGCTTATACTTATATTCATATATTTTTTTCTCATATTCAGATTTTTGGTTTTCATTTAGTGATTTGTCTTATATTCAGGATGTCGCCTCATATTCCATATTTTGTCTCATACCTAGATTTTTGTCTTATATATAAATATTTTTTTATATTCATTCTTTTCTTTAATCGTTAGAATTCCGTCTTATAATCAAAATCTTGTCTTATATTCAGAGTTGTATTTCATATTCCAACTAAAGACTTATACTCAGACTACGTTCTTATGCACATGAAGTAATTGTTTTAGTTTCAAATTTTTTTAAATCCTTCAAATTTTCTTAATTTTCTTTTTAAGTTTTACCAAAAATCTCTTATTTTTAAATTCAAATTTCTAACAAATCTTTCCCTTTCCGTAACCCCTCTTTAATTTTTATCTTTTTCACCCTGTTTTTTTTTTCTTTACTCTTTAAACATTTTATTGATTTTTTATAGTCATTGCTATTTTTACTTTCTTTTTTATTATTTTATTCATGCTATTTGTGGATGCCTCGCCAGTCTCTGCCATCATTCAGTCATTTCTTATAGTTCCAACAGTTTTCTATGATTTCATCTAGACATTTGTAGAAGCTCCTCTCTATATTTTTGCAGGGCTAAGCTTAAGGGGTGGTGTAAGTATTCTTGTGGTGCGGGTTTAAAAGGCAGGTGCTTTTTTTGTTGATTTTTCCATGATACAAAAAAATATTCTGATGAAAATCCATTTTTTGTTGCTGTTTTTTCACAGCAAATGTTGTTGTTATTGTTGTCGTTTTAGCCCTCATTGCCATCGTTTTGAAAACATGTAAAAAATCGTTTGTTTTGTACATTTTCCAACGACTACAGTATCCAAGCAACCAGCAGTATGTATATAAAATTCTCATTCACATGCTCATTCCTATTTCAAAAACTTAGTTGAAAATGTATCTACCACCAGATATTTATTGTGTATTATTTATAGTAGATTATTTGCTGTGTTTTTTTTTTCTAAATTGGAGGTTCTTGTTTTATGTTCTCTTCTTATTTTATTTAACGATTTTGCGTCTGTTACTCTTGTATATTCACATTTGGGATACAATTTGCGTTGTAAAATTAAGAGATTTAAAAGAGTTTATTCTTATATTTCGACCTATATATCGTGCTTGACTTATACTCAAGATATTGTTAATCTTTTGACATACTCATACTTATTTTCATATTCAGACTTTTATTCTGTATTCAGATTGTTATTCGACATTTATATACCTGTCTTATACTCAATATTCTATCTTATACTCTTTGCAGAAGTAACAAAAAATACCTGTTGTTGACTCTGCAATTAATCGTCAGTTGCATTTGTGATATATGTACATATTTGTTCAGATATCAGAGACCTATTTGGATCATTATATGTAAATCTTATTTTAAAAGAACTTTTGGAATCTTACTGATCCAAAAATGATTTTCGTTACATATACATATAGAGAGTGATCCTTTTAGATTTTTTTTAATTTTAAATAAAATACTTAAAATAGAATTTAATGTCGGAATCTTTATTATTATCTGAAAGAACATTCTCTAATATTTACATTTTAAAGTTAATTATTTCAAATGTTGGCTGCGACTACGTTCTAGGTGGTCCATACGGATGGTCACACTTTCACAATTGATACCGGTATCTAGCGAGTTACGCGAGTAATGTTGACTTCCAAATCTTGAATTATAGCTGGCTAATGAGGCATTTTACCTCACCTAACTCTAAAGAAAAAAATTCCGGTGTGTTATACCATACGATCTATGCGGCATGTTAACAAAACCATAGCACGAAATTAGCTGCTCACCAAAATGATTTCTCAATAAAGTCATTATTTCGTGCGCTGTTTATGTCGTAGAGCCATATTGCTGAATAAGCTGGATTTTACAAGTTTTGCAATAAGATCCACGAGTGGCCAAAATTCTGCGCAACGGCATCTAACCGATTGGTCACGATCTTCACCCATACTCTCCGCTATAGCCGCAATATTCTCCTCACTACGTGTTGGATGTGGTCTAGTCATGTCGTTTCATACAATAACGTACACTGGAACTCAAATTTGCGGATTTTATTGGCATTAGTGGGCTCGAAAGGTCTCACCATTACAGTGCTGCAAAGTGTGTGTGTAGTCTCTGTCAACAATTTAATGAAATTATCTTTAAAAAGTAAATGTTAAATAATATTCTTTCGGATCATAATAAGGATTCCGACATAAAATTATATTTTAAATGTTTTATTTAAAATTTAAAAAGGTCTAAAATTTAGTCAAATAATTTTAAAATTATTCAATTATTTTAGTTTTTAATTATTCAAAATTCTGATTTATTGATTAATCTGAAATTTGGTTATTCAGAGTATTCAATTAATATATTAATCGCACGTCCTTATTCTATTAGCGACATTATAATTCCATTAAGAAAAATTATCTAAATGATTTCATTCTTTTAGCCTATATGTTGTCATGTTGCTGCTGATGTCGCTGTTAGTACCTATGTGTGTATTTCTGTTGTTGGATTTGTTCTTGCTGTTGATGTTGTCGCCGTTGTTGTTGCTATTTAGTATATTTGTATCTATGAATATACATTGTTCTCTCAATGATAAATTATTCAATGACTTTGCGTTATTGATTGGAATTCTTGGTTTTTTCTGTTTTTTCTGCTTCTTTTCTGTACTTTTTAGTTTTTCAACATCATTTTTTTATTTTTTATTTATTTACCTTTTATAAGGGTGTGGGGATGGATAAATAAATAAAAGAATAAATACGTTGTTACTCACTCGTTTTTGTATTTATATTGTTTGTGTTATTTGAAGTACCTCTAGAGCTCATAGAATATTGAATATTTATTTGGTGCAATAAAATGTTTATTAAAATGTTTAATTTTGGTTTACACTCAGATTTTTGTTATATATTCACTTATTTGTCTTATATTCATATCATCGTTGACTCTTTTCATAGAGTTTTTTATTATGTTCAGATTTTTATCTTATACGCAGAACTTGCCTTATATAAGAACTTTTGACTTATACTCAGAATCTTAACTTATATTTAGATCTTTATTATTATTATTATGTCCTTGATCACGTTTTATATTCAGATATTTGTCTTATATTTATTTTTTTTTTTTTGTATTATACTCAAACTCTTGTATTATGTTTAGTATTTTTATTTAAATCATAATTTTATATGTTTTTTTATTTAGAAAAAAACTTTATAAATAGTTCACAAATAGCTTGCACTTAAATTCTTATAGTAGCTTATGATTGAATAATATTTCATTTACACATTAACATTTTCTCACAATAACTTATACTAAAAATAACCCTCGACTTTCACCTTATATTTCGGCCTTTCTATAGAATAGTCTTATATTGTGTCTATCATCTTATATTAAAACTTATAGTTGGATTATCCAGCTTTTTATACTTCGATTCCACTTAAAATATTTTTTCCGCTTTTTATTACAAAATCCCGCTTTTTTAATACCAACCATTATTTATTCACTATTTTAATATCAATACTTTTTTATGTTTCAATAAACATAAACGAAATTAACATATTATAGAAATTAGCTTACTCTGTAAATACGCCTTGAAAAGTTGATTATTTTTAGTATATCGATTTTATCAGGCTTCCAGTCATTACTAGGGAATTAATTTAAAAAAAAAAAATTTGTTTTTCTTCTGTATTCAGCTCATCAATACGCATCGTTTGAGGGAAGTTTCTAAAAATCTACCGGACTCTCTAATGTGTATTTTTGATGCATTAAAAAAGGAAAAATAAAAAACAGAATGCATAACAAAAGAATTTGTAAACCCTTAATAATAAAATAAAAGAAAATATAATATATGACTAAAACAGTCAGAATAACATTCGTAGTTTATGTTATACTTTATATAACTGAAATTTGTATATATATATATATATATATTTAAGTAAACTGAAACAACATACTTTACTGCAATATCTAGTTCTCATTTATAAACTTCAGACTACCTGTATTATCCTATGTTCTTTTATATTTAATTCAAAACTCAAAACGTTAAGATTTAGAAATTTCAAAAGAAAATGTCTCTATTTTAAGAAATTTGCAAACTCCCGCTATTCTCACAAAACTTTCAAAATCCCGCCTTCATAAATTTTTCTTCAGAATCTCGCTTTTTAATTGCTCAGATCTCGCTTTTTGACAAAAACCATCTGGTCATGTTATTCATTCTAAGTTCTTCCACAAAGGTAAAACTCTCATAATCAAACTATTTTAACTCAGAATAGAATTCAATATCAATTCTAACTTGTTATATACTTTGACGGCTGGCTTAAATTAAATTGGAATTATTATCAAATTTTGCATATACTCAGATGTTTGTCTTTTACTCTAATTAGACTTCCTTCTTATATTCAGACTTCACATTTATATTAAGAATACTGACATATTCAGACTACCATTTTACACTTTGACTTTTGTCTTATACGCTGATTTTATTGTATAGTCTCAGATTTTTATTTTATATTCCAATGTTCCACTTTTTCCTAAACTTTCGTCTATACTCCTATTACGTTCCAGGTTACTGCTTTATACTCAAGATATTCAATTACACAGGCTAATATATATTAAGACTACTTTTCACATATTTACAACCATATTATTCTTAGACTTTTCTCTTGAACTTAGACGACCATCTTATACTTCAGACTTTTGTGTGATTATCATATTATGCGAAAACTTTTACATGAAGAGTAATACAAAAAATCCAAAATGGAAATTTGATTTGTTGTTTCGATAAGATTATTTTAGAAATTCTTTACTTAATGATTTAATTTGCTCCTCCTCTCAGTTCAAAAATAAAATCTTATTGTGTAATATATTTAAGAGATTAATTTTGAAAAAAAATTTTATTATCAGTTTAATAATCAAAAAAAAAAAAAAAAAAAACACAAAATAAATATAACTTTCACGACAATATTAGACGAACAAATGCTGTATAAAAAATACTTTGTTACCTTTCACTTTATTTGTATCTCGTCTATAAAAAAACAAAATGTTCAGTTTTGAGTTATTTAAAAAATGAAAATCAACTGAATCAGTGGTCAAATTCCAAGGTTATTATTACTTATTTAAATTTTCTTTCCATTTAAAAGACCATCTTATACACATTTCCAATTAAGAATTTATGAAGGAGAAAAAATGTAAAATAAAAAAAAAATATTTCTTTGGGAAAATGAACAATTTTGAAGATTTATAACCATCTTCAAAGTTTTCTCTCTTATAATAATATTTAATAACAATAAAAAATTTTAATTCGTTACAAAATGTTCATAATTTAGCTCATTTATGATAAAGAATCTCAAACCCAATTGACATGAGTAAATGTGAAATGTAATTGTGTGTTCATTGCCACTGATTAATTTGGAAAATTCCTTTTAAAACGCAAATACTTCGGAAAAAATTGCATTCCCCTCTCTCACCTTAAACATCCCACAGTCATTTGTGTATGTACAACATTCATTCACCTTAACATCCTTCCTCTTTATCTCTCTTCTAATCCAACACCCATTTACAACAAGAAATAAAGACACCAATAACAAAAAACGGGTCGATAATCATCCTACTCTCCAAATAAAAACTATCTCTGCACAATTTATCATTATGACAAGAAGAAAATGCGTTAAAAAGAGAGCAATATATATTTGGAGAAAAATAACAAACTAATGAAAAATCTCCTTTTTTTATTTTCAGCTCATATGCAGAGCTAAACAAGAAAAACTTGTCATCTTCCAATGGCAGAACTTCCTGTGTGTATGCAACAGATTTATAAATTAACACTATGGGATTGGATGAACTGAAATAACAACAACAAAAAGAACTGAAAGAATATAGAAAAAGATTTCATCTCAGCAACAACAACATCCCTATCCGTAACATCAATATGACACACACACACACAAACACATGATACTCTAATCTCTGACATGTCCCTCTAAGAGGAATGCAGTAAGGCCTCTATGGTCGAAATTCACCAATTGCAGACGGTAGATTTATCAGCGAGATTTATTTTTCTGTGGATATTGTTGTTGCCTTTTTATATTTCGTTAGCATCACTAAGAGAGAGACAGAATATTTAAAAAAAAAAAAGTAAACAAAATTGTTTATGCAGATAGAGAGTGAGAGAGAGAGACATCCAAAAATATGTTTATCAAAGAGAACAAGAGAGTGAGAAAGAGTTTTAAAATTTCTACATTTTGTATACATGAGTATCTATGTGAAGTATCTATGTAAAAATGTCATAATATTAGTACGAAATAAAACTAAAATAACACTCTTTTAACACTTTTAATGAGTGTGAGATTTTAACAACTAAACAATTATTTTATAGCTGAGTATCTCGTATATTGTACTCGTAGATGAGTAATAGTATCTTTTTGTTTTTACTTAATATTTATTTAGTCGCATGCACATCTTTTCAGAGATAATGTTCACCTCACATACATATAAATTCGATACTCACAGTAATGTCGCTGTTTTCGTCACATTATTATATACATTTGTATGTACTAACGTAGTATATACAGAAGTAAGTGCGCGTATCTTACATACATAATTATGTATGTAAACATGTAGAACGTACTATTAACGTACGTAATGTTGTTTTAGTACGTTCATTTGGGACTTAAATGAATGAATAATTTATATAGATATCGACCCAAAAACAAAAACACTCATATGCCGTACAATTTTACATACATATTTGAATAAATAAATAAAATATTAGAAATAAATGATTATTAAGAATGAACGCAATTCAATGGAAAGCTAAATGGGGATATGATTTTAAATAAATATGGTTTTTATAATGATTTTCAAAGTTGTTTAATATTATGTTTCAATGTTTAAATGTTTAACATCTTTTCGAAAATCGTTATATCTGTAAGTTTAATTCATAATTTGTAGAAAATTTTAGCTGTACTTCATAAAATAATTATTAAGCTTTCTTTCATTCAGATGCCTTAAAAGCATTTGCATTAGAGCGCTTTCAGATTGTATGAGAAATGTAAAGATACAAAAAAATTGATTGATTTTAGTAAATCTTAGAAAATAACTGAAATACAAAATTGTATGTCCTACATCTAATAATATCTCAAGAGTTTGCAGCGTATGGATATCAGCCACATAAAACTATAAAAATTAAATAAAATAGGTTGAATTTTGTAAGGACTTTTATCCATTTTATTTGTGCACTCATAACTTACATCTTCATACTGAAATGAACGTTTAAACGTTTTTAAAAACAAAATTTGGGAATTTTAAAAATGTCAGCCAATTTTCATACTTTTTCCGCACTTTTATAACCTTAATTTTTTAAATAATATTTTTAGAGAAACTACTATTTTTATTTTCATAACTTAAGTTAAAAATAAGTTTATTTGAATATCCAATTGAAACGGAAAATATTTATTAACTAAAAATTACTACAAAAAATCAAGAGTTCCAAACCTTAGGAACTCTTAAGAGTATTAAGGGAATATAAATATATATTAAATATAAAGGAACGCCTAAAATTTTTTCTTCGGTGTAACCTATAGAGCCATTTGAATACCTTAATTTTTATTTATTTATTATTTTTTTTATTTTGAAAAAATTGAATTTCTTCACGATTTTAATTTTTTAAAGTAAAAATGTAAATATCTCTATGAGCTGTAAATGGATTTTAATGATTTCTACTACATATAGAAGAGAAATATGTCCTCTTTAAACACAATAATTTAAAAATAATATAATATAATATAATCATTTTCATATAATCATTTCTATTCATAATGGAAATGCAATTTCTACACTTTTAATTTTAGTCTTTCTTTAATATTATAAAAACTATTATATTTACTAAAAATAGCAACATAAATTGTTCTGGTGCGGATGGTTCAAGAAATTTTTTCATACAAAGATAATTTTTTTACATTGCTTTATATATATATTTTGTGAATTAATTTTATAATTAAATTTACAGTCTGTTCGTTTGCTTGTAAGGTTTACTATTTTCCAGAATTTTATTTATTTTTTATATGGAAAATTCCAAAGCAAGTAGAAATAGTAAAAACTAGTGTACAAACGAACAGATATTTAGTAATCACCAGGGAAACCACAAATATGCAATAGCATTTTTTTCCTGTACGTTGCATTAAGTCATCGATAAAATATTTATCCTTTTCAGAACAAATAAAGCATTTTGATATCCATTTGTAAGTGCATATTTTTGCATATTTCACCCATATTTAATTCTTTATAACATTTGAATGACATTGTTTTTATTCCCTGATGGGATGTTTTTCAAATTTGATTTGTAAAAGTATGAAAAAATCAAAGTTGAAAAATATATTGCATTTAAATTTTATTTTAATGGTAACCGCCCAAATTCATTAAAATTTGCTGACATTGATTAAATGATCTTCAATGCAGCCATTTTTGAAATAGTATATAAAAAACGTATTCGCTTTCATACTTGCGCGAATATTATCAATTGATGTTGTAAAAGCAATTTATGTTCTTGAGTGAACGCTAATAAAAAGTCCTTCGTGTAATTTTACTTTCTTTGTGGTATCTGAAAGCGTTTTTTCGTCGATTTTAAATTAATTTTTTGTTTAATATATTGATAAGTTCAGAATATTCAAACTAAATGTTTTTTCACTTTCCTGAAAAGTTTTTTTCAAATACACAAAATACTTTTCGTCATTGTATCAACAATATTATGATTTCTCAACTAATACTAATGTTTGGAATTAAATGGGTAAGCCAATGGAATAATTTGTTTGATAAATTTTAGTTTTACATTATTCATATATTAATAAAGAACTCTGTTTAAATAAAAAAAAATATATTTTAAGAGCATATCTTCGAGTTTTTATAGCATATTTTTCTTTTTTTACTGAATATTTAATGCGCATAAAACACTTTTTTCGAACATATTTGTAGCTTCCCTAATCATCACATGCTTTATTATCCCACAATAGTTATTAATGTATTGTGTAATAAACCCAGAAAAAAACTTTCTGGTTTTCGGTAATAACAACTACTTACTAAAGTAGTTTTTTGTAATGAGGCGTCATTATTATTTGCCTACTCTGTATTACATTAATAAGTACTCAATAGTATAATAGCGCAGTAATACTGCAATCACGTGGATGAGTTGGCTAGAGCGCCGGATTAACAACCAGAAGGTTGTTGGTTCAACCCCATTTTGAAGCTATTAGCTTTTTATAACAAAATGTTTAAAAAGATATTTTAAACTAAAAGAAGTTAGTCAGTAAAAACGAATGGTTAGTGTGTGTCCAAGTTCGAGTCTCACTGACGGCAAATTTTTTTTTTTTTATTTTTTTTATTTTTGTTTTCGTTTAGGTACATATTTTTGAGTACCCCTAGAGTCAAAAAATAACTACATGAATTTGTGGACAAGTCGAACAAAAATAACTAGTTATTCAGGCAAAAAATAAGTAGTTTATTTTTGTTTCCAATTATACCTGCTAACTTACCAGGAAAGCAAAGTTTTTGCTGGAGAGTGCATCTTTAACAAAAAATTTTATTTTTGAGTTATACAATTTCATTTACAATGTTTGTTGCAATAAATTTTACACTTTTTTTTAAATCATTAAAATCCGATATATAGTTCAAGAATTATGAACACTTAATTTAGACATTACTGAATGAGAAAAACCAAAATTGAAAAAAAAAATAAATTTTGTATGAAAAAAAATTATTGGTTTAAAAAAATATATATTAAAAATAGTAGATCATACTCGTACTATTTCATAACAATAAATATTGCAGTTTGTATTAAGGATATTAATACTAAACGAAAATTGTAAAACTGCAATTGCATTATGAGCGCATTTTTATATGAACATTCAAATTTATATACTTTTATAAAAAATTAATTCGGGTAAACAAATTAAAATGGGTAAACAGCACTATATGTTAAATGCGTATCAAAAATTAAGAAAATCTGATTATCCTTTGTTAAAAAATAGCAATTTTTTTTAATTTTGTTGTGAAATGAACGACATATGTATTTCGTCACTTCTGTTAGGCATTGAGGCTATAAACTTTTCAATATAATCATTGGTAATAGCATTCCTTCCACTGCTTCTCCAATTTTACAATAAGTTAGTTCATCGCCATTGAAAAATTCTTTATTGCCTATATAACGTTTTGAGATAATCGATATATTCTCAATCGGGTTTAGATTGTCGAGGATTTTGATTTTTCGAATTTCTTGAGTAGTTAGAAAAAAGCTACTAAAACTATTAAAATGTAACTATTATTAACAATTATTTGTTAGTCCAAATTGCTTCGACCATCCTACTTAATAATTATATTTAGTTTCTTTAAGTTATCGGAACTCTCTTTTTACTAAAAAAAAATAAAAATTTATTTAAAAAGAATTTAGCAAGCTAACAATAAATGCACTACTAATATATTTTCATTTTTAAAACATTTGTTGTATTTATTATCCGTTCGTGTCTGAAAGCAACTTGCTTCTACACTAGGAATGTCAATAAGTATAAATGTAGTTGTGTTATTGAACGCGTAAAAAATGCACTCAAAGAAAAGTTGAGCTTAGTAAATGAAAAATGTCAGTTTTAAATGGTGCTTTATTATTATATAAAAACATATTTTTTAAAGAATTTTTGATTTCCTTACACTTTAATTTATAATTATTGCCATAAAAAATGTTATTTTCATTCCTCTAACTTTATCTCGAATATTAAAGAAATTGATGGTTATTAATTACCAAACAATTTATTTACATAAATTTTTTCCAGTGCATTTTGTACTTTCAGTAACGACTAAATGAAAGAGCGTAAGAATACGTTTGAACTCAGTGTTGCCAAAACGGTTGATTTACCGTCAGATCTGGCGATATTTTGTCGTCCTCAGCGGGTATTTTTCATAAAAGAACCGCTAAGTGATTTTTCTGACAGCAATAGTTTTATAGCTGGCGGTTTCTAGCGATTTTTTTTCTTTATTGTAATTTTTTTAAAGTATAAAGTTACCAAAAACCTGGAAATGTTACATAAAATCAATTGTATTTCTATATATATATATATATATATATATATATATTATATATTTTTTATTTTATTTTTTTTGAAAATTTTAATTTTCAAAAGAAAGCATTTTCGAAAATCAATGTATTTAAAATACAATTTCGCATGATGTACCTTTCGAATCAAAATATAGAATATTTGAGATTTTGCAGCATGAAAAATTATATGTATAGGTGATTTTTCATACAAATATTTTAAGTTGCGTATAGTAAAATATAAACAAAAATGGATTACAATTCGAGTTATGTGATACGTCTACACAGCAAGTAATGTATCCCAGAAACGTTTTCCAATTTGATTGTAGCTTCTGAAATGCATTTAAGTTTTCCAAATGAAGATTTTGAAATAATGAATATTCTTTATTAACATGTTTGTAACTAAAAAAATAAAAATTTATTGGATTCTTTTATAAGAAGTATTTTAGCGGTAAAAATTGGTGATTTTATTTAAAGTGTAGTAATATATAAAAAAAAAAACGAAAAACAAAAAAAAAACAAGAAAATTGTGGCAGAAAAAACTTAAATTAAAACGATAATGTTTTAAAAAAGGAAAATATACATGTAAATCATATTTATATTTCAATATTAAACAATTTCCACTTATTGGACTTTATATTAATTGTTAAAGTCAATAGGTCATAAACAGATGTGCGAAGTTTCCCTCAAATATTAATGTATAACATCTAATAATGAATTTGTGCTTATAATGCGGTAAATATACGTTTTATATATTTTAGAATATGTATTAATAAAGTTTCTATATTATTGTAGATAATAGAGTCGCAATTTTAAAGATAATTCAATGATATTTTTCACATGGAACTTTTATGATGCAAGGATGAAGCTTATTGAAATTTGTTGTGATCGGTCCATTATTTCACCTAGCCCCCATAATACTGTCCCCAGGAATAGAAGACGAAGCCTATTGAAATTGGTTGTGATCGTTCCATTATTTCACTTAGCCCTTATACAAATGTCCCCCCTTGACAGATTTTAAACACTCAAAAATTCCTTAAAAATAAGAGTATTTTAATGAAATACTGTGCAAAAAAGTTATGTACAAATATCAATCTTTATACCAAATTTAATGAAGATCTGTCAACAACTGACTGTAGCTCCCCTATAAACCCCTCTTCCGAAACTCATCTTAACGTCCGTAAATCCCATACGAATATTAGTATCAAGTTAATATTTGACACAAATTAGTTTTGTATAAGGAGAAACAAGATTGTCAAATTTTATGAGAATTGGTTCATAATTTACCATAGCTGCCATATAAACCTACTTCCGGGAATCGGCCTAAAGTGCATAAAAACATCTAGATGTTACAATCAGCCCATTATTCTGTATTTGTATATTCATTTTACATTTAGTGTAATATAAGTCCCCTTCTAAAATGTTTATGATCGTACACAATGGTGTAGGTCGGTCTTGACCGATTATATCTTTCTTTCTCGTTTACTTTAAAATTTGTTTAACTTGTCAGAAAACTGTATTCAAGTAACTAGGGTATTCATTGTATTCGACTTTTTTAATGTTCGATTAATCAAATAATTTGAAAATAATGTTTTTAAATTAATCGAGTAAAACATTTAAATTACTCGAGTTATTCGAGTAATTTAAAAGTTTTGCTCGTTTTTTAAGGTTTATTAAAAACTTAAACAAGCATTCTTTATTGTTTTAGTGTTTGATTAAAAAAGAAAACAACTACAATATTAACAATTGACTTTAATAAAACGTAAAAATTGCTTAAAACAACAAAAATATGTCTACATTAGAATGGCTTAAATTCGGAAAATCTTAGCCTATTTTTCTCTTTTGTTTTTAAAAATCCATTGTTTCTCTTTATTAACTTAATTATTTATTAGTTAAATAAATAAATTGAAAATTAATAAGTCACATTTATTTCGGAATTTAAAAAAATCTGAACTGTTTCTCTTTCTCTTTTCCCCTCTTCTCTTTTCCTTCCATATCACATGTTTCATCTAAGCCATTATATCTTCTAACCAAGGCTGAGACTCTATTTGTATATCAACTAGGCTCTAACACATATCAACTGTACAGTCATACGTATATATATAAAACCAACAATATATTTTTCCAAATCAAGTTCAATATCTTCCAATTTCTTCCTTATGGAAAATTTAATATATCGAGGGCCTATATTCAAAACCCTATATCTCGAAAAACACAATTTTACAGGAGAGCAAAAAATGAAAAACTGATTATTTCTCTGATTTTACAAGTATTTAACAAATTTTTATTGTACAATATTTATTTAAAACCACGACTAAACCTTACCTGTAATTTGTTTTTAACATTTTATAGTATTGGCAATTTTAAAGAGAGGTGTGTATAAATAAATGAACGATATAGAGGGTTTTGTTCTGTAAAAAAATACATCTTTAAGGTTTTTAAACAAGTTAGTAATTTAGAAAATCAACATAATTCAAATAGGCTGCTTTATTTTGTGATCGAAGCATAGAGAATGGTACCCCGCAAAATAATAATTATTATTGGAGTAAACATTCTTTATCGCTTAAATAAAAAACTATTAGACCAAAAGTTTTAAAATTATGTGGGAATAATTTCCTTATCAAGAGTCATAACCCATATGAAAATAGGGCGGGCAGCTCGATGAGAAGTGTTAGCACCCATAGAAGATAAATCTAAACCGATTTAATTTTTTTCATATTCATATTCAACAAGTATAAATTAGTCAAAATGGAATGTTATATTTAAATTATCAAAAAAACAAAATAATCACTCAGAGAGATAGATGGTTTTGCACTAAATAAAAATAATAAAAATGAAATATATATTTTGTAAGATAAAGGGATACAAAATCGTAGGTAAAATTGGAAAAAACATGAATTTTCATTTGAAATTTATAGGAAATATAAGGGCGTCAAAACGCAGTTTCATGAAATCCTGAGATAGAGGGTTTTGAATATAGGCTTTCGATATCTTGTATCGTTTTGTCTCTTCCAAACCCAAATTAATCAAGTTAGAATGTTATATTCGGCTGGGCCGAATCTATATACCCACCACCTGCGAATTTTTAAAATTTCACCTTATATGGGAGGTGGGTGGTAAAGTGGATGAACTAGGCCCATTTTTTGCTTCCGAGTTTACATTGGTCCTTGAACTAGTTGTACAAAATTTTGTTATAAATGAAAGGTGGGCAGTAAAGTGGGCAGACCATTCCCATTTTTGGTTTCTGTAAATGCCTTCTTGTAAAAGATATCGAGCGAAAAATATAAACTGGATTACGACGGACACCCTTATCTTACTTTCAACAAGCAGATAGACAGGCGGACATCATTAGATCGTCTTAGATTTTCACGAGGACCCAGAATATATTAGCTTTATGGGGTCTTAGAACATTATTTCGAAATGTTACACATGAAATGACAAACACAATATACCCCTTATCATATCTTAATGGTGGGTATAGAAAGGACCTACAACTTCTATTACGCGTTGTTTTTCAGACACATACTTTTTACAGAATATTACTTTTTTATATAATTCCAAATTGTGGTATAATAAAACCTTTAGATTTTTAAACATCTTTAAAACCAGTTAAAAAGCTAATTTTTTAAATATTTTTTTACCCGAATTATTCAATTAATCAGCATAATTTACTCGAATAAATTTTTTACTTAAAATTACAGATTTTAATTTAATCGAACAGTTCTTTGGTTTTTATTTGTCAATTAATCGAACAAACATTATTCGAGTGAAAACCCTACTAATAACCTATTTCAGCCTTAATCATCCCCACATAAAACTTCAAAAATAATTAATCAAAAGTAAAAGTTAATAGATAAGAGACAATCTTTATTCATCTTTTTTCATAAGAATTTTTGATATGAAAAATTCTTCAAATCATTTAATTACTGAAAACAATTTCACCATTTGATTATAAAAAAAATAATAACATTTGCAAAATAATTTAAACGATATCAATTGATCAAAGTTTAAATTATATAAAACTTTTATGGCATAAAAGTATACATGATACCCTACATTTGCTACTAAATGATGGCAATAGCAATTCGAATTTACAAATTTTATATATAACTCAAATAATTCTTAGGTCTTTTCACATACTAGTTAAAAAAAAAAAAATGTATTACTAACCGATTCTCATAGAATCTTAACATTTGAATTATCTTAATTTATTGTGATAAAATTTATCAATTTTATTTTATTCGTCTAAACTTTAAATTGACCCTTTAATTTTTACATAAAAAATAGAAGTTTTCTACGCCTTAGATCATATAATTAATACGGAAAGTAAATATGAGTAAACTGATATATCAAAAATTATCTTTAAAGCTAAACGAACATCAGCGAAAACGCATAACACCCTACGTCAAAATTATAATGTATCTGATGATAAATAAAAACTTTAGTTTTAGGAAATATGATTAAAATGTTATTGATATTTAAAAAAAAATTATCGATAATCACACTCCATTGAAGGCCGAATATTATCGACATAATATTTTTTTATTGTTTATGAGTATTTTCAATGTAGCATTTAACAAAGAATATATGAAAAGAAGTCAGAAGTTGGTGATATAAGAAAAGGCCAAATCATTTTTTAAGTTTGAAAACGATTTGTAAACAGTTGAATAATTCTATTTCATATAAGTGTAATAAGTTATGCGTTTAAATAAAATATAGCATATATATTTTTAAATATAAGACAAAATAAGCTATGAATAAAAATAGATCAATTTACTGAAGCATTTTTTCTGCAGATTCTTCTGATTTAACATATTATACGTAAATACGTAAAAAACAATCACATATCGTGTTGCATTTAGGGTAAACGTGTTAAACAACAATTTGTTATGTAAATTTTAATTACTTTTCAGCATGTTAGTATTCCAGACCATTTTCGCAATTATTTTATTATTAAAATTTATGCCTAAGAAGATGAGAAAATTCACCAATAACGTATGTACGTTTTGTAGTCTAATGCAAAATGCTGTAAATATTTAACTTTTAGTTAACCCAGTAGGAGTTATTATGAATATTACATGTTATATTTTATTTGAACGCACACCTTAGATTATAGAAAAGTAACTTATGACTAAGGCAACAAAAAATATCTAACATTATAATTTTAACAAAATTAACAAATAAAAAAAAACTTTTTTATTTTTAGCATATTTTCTGTTTTTTATGTATATAACAAAATATCGTCGGTGCGCTGATGAAAAGACCTATGTGTAATTTTCGTATTTTTTTATTGGACCATCGGAAAGTTATATTGGTCGCTCATTTTCAATTTTAACATATTTTCAAATATCTGGGTTAGTTCCAAAATTATAAAAAGATTTAATACATAATTTTGTATGGTAAAAAATAATTTGTTTTAGTTTTTTTTTTTTTTTTTTTTGCTCAAAAAACTTTTCGTCTGCGAACCAACGATATTTTGTTATAAATGGTCATTGAAGTAGAGATGCTTTTTTCAATAGCCTTTCTTCACAGACCACGTGTAAGTCGTGTCATGCTGTCATGTTATTTTTGTTTAGTATTGTTTGGCATTTCATAATGGAAAGACTTACGCCTGAACAACATTTAGAAATCGTTCAACTTTTTTACGAAAATTCACATTCTGTGAGGAATGTGTTTCGTGTACTTCGCTCAACTTATGGTCAACATAATCGGCCTAGTTAGCGTACTATTCGCAACACCATCACCCATTTTGAGACCCAGCATTTATTATTGGATAATATTCGACCGAATAGACCACGTCCAGTACGCTGTGAAGAAAATATAGCGGCCGTAGCTGAGAGTGTGCACGAAGACCATGGAGAGATTAGGCGCCGTTCGCAGCAACTCGAACTGACGTATGGAACGACTTGGTGCATTTTACGTCGAGATCTTAAATTGAAAGCGTACAAAATACAGCTTGTGCAACAACCGAAGCCGCTCGACCTTCCCAAGCGATATCGCTTCGCTCTATGGGCTCTTGAAAAGTTCCAAGAAGATACGACGTTTTCGAGGCAAATTTTGTGCAGCGATGAGGTCTATTTCTGGATCAATGGGTATGTAAACAAATAAAATTGCCGCATTTGGGACGAAGAGCAACCTGAAGAGATTCAAGAACTACCACTTCATCCAGAAAAAACAACGGTTTGGTGTGGTTTGTATGCGGGTGGAATCATCGGTCCATATTTCTTTAAAAATGATGCCGGTGCGAACGTAACCGTCAATGGCGACCGTTATCGTGCCATGATAACCGATTATTTGATGCCTGAAATTGAAGTTCGTGATCTCGGCGACATTTGCTTTCAGCAAGACGACGCCTCTTCCCACACATCGCATCAATCAATGGATTTATTGAGAGAACACTTCGGTGAGCACATAATTTCACGTTTTGGGCCGGTCGATTGGCCACCAAGATCGTATGATATCACACCGTTAGACTTTTTCCTGTGGGTTTAAAGTTTAAAGTTTAAGGTTTAAAGTTTTCCTGTAAAGTTTAAAGTTTATGCGGACAAACCCGCTTCTATTCAGGCGATTCGATTGGAGGAAACCATCACGCGTGTCATTCGTCAGTTACCAGTCGAAATGCTCGAACGAGTCATCGAAAATTGGACTCAACGGATGGACAATCTGCGACGTAGCATCGGCCAACATTTGATAGACATAATCTTCAAAAAATAAATGCCAAAGAATGTTCTTTCAAATGATAATAAACACTCCCATTAAATTTGAATTTTCTGTGTTTTTTTTTTTTTTTTTCTTTAAAAAATTAGGGAACCTCGAAATGGATCACCCTATATTATCATGGATAGCCCTTATTTTAAATCACATTTCTACTCATTAAACGGCATATGGGTCATCGCTGTAGAACTTCTGTGGTTTATCGGCGAAAAACTTGGCCAAGTGATTTTCAGCGGCTTTTCGATTGGCCAATTTTTTACCATTAAGAGAGATTTGCAGAGACCGAGATAAATGGTGTCGAGACGGTTCAAGGACCGGGTTATACGATGCATAAAAACTTCCCAGATAAGTGCAGTAAATTTTTGCCAGGACTTCAGAGATGTGTGTGACCTGGCATCGTCATGATGTAAAACAACACCTTTCCTGTAGGCCAATTCTGGTTGATTGATTGTTTCGTTCTAACGATAGAGTTGTGAGCAGTGGAGAGCAGGTTGTAGCTGCTCATAATGGATGATTCCCTTTCTGCCTTTGACCATGATTTTTTTTCTTTTAATATTCTCGTATTTAGCATATTTTTCATCATCCGTAATGATCTGCTTCCAAAAGGGTCGATTTCGTTGCTTTTCAGCAGAGTTTTAATCAATCAAATTTCTTTGCGACAATCCATGTGGCACCCACACATGGAGCTTCTTTAGGTAGCCAGCCTTTTTCAAATGATTCCAAACTATTATGTGGATGATGTTTAGTGCCTCCGCTATATCTTATCATCATGCGTGCCAGTCTGGCTCCACCAGTTGCAAAATTATGGCCACATTTTCAGTGACTGGCCGACCATATTGAGCTGCATTTTTGACATCGAAATTTCCCGAACGGGACGTTCAATACAAAAAACATCACATATCGTATTTCTTCAGATATTTCACTAATTTTCAAATTAATATAACTTTTTACATGAGGCATGAGAGCAAAATGAATACCAAATTGTTTGTAGGTTTAATAGTACTTTAAATAAGTTTTTACTGAAATATACATTTTATTTATTTCAAATAGCACGTACTTACATATATAAAATATATAGGAAATATAAAAATATATTAACTAATTTAAATTCTAATCATTAGAAGAGAAGGATATTTAGATATCAATATAAGATTCAATAGAGATTCTACAACAATCAGGAGTTGTTTACAATACTAATAATTATCTTTTTGAATTTGTCTCTCAAGCAATATAATTTTACAAAGAAGAATTTTCTGCGAATTTGATTATAAATTAGAGAGTTTGGGCAGTATTTTAATTAATATTCACGAAAATCAAATTACCAGTTCTTAACCAGACTCACCAACAGCAAATTTATCTTCAATCCAGCCTGAAACAAATTTATAATATCCTATAATTATCTACGATAGTCCTAATCATCTTAAGCAATCTACGCTACTGCTAATTTTAAAATTTCAACTTAAATCTACATAATCTAGACATATAATCCTATTAAATCTTAAATCTAACTCATCTCTCGTAAATATAATAAAAATTTTAAATTAATTCTCTTAATCAAACTTAAATCCAATTTAAGTCGTAACTTAATTTTTTCTTTAAAAAAAAACTAATTTATATTAAAACTACCATGAGTTAACCTTAATTTTGCTTAAATTTAACTTAACTTACATTTTGATATCAAATTTTAATTTAAATTAACGTAAATTAAAAAAAAATTGAAAACGTATGTATAGCTTTTCACATAATAAACTCTTACATATCCCAATAAGCCAAACGATATTATAACGATATCGAAACGATCTCATCTAGGTAATAAAAATCATGACTAGTGATAATCGTTCTCGAATCTAAAACAATAGTTTTTACGGACTAAAGTGTACCTTTCTTTATGATATCGTTTTTCCATAAAATTCGATATCGTAATTTCCACAAATAATGATAGTAAAATCCTGATATTCCACATTTTGTTCTGAATGCTATTTAATACCAAAAATTATGATTTTTTTTTTTGCATTTAAATATACTAAATATAGTAATAAACAACTTTAACTTTAATCAGCTATAATAAGAAAAACAATTTGAATAACTACAAAATATATAAAAATCATCATAGATGACATAATTTTATGCAAATATTATTAATAATAAAAATATTTGTAAGGAAGATTTTCGCTTATGGATAAGTTTTCATAATTCATAATTACGTACCTATTAGTATTAAAAAAGCTGCTAACAAACTATTTGTTGTATTTGATTCCCAGCTTGTTTTTGTTTGTTGAAAATTTCTTAATTTTATATTTTTACTTTGAAGTTATTTTCAAATGTTTATGTTTTTTATTTTATTGGAAAAAAATATTTCGAAATTTCGATATCATAAAAATATCGTATAAATTTGTTATTGTTAAATTTGTTATAAATAATATAAAACAATAAAGTATTTAATCTAATAATTTCTTTATTGTTTTTAATAAAGAACATTCAAATTCAAAGAAAATATATTCATAATAGTTTTAATATAATACTTTGATTATGTTAATAATATTTCCACCCATATTCGAAATTTAATATAAATTTTATTAGTTTTTGAATTTGGATTTTCTTCTATCCTATAAGCAAAATAATACCAAAGTGATTCGAATTCGTATAGATCAATCGTATTGCGGAAGTTCCCCCTTGGGGAGAGATTGTGTGTCACAGGCGATACACTTAAGAAATCAATACGCCTGGAAGTCAAATATGCAATATTGCTAGATAATCACCTGGGCGAAAAAAAGAACATACCACCAGATAATATTCTGGCAGATGTAATAAATTTATAGAAAAATTATCACTAAATAAATCTTGAAATAATATAATAAAGAAAACTTTAACATCTTGTAAAGCATACATGCCAATGAATCTTAATATTATAAAGTACGAAAACTAAAACGTTTTTCATTTTTAAAAAAAATTTCGACAATTGAAAAAATTTCTTCTGCATGATCTCAATGGTATATCATCAATTTATTGCGTAGATAATAATCATCTTACTGAAAAAGGGGCGATATTTTGAGGATAAAAATAATAAAAATAAATTAAATAATATATATATTATATGGACGAAAATCATCTATATTTTTCTAATATCGTATTTTTATCAATTTTTATCAATTGATAAAAATACGATATTAGAAAAAATTGATGATATTCGTCCATCTTATAAAAATAGGATATTGCGTAACTTCCTTCTAGAAAGATATCTTCCACTGTGAAACAAAATTTTTCCAACTATTTTTCTTTTATGTCAAATAAACAAAATGTTATTTGATTTAAATAATTTTGATGATATTTAATTTCAATATGTCTATTTAACTTCTTTCTTTTTACGAATCGTTAATAATTTTTAGTTAGGGAATCATTAAAAGGCTGTTTAAATTGTATTTCATAATCAAATAGATAGGTTGGGAGGGTAAAAGAAAATTATTTTATTTTTTTATTTCTAATTATTTGGTATTTAGATCGTAAACGCTATCTTTTTAAATTTAAATACTGGGTTCTTAGCCTATATTTTATACAGACAAGAACACCACCCCAAGCACTAAGCACGGTCGGAAAAATAGGTAGCGTAGTCTTCTGAGAGACAGGGCAAAGAGCTTGAACCGTTACAGAGTTACGAAGCAAAGAACTGTGTACACTTTAAAAGTAAACTGAAATGTTGCCTTTCAAACACGTGTTCGTTTGAAAAAATCAAATTAGTGTGTCCGATATAGGGGCATCAACACTATATAGTGACGAAAAACGGCGGATACATTTACATATATATAACCCAATAATAACATTATATTGCTGGAGTTATTAAAAGTTTTATAAAAAGTAAAAAACAAAGCATAGAGACAAATTTTTAATGTTGCTGGTCTGAAACTTAAGTAAAAACAAAAATGTCTGCAAGTTTTTAATATGATCTCTGATCAGCTTCTTTGTATAGTCTCAAGTTAATTAAAATTGTAAGCCTTTATTTGGTTCCAAATTAGTTTCAATTGAAGATATTTTTATAATCTCAATTGGGTTTCAATTATAGAGCTTTTTACAGTCCTAATTTAGCTTTCATGTTAGACATTTTGATGGTCTTTGATTATTTCCAATTGTAGATCTTAATATAAGATCAAATTAGCTTCAAATCTATAAGGGTTTTATAAAATTTCTGGTTAGTTTCAGTTTTAGATTCTTATTTTAGTTTCAATCATAGTAGGTTATTTAGTTTCAATTATTAGTCATCGTGAGTATGTGTATAATACTTTATTAGTTTTATTCACAAGTCTTAAACTTGCTTCAATCACAAACTTTATATGAGGAATTTCAAAAATTTTGAATTTATGCATGCAAATTATGATCGCCTTATTTATTTTTATTAATGCGAGCAAAAGTTGTAAAGGTTTAAAATTCAAACTTAAAAAAATCTTAAAAATTGAGGTATTACTCTATCGCAACCAAAATAAGACAATTTCATAGAAGTTCTAAAGTACAATCAGCACATGTCAAAACTATTACTGCATATTTGATATTTATTAAAGTACACTGAAAAGAAAAATTTTATTTTGTGCACAAATTTGTAAATAGCAAAAAAAATTTATTGGTTAAAAATCTCTAAAAGTAGTGAGTAATAATAGACATATTATTGAATATTTTGTTGAAAAAATCAAATGAATATCAATAATGGTTTAAAAAATATAGTAATTTAAAGCCTACTACTCATTATAGTATTCCTTACAAAAAGCGCTATTTTATTTTTTTAAGTGAATTTAAGCAAAATTTTAAACATGTAAAAATGCTAAAAAACATAAATCTAAGGTAGTATATTCAACGAAAATTGCATCGAAAAAATGCAATTGCATTAAAATGCAATTTCATTAAAATACATTTTTCAAAATTATTCTCCAAATATTTTAGTTAAAGATGACAACGATACAATTTAAATACAATTAAATTTTTTTTTATCTGTTACGTGGTCTCCGAAATATAGTTGTTTAGAGTTATAAATTTTTATGATTTTTAAAGCTTTTCAAAATATCAATAGGTAAAGAAATGTCGCGAAATTTTACGATTTCGCAAAACTAAAATTGATGCTCATAAATAGAAACCTTTGGAAAAACTGAGATATTCATCAGCAATCGAAACAGTCAGTTAGAAATCGTCGATTTATTGTCAAAATAGTTCCATTTGGTTGCACTGAGAATCCTGGTTTCAAGGATTATTTTTTAAAGTTATTCGTATTATTACCCCATATTAATTTTGTACAATTTTAAAAATTAAGTAAATACGATAACCTCACGACATAATGATGCCGAATGTATCATATAAACATTATTGAATATTCATAATCTACCAACAAAGAGGAGGGACCCAGCAAAAACTTTTTGGTTTTCGGTAATAACAACTACTTATTAAAGTAGTTTCTTGTAAATGAGGCGTCATTATTATTTGCCTACTCTGTATTACATTAATAAGTACTCAGTAGTATAATAGCACAGTAATATTGCAATCACGTGGATTAGTTGGCTAGAGCGCCGGATTAACAACCAGAAGGTTGTTGGTTCAACCCCATTCTGATGCTGCTAGTTTTTTATAACAAAATGTCTAAAAAGATATTTTAAACTAAATAGAGTTTTTGTCGCTTAGGATGCTATGTGCGAGATGGTGTACTGAGTAAGACGTTAGTCAGTAAAAACGAATGGTTAGTGTGTGTCCAAGTTCGAGTCTCACTGGCGGCAAAATTTTTTTGTTTTTTTTTTTATTTTTGTTTTCGTTTAGGTACATATTTTTGAGTACCCCTAGAGACAAAAAATAACTACATGAATTTGTGGACAAGTCGAACAAAAATAACTAGTTATTCAGGCAATTATATCTGCTATCTTACCAGGAAAGCAAAGTTTTTGCTGGGGATTAGCAAAAAGGCAAAGAATTTAAAAATTTAGATACATGAAGTTACATTCTTTTTATGTACATTTTTCTAAAAATTATTTCAATTTTTTAAAAAGCTGTCGTATTTTTCTTATTTTTATTTTTTAATTCATAAGTCCTTAAATAACTTAAGTCTGAGATAATTTCTTGCTGAAATTCTGATTTTGTTTTATTAAATCGCGTGAGAGGGAATACGAAAGGGTACAAACTTACCTGTGCTTTGAAATTCGTTTTGTTTTTCATTTTCGTACTTCAAAACAAAAACAAGTCAAGACAATTAAAGTAAGAATTGCTCAAGTAAAATTTTCTGTGTGAACGTAAATATATGTTCAAAGGAAAAAAAGAAAAATTGCTGTATGTAAACTTACACTGATTATATAAATTAATATTTTTATTAGATTACAATATAAAGTTAAATAATAAATTTATTAAAATTGTATAACATATTTTAATTTTTTCTGTACAATATTAGTTTTATGTTTACTGAAAGTAAATGTAATAAAAAAATTAAAAAAACGAGTAAAATTTTAATGCGAATAACTAGATCAATTTAAAAGTTTTACCCGATTGGTCGATAAATTTAAAACCAGCATTTTCGAGTTATTTTATTATACAAGTAATTTAAATTTCGCTATTATTTACGCTTTAAAGCACGCCGTTTTATTACATAACTGAGCTGCAACGACTGTCAAACTTTACTACTGAACTACAACTTAACGACTCAATGACTACTTAACGACTGATCCATGACTGCTAACTACACCCTGCTTGTATAATAGTGATTAAGTTTTCTGGAGTCTTCTAAGTTCTCTGGAGTAGTTCTTCATCAAGAACCATATAAGAGCTTACTTATAACAAACCTAGCTACTTACTAACACATACGCAATCATCTACAACAGCCAAGTTTTTCACTAATACATAAGTTAGTTAACAAAAAGCAGAACTTTGTTAGAAAAATCAAAATTAAGATACTTTAAACAAATTATAACGTTTTTAGAAAATTCTTATAACGTTATTTTAAAGTTATAAAACTAATTCTCGTAACAATATTTTTTAATATACATATGTTCTTGATTGCTTGCTCTGTTATCATTTATAAAATACATTCACTATTTAGAATTACTTAAATTATTATTTTGGAATTTCCGCCAAATAAAGTTGGATTTTTTACCAGTATGAAAGTTAAAAGTATTTTTATTATTAAAAAATTATATAAACATAGTTTCAAGAGAAGAAATTCAAAGGCAGTGAATAAGAACATCTTATCAATGACAATCATGCAGATCTTTTTCAGCACTAAATAAGTACCTTACTTCAACGACAAAACTGATTTAAAATCATGATTTTTTCAGCTCTTATTCAGTTCTGTTTGGTGGAATCATACATTACAAGACTTTAAGAAAATTTACCTTTCTTTTAATAAATCAAAACTTCGATGCGTTCTTTTATACATATACAACATGTTTCATTCAGAGAACATTACAAATTTTGAATTATTACTGAAATAAACATTTTTTTATTATTAATTTTTTTTTATATGTTGTTGACAATACTTTAAGGAACATTTTAAAGTAAAATTACAAAAATGGAAGATACGATTTTTGAAATATCCTTGATACAAATACATATATTGATTTGATTATCCTTTTTTCAAGAATGCCGTTCTAGAAACAAGATTTATTAAGCATCAGTTTAAGCCAAAGTTTGTTTAAATCCTACAAGCAGGTCCGTAGATATATGGATTTAAATTTCATGTATTTAAAAAAAAAATTTGAAAAAGTGAACGTTGAACAGCGATAAAAACTAAACTGCAAAGAATTTGAAAATTTTTGAAGGACTTCAAATTTTGTATTGACGTAATGAGTGTGAGTACTAAAATTTTATCAAAATTGGAGGTGGTGAGCTCAAAAATTTTTCGAAAATTTTGATTTCTCCCATAATCAACACAAAATCAGGCTTTAAGAAAGCAACTATTTAATTTACAACTTTTAAATATATTTTTTAAAGGTTTAGGCTTCTTTAAAGCAATTTCTTAACATCAACTGCCACACCATCATCAACACTTATGCTGATGTTTTTTGGGCAAATAATTTATTACCAAAATGCGTTTGTTGCATATTTAAATGTCAATAACCTAAACCGAAATAAATGAAAAATTATAAATAAAATAAAAAATTAATAATTTAAACAAAAAAAGAAAAACAAAAACAAAGTGAGACAATACTCACAAAATGATGATGAAGCACAAGAACAAAAAAAGATATTTAATATCCGATGCATGATAACCAATAAATCCCCCCGCACTCTTTCGCTCTCTCACACAATCCCAACAAAACAAATACAAATAATGCACTTTTTTTAAAACAAGCTAAACAAGAATAATAACGTTTATATTTTGATTGTAAATCTGATTCGCAATTGAGGGTATAAATTTCACAATTTTTGGACTGAACGATTATTGACACCTGATGTCAAATGATTAGCAATCACTCCATTTATAAGTGATGATTATTACAGACATTTCTCATTTGATACTTGAAGAATTTTTGCAATATGATTTCGCTAAATGAACAAAAGAAAACAATAAATACAATAACAATAAATAAAGCGAATAAAAGTTTTAACTTAAGATATTTTCAAGTGTAAGCCATAAAATGATATGCAATGAATTTGATAAATGCTTATGGTTTTTAAATAATTCATTTTGGCCTGATTTTAGATTTTGGGTTTTCTTTTCTGCTAATTATTATGTGAGAAAATTCTTTGTTTTTTTTTATTTTAAATTAAGAACAACAATTTAACTTAAATAAAAGGTTTCATATTACGTTTCAAATTATTTTTATTCAGAAATTTTATTTTAAATTTTGCTTTTCTTTTAAAAAAATTGTGTTCAATTGAGGTAATAAATATTTATCTATGCATCCGTCAGTTGTATTTGTTTTTTTTTTTTTCTTTTTTATTTTATTTTACGAAATGTTGTTTTTATTACAAAAAAAAATATATTTTCAATGTAACGGTCAGTTGATTTTTTGCCTGACATCTTTGTGATGAGGTTTTTGGCTCTCATATGTATGGAAAATGATGCCAAAACATAAATTACCAACCATGGATCAAACTGAAAAACAACAACAAAAATATATGGAAATAACAACAACTATTATGCACAACAAATTACATTTTCAAATCAAGAGACATGTTAACAATTTTGAAATCAAAGACAAAAAACGAACCAAACAAAACAGATTTTAGCATGTCACACAGTGGTTCGCCCGGAGAAAAAATGTGAATTAAAATTTCTAAGGAGAGAGAAGCTTTTTACAGTATTTTATAAGCTTTAATTGTGGGGCTTTACATAGTCTCAAGCAAACTCCAATTATAGGTGTTTTATAGTTTCAAATTAGCCGTAACTGTTTGATTTTATATAGCCTCAAATTAACCTTAATCTGAAGTATTTATATAGTCTCAAATTATTCTTGATTGTAGATCTTTTATTACCCCATATTAGATTCAATCGTAGGTTTTCTTTACTCTGGCCTAAATTGTTGGTAATTAACCCTAATCGCCGATCATTTATAGTCTCAATCTTAGTCTCAATTTAATCTTCATGGTAGGTCTTTATATATAATCCTAAATTGGCTGGGTATTAAATATTCACAAATTAGCTTCAATCGTAGTTCTTTATTAAGTATCAAGCTTTCTCTAATCGTGGGTCATTACATAGTCCAAAAATGGCAGCAATCTCTGGGTTTATATAATCTTAAGTTAGTCTCCATTATGGGTGTATATTTAGCAGTTGATAAGTTTCAATTGTAGATCTTTTTTGCAGTTCTAAATTAGCCATAATCGTGGTCTTTCTCATAGTCGTAAATTGGCCTCAATTATAATTATTTAATTCTTATTTAATTTTTTCTTTTATATTAAAACTTGTTAAGACTTCCGAATGAATAAAGAAGAACTAAATTTGGATAAAATTATTGTGATTTTTTATGAAGAGACTTAAGTCATTTTCAAAATAAATGGCTCATATAACCTAAAGTTTGCCTCAATCGTATATCCTTACATAGTCCAAAAATGGCAGCAAATTCTGGGTTTCATATAATCTTAAGTTAGTCTCCATCGTATGTCCATATAAAGTCCTTCGTAAGTGTCAATTGCAAGTTTTTTTTATAGAACGGTACGCAAAGATTCGGACTTCACACCCAATTTTCAGTTTTAGAAATTGTTTTGAAAATTTAAAAAATAAAATGAAATTTTTTAACAAAATTTGTTTTTTTTTTACTTTTTATATTAAAAAAAATATTGTTGTGAGGAAGATCGCTATTTTACTATTGCGAATCGTTCGGCTGTACACACGCAATACAATGATCTATACGCGAGCTGTGGAGACTTCCACATTCCACTTGTGACAAAACTCTACTTAAAAATATATTGTATTTTTCTCATCAAACATATATTTTAATTTTTAGTCAAAAATATTCCATTAAATTGTTAAGATCTAAAAGATATTTTGTAAATTATATAAAAATAAAAACTTAAAAATAAATTTTATTTTATATAAAAATAAAATTTATTTTTAAGTAGAATATGGAAGTCTCCACACGAGCTAAGAGGCTACTTGAAATAAATAAATAAATAAATAAATATAAAATAAAAAAGGTATGATGTGTGAGTATACATATCAATGTACATACAGTATGTCAAGATATTGTTTTTACATTGAAAGTAAACAAGATTTTTTCATAGTTTGACTTTAAAAAAGTATATAATTTTCAGCTAATGTAATATTTTTTAAACTATTAAAAATAAAGCAACAAATAAACAAACACAAAAATGTTCGTGTCAAAAAATTATTTTTACATTTATAAAAAGGGTAAAGAAAATCACAAAATTTCGAGATTTAATATTTAATTGGCAACAGCTGACATGTATAACAGCTTGAGGAACCTTTTCCACTAAATAAATTAATTAGTGAATGTCATAGTCAACTGCAAGTTTTAGTTTATTATGGTCTTGTAATACTCCTTAGTCACATACTTCTTCACATATGGACGCAAATTTAATATGGGATTCAAGTGCTAATATATTCAACACTTTTCGCAATTAAAAAATTATCGCATTATCACTCTTTGTTTCTGTGTGCTTGGAGTCATTAATTCAACATAACTTGAATTTTGGCTTGTTGTCCTTTATAAACTCAGATTTATTACCACTTTCTATAATACGAGCTTTCAAAGCCTTTAAATGTTGTTGCACATACATGCTATTTTATAAAAAATACCGAATTTCCAACTACTTTGAACAAAATACATACATTTGTGTGTGTCTGTATATAACAATATCTTTTTAAATATGAATGTATGAATATCTCTTTTTTTTTACTTAATTCTAAGGGCTTTCTAAAAACTTTTGAAGATTTCTGCCATGCTCTACCTAGATTCAATTATAATACAACATAATTTTATCATTTCCACAAAATATAATTTCGCTCCAGAAATTTTTAGGCTTATCATCACGCAATACAGCGAATTACAATAATTTTTCAAAATTTTTACCGATAAGAGTCCTTCAACACGATCTCTGGTGGATATTTGCGAAGTTTCATTCTCTGCAGAATATTTTATGCAGACGGCTACTACTAAATTTAAGCTACAAAGTTTCGTCATTCAGAGAGCTATTTAAATATTTGCCACATTTGTGCAATAACTTTGACACTTTTTCCGATTTGAGTGTTATAATAAACCTCAAAAGAGTTTATCCTTTAGATTTCTTTTGTTTGATATTTAATTTGTGAATCTACTGTTGACATATATTAGAGAGTAGAAAGCATATTCCCGTATGACGTGATTACAAACATCACATTGCCTGGGCCTGGATGACGATAAATACATTCAAGAGTTCCATGAATTGTTTCGAATAACAATAAAAACGTATATGTAAAAACAATTTTTTGGCAGGTAGATTTTTTTGTTGTTGTACTTTTGTAATTACAATAATGATTTTTTTTTTTTTTGGTAAAACCCGTAAAAAAAATATACTTAAAATTAAGGCGCATTTAAACATTTGACCTCATTTAATTAATTGATTAATTTTTTTAGTACTTAGAACTGTCACACTCCACAATTTTTACTTACTTACTAAAGTGTCAAACTCCAAGTATAAAAAAAAATTAATAAATTTACCGTATTGTTGTTTTTGTAGATCTGCTGCCACCTATTTCATTTCGCCATGGCAACAAAATGTAACAAAAAAAAATTACAATATTATAAAACATTTGCGAATTTTGTAGAATAAAGTTGTAATAATCATTTCTTGTTCATTGCAAAAACAATTTCTTGACATGCTGTATATATTTCATACATATATGAGAATGCTAAAGAAAAAAATATATAAATTTGACCGCAACTCCCCCTAGAATCGTTCATTGGGTTGTAAATAGATATTGTGTGAAATATTAGGGAAATCGTATATCGTTGTATGGTGCGTTTATACGGGGAAAATATAGCTTTTTTACAACTTTTAGAAAGATTTAGTTAAAAATCGTACTCTACACATAATTATCTATCAAAGAAAAAAAAAAAAAATATATATATATAAAGAGAAAAAATCGATTAAAAACTGCTAAAGTTTTTTTGAATTCCCCAGAAAATTAATGTATTAATATACCACTTGTGTAAGTTTAAATAAAATGCTATTTTTAATTAAATTTGCAATATAATTACTGAAAAATATGTTTTTGTTTCTCTAGAATAATTCAAATCCCTTTCCATGCTTGTTAAAAAATTTAGACCATTTTAAAACTTCTCACAACTAAAATTTCAAATTTTAAAAACTTCATTAAGCAAATTTCAAAAATAGTTCGAAAAAGAACGATACAGGTTTATAGGCAACACTACACAAAACAAAACTAAAAATATTTACGTCAATATCTTATATGACTAAGCCGTACCTGCGATTTGAATTTTGCGGATTTCGGCAAAAAACCATTTTTTGCGAGTTTTTAGTTATAAACTCAATTTTTTTACTGATATTTAGACTAAACAAAATTATTACACAGTTATATAAACCATATCCAGGAAATATTTTCTGAAGTTTTTTTTTTTTTGAAAATTGGACAAGGATAACCTTTAAAATAAGAAGATCAAAGGTCGTAATTTTAAATATTTCTAATTTTTAAGAAAAACAATACGAAAATTTATTCACTCCTCAAAATTAGATAATTATCCTTTTATTTGTCCGTGATATTAATTAATAAATTTTATTACAAATATTTAAGAAAAGTTGCGTTTAAAAAATGCTGACCCCAAGCTCATTTGCCTTTATTTTTCACTATTACTAATTATATTTCCATTTTCCTAAAAATTTTTAAATATTCCAATTTTCTTTTTTTTTTTTTGATCTTCGTGTTTTAAAGATTGTCCTTGTTTAATTTTCGCAAAAAAATTCAATATTTATTTTTTGAGACATGTTTTATCTTATTCTGTAATAATTCCTTTTATTCTCTTTATTCTGAATGCCAGTTCTAAAAAAATTGGGTTTATAACCAAAAAACCGCAAAAAAATGTTTTTTTTTTTTTTGCCGAAATCCGCAAAATGCAAATCACAGGTACGGCTTAGTCATTCAAGGTATTGAACTAATTCTTTTCTAGGTTTATTTCCTGTAGTGTTGTCTATAAACATGCTAGTTCTTTTTTTGAACTATTTTGAAATTTGTGTAACAAAATTTTTAAAGTTTGAAATAGGAGTTATGAAACAATCATAAAAAAAAATCAAAATTTTTTAACCAAGCATAGGAACATTTTTCAGTAATTATGGTTCAAATTTAAATAAAAATAGCATTCTATTTAAACATTTCTCAAAAAATTAAAAATTTTTTTGTACACTCCATAAACAAGTGGTTTAAAACACATTAATGGTCTGGGGAATTTATAACAACTTTAACATTTTTAAACCGATTTTTTCATTTTATATCTTGTTTGATAGATAATTATGTGTAGATTACGATTTTTTAAATCTAAAATAAACACTAAAGTAAAGCCAAGTATTTAATAGCTACATTTTTCTAAAAGCTGTAAAAGAGCCATATTTCCCCCATATAAACGCACCATACAAACTTTAGGTCCGATGCGGCACTGGTTTACGATAACCGATTTCATTAATATTTCACATAATATCTTTTAACGACCCAGTGAACTATTCTAGGGGGAGTTACGGTCAAATTTCAAAAGTTGGTAAATTATGTTGCAGTCTAATGTACATACATATGTAACAATTAAGAAGATATTGATATTTTCTGGAAGTCATACAAATAATTGTTTATCAATGATTGAATTAAAAAATGATTTAATAATAATTATAAAAAAAATTATTGTCAATGAAACATTCCAGCAAAAACTTTTTGTTTCTCGGTGATAGCAACTACTTATTAAAGTAGTTTCTTGGTAATGAGGTGACATTATAGTACAGTACAGTAACATTGCAATCGTATGGATCAGTTGGCTAGAACGCTGAATTAACAACCAGAAAGTTGTTGGTTCAACCTCATTCTGATGCTGTTAGTTTTTGTTTTAACAAAATATGTAAAAAGATATTTTATACTAAAAAAAACTTTTGTCACTTAAACATTAGTCATTAAAAGCGAATGGTTAGTTTGTGCCCAATTTCAAATCTCACAGACAGCAACATTTTTTTTTTTTTTTTTTTTGTTTTTTCGTTTAGGTACATATTTGTGAGTACCCCTAGAATCTAAAAATAACTACATGAATTTGTGGACAACTCAAAAATATTTTAAAAAATTACAAAAAATAATTAGTTCATTTTTGTTGCCAACTATACCTTCTAGCTCACCAGGAAAGCAAAGTTTATGCTGGGATATAGTGAGTATAAATTAAAAATAAAAATTTCACACATATTAATTAATTAACATAAAATGTATAAATAGTACATATACATAAATCAAAATAAAAACAAGAGAGAAAAATATAGTCGGCCAAGTTTGACTATATGATATCTTACATATCATACAGGTTCCCAGGGGACCCTTTTAGAAATTTTTGTTTTTTCTCAGACATCTTGGTACAATAGGTTTTTTAGTATAGAAGAAATGAAAAATACTTAAAACTCAAAAGTTATTTATTTTAAATAAAATTGCGTTATCAAAATTCATTTATTTCTTAAATATAAAAACTTTGTATCTTTTAAATCTCATAAACAATTAAAAAATAATAAATGTATTAAAATGTATTTATTTCTACTAACTTTTTAATATTGGGAGAAATTTCTAACAAAGCAAATCTTAATTCATTTTCCACTTCCAAACGTGATATAAATTTGGATTTTATGAACTGTAGAGCAGAAAAACTAGTTTCGCATAAATATGTATAAACAAACTTAGATTACGAAGTAAACTGGTTTGGCAAGAATTGCTCTTAAGTTCCGGATAATATCGGAGAAACTCAGAGTGAAGTGAATCCAAGTGTATTATATTACTTTTCATATATATGCTCCTTTTGAACATCAGATCAATACAAGATATCATTCAGCAGTGGAAATGATAAATATTTTGGTAGAGGGAATTGAAGAGAAATCTTGTACATAAAAAAACTTATTGAATAAAATTTAGTTAATCCTACGGACATCGGTCTAAAGTAGTAATTTCTTATGTTCTGCATTTAAATCGCCACATAGGGCTATAGGAATTCTATTTCTTAAGAAATTAGTTTTTTATAAAATTTACTACATCTATAGTAGTTTGAAGAGCACTTTTAAAATCAGCTAAGGTTTTCGTAGCAATTACTTGTCACTGAATTACACAGAGAGATTTAAGTGATTTAAAAAACCTGACGGCGAACCTATCATTGATGCGTCTACATCTCTACACCTTTGGAAGACGTAGACAAAGGTTTAGTAAGCAATAAATTTTCATTTACTTCACTTTCTGCTATAAATCTGCAATAAAATAAAAGTTGGATTAAATTAGAAGCATCAGTCGTCCCATCAATTATTATTATTATTTGTTTTTCAGAGTTATCTGACAGATAGATTCTCATGATTTTTTCTTTTGTTGGCTTATCTAATATTATATCCCCAATAACAGCAAAACAAAGCTTAATTAAAAATTCACAAATTGTATATGGTTCCTTTCCTTTTGCTATTATTCCATACACATTTACGGTCTTTCTCGCGGACCCCCTAAAATGTTTCTATGGACCCCTAGGGATCTGCTGACCCCCATTCGGGAAACCTTGCCCTACATCATTCTGTTTATACATCAAAGTTCGGAGAGGGGTCTAATATGGGACCTCAGGTCAATTGTTGGCCGATACTTCCATTTATATATTTGTACATTTCTGTGAAACATATGTATGCTTTATATTATGTTATTTATGCGTTTTAGAGTGATTCCCGGAAGTGGGCCTTATATGGGATCTATGACCGATTGCGACAAAATTTGACACTATGATTTTTATTTATGTAAAACATATTTGTGTCAAATATTAACTTGATACTAACATTTCTTTGAAATTTATGCACGTTAAAGTGATTTTCGGAAGAGGTTTTATATGGAAGCTATGCTCAATTAGAGACCGATCTTCATGAAGTTTGTCACACGGATTTCAACTTACAAAATTTCAAATAAATATTGCTATATTTAAGGCATTTATGATCGTTAAACCCATATTCAGAGAGATATTTCTATGGGGGCTATGTGAAAAAATGGACTGATCATAACAAATTTCAATAGTCTACGTTCTTGGCGTATAAAAGACATATGTACCAAATTTCATCAAATTATTTTCAAAATTGCCTGTAGTTTGATTACAAGGTTTACATAGGCGGATGGACATCGTTAAATTGACTCCGAAAATTATTCAAAGCCGAGGTGGGTTGTTATAAACATCAGCACAAGCGCATAATACCCTTTCCATCTATGTTGGTGAAGGGTATGAAAATTCTAGTATTCCTATTTCTGTATTTCATTAATTACAAACATAATTTAGCTTAAAAAACACCCATTTAAATTTCTTACTGCCATAAACAATGCTGTTGTTGTTGCATTTTTAACAATAGCCAAAAAAAAAGCCTTATAAATAACTCATAAACAAATGTACACGAATATGTCCATACAAATGTTATAAACATTTAAATATCTTTCATTTAAGCTAATATTTTTTTACCGTTGTACACGATTTCTATTCGATTAATTCGTTTAGAGTTAATTCATGAATAACATTTTTATTCTAATATTTAAAGTTTTTGTTCTTCGCAAATTTTTAAAAGTTGTAAACAGAAAAATAAAAGTCATTTTAAAAATTAAGGTTAAATTAATTGAAAAAAAAAAATTGTTTCGAACAGATCCAAAAATAGGCGTTCTCATTATATAGCCTAATATTAGCCGATTTAGAAATACGTACCACTGTGCCTCATAATGTAAACAAATACATGCGACATCGGCACAACAATATCGAATTAAAGATTCGTAGCACGTTAATTCACCAGAAATGTTTGCAACGATTTCAAATTATGTTTTTTTTTTTGTGTTTTTCTACAGGTCTCTAAAGTATTTCTTAACTTTTTTTCTGATTTGTAGCTGTGCGCACGCATGGGATTATTACTGAAAGATCTCAAACTTTAAACATAATTTACATGTTGACGATCATACAGAATAAAGATGAGAAGAAAAAAACACAGCTTTTTAATCTAAATAAAACCACAATTTGTCTCATTTATCAGCTGCCTTTTTATGAAAAAAAAAATATATTTTTTTTCCTCCACTTTGCGTTTTAATCATAAGTAAAAAAGTCAGCTTAAATTTATTTAAAAGCTTAAAACCACAATTGTTTTATTTGGCCTTCTTGTCAAAGCCATTTTGTCAATCTTATAATTTTTTTTCAACTTATTTTTTTTTTTAGATTTAACAATAAAAATCATGTATAAATAAGAAGAAAACGAAAAAATTATAAACCTAAAACACAAAATTATTATTATGCTGTCAAGTTAACTTTTTTTCTGTACATATTAACATGCCACTTAAATTTTAACTATTACCACTACATGATGCTGCACTTGCATCATTTTATAAGCAATTTCAACATGAGTTTATTGTTATATTGAATGAAAAGAAAGAAAAAATACTATTTTTTATACGAAACAGATGTCGTTTTAAACAATTTTGTTTAACTACACAACAATGATGTTGATGATGCTTAATAATTGCATGTTTAGAGAATTAGGGTTGTTAGTTGTTTTTTGTTTTGTTTTTTATTTTTTTTTTTTTTTTTTTTTTTTGTTAATGTTGCTGGCGACGTTGTTACCACACAACCATAACAAGCATTTACAGCATTTAGTGTTTTTTTTTCAATATATATGGTTTTTATACCCTACACTACCATATGTTGTTGGGCGTTTTTGCTGATGTTTGTAACACCTAAAAATTTGGCCTATGACCCATCTTAATGTATACCAATCGGCTGAATCGATTTAGCAACGTCCATCCGTTCGTCAGTCCATCCATGTAAACTTTATAGTCAAACTTCAAGTGGCAATTTTAAAAATAAATGAATGAAATTTGGCATACATATCTTTATTATGGTTCAAAGACCAAGCCTATTGAAATTGGTTATTATCGGTCCATTATTTCAACTAGCCCCCATATAAATTTCCCCCTTGAATAGAGGTTAAGCGATCGTAAATACCTTAAATAAATAAAATTATTTTATAAGTAAAAATCTGTATGCTAAATTTTATGAAGATCGGTCTATAACTGACCACAACTCCCACATAAACCGCTCTTCGCAAAATTACCTTAACTTGCATAAATTCCATACAAATGTTAGTATCAAGTTAATATCTGACACAAATAAGTTTTACATAAGTAGAAATAACAGTGCCAAATTTTATCATAATCGGTCTATAATTAATCATAGGTTCCATATAAGGCCCACTTCCTAAAGCACATAAATAACATAATATAATGTATACATATGCTTGATGTAGGGTATCATATAGTCGAGTTTGATCGATAATATCAGCTATTGATTTATGAAATTACTAAATAAAGATCATATATTTTTATAATATACAAGTTATATCAGTCACTATATAGCAACAAAAATCCATCATTCTAAAGAAAACCCATGCCCAGTGGTGACAAAGGAAATGTTCTGTATTCGCTTTCTCTTCTTCTATGTCAAATCTTCTACTGAAGTCGTTGCGATTTTCGCACATTATTCCTCTAAAAACTTCGCAAAACTCGACAGTAATAAAGTCTTTGTAAGGCACTCCACCAAAAAACGATTCTATAGGCCAATGGACAGCACCTGTCCATTGGCCTATAGAATCCAGATGACTAATGCTGCTCTAGGCTTGTACTTTCTTTTGTTATGCTCATGTAAGCTTTACACTATAATTGACTAATTCCGCAGTTTTTTTATGGTAACAATTCTCTATAAAAAGCCTGAATTTCTGCGTTAAAACGAGTTACATATGTTAACTTTAAGGGCTCTTGTGGCCTATTGTCACAAACCAACTAGAGTCACTGAAGCACCAGGAGAAAAAGTGTAACCCCGTTTAATCCTACGATTTCGATGATCAGTTTATACTACATCTGCTTGAGATTACGATGCCCTTAAATCGCTCTTGTAAAATATCTATTAATGCATATCATCTAATTTTAGCCAAAAGAAATTGATTTGTCAATTGGTAACGCTATCCGTGGATAGGTTTCGTGGAAGTATGAAAACAATTAACACCAAACTGTTTCATCCTGAGAATGTATTACAACATAGTGGAACCACTTATTTTTTTGTAATGTACGTGTTCATTTCAAAATTGATTCATCGCTGAAGATGGTTTTGGTGACCGCTTACAATTGCCCCAGTTAACAGTTAGTGAATACTTGGCTTGTCTGTGATCCTTTACTTTCTTGCACTGCATTTCTTGTTGTGCCTATGGATGTGGACCCAAGAAGTTCCTGTACTTTCATATTTAGTGAACCAACCATTCAAATTTGGCCAACAAACGTTGAAACGTCGACTCCATAAATATTCAAAATATACACCACCTTGGAGAGCACTTCAAAAACAGGAATAAAAAGTCCTTATCGCTAAGACATAAAAGAACACATACATATGTTTCACAGAAAAAAGATTGTTTTTTGAATTTTTGTGAAATAAACTGAACATTAATTATAATTATCTAAATTTAGTAAATTGAATAGATTTTTGTCACTTATGGACGATAATATATAATTATTATGAACGAAAAAGTTACTTGATTTTTTCCCTAATTTGTTCAATAATTTGGACCTAACGTAATATGTCTAATACACATCACTGATGTTAATCTATACAAAACAACAACAAAATAATTGCTATATTTAAGGGTTTTCAAGTAGCCATGAACGTACGTTCCGTTTACAGTTACATTTTTAAACGAGGCTTTAAGCCCTTGCACCATGTCCAATGTCATGTATTACCTAAAAATAAATTCAAAGAAATCATTATTTCACAAAAATTTCTTTCGATACGGAATTTATAAAACAGATATCCATTTAGGTTGAACGCATTGCTATTTTTCAATATCTCTGAAGTTCTGATTGATTCTGTTGAATATTTAAAAATGTAGAGAGCACAATAGTCGCATAAGAAATAAAAGTTTGATATATTCTACAACTATCTAAACTCACGATGATGACGATGATAATGGTACTCGTAGTAGTGGTCAGTGTTGCCAGGAGATGAGAAAAAAGATGCTTAATTGAACTATAAAAAGTGTCAAAAAAGACTAAATTTCCACAAAAAAAAAATAATGTCAGAAAAAAGTTATTTTTTTTTAATCCAAAAGCTTATTTTTTCTCGTTATCATTAGTTTTTGAAATTTTGTTAATATCTTAATAAATTTATAAAACATAAAGCGGCCAGCAAAATGACCCAATGAAAAATATGGCAAAAAATTCCCGTGCAAATTTGGGTTATATTTAGTATGAGGAGTGACTAGGGTTTGAGGTCCGGGAATTTTTTTTAAATTTCCCTGGAAAACGGGAAATTAAAGATTCTCTTAGTTTTAAAATCCTATAATAAACATTTCGCTATTTTTAACACTTTATATCAATGAAAGATTGACGTTACCCTAAACATGGTACTTGCAAGTTTTTAACGCATATGTTTCATGAATTAGTTTTTGACTATTGAATTAGATTTTTTCTCTCTGATATCCATGTATTTGTTTAACATGTTTTTGTCATGTTAAAATTTTAGATATTTTGGTTTTATTATAGATTCGTGGAAATGAATATTAAATAAGTTGAACTTCGAAAATACTCACATTATAAAAATAAAATTATTTGTTTGAGAGATTTTTCACTCTATGACAATATTTTCTTTTGGAACAGCATCTCTTATCCAAGCAATGGATTTGTAAATGTTATAACTTCAAAATACATATACAAAAACTAATCTCACATTGTATTTAAACAGATATGAGATAATTTTCATCAGGTTTCTGAACACTATGATTGATTCAAAAAACATTGGTGTGAACCAATTTTTAGTAATTTCCAGATTCATGTTTAATTTAGTAAGAGACGGTCAAGACTTACTATATGATACCCTACACCATTGTGTACGAGAAAAAATTCGGGAAGGGGATTTGTGGACAATTTTGCTAAATGTAAAATTAAACATGCAAATACAGAATAATGCGTTGATACTAACATCTAGATGCTTTTATGCACTTTAAGGCGATTCCTGGAAGTGGGCTTATATGGGATCTCATAAAATTTGGCAATATTGTTTCTACTTACATAAAACTTATTTGTGTAAAATATTAACTAACATTAATACTAACATTCGTATGGGATTTATGCATGTTAAAGTGATTTTAGGAAAAGGGGTTTATATTGGATCTACATTCAGTTGTGTACCGATCTTCAAAAAGATTGATACTTGTACAGAACTTCTTTGCACCGAATTTGATTGAAATATTTTTATTTTTAAGCATTTTTGAGTGTTTAAACTCTAATTCTGGGGGACATCTGTATGGGGGCTAGGTGAAATATTGGGCCAATCACAACCAATTTCAATAGGCTTCGTCTTTGTATCATAAAAGTACCACGCATAAAATTTCATTGAATTGACTTTAAAATTGCGACCCGTATTTTGTGCACAAGGTTTATATGGACAGCCTGAAGAACGGATGGACATCGTTAGATCGATTTAAAAAGTGATTCTGAGTCAATCGGTATACTTATAGGTGGGTATTGTATAACTTTTTCTATGCGTTACAAACATCAGCACAAATGCATAATACCCAAACCACCTATGGTGGTGTAGGGTATAAAAAAATAATGTAAGTTAGAGAAATAGATTATTGTAAATTTTTAAAAAGTTTTAGCATCAAAAATACAATAACGTAAACATCTGAGACACAGTTTTTAACATAAATTACGAAAGGTACTAATTTTATTTGTATAAAATACTTAAATTTTTTTATTCTTAAAAATGGCATTATACTGATTTATAATGTTTCGATTTGTTTTGTGTAATAAAAAAAAATAATTTTCTTTATATACTTTTCTTTTTTTTTCTTATAACTAAAGTATTATAAAATTCCCGGTAAAAGAAATATTGCGCGAAATCCCAAACTCTAGGCGTGATCCAATGTTTTGAAGTGATTTTTTCGACATTTTTGAACTATAATTCATTTTTGATGGTGCATCTTATAAGATTTTTTTAAATTATATTTACAAATTGTTTCTAAGGTTAATGTAGTATATTAAAATATACTACATTAACCTTAGTTACAATAATCGATTTAGTAAATCAATAAAATTAGTAAAGATATTTTTAATTTGAAGAATAAAAATTTTTATTAAATATAAATAATATAGATTTTTGTGCGAATAAATATACAAAAAAATAGTAATAGCAAATAATAAATTATTTTCTTCATTATTAAAATACTAATATTTTAGCTTTTTTAAGGAAAAAGGCTAGAAAAAAAGCTAAAAGCTGAAACGAAATAGTTGAGGCTAAAAGCAAAAATAAAAGGTTAGACTTAGCCTGAAAAATGCTAAACTGGCAACACTGGTGGTGGTTATAGACCTGCTGCTGCTACTGCTTTTAATTTACAACAACAAAATCATTGACAAAAACAGCAGCAGCACTATGTTGCTATAGTAGCAACATCAGCTGTTTTATTTATTATTTTTTATAAATTTTTTTTTTTTCTTTCTACTTGACTAACAGAGTTCATTCTCCGTTTTGTTGATTTTTTTAACAAAATGTTATTGTTGTCGTTGTGCTGCTATTAACTACGTTAAGATCGTTTAATGACCCCATTCATTCTCTCTGTTTTGTGAGATCTGTCGTCTACCAACCGAATAAAAATATTCATAAAATAAAAACAGGTGTATTGTCATAAATACTTACTTACTTACCATCGACTATAACCAATAAATAATCATAAATACTCGTGTGCTGTTGAAATGAAATAAACTTAAACTACCAATTTGTTATTTTATAAGAAGTATAATGAACCCTTTAATCAAACAATTCAATTTTTGTTTTGTTAATAATTTTCAGCTATAAAAAATGCAAAAGAAATATTGATTTTTTTTTTTTTTTTTTATATGGAGGGATAAAATTATGATTTAACGCTAGGAGTTGAGTAAAATGGATAACAGTAAGTAACAGTGAAGATTTTAGAAATGAAAGTAAGTTTGATAATATTTATTTGTATATCAAAGTACGAGTAATAAAAATTTCGCTTTACAGAAAAAATAAAATTTCATATTCTAATACTAAATTTATAAAATCAATTATATTTTTTACTGAAATCGTAGCTATCACTGAATTTGTAAAATCTAATATTCACATTCGTAAATGTTTTATTGAGAAAAAGAAAATTTATTTTATTTTTTATTTTTATTTATTTATTATTTATTTTTTTTTTTTTATTAAAATATTTTTACTATTTACAAATTAGAATATTTGAAAATTTTCATATGATTTAATAGATTTTTTTAAGTAAAACAATAAAAATAATATTTAGTTTTTAGTAGATATTCAAAAAATATTTATTTTTGAATCAATAATACTTTCAATAAAAATTTATATATATATTTTTTAATATTGAATATTTTACAATTAAATTGCGAAAAAAATAATAATAATCTAAAAATGCTTATGTAAATTTGGTATAGGATTTATGAAAGAATACGTGTATATGTAGTGTAATGTTGTTATTTTATACAGCTAGTAAGAATAATGAAGAAATAATAATGAGTTTTAATATAAATGCAAATAAACTAAAAAAAAAAAACAATAAAAAATGCTAATCCTTTGACGCCTCTTTCACGTTATACAAATTACCAAATCGACCTAAAAAAAAAAGAAATCCAATTGTTATTCAAATTTAACATTAGTTCCAATTGGCAACAACTTACTTGTATTAGATGTGGTTTTGGCATCTAAAAGTGATGATTACGATGAGCATGATAAGGAGCGTTCCGGTCAGCCAAAAATGTTTCAAAATGAAGAATCAGAAGTTGGCACAAAGTCTTTAAATCTACAAGAAGTGTTTGCAGAATTATTGTGTATAATTCAAATAACGGTTTCCAGACATGTGATTGTGATATGAGCACTGGGTTCATCCAAAAGCAATGAAATTAGGTGCCACGGAAAAAGAAGCCAAGCAACATCTTAAGGAGACTTAGCATGTCTGAAATGCGACATTTTGCATCGAATTGCTACGGACGATGAAAAGTGGATCCATTAAGATAATTCAAAGCGCAAAACTCGTTTATGAAGACCAGACAAATCCGGATGAAACGATCACGGGAGATCTGTATCGAACACAATCGATTCGTTTGAAGAGAGCATAGAACAAAAAACTGTTCGTGCAGCTATCTATAAGAACAGACATTTCTAAATTAACTTATAAGATAATATGGACAGAGATTTAATAAAACAATATTACTTATGTATAGTTATTTTATGAGTTAGAATACATTTATCATCTGAATTATTAGGAAAGGGATAACTTACTTACAAATGTCTTTAAATGTTGGATTTCATATTTTTTGATTTCCTCACTTTTATAATTTTATTTTTTATTTTACTGAAATTGACAAAATACATAAAATTATTTTTGTGTTGTGTATTAGTTTTAAAATTATTTTCAACCAACAAAACATAATGTTAAAATCTAATATTTTTTTTATAAAATTTTATTTACAACCAAATAATGATTTATTAAAAAATATTTTAACCATATTTTTTTCTGTTTTGGCTTCAAAAATTGAGACTGCAATGTATGTATATGATAGCTAAATAATAAAGAATAACATATCATTAATTATTAACATAGTTAAAGTACTTCAGAAATAGTACGGAAACAACTTGATTATAAACTTTTATACTCATTTTAAAAATGTCTTATATAACCATGATCTTTATCCCTTATTAAAGCCTTTTTTTATTTTGTTTATTTTCTATAAAAAAAAAGTTACAAAAACTACTACAATAGTTTATATTAGCGGCATGTGCTATGGAATTCCTTCTAATTTTCTTTTTTGTTGTTGTCAATTCTCACATTTACTCATAACATTACAAATTTCCCTTTAGTGCATCTTCAAATTAAACCTTAATTATATCAAACAAACAAAAAACTAGACAAAACAGACGTTTTACTTCATTAATCATGAGAAAACATTGTGTGAATGAAGGCACATGCCACAAGAAAAGACAATCGAATGAATTTTTCAAATAATAGTAAAAGATGTAAATGCACCCAGCAACAAATTTGATACAAAAAAAAAAAAAAAACAATTAAAACACCTGCCTACACTTGTGCCATCATGCAAAGAAATGCATGATGCATGATTGTAATGATGATCATTATTATCATCATCATCATTGTGATCATCTTCTTCTTCATTATAATGTTGCTGTACTAGGGTTTAAATTTAAGAAAACGGCAGCTGTGCTGAGTATTTAAGAGAAGAGATCGGCTAAAAAAAGGGGGAGAGTTGAGTGACATTATAGAAATATTTGTATTATGAATTCACACGACCAACAAAAATATATTGTTTTTTAATGTTTAATGGAAAATACAAACATATAAAAACAATCTTTAATTAAGATTATTTGTCAAGAGCAAATATTTTTATACTGCACGCGCCGTCACATTCTTAAATATTAGTGGATGTATCGATTGAAACACGTTGGTATGCGTGGGAGTTAAATTATTAATGTAACTTCAAATTGACAGAAATGTTAAGGATTGATTTCTTCGTACACATTTTTAAAAATTGAATTCGCAAAAGAGTTTTTCCCGAAGTTTTGTAAGAGTGTTTGTCTAACTTTAGTTATTAATTAGTTTTTTGATGACTCCAAAAAGTTATAGTGGTCTAATTTAACCCGATCCTGTACAAAGTAGTGGGACAATACAGCAGCTAATGAGATTATATGCATCTGGTTGTTGAAAATCAAAATCATATGATTATACAAAGATTCCAATTAGTACATCAAACTATGAAAGAACTTGGTATGAATGTTTAAGGTCCAGGTTGGCAACCAATTCAAAAAGGTTAAAAGTTAACGGTAATGGTATTTTGGATTATTTCGGTAAGGGTATTTTAGTGGTAACGGTATTTTCTGTTAAAATAAAAATAAAATATGAGCTAAATCTATTTGAAAACTATTTGTCAAACTCTCTTTGAATATGAAATTTGTTTTTATTTGATTACATAAGTTTAAATTATACTGATTTAAACCATGATAATAAAAAACTATTTGGGGTTAAAGATTCATTTTCCGGAAAGACAGCCTTTCTTTAAATTCGAAATTTGGGTATAATATAATTTGTATTATCTTTTCCGGCTTCATACACATTTCCATGGTAATAGATAAATTGGATTCTGAGTTATTAATAAAGACGTTATATTAAGCAATGCATTTTAATGTAAATAAGTTTTTCTTTTATTTTTTGAAGAAATTTCATTTTAATAAAAAAAATAGTATAAAAAATGCTTAGATACTGTTTACTGATCTCATGAAATTACAGTTATTACAGTTGTAATAGTGAATGAAATATATTTTTACCATCTCAGTTGCCCCTATCTTTAATATATCCTCGAGAATGGGTGTACGACAATGTTAAATTATAATCCTAATGTCGCCTATCTTAACGACAGTAAATTAACGATAAAACAAATGAAATTTTCATCTATATATTCGTCAACAATATGTTTAATGATTTGTTCACTAATATTGTCGATAACGATTACATAGGGGACTATGACGTCTCTTTTGTCGTCAGTGAGTTGATCCTTGTCGCTAACGATCACATGGATGGCAATGTCATCCACTTAGTCGTCTACGATTACATCAGTGACAAATTAAATAGTTTATGGAAATATTTTCATAATTAAAATTAAACGATTAAATTAAATTACAATTTTGTTTAAAAAAGGGGTTATATGAAATCTTGAGGACTTCGATAAAAATTGTAGCCATTTTTTAAATTTTCATGGTTACCAAATTTCATTATTTTAATAATAAATAATTTTTATTTCCTTAATATTAAAATATTCACGTTTAAACGCTCTAACTTACCGTGCTCAAACGAATATTTTTTGTTCTAGTTTGTTTGTATTTCATTTAAAAAAATCGTTTATTTATCGTTATTCTTGAATATTGGAATTATATGGAAGACAATATTTAAAACATTGTCCCTTATCTTGTCGTAAAGATAGTTTGTTAGAAGGCAACATTCAAAACTTTGTCGCTCAAATATCTTCAAAAAGGTTCGACAAAAAAATGTTTAAGACATTGTCCCTTATATTTTCATCAACAAAGTTTATTGATGACAACCACACATATAGTCACTTAACTTGTCACCAACAAAGCTTTCAAATGAAAATATTTAAGATTTTGTCGCCCTCCTTGTAAATAAGAAAAAACATTAAAGACTTTGTCGCTAATCTTGTCGTGAAAAGTATTTGATAGAAGACTGCTTTGAAGACATTGTCTTCTTTCTTGTCTCTAACTTTGTTTATGGATGACACATTCAAGACATTCTCGTTCAAATTGTCATCAAAAGTAGCCAATGCTGGACAAAATTGAAGACAGTGTCGCCGAAATTAGAAGACAATATTAATGACAGTGTCTTTCATCTTGTCGTCACAAAATTTTAATATAAGACAACATTCAAGACGTTGTCTTTTTTTTTTTTTTTGCCTTTAGAATCGCTTAAAGATGACAATGTTTAAGAAAATGTTGCTCATATTGTCGCCAAATGAAGACTTTAACGAAGATTTCTTTCAAATTATCATTAAGAAAACTTTGATAACAGTGGACATGTCGTACATGAATCGTTGACAACTATGTCGTCTACGACCATTTGGCCAACTGAAATATTATTCTAAACTATTTTTGTGGTATAATTCCATCCGTCCGTACGTCCGGCGCTGAGACAATAATTAATTATCCTTTGGCTACATCCGCAGATATCCGCAAATAAAATTTTAAAAATCCAATACACAGATATCAACCTTTCATTTTATATTGACTTAATCGCGGAAGTAAAGGGAGCAACAAATACGCATTGCATTAAAAATTTTTTTACACCCAAAATATTTGAATGTAATCTGTACAATAATTTTGACCACGGCCCTATTGTTTTTAAAACTTATGACAGAAAATAAAATCTACGCATGTTCTACATCAAAAATGGTATAAATTTAATTCCAAAAAGTTTAAAATGTGAAAATCATAAATTTTAAAATGTACTAGCTTTATGTTCAAAATTGCTAAATTTAGCGACAATTTTAAAACAGTTATGTTGGCTAGAATTTTCTAATATTTTCACAAAATAGTTTATGATATGTTAGCTTCACAGTAAATTAAAAATTTTATAAAATTTCAAATATTTGTAACCGTTCGTTTTATTCAAAAAATGAGATAACATTCTGGTTTTTTTTCATACTGAGATACACGTGATTTCAGAGTCAGATATGATATTATATAACAGATATATTTGGACGAAAAATGTATAATTTTGTTGACTATCCATTCCCAAACTCGTACAGTACTTCCTCTGTAACTCATAGATGTGTGATTATTAATTATTATTAATCCCTTGAGGACTACAGAAAAAAACGGGTGATTTGAAAAGCCCCAAATTTTTCAACTTTTTAAGAACATATAAACCTCAAAAAAAAAACAAAATTTAATTACTGCTTCGGCAGAAAATCCATAGTAACCAATCGATTAAAAAGGAGATTATATTTTAATTATTGCTACTCAAACTAAAGCAGCACAGTGGAGCCAAACGCAAAATTTTTGGTAATAAATCTGTATCTCCTAAACTACTGGTTGGATCGAATTGAAAAGTATGGAAGAATGGTAGAGAGGACCAAAAAATGTATCATATAGTTACCCTGTGATAATACGAGATAAACTATAGGGTGTCAAAGTTGACTATCTCGAGTATGTAAAAATTTTGAAAAATTGTAACTTCTTCAAATCTAGTCCGATTTCAAAGATTTTTATAATTCTGTAAAGTACTTGGAAAAGCAAAGAATTTTTTCTCAAATTTTTTGTAATAAAATTTTTTTTCTTTACATATTTCAAAAAATCCTCCCCTATTTTTTATTTGGGCAAGTGTAATTAGGCAGGTACAGGACTATATTTTACCATAACTTGAGAACGGTTGGTTCGATTTAAATAGATGAAACACCAAAAGATGTGAATCAAAATTGACTTCAAGTCGTCTTTACATTATTTTTTTTATATTATAGTTTTCGGTTTTATTTTAGACGTGCAAAATTGAAGAATTTTTTTTTTAATAAAAGTTCTTTTGAGAAATGAAAATGGCCTTGTCTTATTTTTTATCTGCTAAATAGTTTCGAGTTATTTAGAAATTATAGTCGAAAGAAAATTTTTTCTTGCAAAATTGAAAAATTTTTTCCATTAAAAGTTCTTTTAAGAAATGAGAACGGCAAGAATGTTCAGTTTTTTTTATCCGTTGTTATAGGAAGGTAATTCTATAAGCCATGTATCAAATCTTGATTTTATTCACAATAAAGTGAAAAAACACATAGACACACTGGTGGACAAACAAATAAAATTTTGTTTTCTTTTTCAATCAGCTTTTTTCACTTTTTTCTATCACGTATTTATTTTTTTTTATGGGCATGACTAATATAACCACCAAGGATCGGAAAACAATTTTTTGTTTAGTTTTTAACAAAAATATTTGTCATTGAAGTACGAAAAAAATTATGAAAATAAAATAATATTCAAAATGAATATTACTTAAATACAAAATAATAAAGTTCTCTCTCAAAAAATAAACAAAAATATTTTCCAAAGAAGAAAAAACATGGAAAAGTTTTCTTTTTTTGTACTTTGATTTTGAATTTTAATTCAAATATTTATTATTCAAAATAAAAAAATGTATGCATATAAAATAGAAAATGAAAAATTCATCAAAGATTTTATCATTATTGTTATTTGTGTGTACATTTTATTGCCATATTCCCACAATTTATTTAAATTGTGGGAATCAATTCCGATGCTATGCTAGGGTCATTAGCCTTTTCTACACACTTTTACGTACAACGCCGATGTTCTCGACATATCTGACATTTCTTGGATGAACTAGAGTTGGTCGATTGTTTAACGAAACAGTCTTTGGATAGTCGCCTTTGAAGAACTATTGAATCTGCCAAAAAGTGAGCTCTCTACGATGCATAATAAAAACTCATTTTTATAAAGCATAGAATACAACTAGAAATTTATGTGAGAGGCTCTTCGAACTAAATATTAAAAAAAAATACTAATTTTCATTTCAAAGGAAAATATATGTGACTGCATGTGTTTTGTTGTTGTATGAATTAGGTTTTTCAAAATTGAATCAGATTTTTTTCTCTAACATAAATATCTACTTATTAATCTATGCTATAAAGTTTCATCATCTGCTTGTGCTGTTCCGTCCTGAACTAATAGGTCCTTTTACTATTACAGTTTGAAAGTCATAGCAACATATTAAAATATCTAAACTTCAGTCCTTTTGCTAAAAAAAAATAACATGATAATATTGTGTACGAAAAAAAAATAAACTAAGATTAATATAATAATATATTTTTTTTTTAGGAAAAGGACTGAAGTTGAGACATTTTCCTTCAAGTAGAAAAATATTTTGAACTTTAATGGTAAATATTTTTGAAAATTGACTATCACATTAGCCCATCACACTAGTATAACTCGAGAACGGTTTGTCCAATTTAAATAAATAAAACTCCTATAGATGCTGACTAAAATGAACTTCAAGTTATTTTAACACTACTTTTTTATCCGCTCAATTTGTTACGATTCTTCCAAATTCATCTAGTTCATTTATTTTTGTTTAAAGGAGGATTTTTTTTTGCCGACCAGTGTTATCAAACAAAACGATATATCCGTAATCAAGAGGAAGAAGGCTTTAAAGAAATATTTTAAACAAATTGAAGTCATTTTTAATTAATTAACACCTATTGTTTATAAATTCAGACGAATCAGCACTTAATCAAAAATAATAAGAAAATGTAAACAATAATAAAAAAATGTGAATATTTTGAATAAAAACAAAAGTACAATATATATATTAAATATTTTCTCTTGAAAGAAAAAAAAAATAAATAAATGAATAAAATTGCAGTCACAATGGTCTATAACTTGTAGTATAAAACTTTCTGCCAGTGGAAAGTATAACATTGTAGAACAATTTAATTCTCTGTATGATAAATTTAATGAATTCATTCCTTTAACTTTCCTTTAATAAAAATTTGTTTATTTAACATTCATCACCATATAAAATAAAAATATAAAATATAAAATATAAAATATAAAATATAAAATATAAAATCATCATAACATCATATCAATCGTTTTGTTTTTCATTTTTTTTTTTTTAGTTTTTTTTCTATTGACACAAAACCAGTGTTGTCAGATTAGGGGATTTATCCTCAAATTTGGGATTTCGTTTAAGAAATGGGAATGAAAAATTTAGTTTGGGGATTAGGGGATTTGTTGGGGATTTTTATTCTATTTTTACCTTAGGAAAAATTAAAAAAAAAATAATATTCCATCCGATATTAACTTTTTGTAACATATGCCTATAATTTAATCAACAGCAGTGCAATGAAGACAATAAAAAACAAGTAAGAAAGATATAGTCAATTAAGCCCGACCATATGATACCCTACACGATTGTGCAGGGGTCTTATATTTCGTAAGATCCCTCTTATATTAGACATGTGGATAATTGTGGACCGATTCTTTTACTAAGTGTAAAATAAAATATATGAATACAGAATATTACGTTAATACTAACATTTATATGAATTTGTGCACTTTAGGGTGATTCCCGAAAGTGGGCTTATATAGGAACTATGGTAAATTATGGAGCGATTCTTATAAAATTTGTCACTATGATTTCTACTTATATAAAACTTATTTGTGTCGAATATTAATATGATACTAACATTTGTATGCGATTTATGCACGATAAAATGATTTTCGGAAGGGGTTTTTATATGGGAGATATGGTCAATTATGGACCGGTCTTCATGAAATTTGGCACGAATATTGAAACTTATACAAAACCTTACACCGAATTTCCTTAAAATATTGTTATATTAAATGCATTTATGATCGTTAAACCCCTATTCCGAGAGGACACTTGCATGGGGCTAGGTGAAATAATGGACTGATCGTCACTAATTTCAATAGGCTTCGTCCTTATGTTATGAAAGTACTATATGCCATTATCTTCAAAATTGCGACCTGTACTTTGTGCACAAGGTTTACATGGACAGCCAGCCGTCCATCATTAGACCGATTCAAAAAGTGATTCCGAGTCGATTGGTATAATTTAAGGTGGGTGTTTGATGATTTTTTCTGTGCGTTACAAACATCAGCACAAACGCATAATACCACAAGCACCTATGGTGGTGTGGGGTATAATAACTGTTATACTTAAAAAAATTAGTTCCAATCTCTGCAATAAGATGATTATTTATGGATTGGCTGAGAGGGTAATGTTTGATCAATTGATACTCTATTATTATCCAATAATAATCAAAAATATAGAATTACTGTTATAAAATAAAATGTGTATTTGTTTTTGACACAATCATGCCTAAACCGCTAAAGCAATTTTAAAGAAATTCTATGCAGATTAATTTTAAAACGGAAGTAACTATAGTACATAAATAAATTGCATGTTGCTGAAAATCGCCAAAATGTAGCTATATTTCGCAGTTTAAATTTCTCTTTTTCCTTTTTTAATGAAAGCGTAAGTTTTAATTGGACAAAGCTTTATTTTACGTTTTCAATTTATCGACTTTTAGGATTCCATGCAATGCAGGGGTATTCAACTAGTACATTATAATTTAAAAGTTCAATAAAATGTATCAAAAATAATTGAATCAATGAAGCTTAATTTATCATGCTTTCATACCTTTGAAGAAATAAAAATTTAATCTTCGGTATTTGCATTAACTATAAAAATTACGTAAATTATTTACCTAAAAAGTTCATTGATAAAAGTGTTAAAATTATTTCCATATAATCTCATTTTTGTTTTCTTTTTTAACTTATAACTTTCTTTTTCAATATTGACTACTTAAGTAATTTATCTTCCCTAACCTGCATAACTGCAAAGGATATGGAACTAATCTCTAAAATAAACATATTACTTTAGTGGGGATTTTCTGGGGATGAGATTTTGCTATTTGGGAATAAGGCTCGAAAAAAGTCTGGGAATCTTGCTCAAAACTCATAAAATGATGCATTTAATCGATCACTTTTGTTTTCTATTTTGTTTATTTAACGTCTTTTTTACACGCAATTAAGTTTATTTTTATTTTTCTTTTTTCGGCTTTTATTTATTTATACTTTTTTCTGCTCGGTATTTTGTTATTTATATATTTTTTTTTATTTATTTTGTTTTATTCATCTTACTTGCTTAAATATCAAACGATGATATTTAAACATCCACAATATGGATCGTATTACCTTTTCAAACAAAGACTTAATGCTGGGAATTCTAAATGTATACAGACTCAGTATTTTTTTATAATTTTAATTTTTTTTCTTAATCGTGTATTTGTTGGGTGCAACCATTTACTTTTGTTGTTGCTTTTTTTGTTTTAGTCTCTTTTTTGTTTTAACTTCTATATATGATGAGAAAGTGCGAAACTTGAGTAAATGCAGAGGTGGCGTAAAAAGGGGATATTGTCTCTGAAATGAGTTTAGTTTATGGTAAAAGAATTAACCGTTTTTAGACTAAAAATCCAAATAAGAAGAGGATTTATTATTATTATGAATTTTTATTTACAAAATCAAACCAGCTTTTGAGAGCTTAGAGTTTAAACTCTAAAGCGCATTAATATAGCCGCATAATGATTTCTCATTCAAAAGAGGCATATCAATCTGAGCGGCAATTAAGTAACTCTTGCATCGTTCGTTTGATATTGACGATCAGCAGATCACTTTATTTTAACTACAACTTCAAAGTTGAGAATAAATTTTTTGGCAATGAATATTGGTGGTCACAATCTGATGTAGAGTTCTGGAAATTCGTTATCTATAATTACGAAAAATTTGAAGACTATGCCCCCAAATTACAAAATTTCAGAAAATTTGTTTTAAATTGTTTAAATTTAATACTTTTCATAAAAATTTTAGTAACGTTTTATTACTTTTTGTGTAATAGAAGGGTCATTTACACAGAAAAAGAAATAAAAAATAAATTACGAAAATGTTGAGACTAATTTAAATTTTAACCAATTTTGTTCCAATCATTAAAATCGTAATATTAATTAAGTGAAATTAATAGCTTTTTTATATAATTTCAAAAAAGTTTTATTATATTAAATGAACAAGTGCTTCCAAAAAAGAACTTTTTCACCACTTCAAAAGTAAAACCAACGGGTATATGATGAAAATCGATTTCGAAAACGAAAATGTATGAAATAAAAAAAAATAAACGTTTTATTTATTGATGATAGTTACAGTAAACTCACTTTTTATCAGATTTTATTATAAAATTTTAAGTATTCCACGAAAATTGTGTTTTCAATAGTGCTGTATCTTATAAAGGAAAAATAAAGCATTGTTCTAAAAGTTATTTTTAAAATGATTCGAAATTCATCACAACTTTTCAAACCATTCGATTTAATAATGACCCATCACATACCTATAAGTGCATATTTTTCACTTTTTTGAAAGTTAATAAAAATTACTTCCAAAAAAGAGAAAACAAATATATTTGTAGCATGAAAAAAGGTAAATAATTTCTGAGAAATCAAATATTTCACAAATTAAAAAGTATTTTTATTATCTACTAACAAAGTTAAAACTATATTTTTGTTAACAAAAATCTATAAATATAGTTTTAAGAGATGTACTTTAAAAGCAATGAACAAGAAGCATAAAAGAGAACATCCTACCAATGACAACAATGGGTTAAAAAAAGAACTTCTGCTGCTCTTTTTTAGCACTAATGAAAACACAATGCTAAAATCATGACTTGCTGGGTTATTTATTAACACAATTCAAATATTAGCTGAATCTCTACCAATGGAAAATACTTCCCCCAATATATAAACTAAATTTAGCTTTCGTATTGGTATCTCATATATAAACTTTATTTAAATTTAGAAATCGTGAGAATTTCTTCCCCGAGAGAAAACTTCCAGTTTATCCAGCTGTTGGTGAATTGATAATATTTGGCCTAGTTGAACTCGGATCGTTCCGGAGCGTAGCTCCAATTTTCGTGGGAACATTAACGTGATAAAGTAAACCCGTAAAAATTTTTGGTGTAATATCGTGAAATACGGTTATTAATAAAGGCACATATGCTAGGGGAACTTGTGAGATGACACAACATTAGAACATTTATTGATAAGCTATGATAGTATGTTTGAAAATTCGATAAAACATTTACATACTTATTTGAAAGTATTTTTTCAAAGAGTAGCCGAAGTAAAGGTTACCTAAGGCGACAGCAATTACAATTAAACCCTGACATTGATACGTTAACCTCACGATATATGGAAACGCCTACAACAATACGGAACACTTAAATATAAACAGTCAAAATGTGCACTTACCGCATCATAAGTACAAATTCATTATTAAATGTTATATCTAGACATCTGAGGAAAATTTATACTCTGAAAACCAAGAGGACGGTTTAACAAAAAGACCAGCAACTTAAAAAATCTAGATTCTTGAAATTATAATTTTTATGTAAATTTTTCAAAAAATTATTTAAAAAGCTGCTATATTTTTCTTATTACTTTTGTGTTATTCATAAGTACTTAAAAAACTTAATTATATGATTTAATAATTTTATTAGATTCCAATATAAAATTAAATAACAAATTTATAAAATATGTTATATAATATCTTTTCTGTATTATCCTCATTAGTCCTTTTTAAATTTTGAAGAAAAAACACCTTCAACTGTCTGGTATGAGGACTCAAAAAGTACTAAACGATTTCAAAGGGGAGCATTCTATAAGCATATGCTCCACCTTTAAGTCGGCAATTCTTGGTAATTTAGCCACATTTCAGCAACTCTCCACTTTATAATGCCTCTACTGAAAGTAGTCATGCACAACTGCGCATGATTGCTTTAAGGAAATAATTCTCGGAAAAGACGTCGTAAACATAAAATAACAATCAAAACTATCTAATAAAATTCCATATATTTTCATCCAAATTGCGAAACGTACTTTCGAATATTTCAACACCAAATCCAATAGCATTTCCCAAGGCATTATTGGTATATTTTATACAGATGTATTGATCGTGCTATCAGAGAAAATAAGCATACTAATACAAACATTCATAAGGACACTAATACGAAGCAAAAAGCTGTAGGTCCCTCTGTAAGCAAAAAATATTTCCCGTCCCTGTTTAACATTTTGTTTATCTTAAGTGCGTTTAATGAAAGTTTTATCAGTAACTAAGCCGTTTCGTTTTGTGACTGCATATAAGCGTGTAAGAATAAGTTTTTATATCATAATGATGTAAACAGATGCATATTAAATAAACACACACTTCCTAAAAAATGCTTACTTAAACGCATCAGTTTATTAAATTAAATTACAAAAAAAGTAATTGTAAGCGTAGCATTCTTCTGTATTTTCATCGTATGAAAGAAAACTAAGTTTATTAAATAAACACGCAGAAAAAAGTTTTGAGATACATATTTTTTACAGCATTTTATTTAAAACGACTGGGGGTATATCATTTTACCAAAAACGTATTAAGTTTATTTTCTAAAACGAATAAATAATATTTTTTTTATTGTAATCTACAGGTCTTTATAACTTTTCACACAATTATTTTTAAATAAAGATTATTTGCCAGTTTATTATTAGTCTTTTAAAAGCAACTTTATAATCCAGCTTTTAGTAATGTATAAAAATGTATCTCATGGATTTAAGCTATACTGAATATTATAAAGTTTTCTCAGTAAATTTGTTCCACACTGCTCACTTTCTTTTAATCTTCCTTGTGTTTTTTCGGCAAAATTTTAAGCCATTGTAATTATCCCTATAATCTTTAGCTTTAATTTTTTCTTAACTATATCATTTCATTATAATATCCGTTCTTAGATATTTTTCTCTATATATTCATACCATTATTCCATTACTATATTTACTACTACATATGTATATATTTATTCACAGGTGTTTGTGTTTTTTTATAAATTTTTTTATTATTTTATCTTCTTTGTCGTACAACCACTTTTAAAAAAGGAAGAAGCCTCACAAACGTTCTGCTTGACTTCCTTTTTTAACGTTTTTTTATATTTGGTATAAGAAAAAAAGACCTTAAAATAAACTCAAAAGTCAAATTAAGAACAGTCAGTAGCAAAATTTGCCTTTTCTTTATTGTCCCTCTAACATTATTGCATGTGTTTGTTAGTTCTTTGGTTCTTTTGTTATTTTATCTGTCATTTTGTAATTAAAAGTATTTCAAAGTCATTTTTTAAAGATAAAAGAATAATAAGAATAATGAAACACCCCCATTAAGAAATTAAGATTCTTATCCGTTTGAAAAGGTGTCAATGTGAGTGAGTCATTCATCATTAAGATGTAATGTTTTAGTAAACTTCATCATAAAACTATATTTTTTATTTCTGAAGCATTAGATATAATGCAAATGTCCACACTCAGAGAAATAAAAACATGGTTACGGTATTGTCACTATAATAATATTATATTCACATTGTTAATTTTTATTAATTTTAAAAATATTGTGTTGATGATAACAATGTTTTTGTTTAAGTTTTATAATTAAATGTTTGCATTCACTCAAAATTTTAATATAATTGACTACAAAAATTTTATGTTTTTGAATATTTTTACCAGAAACAAAATTTTAGTAAATATTATTAATCATTTTCCTATTCCTTAAATCATATTTTCTTTTTGAACCATATTAATATTATTTTTAAAATAACAAAAAAAATTTTACAAATAAATATGCTTTCTAGCAATATAAGCAATATAATATATTAACTATTATTAAAGGGTTTAGTTAATAAAAGATATATACTCATAGAATTAATGAACAAATAATATGTAAATATTTTATTATAAATAACTTTTATCTGTTATTTTGAAACAAATGTAATTTTTGAAAATAATAATTTCAAACTAATGTATTTTATTTTAATATATGATAAGAATGAATAATAATATGATAAGACTGGATAATAATATGATAATATGATGGAATAGAATAATAATGTAGTAATATATTATAATATGAAATACCATTAAATAAAGAAATGAACCACAAAATCGATAAAATGAAATCATAACAACTACTATTTATAATCATATATATTTTTAGCTGCGGCCGTATGTTCCAATCATAATATGTTACTCTTAGACTATGGTCACTACAACTATATTTTTTCTCTGCGTTTATTTATTACTTTAAGTCAATCTTAGGCAGTTTAGAGAAAAAGTGAGACTTTTAAGTTCGAATTTTAATTTCTTACATTTGCGGAAAAATAAATAAAAATTAGATACTAGACTGTCTGCTTCAAACAAAGTTCTTCCAAGCCTCTTAACATGGCACAACTTTAAAGGGTATATCTCATAACATCCAATATCACAATATCCATGGACATCTTGGCACAAAAAAAATGTCATAATGTCTATGCAAATAACGACACTTTTGAAAGTGTTATAATATCCAAGAGAAAAATGGTTTAATGTCCATGGGATGCAATTAGTCATCTTATTCAGGAAAACTTTAATTCATCGAAGCCGATGTCTTAAAAACAACAGAGTTTAAAACTCCTGATCTCGATCGAAAGAAGACTATATAATCATAACCAGAATCATATAGTTAGAACCATATTTGTTCTGAAGAAGCCTGATAATGTCCAGAAATTTTATTAAATGAAACGCTTTGAAGGTATACAGAAAGTATGCCTTCAAAGCGTTTGAACGAAATCGTCAAAATTTAAAATAAAATTTGAGTTTAGATTGAAGAAAATTTTAAATAATTAAAAATTTGATAAAAATGTAAGCAAACATTTGATCACTACATAAAGTGGAATAAAAGACCATCAAAATTTTATTAAAAATTACTAAATTGAAAGAAATAAATTTAAGGTTAAGTTTGAAAAAATTTATAATTATTTTTTAGGAAATTGAAACTACCAACTACTTTTGTGGGTTTGAGAAATAAATTGCCGCTAAAATATTTTTAAAAACCTAAATTTAACAAATTAAATTTAAGGTTAGGTTGAAAAAATTCTAAATATTCAATAATTTCAAAATTTTTTAATATTTTTGAAAATTTACTGTTAACATTAGTTTTTTACAAAATAATGAATGAGAAATTAAAGCTACACAAATTTTCTTAAAAAGAACAAAATTTTTAAAAATTAAATTTGAGATTACGATAAATAAAACCTTCAATAATAAATATTTTGTAAAAGTTAAAATAGTAATTTGTTTATATTTCAAAAGAGAAAGAAATTTCATCAAAACTTTGAATAAAACCTTCAAATTAAAATTAAAATTTGAGGTTAGTTTGAAGAAAATTATAAACAAATAAAAATTTTATAAAAATGTAAACTAACTATTGATCACTAAATAATTCTCCTGATATATATTATATTAACTACATGTCATCAACATTTGACTAAAAATTCCTAAATTAATATAAATAAATTTTAATTTAGGAATAAACTTTTAATTATTAACTGTCAATTGATTTTGTTAGTTTGAATTATAATCACCATCGATGTTTCGTTAATAAACTTAAAATTTAAAAAATTAAATTTGAGGTTAGATTGAAAAAATTATATTATAATACACAAGAAATGTGCACTGCTAAATATTTCTGCTTTAGTAGGTAATTTAACGTCTTCAAATTCCAAAAATAAATTTGATATTTGATATTTAGAAAAAATTACAAATTTAAAACATTAAATAACTTTAAGTGTTTCTGAAGCGAAAGTAATAAAACGTCAAACAATTTTTAATTAATTTTTAAAAAGTTTTAAATTTAAAAAAAAAATAAATTTGAGGTTAGTTTAAAAAATCTAACATTTTTTTCAAACATATTGGCGAATTTATATTTTAGAAATAGTGCAAAAATGTGTAAAAAATGCTAATGCAAAAAAATTTAGATATCAATGCTCAAAAAGTTACCGATTTTCAAAATAGTATAATTTAAAAAAAAAAATCAATTAAAATAAAAGTACCCATATTTTAAACAAACATATTAATGTGACTTTTTTTTACAAAACCAAAATGATTTATTATGAAAATGCAACATTTTAATTTTCATTTTAATTTAATTTTCAAATCTTCAAACAATTGTATTTATAAAAAATATAATCTTTAACAAATGACATTTGACCCAACAAAAATAAGCAAATTAGAAATTAAATAATCATTATCATTTTATAAACTATTAGACCAATAAACTTTCCAAACTATTAAGCATTTGTTTTAACAACATCACAAACTAAACTAAAATTTATTGAAAAACATGGCTAAAATATACACCGTGTTATGTCATCCATGTATTAAAACGAAAACTGGCAACCACTTCCTCCCTCCCCATAATTCCGAAGAAAAACATACACTCAACTTCATAGTTAATAACTCACACAGACTCAGTTAACTTAACTGACAGCACTAACAATCAATTTATAGTTTATGCCATAAACTAGAAATTACAGTAAAGTCTGTGTAAGCAACATCCAAAAAAGAAGAAAAAAATAAATAAATAAAAACTAAATAAGAAGTATAGGGAACAATACAACCGCAAAAGTACCAAACAACCAGAAAGTTAATAACAATGAGAGGAACAATTGCTCCAGCAGCACCAATATCGGTGATTCTACACACAGAAAAATAATTGGTTAGAAATTGGTTACAACTGTAACAATATATTAGTTTAGACTGAATTTTAGTTGTTAGTATTAAAAATGTATAAACAATGTAAGAAATATTATAATCGAATTAATATTCTGGGATTGATAAATTAGTTTATCGATTTTAAATCTTTATTACAACAAATGTAACAGAATCGTCAAACCCAACCGAATTAAATTTGAATTAACACATTCCATAAAAATGTTAAAATTAAAAAAATATATTTATTGTTATAGTAATCAATAACTAATTATAATTATACACAATAAATAAATCTGTTCTGATAAAACGAATAAATCGGTGTTCCCAAACAATTATTCGTTAGATTATAAATGACATTAAGAAAAAATTATATTGAAATAAAACAAGTTGAATAAAGGGACAAACAAATCGTAATATTAAACTATAAAAACTAATCAAATTATTAAAAGCAAACAAAAAAGGAATTCCAAGATATAGGGCATGAGAAATTGTAAACATTGCATTAATATATATGTAAATACATTAGGCTGACCCCAAAATGAAAAGTATCCATGTTCCCAGCTCAACTAAAATTTTATTTCATTCTAAGATACCGTTTCTGAAAATTTTCGTCCTGACAGTATCCTTTCCTGAAATGGATCAAAATGGGGTTTTCAGATTTTCTTCATAATTCTGCTAAAGAAATAATATGAAAATTTGATATCGCAAAAAAGCCCTTAGGATGCGCATTTAATGACATAACAAAAATTTGGGACCAGGTCCAAAAGAGTTCGAAATTTTGCAATTTTTCACGGAAAATTTGGATGTTTGAATTTTTTACACATAAATATTTTCAAAAATAAGACCAAAATAATACAATAAAGCCATCTAGCAGTTATACTTAAATGGCTTTTTCCCTTCTTTGAAATTCGACCATGTTTGAATTTTATTTGATTTTCTTTTTTTAACTTGTTTTTCTTCATACACAAATGTTTCTATATGAAGAGAAAGTGAATTAATTTACCATCAAAATACTCGTATATTTATATGCTTTCTAATGATGTATATCACACTTATATTAACCAACAATTAAATAAATTAAATAAATTAAGTGATATACCCGCAAAATGTATGCTAATAAAAGTTTTTGTTTACAATTTTTTTACACACAAAGAAAATCTCGGACTGATGCAGACCTGGTACAAAATTTTTGTTATGCCATTAAAAGCGCGTCACAAAGGCTCTTCTTGTGATACCAAATTTTCATATTGTTCCTTTGAATATGAAAAAATCCAAAAAACACAAAAAAGTACCTTTTTCATTATGGTACAGCTCACGAAAGCTTAATGTAAGGACAAAAATTTTGAAATAAATTTTCATTTGAGCTGGGAAGATCAATGCTTTTTCATTTTTAGGCCACCCTATTGTACATACATATGTAATTATTGACTCAAATATGTTTAAAAAATATATTTACCTATATGTCATAACTTTTCCTTTGGAAAAAAAAATTAGTTGGGTGAATAGAATTTTATATTGCATATTTCGATTGCTTGCACTTAAAATTTCAGTTTTTCAAACAGAATTTTCAATCAATATTAATTACCATTACTACTACCAATATATTACATAGTACGTGGAACCGACTAAATGCGATTGACTAACAATTCGGTTATCACAACGAATATATTTTCTCTGTGTATCTATTCGTATCTGACTTTAATACTCTTGGCATAAAACAAATAACAATGGTTTTGTTTAAATATCAATTTTATTATAATTTTCCCTATTGCTGTTACCACTACATCAAATGACTGGATGTTGTTGCTGCCGCTTGTAAAGATGATCATTATACTGTTGCTGCTGCTACTACAGATGATGATGTTTTTGTTGCTGTTTTGGTCTTGTTTTATGTTGTATTGTATGATTACAAACATTATATTTTGTTGTTGCTTTTACGGTCAGACCTTGAAACAGTTCAAAAAGGTAAACGGTTCAGTGATCATTGAATCTACTACTTCTACTCTATGTTGAACTGTATGTTCGAATCCATCCATTGTAGTCACAGTTTGATACACGTCTACATAAAATGCCAAGAGACACATTTTCGTTAAACAAAATGGAAAAACTTACTTTAGAATGATGCATGCATCCATCTCCATTTAAAATCATTTAGCCAGAAGCAGTGGTTAATGTTCGTAGAGAGTTCTGTAGTTGTTTTGTTTAGTTTGTTCTTTAAACCAACTATTTATTTGGTTATTCATTCATTCAGTTTTGTTTTTTTTTTTTTAGTCACTCATCCAGTAACCACTCATCCATTCTATTTATCTCGTTTTATGTAGCTTCATTCAGTCTTTTAGTTAAGACCAAATTATGTGCTCAGAGCAACAGAGGAGACAAGGAATGACACTTATGTAAATAAATAAATGAATTTGAACATCGACAAGGGCGGATACATCTTAAGTCTTTTGAATGGAGGTGGGTAGTTTGTTCTTTATTTCTATTTATTTATACTATTCAGCTCAAGGCCTTTATGTAGTCTTAGACCATATTTTTGATAGTAGATATTTATATGTAGTCCTAATTTAGATTTAATCGTAGAAGTTGATGTAATTCTAGGTTAGCTGTAACTGAAAGTCTGGATATACTTTCAAAATAACTTTAATCGAAGTTTCAAATGTAATTCTAGACCTAAATTATATGTAATATAAGGTCTCAACATTATCCAAATTAACTGAATGGTGGACATTTATATTGTCTTAGATAAGCTTTACTCAAAGGTACTTATTATGGTTTTAAATTAGCTTTAATCATAGGTGTCTATATAGCTTAAGTTTAACCTAAATCCAAGATCTTATTATAATACTACACTAGCTTCAGTAGTAGCTATTTACATAGCATTAAATTATACTTCATCGAGAGAGAAATTTGGAGAGTGATGACCGGATTTACTTAAAAACCAACTATTATTCAGAATAGGAAGCACTACTTTTTAAATTTTGAAATAGGTCAAATCTATTTTAGACATATATACATATATATGTAATTATTATAATTTGAACAGTTTAGTGATTTCCTTGACAATTGTATATATATATTTTTTTTAATACTTTCAGAATATTAAGCTTTATTACCTACATTAACATTAAACTCTTTAAACATTTCCATTACTTTAAATATCTGATAATTATTGTTAAAAAAAAAAAAATACATACAATCCATATGCAAGTTTTGTACATTTATTTGGCAGTTTCTTTCAACTTTTATTTTCTATTCCATTTTTTTCGGTTTTATATTTTATTATTTATCTCTTTTTTATTTTATTTTATTTAATGCTTCATCTTCACTTTATATTATTATATTATTTTTGTTATAAAAAAATATCAAGGGGGAATCTAATATACATTAACTAACTACAGAAGTAAGTTTTGTCTTGTCTCATAATCGTTCAGCCGTTAAGACTTTAATTCTTGATGGTGTTTGCTGATGATGATCATCATCATTATCAGTATAATAATGATCATCACTATTTTTATGTTACCGGCTTTTAATAAATTATTTTGTAGTGCGGATGGTGACGTTATAATGAGATGCTTAAATTCTATTAAAGCGATTTAATTGTTGTTGGGATGTTAGCAGCAGTTCCGTATAGTTTATATTTTTCTAGAGAAAACGAAAATATATGTATATACTTGCGCACAAAAATAAAAATAAAGTTTCAACAATATGTTAATATGTTGTTAATAATGTTAAGAATTTAAAATAAAAACTTTATGTTCCTAAAATCTAGAATCTTAGTTAATTTATAAAAAACTACTTTTTGAAAAAATGTACTATGTATCTTCAATAAATTTGCCTCTTTTACGGACTTTTATTTTATTTGAAATAAATAATGTAGACTAGTTGCTTTATTTTTTATTTTAACCTAATTTTTTTTAAACAAATAATAAATAATAGTAAAAGCCATTAAGATATCCCAAAAGTGCTCATAATGAGTACTAAGTCAGATGAAGTAAATTCGATAGAAGTTCGTTTTGAGAAAACAAAGTTTTACATTTTAGATAATTTTTCAATGCTAGTGAAAAGGATATGCAATTCAATATGTGACAGTAGAATATCGTAGAAATCGACTGAGTGACTTAGTTCCTAATATATCAGAAAAGAGGTAGATTGTTAGAGTCGTAAGTTTATTTATAAATTAAATGGTAGGTCTCTCACTATATGCAATAATGACTTAGTACTTTGGCTTGTTACCATAGTAGTCTCTTAGCGCTAAGGTCTAGACTAGCGTGACTAGGGTATACCAATGTTCGTCGTAGAAGTTAGTTTGCAACGGCCATTGGACCTAAATTCAAATTCATTTGGCCATCAATTGGGCCTCTTTTCGTACCGTTAGTACAGAGCTAGAAAACCTCCAGATCTATGTCACGAACCATCCAGAACTTTTAATAAAATCCAAGATTCTCTTAAAAAAAACTACTCAGATCGCCAAGACCATCAAAGAAAAGTTTACCTAGTTTACCTACCCTTTTCTCCGACTGAGCCAGACATGAACAAACTGGGTGAGTAACAGACTACTCTTCGTCGTAGCAGCTCCTGAAGAAATCGCTATAATCTAATAGCTTTCTTACTTACTTAAAATGGGTACCAATAGAAAGAGTTAAAAGGGACGATTAGATTCTAAATCGACTTGAACTGAACTCTATCCAGAGACACCTGTAAAATTGGAAAAAAGTGTTCAAACTTCTCTAACTATTGCTTGCCTCTCAAAGAATCAGTTCAACATTAAGCTTGCTCATAGCCATTGTTCTTTTTATTAGTACCTTCTCTAGCTAGCAGGGCCACTAAACTCACGTTTTTATAATACTAATGTCATTGCAGTTTATAAGATTGAACTTGAACCATTTAGGACTGGAAAAAACTAGGACATGAACCCCTGTACGGTGTTCTTCACAAGGATGCTTTAGGAGCATATGCAGTAAACTTATAATTCTTTATTTCTTTTCATAAGCATCTGCTTATAATCTCCAATATGCTGATATGAAAAATATCTTGGATTCTGTATGTGGAGTTAAATCGTGATAAATTAAATTAAAACTTTTGTATGATATGAAAACAATATTAAACAATTAACATCAATGAATTTCTTATACAAATATTCAAATCTCAAGTCTCCCAAAACACATTGATTGAATTTTAATTTTTTCTGGCATAAATAAAAATGTTATTAGAATCAGCATATAATCTTATGCATTATTATTCAACCAACTCTTTATTACCCAGTCCCAAAAATATTATGTTGGTTTCAAATACAAAATGCTTAAAATAGTCTAGTAAAAAATGAATTCCACAGAAAATCCCTTTGTAATAACATGCTACGAGGATAAGATAAGTGTATAGAGAAAGTCTTAGATGTTTTCAGCATTTAAACTTAAGGGAGTGCATATCTCCTAGTCTTTCATCCTACGGTCACCAAAATATCGAGAAATATATTAAATTTGCATTAGTTTCCAATTGTAATTTTATTGAATTTAAATTCATCTAATTTCCGAGCCGATTTGTTCAGGGAAACTTGTACATTTAATTGCTGGAATATCATCGATGTTCGGTTGATTTACCACTATCTATATTATCTAATAGCAAGACATTTACCCAAATGACTGTTTCAAGATCTAAAGTACTTTTATTCTACTATTTAAAAAATAAAATAAAAAAAAGATTTTTAAAATTACCATTCTACCAGTTGTGCTAAAACTTTTTGTAATCAATATTAAAACACAAAAGCAAATTAAATTTTATAAATTCTTGTTCATAATCCCCTGGAAGAATAATCTCAAATTCTTAAATAACACATTCACATTAAAAAAAAAATTTTTTTATTATCTCTTGACGAGACGTTAATACAATTTTTATGATCATATTTAACGTACACCTATAGGAATAAATTAACATTTCATGATCATTCATTCATTGCCATTGTTGAGTTTATATTCTCTTTCAACTCACATCTCCCCCTACAGCTTAATCGTCTTCTTGGAAGAAGAAAAACCTTTATTTAAAATCAAAAAAGAAGGGGGTATTTACAACGTTTTATGCACATCCGCCCAGAGCTTTAGCCATACACTCGCATTTAACGTTGAAACCGTGCAACAGAGCCATCAAGAGGCAGAAAGATGTAGTCATAATACTATACGAATAACTAAATTCAAATTCAAGATCAAAATGGTCATAAAGACGACGGCAAACAGACAGACGAACAGATAAATACAAGAATAATAACGAAAAAAATACACATAATATATATTTTTTTACAAACAAACAGATATAAAAGTAAACGTGCAAGAGAAGAAATTTTTGTACGAAAGAAAGAGTAAATGATAAAGTGAAAAAACTCTACAAATGATAATGATCATTTTAAGAAGTAAGAGCCGCAAAAACAACTAAAAAAGCAGAAAAAACATAATGGAGGGAGAATTTTGTGCATAAAAATATGCACAGCACCCACATGGAGAACTTAATGTATCTAGAGGATGTACAAACAATAAAAGTTATAAATAAAAGGGAATGTATGCCCAAATAAAGCTACTGAAATACTTATAAGACCAAACAAATTCCTGGTACTTTTAACTTTAATATAATAAAATTATTAGATATCTAATATGAACTAATTTATTATTTTACGTTAGTGATTAAAAAAAACTTGATACTCTCACCTCTTAGCGTACTTCTCTTCACGACTTTTTCTTACTCTTACTGACTGCATACTGAATGAACATTTAAACATTTTCCAGAAGAAAAAAAAAATACAGTCATAAAAACCAGATACGGGTATTAAACCAAGATCGTAAAGATCATTGTAAATAAACAACAAGAACACAAAAACTTTTATCATGTTGGTCGGTATGTTTGGTTGGATATAAGCATTTTCTGACGCTACCACATCATCATCTTTTAAAGCTTTATTTTTCTGGTTATTCACATAAAGATGAAAACAGAGTGGAGAAAAAAAAAACATAATCAAAGTTAATCAGTGAATAAACGAAAAAAAAAGAACATGGTGGATGGAACCCAAATGTATTTGCGTCGGTCTGGCGAATATAATGTGTGATCGCATAATGGTAAAATGGTAATGGCTATTTATAGCACTCAGGCTAGGCAGCACCAAACAGACGGACGCATGACAGACAAACCGAAAGACAAATAAAGGCAACCAAACCAAACTAAACCACAGCAGCAACAATTCGAGAATCTTTACGCTCCACCTCATCTTATAAATACATACATATTAATGTTTACTAAACATATAGATACTTTCATTTGTATAGGTATACATACGTACATTCATTTAAGTATATAATTATATACTCATGGGAGTTAAGAACAGAATTTTAAAAGAATGATTTAATTAAACTTTAACACTAAAACGAGAAGGATAATATTTTTGTTATTTTATTTGTTTGGAAGATTAAAAAATTATCAATTGCTAAATTAATTTTATTTAGTTCCATAACAAAAATAATGCTCGCCTATAGTGCCAGACTCTCCAGAAAAGATAGTGTATGAACTTTTCTTCCTTCTCATCTAAACAGCTTCTTCTGCAATAATTTTTACGGGAAAACCTATATCTTCAGAAATTCCTGTCAGAAGTGCAATTGGTAAATGGACCTAAGCAAGCACCAACTATTTTTCGATCACAGTCGACAGGTTAGTCAGAGTAATATAAGAATATAAAAATATCCAACTGTACCTGTGTTACCGGCACGGCGGCTTGTCTTCTTGGATAAAATATTTCCTTGATGTATAGCTCATACGTGGTAGAGAAAATCCTGTCATGTTACACTCTAGGATAGCTTCGGTCCTAGAGAGCGTAACAGTTTGGCAGGTATATATAGGTGCACCATTGCCTGGACTTGTCTGGGGTCTATAATGGGAGAAAAGGACCTTCGGGGCCTGACCAGAGACTTAACACAATCTGAGACCACGGGAGCCAGTAGCCTCTGTACGGCAACACTGACAGTGTTGTCGTACTGGACTGGATGTTGGAGAGGCCCTTCGGGGAGTCATGTGGTGATTGTGGTTTGGACCTAAACCGCAGGAAGGGGTTATAGTCCCGATGTGGTGTTGCATAGCAACATACGTCGCCAATAGTGCAGCAGAAGGTTAGATAGCTCCAACTTCTAAGCAAGGGGGAGTGGACTTATCCAGACAATGAGTCTCTCAAATTGCCACCTGTGTGTTCTTAACAGGCATATGGGGGCGTTGGTTGGCGCGTTGTACCTCACCCGGTGGTAAGACCACCGTGGGATTAGGCCGTCATGGCAGGTACCCACGTAAATTTTGACCACATCTGTACCTCTGTTACCCCGCCACGGCGGCTTGTCTTCTCGGATAAAATCTTTTCCTTGATATATAGCTCATACGTGGTAGATTAAATTCCTGTCTTTCTACGCTCTAAGATTTCCTACTTTGTCTTAGAGTTGTAGTTAGGCAGGAAACAGGTAGGGTGCACCAGGACCTGGAATTTTCTGGGTTCTAAATCTGGCAGAATGCAAGTTCGAGCTCTTATCTAGGACTTTAAAGTAGGTGACATGGGAACCATCGGTCCCAGGATCGGTGGCGCCATACCAAACGTCACTGGCTCCTAGCTGGTTATTGATGAGGCCCTTGATAGGAGTTTACATGGTGGCTTATGGTTTCATGTGTTCACTGAAATCGCAGTAACACAATCACAAGGGTGATCAGGAGAGGATAGCTCCTACCCTTAAGCAAGAGGAAGTATATTGGCCAGAAAACGAGTTATTTGTTGCAATCTGTATATGTCAGAACATATGGCATGGCAGGTACTCACGTTAATCTTGAACACATATGTACCTCTGTTACGTCCTTAGTCTATCCATTTCTCGAACACTTGCCTGTCATTTTGTCTGCACTGTTTGCACTGTTCATTTTAGTTGGAACAAAACATGTTTTTGATTTTCCTGCAGCAGAAAAGGATGCCCAAACCATAACGCCTCCACCGAAATTGCGTTTCAACATATGAATTTCGTTCGACGTCAAATTATACCAATAGTAAGAACCGAATTTCGATATACGAATTTCGTTCAACCTCAAATTTTAATAAAGAATTTTGTTTAAATGAAAAAAAAAATAATTTTTATTTAAAATTAAAAAAAATAAGAGCATATCTTCGCATTTTTAGAGCATATTTTTCGATTATTGCAAACACTTTTTTTTAGAGCATATTTGTGGTTTCTCTGCTTATAGGTTTAACTGCTTTAAAAAGAATCGACGATCATTAGTTACAACGTATGTATGTATGAATGTATGTAACATATGATTCATACTGCAGAGGTAAACAAAATTTTTGTTTAAAACAAAACTCGTTCGTTTTGATAAAAAGATTTACTTCATCACTAAATGCGCCCGATGATTTCGTTCAAATATTTAAAAAATCGGTACCATAAATTGGCACTATTTATGGCTAATTCATCATGAAGGTATTTGATTGTGATCAAATTTCCATTTTTATTTCGCGTAACGCTCCAACTTAAAGTTAATGTCGTACATACTTATATTTATTAAGAGATGTATTTCGGCTTTAAAAATCACGGACTTATTGATTCACCCGCGTAAGAAAATATGATATACCTTTTAACATCGCTATAGCGATGCTAAATCTTTTAACAAAAATAATAATCAGTTCCATAGCTCTCTGATATCTTTGAGGCCATGTTTTGAAACCTGTTAGTTATTCAGTCACAATAACTTATATTTGCGAATTTTTTTACAGGTACTTAGATCTAATATTTTCAACTGACTCAGAAAAATGGCACTAGGTGAACGATTTCATAGCATGGAAACTTTTTGCACTAAGTTCGGCCAATTTTCTTGTGGCGTTTTCTAAAGTCTCAGGTCTAAAGAACAATCTGCAATAGACCGATGTTCTTAAAGTCAACATAACCTGGACTAACACTGGATATATACGGCAGATTCGTTGAAAATTCGAAGTATCGGATCCATTGACAAGTGCTTATTTAGAAAAATGTACAACGGTCGAAAAATACTATTGAAAAGTCAAAGTTCATATCATTACTCGAAATAGCACTAATTATTGCTTTTCTCCTATTGTCGTTAAATTCCTATCACCTGTCATGTCTATATATTAACTTCAAACGAATTTTTAATGCAAAATTAATGTTTATTTCAAGGTAAAGGTACAATGTATTTTATTCGAAGCATTGTCAATTGGAAACAATTACTTTTTCTCAATCTTTATTGCAAATTATTGATTTCTTCTCAAAACCATTTCTTATCTTTTGAGACCAGAAACGAATCAAGCAAATTTTTGACGCCTTATTTTAAAGTAAAATCTATTCCAGATAATGCATTCTGAACGAAACAAATAGTAGACGGAAGGGTCTGTGCTATACAGAGGATGAGGAAAACTTTCCATCGACTTTTTAACTGGTCGACTTTTTAACTGATCGACTTTTTAACTGATCGCGCAACAGCATGGGTGCATATTCTGTAACTTTGATCAAGAACTTGTCAGAATATGCTTGTATTCTTCAAACGGATCATTAAGTTTTGTATAAGTCTCCCGTGATCGTTTCAGCCACTTTTACCTAGTATCTACATTAGGTAAATTTTTATCAAAACAAACGTCAAAATCAGTGCGCATATATACAAGGTAACCTTAGTTAAATAGCTGATTATTATTTTGGTTGTTACAGTTGTCAAACTGCATATATAAAAAACCATAATGAATACGCCATATTGTTGTTTTTTGTGCAACTGTTGCCACCTTCCACAAATTCGCGTTAAGTTTAACGTTTGTCTTGATAAAAAATTTTCTAATGCATACACTATGTTAACAGCACATAATATGACCAATGTGTCCGTTTTGGTTATTTTTAACCAGAATCTCGTATAAAAGTGTTTGCCAACAATAAAATGAACAAAAATACGATTTTGTACTAAAGAGCCGTCATAAATTTTATGACTCTTTTTCCAAGTTTAACTGACAATGATGAAGAAAGCATAATTTTAAAGACATCAAGAATGCTAATGAAGTTTTTTGCGGCACAGAAAGTACGTATTCCATTGTCTAATTACACTCCTCAAACTTTAGTTTTGTTCTGCTAAATAGAGTTAATTAGGACAATTTCGGAATGCAAATTTTTTAACACGATTGTGGTTTGGTACATTAAAGATATCTATTGGAGATATCTTTTCTTTTAGATATGACAAATTTTCTACATTCAAACATATTAATGTCTAAAATGACATTGCGAAATTGGGCTAAGATCGGTAGTTATAGATTATACCGCTTACAGAAGCCATTACAACAAAATAAACCTACATAATTGACAAAGTAACTTAAAAAAATTATTTTTACTTATTACAGCTGTACTTGTACGTTAGGGGTATAAATTTTTGTCATTTTTAATAATATCAAAATTTACATGGTATGTAGTCTGTATAAAAATATTAAGAAATGAGATATTACATTTTTGCGATCGTTAAAAAATTTCCGCATCAAACTCGTTGAAGTTTTCAAATTAGGCATATTTTATATTGTAAAGTATTTCGGATTATTTTATATACATATGTAATAAATATGTAAAAAAGGGACGTTCATGAAAAAATATTGTTTATTTTTATTAATTTTATTTTATTGCAAATGTTAAAAATTTTTTATGAAATTAAAATATTTTAAGAATGTTTTTGTGAAATGATCATATAGTTTCATTTTATTTATTTAATGTAAATTTGAAACGCTTTTTTTTAATAACTTAAAAATATAACAATATAGTATATGATTAATCTATTTTGATATTTCAATTTTAGAGTTAATATTAACCAACTAATTATGATGTATTACACAATATATTAAAACCATTGCAAGTTTTAGACGTAATCATTGTTAATACACAAAACAAACATTTTATTTCCATATTTTAAAAGAATTAAAAATTTTCTAACAAAAAAATTCCTCAAAGGTTTTCAGAAATTATTTTGCGAAAGGTTTCTGTCCCAAAATGACTTATTATTTCTTATATCACTACAGCACTGTCCATATCGTGATAACTTGTAATCCATTTGCCCGCAAAATGTAATTGTATTGTACATAAATTATTGAAAAAATTTGAAATTTTCAACTTATTATAATTTGGTTTGCTATCAATACATTTAACATAATAGATTTTTTTAAAGTAAATGGTTTCGACCAGCCGAAAAAGTTTGAAAATGAAGAATTAGAGATTCAACTTGATCAAGACTCGTGAGAATCATTAAAATTATATCAAGCAACGACATTTAAAATAAAAATGAGCTTCAAAAGTAGAATTAAGTGCATATTTTATACTTCTTTGGAAGCTATTAATAATACTTCCAAAAAAGTGAAAATAAATGTATTCTTAGCAGGGAAAAAGGTAAATAATTTCTAAGAACATTAAAATTTTACAAATTTAAAAGTATTTTTAATTGAACAAAGCTAAAACAGTATTTTTATTAAAAATTTTATAAACGTAGTTTTGAAGGAAGAACTTCAAAAGGCAATAAACAAGAACTATAAAAAAATAACATCCTACAGGTGAAAACTATGGATATTTTTCAGCACTAAGTACTTCCTTCCATTGACAATATAACGTTAAAATCATGAATAATTTCAGATATTTTTCAGTTCTTTATTGGATTCATCCAAAAGCAAGGAATCTAAGTGTTACAAGAATAGAAGTCAAGAGACGTTGAAAGGCGATTTTGCATGTCTGAAATGTTGCTTCAGTACCACAATCGACACCAAAGCCGAATATTCATGGTGATTCCTAATCCCACCAAATACAGAGCGTATTTGGTGGGATTAGAAAGGCGTCATATACTGTATATGACATCTTTCTGATCCCATGGCAAATCAATTTTTAAAAAAGTAAACAAAAAATAATTCCTTAGAATGACCGTTTTACACATACAAATTTTAAATGTTTGTAGTTGAATAATACAAATTTAATTATTTATATTATAAACACTTACGAAAAGTTGCCTCAATTAAAGCATGATTCTCATAAGCTTCCATCAAAATACGATGACTTTCACAACGAGTTTCTTCAAAAATTGATATTTTTAATTGATATAGTTGTAAAAATGGACTTTTTGGAAACAATATTATTAGCAGAATCCACTGTAAAATTATTGCAATTAATGCATACAACCAATATATTGCCCATATATTCTCAAACCTTAAACAATAGCCCATCGGAAAGAAGTTTAACAAAAATTAAGCCTTTCTATTATTTGGAGAATTCACTTAAAAATAAATTATATTGGTCCTCGGTCAGACCTAAATTTAGACTATAAGTGTCCAAGTCAATGTGATCCACAGTATATTAGAATTGGTAATATTCAATTCTCTGAGAGTTGAAAGAAATATTGCTTTCTCTTGGAAAAACATTTGCACTCTTCAGAGTCGATCAGCATGGGCTTAAGATATGTGATCATGCCAATTATTTTAAAGTATTTAATGCAGTAAAAAAAGTATCTATTGCTTAATATAACTAGCAGAATTAAAATCTCTATCTGAGTTAAAAAAACATCTCAACGATAAAGAGAAAAACATAAAGAATACGTTGGAAAATACTGTCATCAGTTTCAATATGATAAAGTTTTTGCTATGCAAGTTATTGTGTTGCTGATAAAGCTCAGCAGCAACAAAAACAATACAATTTAATTATATGAATATGAAATTGTTGTTTTTATACCCTACACCACCACCATAGGAGGTTGGGGTATTATACGTTTGTGTTGATGTTTGTAACGCACAGAAAAAAATCATCAGACATACTCCTTAAGTAAATATATATATATATATATATATATATATATACATATATATATATATATATATATATATGTTGAACAGGAATAGTTACAAGGACGAAGCTTATTGGTTTTTGTTATGGTTATGATCGATCCATTACTTCACCTAGCTCCCTCCGGGAATAGAGCTTAACGCTCATAAATACCTAGAAGTTCTATTTAATTATAAATCTATGTACCAAATTTCATAAAAATCGGTCCATAATTGACCATAGTTCCCATATAAAACTCTCTTCCGAAAATTACTTTAACGTGCATAAATCCCATACAAATGTTAGTATCAAGTTAATATTCAACACAAATAAGTTTTATATACGTAAAAACAACAGTACCAAATTTTACGAGAATCGGTCCATAATTTACCATAGCTACCATATAAGTCCTCTTCTAGGAATCGGCCTAAAGTGCATAAAATATAAATGTTAGTATCAATGCATTATTCCCTATTCGTATATTATATTTTATACTTAGTAAAAAAAATCGGTTCACAATTAGCAACAGGTCTGATATAAGACCCCTTCCCGAATTCTGATGCTCATACACAATAGTGTGGGGTATCATAGGGTATGTCTGGATCGACTATATCTTTCTTACTTGTTATTGTTTTTATTGTTGTCTGTATAATAAATATTGCTGCTGCCATTAATACCACATTTGGTTGTTTGTTGTTCATTCATTAGTTTGATTTTGTTTCATTCTTATTGTTGTTATTGTATTTCAAGATGATGATTATTGTGATGGGTGTATTCATTGAGTCTGAGATTTTATTGTATGTTATTGGTTTTTTTTATACAGATTTATTTTTAGCTTTTCAAGATGATTCCATCTTTTTTTTCAATATGTACTCGGTTTTTGTGTTTTTTTCTTTTATTTAAGATTTCTTTGTATATGAATGGGATTGTGTATTGTGTAGTTTTGTCTCATTCCAATCACCCATTATTTGTATTTCAATTGTTGATCGTTGAAAAGAAGAGGGGAAAAATAATGATGATCATCGTCTTTTGGATGAATTATGGCTGCTATATGGATTTTTTTTATTTCAAGTGCGCAATATAATTTATGAAATGTGTAATCAAGCACATGGGTGATTCGAAAATAAGATTTAATTTTTGTTGAATATGTGGAATATTCATATGTTTTTTATACAAAAAAATAATATTTTAACTCTTTTCTTAAAATTAATACACAAAAAAAATTATTACCTTGTATTTTTCATTTTATACAATTGTTTCATTTTACATCAAAATTTAATTAAAAAAAAACTTACGCGAATTGCTTGAACATAATTCGCATAAGTTTTTTTTATTTAAATTTTTAATTCATTAAATCATCTACTTGATTGATTTGATAAATTTTTTTTTATTAGAAAAAATTTTAACTTTTCAATTTTTTACAGTTATTAGTATTTATTATAATCATTTTGCTAGTTTTTTTTTAGTTTTTGCTAGTTTTTGGTTAGTTTTTTTTTATTTTGGAATGGTTCCACTTCTTTCTAAACTCTACTTTATTTTTACTGAGCTTTAGGTACACTTTAAATATTTGTTTTACTATAACCCAATACTTTTCAAATTTACTGAGTTTTGAACAGTTTAGTGGATTGTCCACCCTTGGAACATAGCAGCATCACTTTTTTGATACCACTCAATAATTAGATGCGAAGTCAGTCCAGAAAAATTAAAATTCGTTGGACTTTCTAATGATGAAAAGGAATCTTTTCCAATAGCACTCATTTGCGTACCCTTCTCTGTTGAAAGTGCCATTTATTACGAATAAAGTATTTTTCCCCGCACGTACAAATGGCTTGCCAGACCAAAAATTTGTTCTACAATTTTGATTTTTTTATACGATCTTTATCTGCTATATTTCCACAACATCTCTGATTAGGAATTCCTGACCAAAATTCATATATGTGAATAAAGTTAATCTTAATAATTTTTGTCCTCTGCTTTGCATTCACATTTTTTCTAGCGTTTCTATTAGGTACTTTTTTACTTTGTGGTTTTTCAGGATAACTTTTTTAAACTTTTCTGTTTAAAAAAAATATTGAGCAATTTAGTAAATGTCTCGCATTTAATGCAGAGATATAAAATACATATTATTTTGTCTACAATTCTACAGTCTGCAAATCAACTTTCTCTTCGTTTGTCAGAGTTCCTTTCGGTGATCGTGAACTTTTTGTATTTTTTATGCATTTTTAGCAATTGTTTTATATGGTTGACATGTGTTTTGGTTATAAATTTTAATTATCCTTTTGCATGAATTTTGTTAAATTTTCATTTTAAGAAAAATTAATTACGCTATTACAATAAAATTTACCACACAGGTACTGAGAATAATAGAAAATGGAAAGTTGACAACACTAACTTTTTCACTTATAACAAAAGTTATAAGCAGGGCAACAAAAAATATACAAAATTATATTTTTTCCTGGATTTAAAAATAAACCAAAGTGTTAGTTATTTATCCGTTTCGGACAATTTAAAAAAATTTAGCATAGATTTGTTACAGCATATTTTTGCATATTTTAGTTTTAATAGCATATTTTTGCATATTTTGGGCTTAGCAACATATTTTGTTATATTTTCTTAGAAAATCTTTTTTTATATTTTCTTTTTTTTTCCTCATTTTATCAATTTAAATGACATATTTTTGCATATTTTATTTTACAGAACATTTATTACACTATTAAACATATATTACACTAAAGAGTATAATTTGCACTTAAGGGAAAAATTTTACATATTTTGCACCCAATAGAATTTTTTACATTTTTTAAATATATTTTTTTTTTTTTTTTTTTTTTTTTTTTTTGTGAAATTTTCGTTTTACTGTCACATGTGTTTTTTCAAATTTGATTCTCTAATAATTTTTATTCTATAAATTGATAGAAATTTTTTAATTTCCTGATGCAAAAAGTAAATATTCTTTAGTAATTGCTAATAAAAATTAAGTTATTTTTAGCACGATTTGTTGATAATTTAAAATTAAGACAGAAAAACAATACTTAAGCCTTAAAACGTGTACGGATTTTTTCGTGCGCAGTTCTTATTTAGTTGGGCTAAATCCTCACCTATAGATTGTTACCAAAATAATGTATAGAAACTCAGATATCACCAAATCGAGCTTCTCATAATGCCCTCTATTTCTATAGGAAATAGATCAGACGATTTAACAGATACCACAACGCTAATATCGCCGACGAGTTCCTGATTCTCTAACAAGCATGCAAAAATTACAGAGGAGTAACTACTTATTTCCAACAAATATGAAGCAAATGGCAATTTTTCCATTGCCCTAGAACATTAAATCATATTTTCTAACCAGCAGCCATTTATTAAACAGGTTATTTTTTCGAAATGTCAAATGCATATGTTTAAATTTAAATATAAACGCACTTTAACTGACATTATGAAACCATTTTAGACTGCAATATGCCAAAAATGTTTTCAAACCCAAAACCCAACAAAACAAATACAACCTGGTTAAAAAACATAAAGAATTTATACGAACGACATATAAATCCTTCAGTTTATTGTTTATAACAGCTACAAATATTGATTTCAAATAATTTTTTTCCTTTAAAACTTTTTTTTTTTTTTTTTTTTGTTCTCTCATACACATGCCTATAAACAATCCTTAACATCTAACTACCAGTGCTAGATATTTAAAACAATTTTACATTTAAACGTTTTCAAGTGACATATTTGCATAAAAAATCCGTAAAGAACTCAAAAAAAAGTCAAAAACCAGAAGAACATTAACAAAACGTTTTCGAAAAACAACAGCAACAGCAACAACAATAAGAACAGAAATTGTTTGTTGAAAATGAAACTTCAAGGATTTGGCAAAAATTCAACGATAAAACGGAACCATTTTATCTGCAAGGATTCAAATTCAAACTCAACTTTAAACTGAAAAGAAATTGTTATTCGTAATAGAAATAAGAAAATGTCAACTGTAGCAATAAATTTTCATTTTCTGCGACAATTTCTTGGCTGCCTCTTTCTTTTTCTTCTTGTGCAACTTTAAGTTTTTTTTATAGTTCCTTCTTGTTCTTCTTTTGACGTCTTCTTTTTTGTTTCATACATTTGTTGAAAGTTGAAAAAGAAGAATGTAATAAAACGAAATTAAATGCATTGCAATAAGCGTTGTTGCTAGTTGTGCGAGTGTTTGAGTGAGTATGTGAATTGATGGCGTTTTCCTTTTTTTTTTTTAGTTCATTTTCAAATAGAAATGCAGCAGCAATAAATTCTCAAAAGTATGTGTATCTTCAAAGTTTTAAATTGGTATAAAACAATTCGTTAACGTTTGCTAGAAGTGCTGGTAAACAGTGGTTTTGAAAATGTTATAAAAGTGTTGGTTGAAAGGACCAAAATTTGGTTTGAAGGACCACATTTAAGGAATTATTAGCCTGTTATGAACATATGTACTCATTTGGAAGCTAAATGAAACTTATTTTAACTAATTTTAAAAATGCGATATGAACTTAACTAGACAGATAAACGCATTTGGTCTCAGGGTTCAGAAGAAAATCGATTCATATTTGAAAGGGGATATGGTCTAAGGAAATATCCAATGAAAGTCTTGTATTCCTGAAATCAACGCTAAAGTTATGAAACATAGTTCCACTTCCAACGGGACTAAGCTTTTGGAATGAATCTCAAAAGTGTAATAAATATTTCACGTTTTAAATCATATTGTAATTCGACATATCCGAATTCAGACAGGCTAAGCGATTTATTAAGCTAAATAGGAGTAAATACCAACAGTGGCTATTGTTCAAAAAAAGCGATCTCAGAGTACTAATGTTACTATTTTCCGGATATTGTGGATTGATGTATTACCAACATATCTTAGTCAATGTGGGTACTTAATAATGTAAGTTTTTCAAAATTCACGACTAGACTTCAGAGCATATTCTCTGCGATTGCCCTGACTTGGGGACACGCAGTATAAGGTTTCTTGGGAAGTGTGTATTGTCTCCAAAAGACGTTTACGATCTCTCACCTACTAAAGCGGTCAACTACGAATGAAGTGCATTGTGTTCCTTATACTTAATAGTAATATAATAATCCACCAGGGTGATATGAAATGCTTGATAGACAAGCTGCTATAAAAAAGCTTACAAACAAAATCTTTAAATTTCGAAATTATGAAAAAATAACCACTATGGAGATTATGGAACATTATTTAGAATTCAGATCGCTGTGACTCTATCGATTACCAAATAACGTATAAATACAAAACCCATTAGTTGGTAAAACAACAAAAAGTTTTTATGAAGTCCTATGTATGACGGTGAGAAGGGCTCATTTATATCCATATGGAGCTGGTTTTAAAAGTAAAATTAAATATATCCGTTGGCTTCGAACGGATAGAAAAATCGTATCTCAAGTATCCGATCTTAAGTTGTGATAAATCAGGTGCTACTAAGATGTTCGCTACTCGACAGTCGAGGCACAAGACCAAGCTAATCTACATAAAAGATCCGTTTAGGACGCAGTGCATGGAGCCTTCCTCCATCCAAACATCTTCAAATGGAATCGGGTAATCCTAAGCTCTCTGATTGGTATAAGAAAGTTTCCAAAAAAGAAAGCAAAGACAAAACTAACAGGGTACCTCTGAACTAAAAACCAAACACCTTCAAGCATGCTGACAAAAGATAAGGGAAATGCTCTGTTTCGGAAACTGCTAGCTTAAGCTACATTAAACTTAATGTCAATTGCTTGCAAACAAGTTGTGAACAACACTTTGAGTTCCCAAGCTACACCTCTCTCCGTTAATGAAAAAACTGCGAAGAAGTTCTAAATCTGTGTCCTACACACATAAGGGCAACAAAACCCGAAAATTCTTGGGATTTTCTTCGACGGCTTTCTTCTATTTTCTTCGAAAACTTTTTCTAGCCCCACAGGTGTATGCAGATACTGCAAACAAGTCTTCAAGTTCGAAATACGTGTCCCCCGTTCACAAAACCCATAATTCTTAGAAGTTGCCTCTGACACCTACTTTCTGTTTTATTCGCAAATTATTTGCATTATTTAGAACGTCAAGAACAGAAACAATGTCCTAAAACTTTGCTCAACAAGAAAATAATTATATATATGGCAACGGGTTGATCTCTGTATCGAACATATCAATATGACAATGCTGTTCATTAGTTGGATCAATGTGGTGCTGACTAGACATTCATATGATGTCTTTTAAACAAGATCTACATTTAAGCACATTTAAGAGCCGAGTGGTGCAGTATTCTTAACTGCTAACACGAAAGAATAATTTCCAATACTTTAAACTGTTGCTTACCCTATTTTTAAAGTCATTTTATTATAATACACTTTTTGAACTATCCTAATAGTTCAATTGGTTCATATGGAAGATGAAAGATTATTTCTTTCTCTTCTGGGTTTTCACAGCTACCTGTTAACACATCATCAATTTCTAAATGCCTTTATATTTAAACCAAAGACCATTTAGACTCAAGTCGGTATCTGTTCTTTACCATATTAGTCTGTATGCTAAGAGCACCATACTAGAGTAGTGGCAATGAAACGGCACAGTCTCGAAAGCTCTTCTTTACACTGCAAATACAGCAGGAATCTATTCCAATACTCTAATGAATATTTCAAGTAATATTTTGCATGTCTCCTAGTACCTGGACTGGAAAATCTCTTACTTCGTTATGGAAATGGTAAGAGAATCTTTTTTCAAGTTTTTCTGACCAAGTATCAGTTCATCCTATATCCTCTACTCCACTCTCGTCTGGTGGGAACAAAGATCTTAAACGTTTCTTCAAGGTATATGTAAGGGAGTTATGTAGGCAGATAGGTTGGTTCAGAGTCGAAAGTAGCAAACTTAAGATCCTGATCGCATTTCCCTGTTCTTACCAGCATCTAGATAATGATAGTTTTACACTTTTAACAGATATGGCTCAAAAATTACACAAAATCCTTCACTTTATTTTTTTTCGTTAGCTAGAGGTAGAAGATGCAATTGGATTGTAACACTTTTTTGTAAACCTTTTCTTAAGTACTGCGAACCAATGTTACCAAAACCTAAGTGGGAAAAAGTGCTAGAATTTACAGAGAAAAATGCTAAAGTGCTAAAAATATAAAAATGGTGCTAGAAAAAAGCGCTAAAAACAAAAACTGTACAAACTAGAATTATCTACTGTGAACATAAATCACGCATATTTGGTCGTGTCTTCTTTTCACTTTAAAGATATGCATGTACTTGACCAGAGCACAATATGTTTTAAAAATAATTTTTAGAGTTAGACGAAGCTTATATTCCCTACATCATAGCAAATACTAATTTATATTTTGAGAATGAAAATTAGATAAATTTTCTATATAGAAATTTTATAAGAAGCAAATTTAACGATAAGAAAATATATCAAAAATTTTTTATAAAAAAATTAATCGAAAATTACAAAAATAAATGAGGCTTTTTTTCTGGTCCAATTCTGTTTAAAAAAAAACTATCAATATATGTTTCTTATTTAATACAACATTTCATATTTTAAGTTTTTTATCTAAAAAAGAATAAAAAAACAAATTTATTTGTTTGTATTCTTTTTACTCTTGAAATATTATAATTATATCATTTCTTATTGTATTTCTAAGTTATGCTAAAATTTTAACAAGAAAGGAGTTATGGAATGGAAAGTTAGGAAATGTTAGAAAATGTTCTTTTTAAATGAACCAATTTATATTTTTATTAAATTTCGAATTGTTAACTAAGTAAAAATGGTATTGAAATAATATTAAAAAATTATTTTAACTAAAACATACTTTTACCCAAAAATCAATATTCAGCAAAAAATAAAATTCTCGAAAAAGTTTTCCATCAAAAAAAAAACAAAAAAATTATTTAAAAATGTAACAAAATACTCACAGTAATAGCTTTGTTCCCGTACTCTATATTGGGAGTACGCGGTATCTCAATGTTACCGAAAAGCGTATCCGTACTCGAAAATTTGGCAAATGAGAGCCATTTTGAGAGAATAATTCTTCTCTTCTTTTTGCACGAAAGTATGTGATTGTCAAATAATTAAAAACTAAAAATATACAATAAAAATTATGAATGAAAATGAATAAAATAATTATTTGCTTTTGTTAAGCTATATTCAGACTAGTCAAATATTTAACGAAAAAGATGTAACCACTAAATAAAATAACTTTTAATTGCTTCTTTCAATTTGGAAAATGTTTTTTACTTATCGTAAATCACAAATTACTTTTTATTGAATTTTGTATTACGTTGTTTTCTCTTACAAAACATTTGCAAGATCAAACAACGACAACTAATTTTTATGTAAAACTAGTGGTCACGCAATTTTGATCAAATATTTTCCAAATGTGAACACAGCTTTACTAACACTAAAGTTTTATTTAGAAAATTAAAAACATTCAAATATGTTGAAAAATATTCACATACGAATTTTCTTATTTTACCGCATTTAAGCATAATCCTATAAAAATTAACTTCTTTTCACACAAACACAAGTCTACAATTAGGATTTAACTTTAGGTGTAATTTTGATAAGTTAACGGTCATAATGTCATATTATGATATTTTCAATTGGGTAAAAAGTTCTTTAATTATGTATAAACATTTAAATTTTCAAGAAGATACAAAATTAATAAAAATTTTGTTTTCTTTTAATTTACGACATCGATACAATTAAATTAATAAGTTATTTTATCATAATTATTTCTTATAACAAAAGAATTATGGTTTACTTAACTACAAAAATTTCATTTGGTAGGCTAAATGTTTGTAATTTTATTGGTTTTAACAAAGATCACATTAGTTACCAATTTTTTGTTACAGTTTTAGTTTTTAGAAAAAAGCTGTTAATTTTTTTATAATATAAAACTACAAATTAATAAAAAAAAATGTTCAAAAAGTGCTAAAATAAAATCCGAAAATAATTCGAAAGGTGCTAAAAAAAACTGCCAGGTGCTAGATCAATTTTTTCCGTGCTAAATGAATTTAAAAAGTGCTAGATCTAGCACTAAAAATACTAAATTGGCAACACTGCTGCTGAAAGATGAATATCCAGAGGATACCACAACAGGTTGGTAATCCTTTCCCTGCGGAGAATTAGTGACAATTGGTACGACGGTTCTCTTCTTGTTTACCAAGTGCCAGTTGGGTGCCAATTGACCCCTCATCGGTCACTAAGTCTCTGTTGAGAGTCAATTTCAACAATAATTGTTAAAACCATAAATAGAATAACATACAGAAAAATAACCAGAGTGGTTAGTGTGTAAGACTATAAAACATGAGGTAAATAAGAAGTACATGGGTTCAATTTGGGGTGCTGCCATCAACATTTAAGGAATAAAAATGTAAAAGCAAAAGAAATGTACTTTGGTAGTAACACTTTTTGTGAAAATTGTTTTAATAGTGCTCGTTCTAAGACTGTGAAAATTTATATTATAGTGAGTAGTATTGAACAGGTTCATTAGGACTAGTCTGTTACCTATGCATTAGTACCTAAACGGTGTTAATTAACCCCCTTCAATGGCAACGCCACGTAAAAGTGGTAGGTCTTCATCATATAAAGTGTTAGATCCAGGACAGGTACGCACAACCGAATAACCTGATACGTGACTAGTTTTGGACAGATTCTCTCTCCTCTAGGACAAAACAATATCGATAGCCTTTCGCAGTTATATTCAATCATTAAATATATGCGGAAGTCGGAGTTAGTAAGAGACTGGGTATATAACAAGAAAATTCAACTAGTTTTAAATCCGTAACATAGTGTCATCTATTCATATAAATATTAAGCATGAACGCCTATAGGGGCGAATATACCATCTTTTTCAAAATGCGTTTCCTTTTTTTTATTTTATATCCTTTAATAAAAAAAAAAAATTTAAAAATCCGCCAATTTCACCGATATGACTTTTAAAAAACTATATACTAATTTTTACTTGGATTTTTAGGTGTTTTGAATAAATGGAATGAACCCATTACTAGATATTCACATAAACTGGAGAATACGAAGAAGATATTTCAAATTTATGTATTATTTACAAAAAGAAATTATTATCTTGTGAGTTTTAATGAATCAAACTGAGGAAATGTAAAAGGGAATATATCCATCATTTAAATAACATTATAACATGATTCTTACACCCTACACTATCATAAGTGGTTGGGCTATTATGCGTTTATGCAAAGAAACAATTATCCAACACTTAACTTAAAGTATACCAATCGATTCAGAATCACTTTCTAAATCGATCTAACGATGTCCGTCCGTCCATCTGGCTGGCTGTCCATGTAAACCTTGTGCACAAAGTAAAGGTCGCAATTTAGAAGATGAAATTTGACACGTAGAACTTTCATGGCACAAGGACAAAGCTTAATATAAAGAAATTATGTACAAGTATCAATCTTTGTACCAAATTTTATGAAGATTGGTACACAATTGACCATAGCTTCCATATAAACCCCTCTTCCGAAAATCTCTTTAACGTGCATAAATCACATACTTATGTTAGAATCAAGTTTATATTCAACACAAATAAGTTTTATGTAAGTAGAAATTAAAGTGATATAAGGATCGCTCCATAATTCACCATAGCGCCCATATAAGCCCACTTTCGGGAATCACCCTAAAGTACATAAATTCATATAAATGTTAGTATTAACATAATATTCTGTATTCGTATATTTTATTTTACACTTAGTAAAAGTATCGGTCAACAATTGGCCATATGTCTAATATTAGACCCCTCCACGAATTTTGATGGACGTACACAATGATGTGGGGTATCATATGGTCGGGCTTGACCGACGATATCTTTCTTACTTGCGTAATGTGATTTTGTAACAGTTTCAACAAATTTATTACAAAAAAAAAAAAGATTAAAATACCAATAAACAACATGTAGAGGTCAAGTCCGATCATTTGATACACTACGCTATGCCTTTTTAATATTTTCGTAGGGAAATTTTCATGGCCAATTGTAGGCCAGTTCTTATAAGATTTTATGGTGTAATTTATATTTCTGTAAAGATTATGTACCCGTAATACTATTGTAATATTGCCATTAGCATGGCATTTATTGTGGACTTGATTCCCGATAGTAAGATTTATAAAGGGACTATGGTCAATTATGAACCGACAGTGATAAAACTTTACACTAAGTTTTCTAATCATTTAAAACTTATTGGCATCAAATACTACTGTTATGCTAGCATGTATGTGGGACTTATGTACTTTAAAACGATTTCCGAAAGAGGGGCTTATATGGGAGCCATGGAAACTTTTCTATCGATCTTTGTGAAATTTAGCACATTGATTTACACTTATATACAGCTCACTTGGAATGAATTTTAATGAAATCGTGATCAATATAAAACATTTATTAATACCTATTACTACTATTATTCTGTTAAGCTATTTTTCAGCCGCAAAATTTGGAGCGTTCTGATGGAATTTTTTAGTGATACTTTGCTTACAGATAGATGTTCTATAAATCTTTCCAAATATCGAAAAAAAAGACGATTAAGTTTTAAGACTTTATGAAGTTTATATCGTTTCCTGTAAAATTTTCTTTATAGTTTATATGCCCTTATTTTTATATTTAACCACTGTTCTTAAGAGAGTTAGTTGCTAGCAAGAAAAACTTTTTTTTTAATTTCTAACAATTCATTCCATTTATTTTTTTATTTTTTTGTTAACTGCTGCTGTAAATTGTGATGTTTTTAGCAAAGAACAACAAAAACAAACTATGAAAAACAACTAAAACAAAGAAAAAGTTTAACATTTGCACGGCAAATCTACAAAAAACATTAAACTGAATACAAAATGAGAAAGAAACTAATAAAGGATACAAAATATCATGGCGTGTAAGGAATGCATTTTTTGGTGCAGTGCAGCAAATGCAGAATAAGAACTTTTTATGAAGACAAAAAAACACAAGTTTTCAAGTTGCATTGCAAGGGGGTTTTTGAGTTGAAATAAGTTACCTTGTTAATGCATACCCGTTGTTTTTTTCTGTTTTTTTTTTTTTTTTTTCTTCCTATTCTTTACGAATTTTTCAGTTTAAACAAATTTTTCAGATGGGGAGGTTTTTATAAGTAGATTTTAAAAATTCTGTTTTGTTCCGTTTTTTTTTTTTTTTTGCTACCAATGATGGTCTGTGTGTGTGTTCATATTGCATACGTAATGCAAAATTCTTTGTTTGCAATTGTATCTTATAGATACAAATGCAGTTAACAAAAACTTAAACCCAAAATAATATACAGACGTATCAAAAAAATCAACGTATCAAATGTAAAAACAAAAAACAAGGACAAAACTGTTCAAAAAAGATACGAGTATGTAGATATATAAGTGAAAATAAAGCAAAAGTATTCTTCATTCACATACAGGATGTACTTATACATACATACTCATTTAACCATATACTAAGTCCGTATATATAAATGTATTCCTGAGATATATGAATGTGGTATACATACACACACAAAACTTTTTTCTTTTTACTTTTTGATAGTTTAGTTTACCCTCAATTGGTTGCCTCAGCAACGTTGATTTAATAGATTTTTCCGTTTGGTTGTAGCAAAACTAAACTTTTTTTTCTGCTGCTTTATTCTGGTTCCACTAGATGCCATAAAATGTAGTAAAGCCAAAACATCAAAAGAGAGGGGAAAGAAAAATGAAATTTTCATGAATGTTCCTCGTTTACGATGTACGAGTACATCTAAAATTTATTATACTCATTTTATTTCATTCTACAACTCTACATACAGGAAACAGTTTATGGTGGCATACGAATATTTAGTTGTTAAATGCGTTCGCTGTGTTCTTTATAGCCAGCCACTCTGTGATTTGTTGGTTGCTGAATTTAACCCCCGATTTATGGTTTTTTTGCACCCACTCTATGTACAATTTTAGTTTCTGTTCTTGATAGTTACCATATTGTTTTGTATTTGTTCTGGTTTTTGCGATTTAGAGGATTCTTTAGTTGTTTCCAGCTGCTGTTTGTGTGTGTGTGTGTGTGATAAAAGACCACACCCTGATTTAGATGGTCGTTCTGTTTTATATGCTCCATTAAGATTTTATATTTATCTGGAAATCTCTTAATGTCGCTGTGTACGAATAAATAGTGGCTAAATTTGTGAGGGTGTTTTTTTTCACTCTTCTGAAATGCGCACACTGAGAGAAGTATGGTGAAAGTTATAAGAAAATGTTAACGATAGCCTCTAATAATATCTGAGGAAATTATATATGTGTCCAAATTTATTCCAAATGTCTTTCTACGAGTTTTAGATGGGATGTACTGAATCAATTAAGTGTCTAATTGATCGAACAGCGGATACTACAAATATGAAACTCCCACATGCTAGTCTATGCAGTTGTACAATACATATTCAAAATTTTTTCTTTATTTGCCTGTGTTTCCTTTCATAATAGTCAAGCCTTTTCATCGAGATCTATGTTTTCTTAAAACATATTTTCCAGTTTTCCAAATCGTAATGAACTGCTCATGGAATTTGAAGTTTGTAAAAATAATATTTGATCTGAAGAAATTATTCTTTATAACCACAATATCTAGCCACTGACTAGCGTGAAACTCAGTAGTATTATGTGTTCCACTTGCTAGCACGAGGCTGCTTTTTACTATAATCTGAGTTTTCAGGAGAGAATTTGTATATATAAACATATTCCCTGTATGGATCTGTGAAGAGGGAACCAAATAATTTTAAACATCTAAGTCATCTCTTTTGGAGACGAGGGTTGCGAAAATGATGTTATATCATGATAGCCATAATCTCTGTTTGAAAAGCTCAGCAATAACCCAGAAGTCAAGTGATATCAATTCTTTTCTCCCAAAAGTATTAAACGTCAGTAATTCAGAATTTCTAAAACTAACTTTATAACCCCATATATAAGTGTAAATTGAGACGTCCTAACGGAACATATACCAAATACAAGAAGAAGACTTGAAAACTCCTTTACGCTTTAAAAATGTCGTTTAAAATGTGTATTCTAATTTATCCCTTTACAGTATAAATCACATTTCGAAAATTAAGAAATTCGTATCGAAACCTATACCCAACCCAACCCAAAGCTTTCATTGACCAAAATGAGGCAGAGACTATGGAGGAATAATTAGGAATATTAATGAAGGCACACTTTCAATTAGAAACAGTATAATACCAATACGAATATAATCATTACAACACAAATGATCAAGGATACGGTTAATAGCTTTTCTCTGACTCAATCAGCAGGTCCGGATGTCATTTTTCCGGCGGTAATTTATATTTATATTGCTTAAATAAAATATGCGTATACTCCAATGGCCTGGAGAGAAGCAAAGGTTGTCTTCATATCTAAAGCAGGAAAAAATAAGTTACGCAAATCCGAAGCTATAGTTTTAATATTATTCTGATTAAAAACCTTGAAATGAATCGTCGATACAATGGTAAAGAAACAAATACCAGACGACGCAATAAAATTTAAACAATATGACCACACTAAGGGCAGATCGATTGAGACTGTAATTCAAGAAGTTGTACATCATATCTAAAGATCACTTTATCTAAGTGAATATACTCTAACAATATTTATTAATATAGAAGGAGCCTTCAATAACATTTTGACCTCGATTCTTACTGATTTCTTGAGACAGTTCAACCTGAATCATGGCATAATTGAATGGATAGACCATATGTTGGGAAACACGTGGATGAATTGCGAGGAAAATTATATAAAAATGAGAGACAGAATTTTTCACTACTAAGGTGACCAGCATATACAGTCTACTAAGGATTCTATTCGATGAAGGTTTCAAATCCGTACAGACATCGTCACGATATTGATTAGAGGAATAAATCCTAAGTATATATGCGAAAGGGCAATTGGCCCAAAGAGCGTGGTCTTAAGCCTAGAAGTGGTCTTAATGCAAACTTGGACAAATTCGAAATTTTCATATTTACCAGATAGAGAATAAAACGATACAAATAACAAGAAAAGTCAAATATGTGGGAGTAGTACTTGATTTGAGACTATTATGGAAAGATCACATTAAGAGCAGAATAGATAAAGATAGATATGAGCATTTTGCAGAAGAGTAATAGGACCAAAATCGGGTATAAGCCTAAAGATGACACACTGGCTATACACTGGACGTACTTGAATGTTAATATAAAACCTCTTCAAAAAATTATGAGACACTGATGCATAGGCATTTTAAAAATATTCTATCAATACTACTGATCGAGATACAAGCTGATATATAGGTAAATACTTTCAAATTCCGGATCACAATACCGTCGATCAAAACTATTACAGGAGGTATTAAATGGTTGAAGGAGGTAGGTAATAAAGCTCCTACTCGCATTTATAAGAATAGTAAATCGGCTATTATAACCCTAAGAAACGACTGAGTTACATCTCGATGTATCTTATAGTTAAAGGGCGAAAAACTCATATTTCAGATATGAGAGCACCGAGGTAATATGGGTTCCAGGACATCATGGTATTGACGGGAACAAAAAAAAACTATAAGCTAGCCAAGATGGATACAAGCTTGAATACCGTCACAATGGAAAATTCAAAACCTTTCCAAAAGTTTAAAACTGAATAAAACTAAAAAAAGAATAGCCAAGAGATGAACACGTCAGAGTCGGGCAAAATTTAAATACAGGGAGATGTTTGGGGAAATTCAAACATTAACAAGACAAAGGAGATCTTTAAATTAAAATGGCAAATACTCAGAAGGCTAATCAGTGTAATAACTGCCTACACGGAGCTCAAAACTCACCTAGCTCGAATTGGAGCAATGAATGACATAATCTGTAGAGCGTGCAAAGAAGAGAGCGGACATTTCAACATTACTTGTTAAAAAAACTGGAACTTTCTAAGAAACTATATCGAGAAAACGAGCTTCTTAAACTAACCAAACAGCTATGGCTTGTGATTAGGGGAAATTTTTTTCTTTAGAGGACAAACCTAACCTTTATAAAGTACTCTAAATAAATGAATAATCCTTAGCTCGATTTTTCTAAAAACGATGTAGAAATTATTTAATGGAATTATTCAGTGGCAACAGATCAATGATAACCAAACCAAAAATATTGATAACGACATTATAATGAATAATCTGCATGAACTATTTAATGGTATGGTTGCCACTTTCGGAGAAGATGTGAAAAATTATGTAGTTTGATTCCACTACACTTTTTCTTTGAGGGTTTTTTGAAGTCGCTACTTTATGTCAATAATCTGAATAAACCGATTCTATAAAAATCCACATAACCTAAGACATCCCTTGAATACAGCCGCGCCTGTTTGCAAGCATGAGCTCTAAAAAAAGGTGTTCAATATTATCCTATAAACAGATTGTTTTTTTTTTTTTTTTCTTAATTTCAACATCGATTTTATTTAAATGAAAGGCCTTTCACAAAGCAATTGCAACTTATCACGACACGACTGTAAAAGTGTCTTCAAATATAATCTATGTAGTAGATAGTCGAAGATCATTAGAGCAATTGGAAAACTTTTGTACGTATGATCTAGATAATTTGTTGCTGAAAAGGGTGTCGCTGAAATATAATAAAACTCCACCTTCATATGGCAATTATACCGGAACAACTAAAATTGTAGTATTTGGGGTTTTGAACTTGAATTAAAAAGAGTTTCCACAGTAATTTTTGGTAACCTTAATGTGTTCCTAATTTATACTAAATTCTAGTACAATTATGGATTTTACAGCAAAATTGTAAAGGTCCCTTTTTTGCTTTTTTACTAAGACTATTTTCATAAAAAAAATTTTAATGAAATAATCAAAACTTCATTAAAATTGAATAAGGAACAAGAAGTTGACAAGCGTATAAAATATATTTTGCATTTAGTCTCATATAACCATAAAATACACGTAGTCACCCGACCGTCTAGGTATGTTTACATTCCCGAGCACATGAAAGTTAAACCTAACCCTAACTCTTTCATATTATTTGCCAGACTTAAAGATCTGAGGCTCAAATAACTGATATCTAATGACTTAATTATTAGTTTTCTAATGAGTTTGAATATTTTGAATCATTCTCTTGACTTGGTTAATTACTGATATCTGATATTTTTAAAGCTTTTTTCCCCGTGTAATTTTAAACAGTATCTAAAACTACACCATTTTACTTCTTTTCTTATAGTGTACTAACCTCCCTATGTATTTCTCTTTGCGACTTTTGCATTAGATTAAAAACAACAAAATGTCCTAGGTGTGCTATATTTTGTTGGTAAACATATTAATGTCCCTTAATTTTTTATTTCACTAAATAATGTAAATAAGATTATAATTTTTATATTCATACCAGTTTTTGTTCTAAAATAAATAGCAATGAAATAGCAGCAACAACAATTATATACTAGACAAATGCTGTGTATGCTGCAATAGCGTGACTCAATGGTAATTTTTTTTCTTTACTCTATATCATTAAATGCAGACTGACAGAGAAAATAATGCGCGTGTTCTTTAAATTATGTAAAATTAGCATTAAATACGCATTAAACTTATTAAAAAAGAAAAAATAGAAACACAAAAGTAAATTGAAGTAAATTTAACTAGTTAAAACAAGGAGTTTGCATAAATATATTAACAAATGACTTAGAATTAAAGCTGCTAGGATTGAATATGAAATGAATACACGGGCTTATGTTATGATATTACAGATCTGACTTGGGACCTTAATTTATTGCTCAAGATATGTTATAGCTAATAACAATTTTGTTCTATATACACTGGTACATATTCCTATAAACGCACAACAATTTTTTAAATCATTAATTAAAGTGCTACAAATTAATCTTTTAAATTATTTATTGACTTTACTTCAAAAATTAATAAAAAAACTTAAAATGTACATTAAATTTTTTTCATTTTAATTTTAATAGTTGAATGCCATTTTTTATGTTATTTTCCTATATACGCACTTAAACTAATGAACCATTTTCAATAATGTGCTGATGAACCTTTATTTTGGATAACTTCAAAAATTCGGTCTGGCATTGATTCGACTAATTTTTTATTAAAATCACGTCAATTTCTTCCCAGACTTGCTTAATTTTTAGTTTCAACTCCATTATTATTATTATGGTTTCATTCTGTGCATTTCATGGGTAAACTTTTCGGGATATGTACCCCCACAGATTTAAATCCAGATTTCAAGCAGGCCAGTACAATGGTGAAATACTATATTCATTAAACCACGATTTAGATTGATTCGAGATTGCAGCATTATCCTGTTGGAATATGCAAACTTCAACCATTTTTTCATCAATAAATGAGAGAAGAGCATTTTCCAACAGTTCATTATAAATTTCACTGTTCATTATAGTTGAAACAAAACATGTTTTTGATATTCCGGCAGCAGAAAAGGCTGCCCAAACCATAACACCGCCTCCACCGAAATTTCGTTTCGAAATACGAATTTCGTTCGACCTCAAATCATGCAATTAGCAAGAATATGAATCGGAACCGTCCAAAATTGAATTTCTTTTCATCAGCAAGGATTACTTTATTCCACTCATCTGTCCATTTCATGTATTTGCGCGCAAATTTTAAACAATTTTCCTGATGTAATTTTAACATTGCTTTACATTTTGGTTTCTTCCATTTAGGTAGGAAGAAGGGTTGTACAGTACTCAGAAGAGTACCTGTGCATCCACTCGGAGACCTAGAGGTCCATTGTGAGTCCCTTCGTAGAATTTATAGAGATATAGAAAAAATAGTAGTAAAGTCAGAGTGACCAGGAAAGGAAAAGATTAGAAAGCTGAGACCAAAAAAACAACAGAAAAGAATATAAAAGACTTGCAAAGGAAAAATGCTACCACCCTATATCGTTCGCTCTAAGCCAACGACCCCCTCCTAGCCAGCCTATTCCCACGACGAATCCTATCAATCTATCCAGATCGATCCTTGATATACTATCCATTTCGTCAACGAATCGACTGCCTAGCCATTTCTGCCTACTTAGTTGTAGACATGAACAATGACATATAATATGCTCTACCGTCTCTAGCTCCTCATTTTCTTCGCACATCCTGCAATGACCGGAGGAACCTATCTCCCAATTCCCTGTCATTACCCCTATGGGACAATGACCTGTCAGAATAACTATCATAGTCTTCAGTTTCCCCCTTTTCAAGTTTAGGCCATAGGACCCTAGATAATCTGCAGTCCGTTCTACGATCCCATGCATGATTGGTTCTATCCCGAATCCACTCTCTAATCAACCTGAAGTAAAAGCCTAGAGGTAGTCTCACACCACTTTCACTTCCAGCCCTATCCAAAGCTGAGCCGTTCCTAGCTAATTCATCAGCTACCTCATTGCCAGTTATTTCACAATGACCCGGTACCCAGCAGTGTCTAATTTGATAATTGCTCATCAATCTCCTCAGAGCCTTCTTCCATTTTATGTTACCACCATCTGTTCGCAAAATGTGTGCAACATCTTTGGAAGTGACAGGAAGGTCAAGGTTATTTAATTTATTGCGAGTGGCTTCTTCTTTTATTTTATTTATTTGCCTTTTTGTTAATTTTTGATTACCCTAGAATAACTCCTTCCGAACGTTCAATTTTTCTGTTAGAACAGCCTTGATTACGAAAAAATTGAATTTGAGTTTTGTCTGTAAAAAAAGTTCATTTAGGTATCCTTTAAGCTGATGAAATTCTCAATTAAAATAAAAATATTTCCAATAAACAGAGATGTTACGATCAGATACTTACCTTAAGTGAAACAAATAAATAAAACTGTTCAAATCTATTAATATATTTTTTTTTTTTTTTTTTTTTTGCTATAACTTTTTAGACAAATTTTTCTCGATTGAGTTTATGGGAATATTCCAGTAAAATGATCACCAATATGTTCTGGTTGCTAAATTAAAAAAAAAAAAACAACAAAAGCAATAACCAAATATTTCTTACATAAAAAAGTACCCTTTTATCGCGTGTTATTGTAACAACACATTTTTTTTTTTTTTTTTTTTGGTTAAGAGAAGCGAATATACCTCAAAGAAAAACAGAAATTTTAAATGCGTTTATAGGAATATGCAATAGTGTAGATCTATTTATAATTTAAGTGATTTAATTTAGCCAAACAATAATTATAATCGCATGTGATAAATATTATTCTTTTTTTTCCACTTGTGATATTCATTTGATTTACTTACTAAATTTACAAATACAAATAAAATAGTTTATTCTTTTTATAACTTTCAATAACGATTGAATTTATAAGCGCCTTTGTTTTCTTTAAAGACCGTCAAAGTATAATTAATATATTGCAGAATTAATCAATAAATTTATAGTTCACAGCTTTAACTATAAATACATATATAAGATGTAATATATACTTATTACATAATTTTACAGACTAATTGAAGAACTAATTATACAAATATTTACATCGGTATTAATGAACAATTTTTAAATTTATCAAAGTTTTGATTATGATTAGAAAGATTTGTTTAACGATCGATTATTTTTATTTACGACGATAAGCTACAGTATCGAGACTCTAACATAAATTAATTATTCGATCGGGTGACTATGATAATAAGTTACACTTCTAAATTGATTAAACATGATTACACAGGGCAACACTGATTCTGTGGTACGGTATTCCTTAGTCAATTTGGATACACATGATCATAAAGTTCTAAGCATACATACATATATATCATTTCTTGTATCACTTCAATCTTATTGGAGATTTAAAACAAAATTTAAAAATTTTTATTTTCAAAAAATCGAAAACTATCAAAAATTATTTTATTTCTATTTATTAAAATAGAAAGTCCCAGCAAAAACTTTGCTTTCCTGGTAAGCTAACAGGTATAATTGGAAACAAAAATAAACTACTTATTTTTTGCCTGAATAATTAGTTATTTTTGGTCGAGTTGTCCACAAATTCATTAGTTATTTTTAGACTCTCGGGTTATTAAAAAATAAGTACCTAAACGAAAATAAAAAAAAAAAAATTTGTCGTCAGCAAGATTTGAACTTGGGCACAAATTAGCTATTCGTTTTTAATGGCTAACGTCTTACTCAGTATACCATCTCGCACTTAATTTTCTAAGTGACAAAAACTTTTTTTAGTATAAAATATCTTTTTAGACATTTTGTTAAAAAAAAAAAAAAAAAAAACTAACAGCATCAGAATGGGGTTGAACCAACAATCTTCTGGTTGTTAATCCAGCGCTCTAGTCAACTCAACTCATACACGTGATTGCAATATTAATGTGCTATTATACTATTGAGCACTTATTTATGTAATATAGAGTAAACAAGTAATAATGACGCCTCATTACCAAGAAACTACTTTAATAAGTTGCCATTACCGAAAACCAAAAAGTTTTTCATGGTTACACACAAAAATATAATTTTTTGATACCATTTCCAACAATTAAATTATGTAGTTAAAATAAAAACCACTATGAAACTATTCCTTTTAAATTTTTTAGACTTTTTCCGGCTATTTTCGATTCTTCTACTATTATCGACCTTATCCAACATTTCGACTATTTTCGACTTTTTTCGACTTTATACGAATTTTCGACTATCTGGTGACAAGAATGTCGAAAAAATTGAGGCACGCTTTTTCCATATTAAGCCATATTTTCTGTACATATTAAATAAAACTCATTTTTGATGATTCCTTTCTTTCCTTAATCAAAATTTTTAGTTGTTTTAATTTTTTTACGATTTTTTGAAAAACATTTTTAATGTTGTAAAAAAATTCGTTCACATTTTTTATAACCAAAGCTATTGAGCAGATGATAAAACAATATAGGCATAACTTGCAAACAATTTAAATTACTTTAACTTTTTTTGCCATTTTATTGATCTAAATAAAACAAATCGTTTATCTCTAAAACTAGAGTAAATTCAAAAAATTGATTTATAGAAAAAGTTCCACCCACATTTTAAAGCAATTACTGTGGCCTTTCAAAGTAGACTCTAGAACGTTTATTATCAAAATTCAAGACGATTGGTTCAGAAATGTTTCCACCAACATACGTACATTAAAAGAACCTTTAATTGCCTGAGAACATCACTGCTGTTAGTGAATGTGTGCAAGAAAACCAGAGCCTGCCCCTCTGCGAAGGCATAAATGAACAGGTGAAGTGAATTGGCCACTAAGATCGTGCGATTTTAGCCAGTTAGAATTTTTCTTATAGGATTTTCTGAACTCGCAATAGACCGATGCCCTCAACCTAAATCAAGCGAAATGTATCGCTCTAATATCGACTATATATATATATATATATATATATATATATATATATATATATATAAATTACAAAATAACATTTATATTTTCCAGAAAAAAATAAAAATAAGAAAATAACTTTTATTTCTGCTCGAAAAAAATAAAACTCACAAAATAACTGTTAGTCTAAGTTCACACAAGGCAATTTTTCATGCTATCAAAGGGAACAAACTTTCTTGCCTGTGCTCCGAAATTCGTTTTGTTTTTAATAGAAGAACTTCAGGAAGAAAAATTGCTGTGTGTGAACGCAAACTTATTCTTGACGAAAAAATAAAAATCGCAAAATAACTTTCATATTTGCCAAAAAAATAAAAATCACAAAAATAACTTTTAGTTCTGCTCTAAAGTGAAATATCAGAAAATAACTTTTTTTGCTCAAAAAATAAAAATCACAAAATTACTGTTATCCTCTGATTTTTATGATAAAAATCATAACTGTTACGGTCATACTCGGCAGAATGGATGCATTTTCTATTCAGCCACGATCATCATCAACTCTCTTCAGTGTTCCACCGTGGTGTTCTCTGTAAACATCATCATCGTGTGGAATTCGTGAATTTTTTCTCTATACGATAAAGTTTTTACAATTATTTTGTGTTCTCCTTTTTGATTATTTTTGTTAATTTGCTTTCGCTACCAATTAAGTATCAATGAAGCAACCCAAGCAGAAAAATACAAGCGATCTTCATGAAGGTATCGGCAACATAAGAGCCCTAAAATATAGTGCTATCAGAACGCAACAAATGATAACCCTGTTCGGCGGTCGTTTTATGGTTGTTTACAGTGCTATGATGTTGGTAATTGTAGCACTTTCATAACCCATCTAGACGCAAAATAATAAGTAAGATTTTTCTGTCAGAGAGTGTGAAATTCTCTCTCTGAGAGAATTATTTCAGGTATAGATTCAAATATTAGTATAAGATGTATTATGAGACTGTTGTGATGAGATTTCTCTATCCAGCCATATGTGTGTTCATGCATATTTGGAAATTACTAAAAAATCATTTTTTCTGTAAAATTATATTTTTTGATGATTGTTTTACATTAAAAAAAATATTTTTATAAAAATGATTCCAAAAAAGTGGGAATATCTTAAATAAAACGGACTCTGTGACTGATTGAAAATAATGATATCTTATAGGATTTCTTTGAATATGTCTACCCCTTACTTAAGTTGTAACATAATATAAGCAAAATGGTTATTATTTTCTGCCGACGTTATCTCACATATTATATCAGCGTTAATCTCAGTTGTAGACCTATGTTTAGAGCGCATGTATGAAGAGAAATTAGTATCCATAGAGCTATTTCATTTTTAAAATCGCGACAGTTTACGGCTCTATTTTCGCGACTTATATTTTTTTTATTTTTTGTAATTTGATTACAATGTCTACAACTAAAACAGGAAAATCATCGTCTGTTGGTATATTAACCTTTTTGGATGATTTTGACCTTCAATTTTGTCACCTTATTCATGTTATTTGTTGTTTAAATACATCTCTTAATATGGGAAAAGTTCAACATATTTTAAAGCCAATGATTTCTCAAAAATTAGAGATTTAAAAAAAATTTAAAAGCTGATACTCCATAAATTCAGGTTGCGTGGATTACAAGTTGCATAAGTCTTCAATTTACTGCATTATGAAGCATGTAATCATTAAAAAAGTTCGTACGTACAACAGAAAGTGGACCTAGCAAACATTGCACCTTAAAGAAAGCTGAGTACCCAAGAATGGAATGGTTTGTAAAACAAAGGTAGAAAATTTTCAATATCAACAGCGATTTCACGATCAAAAGCCAGTCACTTGTATTCCAAAATTTATCAAACCAATTCAGGTCTCAATGCCAGTGAAGGATGGTTGAAGAAATTTAAGCGTCGACATGGAATTCGATTTTTAAAAATTACGGGCGAGAAATTGTCTTCGAAACCTCAACTTATTGATCCGTTTGTGAAAGGGTTTAAGGATTACGTTGATGATTGATTACAAATTTACAATGCCGACGAATCCGGTTTATATTATAGGATGCTTCCAAATCACACTCTTGTCACATGTAAAGAGAAAACAAATCCCGGAAGAAAAATACATAAAAAGCGAACAACTTTTTGCCCTGTTCAAATACGAAAGGCTGAAATTGTTGGTTGTTGGAAAATCGAAAACCCACGCACCTTTAAATGCTTTTTCGATAATCCTTTAATATACAACTCCAGTAATAACGCCTGGGTGACATTATATATATTCAAGGACTGGTTCAATCACCAATTTGTTTCCCACGTAAATTAATTTTCACCAATTAGTAAAAGTAAGTTATTCATAAGTAAAAATTTTTTAGGTCCGAGAATTTTTGGCTTCAAAAAGTCCTACACAAAAAGCAATTTTGCTTTTGGATAACGCAACATGCCACTCAGTTAAGGAACTAGAAAGTAATGACGGTTTAATTATAGCAATGAATCTACAACCCAATTGCACTGCGCTTATTAAACCGTTAGATCAAAACGTTATCAACTTGGTAAAATTAAATTATAAAAAACAACTGCTCACCCAATTTCGTTGCCAGAAGAAAACAAAATTTGGAGCTCTAATTAAAAAACTTCAATCTCAAAATGAAGTTCAGATTCTAGCTACGTCCTGGGATAAAATATCAGTGTCCAATATCCGAAAATCCTGAAACGCCTTGCTCGAAATCGGTAGTGAATGGAGTGAAGAGTATAACATGCCCTTAAATATTTTACAAAATATAATTCAGGAAGAAAACGAAGATCTTTCAATTATTTGTATACTTGTAGCTCATATTGGTACGGAACATCTTTTCACGAATACTGACATAAACAACTGGATTCAAGAAGAATTTCATGTGGAAAGTAATGAAGAGCAAATGGAATTATCAGATATGGAATCGGAGGATTTATACAATAGTGGTCATGAAGAAAACAAAATTAAAGTTGGGTCAGATAGGGGAAAAATAATAGCTAGAACTTGCACAGCAGAGTATGTTAAACACTTACTTTCTGGAGAATCAAAACTTTGTCGTCTAGGTGGAAGACTAAACTAATGATGACAGAAAATGATTGTGAAATATCCAAAATTTTAATATCCGTGAGATGGGCGACTCAACTTGTTCAACTTGTTAATCGTTGAATATTCAGGTAAGGAAGAGGAAGGATGTCTTGTATTCAGACTAAAGAAATAATTTTTGATAGTGAAATAAAAATAAACAACAATACAACGTACCGGTAAACACAAGGGTATTCTAGGGAATCCTTGCTAAAATTCAACAAGAAAAGGTTACATATACTAAGCAAAATTTACGTTCATATTTCTCAACTTAGTTACACAGTCTAAAGATTAAAATATTTCAAAACATAGATATCTTTGTAATATGAATTTATTTCCGTTATCAGTTTGAACCAAATTTGATCCCCAAAAATGGCTGATATCGCCCATATTACTTAATAGATTTATTTTTTCTTGCTTTAACACACCCTTTTACCCCGCTCGAGAAATACATAAAATCCATAGATTATTCTTATATTCAAAATTACACATCTAAACGTTAACTTATGAACAAAAAAAAATCCACCTCCCACCATCAGCAGCCAGGTTGCAACCCTCTTTTTTCAAGTACTTTTTTTTCACTTAATGTACTTTCAATAAACAACAACGTATGTAGTTAAAACCTTGTACTCGTAAACATGTTAAAGGGTGAACAATGAGAAATCTGTACAATTATTCTGATGCGTCATCAACATCATCATCATTATGTGTGTGCTGTTGTGGTTGTTGAACAATAACAAAAACTACAACAAAGAAATTACTACCCCCAATTTTTTAGGCTTCTGCTGTTCTTTTCGAAACCAAAATGTAATTTTGCTCTGGTATTGTCAGATTTTAGTTGTGTTTTTGTTTTTACCCTTATTATATACATACGTCTCACCTGTCATCTACTTTAAAGAACAAGTATGTACATAGAAGTACATATATACATACATACACACATACATATGTATATAGAAATATATATATAAAACCTTCAATCTTTTGGGGTGGTTTACTGCCTCCCAACAACCAACAAAAAAAAAATACTCGTATATATATATAACAAATCCTACCACATCCATCCATCTGCACTTATGTACTTATTACAATGTTGTTGTATATAACAAGAAAAATTACAATAACAACAACAATAGCAATGAACTAACAAAACTACCAAACGACAGGTGAATAGTTTCCCTTTGTGCGCACACTTCTAATTGGATTTATTGTTCTGTTCTGTATTTTCAGCTCTGAGTTTCTGTTCTGTTCTTCTAAGAAAAAATCTATGAAATGAATTGTAGATACAATTCTGTTCATGTTCTCGTTGTTGCTGTTGTTTTTGTTGCTATTAAGTTTCTAGTATAATTTTAATGGTCTTGTGTTCTTTATCGTCTTCCTTTACAAAAAGCTGAAACAGAATTAATACTCTCGTGTAGAATTTCGATTTTTTTTTTTTTCTTTATGTATTTTATGTACCCTACAAAATCCGAAAGATGATTTGTGGTTTATTAGGTTTATTTAATACACTGATGTGAAAAGTTTTGAAATATCTGTCCAGTTTTTCGTAACCTTTAAAAAATCCCCATTATAATTCCTATATTATAAAATAATTTTTATTTTTTCGACATTTTTGATCAGGATAAAACTAAGACTTTCCTGTATTTGTAATTCAAATTATAAATACTGTTTGATATAAATTATGGAACGGCACCAGTATCGGTTTCCTTTTTTTTTAGAAAACTATGATGACGATTGTTATCACCTTCAACGCAAAACTTTACAACCGTTTTATGCGCATAAAAAAAACCTCTTCAAATCGGAAAATATGTCTTTAAAATTAAAAATATGCTTTTAAAATATTATCTTTCTCTCGTTAAAATTTAAATAGTATATTATTCACATTAAAAATTTTTATTAGCAATTACTTTTTCTTACACTTAAAAACATTCAAAGCTCGGAATCGGATTTGAAAAACATATGTGACAGTAAAAAGAAAATTTCTCTAATAGCAAATTATTTAAAAAAACTCTATTGGATGCAAAATATGTAAAATTTGTCTTCAAGTTGTAAAATATGTAACATTATGCTCTTTAATGCAATATATACAAAATTATGCTTTTAAGTATAAAATATGCAAAAATATGCCAGTTAAATTGCTAAAATGTGATATAGAATAAGACTTTCTATGAAAATATGACGAAATACGCTATTAATCTCACAATATTCAAAAATTTACTGTTAGACTTAAAATGTGAAAAAATAGGCTGTAAATCGATGCCAAAATTCTTAAAATTGTCTGAAACGAAAAGACAAATAAATAACAGTTTGTTTCATTTTAAGCCCAGGAAAAAATATAATTTTGTATAATTTTGGTTGCCCTGTTGATAATTAAGTTCTTTTGATCTCACTGCTAAACTAATGTTACAATGTACATTTTGCGCAAGCGAATTGAATTCAAGCGTAATTATCTCATGCAGAGCCAATAAAGCTTGTAAACCGAGATCATATGATTTGACCCTATTAGATTTCCTAAGTTGCACAATCTATACATAATGCCATTGATACTTTTTCTTACTGAGTGAATCCATGTAAAAACAGACAGCAATCGGACATTGGCTATTGGAAGTGTTTCTCAAGTCATAAACTATTAGACTCATGGACCTTTATGGTTCAAAAATATGACGTTTCGAAAAACGAAAAAAAACTAAAAATTTAACAAAAGTGAAACTGTTTAATTGCTAATAAGTTCTAAACTATACTTCGTAGATCTCTAGTTTTAGTTTCATATTAAAGACAAAGATATTAACTTTATAAAGATATGTATAAAGTTTATTTATATTAAGAGTTTGAAAATCAATGTTAGACATATAAAAATTAAACTATTATATCTTATTTATTTGTATTTTTAATATTCTTAAAAAAAGATATAATGTTGACACAGCTCTCCTCCCTACTCGTGCAAAATTTCAAGCTGGATACTAATTTATTAGTTTAGAAATTATAAAGCAAAATATGATAAAAAAAATATTTTTTTCATGAGCTCATATTTCAAATAAATGAAATTTTATATACACAATTTGACTTTAGATTATATTTTGCTACATACCTTCTATACTAAATAAGTGTATATCTTGAAAATAAAATTATACTATGCACAGTTTAGAAGTTATTAGTAATTATACGATATTTTGTTCCATAACTTCCAAACTGAATGAGTGTCCAGCAACAAATTTTACACGAGAATAGAGAATCGTTATGTCAACATTATATATATTTTTTAAGAATTTTTAAAAATACTGTTTTCTTGAGATATAACTGTTTGAATTTTATATGTCCAAGTTTGACCTTTGAACTTTTGATAGAAGAAAATTGTACACATAACATTATAATGGTAAAATGCATTTCTCTTTAATATTAAACTAAAATCAGAGATCTACCGTTTATAGTTTTGAAGTTATTAGCTATAAAATAAATACACCTTTGAGAAGTTTTTCATTTTCCAAAACGTCATATTTTTCGTTCGAAAAAGCATTTCCAATAGCTAATGGCTGTAGTGAATTTCATTGAAATCGGTGATGACAAATCCAAAAATGGCTGTTTTCTTTTGTCCTTCAGACGAGCGGTCATAACTAATGATTTCAAAACTGTTATAACTTGGAAATTATCTCTACTTATATGAGTCTCTATATATCCTGATATGCCCTTTAAAAGCCAGCATTGCATATATAAAGGGAATGTAGAAAATTGATTTGAAAATGTAATAATCCAGTGTTGCCAGTTTAGCATTTTTAATTTTAGCACTTTTTAAACTCATTTAGCACAAAAAAATTAATCTAGTACCTAGCAGTTTTTTTTAGCAAATTGAAATACCGCAAAGTGGGTTCAAATGTAATTAAAATTTTTGAAATTTCCAATATAATTTGATATTGCGTTAAACTACATAAAATTCTACATTGAAAGATATCAAGGCAAGTGCTCAACGGTTTATACTTCTCCTGTAGTTTGTGGTTCAACTTTAAATTTTTATTAAGTTTTTACAAAAAAGAGAAATATTTAATTTAAAACTATTTTAAGACCTTATATCTTGTAAAAAGTCCACAAAAAGAAAAATTTTATAATTGAGTTTTCACCTCAGATATTTTTAAATATATATAATATAAAAATATCTTAAGAAAAATGTTTGCAAATGTTAACAAATTGCAATTTAAAAAGACCCTAAAATTATATAAATTTTTTTAAAAAAGTATAAGTTTTAGTTGTGAATTCAGGTGAATTCAAATAAATTATCAATTATTTATTAATTATTTATTTAATTTATAGTAAAAATTTAATAATATTATATTATTAATATAACCAGTATTCCAAATTAGTATAATTTTTTTTTCAACTATTGGAAGCTTTAAAAAAAAACTCAAACAAAGAGGAAAACATTTTGAGAAAAAAATGGTTATACACGCATATCAATTGTAATTTATGTTATTCCAAATGTCTGCAATTTCTGGTTACCAGTCCTTAAAAAATAATATGTGTAGATATCCCTATGTTTGGTTTATGTTTGGTTTATGTTTGGTTTTTCTTTTAATTATTTCACTGTTAATGTAGATCATTCCGTCGGGAAAATGAAGGAATTAAGTAGCTATATTTAGATTCGGAATCTTATTGGAAAATAATTTCCATATAGAAGGTATATATGTACTATATATTAATTATTTTTTGACGATTTTTGATGAACAGCCAATATCATGTATTTATTGATTTCTTGCCCCTAAGTCATGAAGGTTACCTCAGAAACATGTTTTTCCACATATTGGTACGGTCCTTTCAAATAGCCGTTTTTATCCGTTCTTTCTATGGAGGAACTATAATTTTAAGACAATATACCCATTGACTCTACATTAAATTATAAAATCTACATGTTTTTAATTATCCATTATTGTAAAATATTAAAAAATATTTGTTATTATGCAATAAATAATATGAATGTAAATTTTGCATTTTTACTGAAGGATTATTTTTCACTTACGTCAATTATTATTTTTTATTAATATTAAGCAAAATTTTATTAATAAACGAAATTTATTTAAAATATTAATTATTTTATGTTAATTAATATTATTATTTTGGTGATTGGAGCAAAATCAAATAAAATTTTAATTGATATAAACAATTTCGTAATTGAAACTCATTTTTATTTTTTTCTGTGCACGGACAATCAGCTTCTGAACTTACCAAAAAAAAGTCTACGTCTTTTCGAGACCCTTTGAAATATTTAGTTTTTTTTTTTTCAGAAAAAATCGTATATTTTTTAACTAATTTCCTACTTTTCCATCAATCCAGAACACATAATCTATTATAGCTAAGAAATGTTTAAAATTTTAGAAAAGTTGCAGATACTGACAGTTTTAAAGAGCTCAGTACTAGTATTTTAATTTCCCAAACTATTTTCCTTGTTAAAGGAAAGAATGTACAAATTACAAAAAATAAAAATAATAATAATAATAATAATAATAATAATAATAATTCAAATATTTTAATACATAGTTTATTAGAATATTCACTAAGTAAAATTTTTTCTAATTCATCAGAAAAAAATGTAAATAACGTCCTTTAAAATTTGTATCCTTTAATATCCTTATACACTTCCAACACATTTTCATAATTGACTTAAAAAAGTAATTTTGTGATGAAATCATCGGGCTTTATTTAATTAAGCTCCAAAATGTGTTTGTCGTCGTAAATTTTTCGATGTAAGTTTTCTGAAAAAAATATTCAATGTAAGTTTGCTATAGAACATTATTCGATGTAAGTTTTCTACAGAAAATGTTTCGATGTAAATTTTCTACAAAAAATTTCTGTAGAAAAATTTTTCTAAAAAAAGTTTTTCGATATAAGTTTTCTATAGAAAATTTTTCGATGTAAGTTTTCTCTAGAAAATTTTCCCGATTTCACTAATCACGATTTGTTTTCGTAAGCTACTTTTTTACAAATAAAATACTAACTCACAGTTTATACGGCAAAATTTTCAATATTTTTAATTGCGAATAGTATTAGGTTTATTAGCTCAATAAATTGACTGTTCTTTTTAGCTCAGCTCAATTGAACTAATTCACTCTTTTAGTTCATTTGCTCAGTTGACCTTCAATAAAACAGCTCGTTATGCAAAATATTTTTACTAAACATTTCCAATAATGAACTATTTCATTAAAAGCCCACTGAGCTAATGAGCAATAAGAGCAACTTAGTTCAACATGTCTGTTTACATCATTGTTGCCATTTTAGTACTTTCAATGCTAGATTTAGTATTTTAACAAATACTTTCTTTTACAATATTTTTTGAAGCAACCCTTTTTGTTTTTTTTTTTTAAGAATTTCGTAGTAAATTTTACGTAATTAGTTGCCTGTTTTAAAATATAAGCCCTATTTTTATTTTATTTACCAATATTACAAATAATTCTTAAGAATATATATTTTAATTTGTCATTTGAACTATATTTTACAAGAAAGAAGGCCAACGAAGATATTAATTTGTCTTTCAAAACAATTTAGCATTGTCATTTGCGGCTGTAGAACAATTTAAAATAATTTTTTTGACGATTTAACACTTTACCTACTACATTTTCTGACAACACTGTATTACTGAAAGCCATTCACTAAATAGCTGTTTCTGTTTTTTACAAACATACACAAACTAATAGCCTAAAAGTAGACATTGATAAAACAAAATTAATTTGTTCTTAAATTGCTTCTTTTTATGGAAAATTTTCTCGATGAATTATTCTATAGATGAATTTTTCAATAGAAAATTTTTCGTTGAATTTTTCAATAGAAAATTTTTCGTTGAATTTTTCAATAGAAAATTTTTCGTTGAATTTTTCCATAGAAAATTTTTCGTGGAATTTTTCCTAGAAAATTCTTCGTGGAATTTTCTATAGAAAATTTTTCGTGGAATTTTCTATAGAAAATTTTTCGTGGAATTTTCTATAGAAAATTTTTCGTGGAATTTTCTATAGAAAATTTTTCGTGGAATTTTCTATAGAAAATTTTTCGTGGAATTTTCTATAGAAAATTTTTCTATGATTTTTTCTATAGAAAATTTTTCGTTGAATTTTTCTATAGAAAATTTTTCGTTGAATTTTTCTATAGAAAATTTTTCGTTGAATTTTTCTATAGAAAATTTTTCGTTGAATTTTTCTATAGAAAATTTTTCGTTGAATTTTTCTATAGAAAATTTTTCGTTGAATTTTTCTATAGAAAATTTTTCGTTGAATTTTTCTATAGAAAATTTTTCGTTGAATTTTTCTATAGAAAATTTTTCGTTGAATTTTTCTATAGAAAATTTTTCGTTGAATTTTTCTATAGAAAATTTTTCGTTGAATTTTTCTATAGAAAATTTTTCGTTGAATTTTTCTATAGAAAATTTTTCGTTGAATTTTTCTATAGAAAATTTTTCGTTGAATTTTTCTATAGAAAATTTTTCGTTGAATTTTTCTATAGAAAATTTTTCGTTGAATTTTTCTATAGAAAATTTTTCGTTGAATTTTTCTATAGAAAATTTTTCGTTGAATTTTTCTATAGAAAATCTTTCGTAGAATTTTTCTCTAGAAAATATTTCGTAGAATTTTTCTCTAGAAAATATTTCGTAGAATTTTTCTCTAGAAAATATTTCGTAGAATTTTTCTATAGAAAATATTTCGTTGAATTTTTCTATAGAAAATTTTTCGTTGAATTTTTCCATAGAAAATTTTTCGTGGAATTTTCTATAGAAAATTTTTCGTTGAATTTTTCTATAGAAAATTTTTCGTTGAATTTTTCCACAGAAAATTTTTCGTTGAATTTTTCTCTAGAAAATATTTCGTTGAATTTTTCAATAGAAAATTTTTCGTTGAATTTTTCAATAGAAAATTTTTCGTTGAATTTTTCAATAGAAAATTTTTCGTTGAATTTTTCAATAGAAAATTTTTCGTTGAATTTTTCCATAGAAAATTTTTCGTGGAATTTTTCAATAGAAAATTTTTCGTGGAATTTTTCAATAGAAAATTTTTTGTGGAATTTTTCCATAGAAAATTTTTCGTGGAATTTTCTATAGAAAATTTTTCGTGGAATTTTCTATAGAAAATTTTTCGTGGAATTTTCTATAGAAAATTTTTCGTGGAATTTTCTATAGAAAATTTTTCGTGGAATTTTCTATAGAAAATTTTTCGTGGAATTTTCTATAGAAAATTTTTCTATGATTTTTTCTATAGAAAATTTTTCGTTGAATTTTTCTATAGAAAATTTTTCGTTGAATTTTTCTATAGAAAATTTTTCGTTGAATTTTTCTATAGAAAATTTTTCGTTGAATTTTTCTATAGAAAATTTTTCGTTGAATTTTTCTATAGAAAATTTTTCGTTGAATTTTTCTATAGAAAATTTTTCGTTGAATTTTTCTATAGAAAATTTTTCGTTGAATTTTTCTATAGAAAATTTTTCGTTGAATTTTTCTATAGAAAATTTTTCGTTGAATTTTTCTATAGAAAATTTTTCGTTGAATTTTTCTATAGAAAATTTTTCGTTGAATTTTTCTATAGAAAATTTTTCGTTGAATTTTTCTATAGAAAATTTTTCGTTGAATTTTTCTATAGAAAATTTTTCGTGGAATTTTTCAATAGAAAATTTTTCGTGGAATTTTTCAATAGAAAATTTTTCGTGGAATTTTTCCTAGAAAATTTTTCGTGGAATTTTCTATAGAAAATTTTTCGTGGAATTTTCTATAGAAAATTTTTCGTGGAATTTTCTATAGAAAATTTTTCGTGGAATTTTCTATAGAAAATTTTTCGTGAAATTTTCTATAGAAAATTTTTCGTGGAATTTTCTATAGAAAATTTTTCTATGATTTTTTCTATAGAAAATTTTTCGTTGAATTTTTCTATAGAAAATTTTTCGTTGAATTTTTCTATAGAAAATTTTTCGTTGAATTTTTCTATAGAAAATTTTTCGTTGAATTTTTCTATAGAAAATTTTTCGTTGAATTTTTCTATAGAAAATTTTTCGTTGAATTTTTCTATAGAAAATTTTTCGTTGAATTTTTCTATAGAAAATCTTTCGTAGAATTTTTCTCTAGAAAATATTTCGTAGAATTTTTCTCTATAAAATATTTCGTAGAATTTTTCTATAGAAAATATTTCATTGAATTTTTCTATAGAAAATTTTTCGTTGAATTTTTCCATAGAAAATTTTTCGTGGAATTTTCTATAGAAAATTTTTCGTTGAATTTTTCTATAGAAAATTTTTCGTTGAATTTTTCTATAGAAAATTTTTCGTTGAATTTTTCCACAGAAAATTTTTCGTTGAATTTTTCAATAGAAAATTTTTCGTTGAATTTTTCAATAGAAAATTTTTCGTTGAATTTTTCAATAGAAAATTTTTCGTTGAATTTTTCAATAGAAAATTTTTCGTTGAATTTTTCCATAGAAAATTTTTCGTGGAATTTTTCAATAGAAAATTTTTCGTGGAATTTTTCAATAGAAAATTTTTCGTGGAATTTTTCCATAGAAAATTTTTCGTGGAATTTTCTATAGAAAATTTTTCGTGGAATTTTCTATAGAAAATTTTTCGTGGAATTTTCTATAGAAAATTTTTCGTGGAATTTTCTATAGAAAATTTTTCGTGGAATTTTCTATAGAAAATTTTTCGTGGAATTTTCTATAGAAAATTTTTCGTGGAATTTTCTATAGAAAATTTTTCGTGGAATTTTCTATAGAAAATTTTTCGTGGAATTTTCTATAGAAAATTTTTCTATGATTTTTTTCTATAGAAAATTTTTCGTTGAATTTTTCTATAGAAAATTTTTCGTTGAATTTTTCTATAGAAAATTTTTCGTTGAATTTTTCTATAGAAAATTTTTCGTTGAATTTTTCTATAGAAAATTTTTCGTTGAATTTTTCTATAGAAAATTTTTCGTTGAATTTTTCTATAGAAAATTTTTCGTTGAATTTTTCTATAGAAAATTTTTCGTTGAATTTTTCTATAAAACAGTTTTCAATGAATTTTTCTATAGAACAATTTTCGATGAACTTTTCTATGAATTTTTTTAAAGAACAATTTTCGATGAGTTTTTCAATAGAACAATTTTTAATGAATTTTTCTATAGAACAATTTTCGATAACTTTTTCTATAGAACAAATTTCAAAAGAAGGAGCAGAATGTTAAAATTAAAGAAATGTGCGCAAAAGAAAATTACTCATACGTTTTGCAACATCTCAGTATGGAGCTGAAAGCGCTCAGAAAGAAGAATGAATGATTCACTTCGCTCAGTTGAGTGAATCGTTCAATTGAACTAGTTCGGTCATGAACTACACAACTCTAATTCCGAATAGGAAGTGCGTATAAACGTAGTGTGCATATTATTAGTATAAATAGAATAAATTTCTATATAGAAGTGACCACTCTGTAATATTTCTTTTTTAATAAATCTTTTAATACCGATAAATAAAAAAATTCACATTGTGGTAACAATGTGAATTTTGTATAAAATTTAATTTCATGTTTGAGAGAAGCCAACTTACAAAGTCGAAGCATATCATTCTAATTCCATTTTCGTTTTTTATTCATTTCAACTTAAGTGAAATTATATTTATAGTTAGCTTGATGTTGATGGTTTGGTGGACTTTTTTCTATTCTTTTTTTTTTTTTTTTTTTTTTTGTTTTGTAAAATCATGTTGCCTTGGCCGATTCTGTATAAATGTTAGTATATTAAAACAAGCCAAGATATATAACAAATACATAAATATGTATATACACAAACATAGAGGAAAAACTTTATAATAATAGAGAACTCTCTGCTGATGTTTCTGTGATAAATTCTTTGTATCCTCTTTTCGTTTGTTGTGGCTGTCTGCTAGGGTCTGACGTCTCTGGTAGTGGATGTTTAAGTTTTTTTTACGATTTTTGTTGTGGGTGTTTTTGTGGAATTTTAAGGGTGGTGGTTGTTGTTGTATGGTATCTGTAATCATTATATCTTTTTGTATTATAGAAACTTTTATCGTTTTTTTTTTTTTTTTTTTTTTTACATTCACATCACAACCTGAATTATAGAGAGGATACAAAGAAAAACTTTGTGCTGTATTGTTACTGTCGTCGTCATCGTTGTCGGAAATGTGTATATAGATAGAGGGTTGTGATGTTGTAGGTGGTAAATACATATTTATGGTGAGGTGATGGGGGAAGTAGAACTATACATATTATTTGATGATGTTTATCAGTGAGAAGAACAAATACAATTTATGTATGTGTGTTTGTTCTGTGATAGAACGTTTGTTGGAAAGTTCAAAAAATCAATAATTATGTAAAATGTTTATGTATTAAAGGAGGGTATAAGTTATATGGCTACGACTACATTGTATATTAGTGAAGGGATGCAGGCAGGTGTATGGGTCAAACTATAATTTACTATTATTTTACTGAGCATAAAATAGGCAATCTTTGGTTATTAAAGCTTAAAAGCATATTTTTAATTAATACAACAATAACATCCTCTGTATCCTATATATCTTGAACGAGAATTCTTTTAGACGATTTTCTATAGAAAACATTTTGCACAAATTTTTCCATAGTACATTTTTGATGCAAATTTTCAAAAAAAAAAATCGCAACCTTTTTTTAAAGAAATCTTATGCTAAAGTTTCCTCCTTATATTTTCTTCAATGTAAATTTTCTATAGAACATTTTTCGGTGTAAATCTTTGATATACAAATTTTTATATAGAAAATTTTTCTACAAAATTTTTTTCCATGCTGATAAAATTTTTTATATACATTTTTTTGATGTTTTTTATAAAAAAATTTTCAATGTAAGTTTCTATAGAAAATTTTTCGATGTAAAATATTCAATGTAAGTTTGCTATAGAACATTATTCGATGTAAGTTTTCTACAGAAAATATTTCGATGTAAATTTTCTACAGAAAATTTCTGTAGAAAAATTTTTCTAAAAAAATTTTTCGATATCAGTTTTCTATAGAAAATTTTTCGATGTAAGTTTTCTCTAGAAAATTTTCCCGATGAATTATTCCATAAAAATCTTTTCTCGATGAATTATTATATAGAACATTTTTCCGATGAAATTTTCTATAGAGGATTTTTTCTATAGCAATTTTTTGATGAATTTTTCAATAGAAAATTTTTCGTTGAATTTTTCTGTAGAAAATTTTTCGTCGAATTTTTCTGTAGAAAATTTTTCTTTGAATTTTTCTGTAGAAAATTGTCGATGAATTTTTCTATAGAAAAATTCAAAGAAAAATTTTCTATAGAAAAATTTTCGATGAAATTTTCAATAGAAAAATTTTCGATGAAATTTTCTATAGAAAAATTTTCGATGAAATTTTCTTTAGAAAAATTTTCGATGAAATTTTCTATAGAAAAATTTTCGATGAAATTTTCTATAGAAAAATTTTCGATGAAATTTTCTATAGAAAAATTTTCGATGAAATTTTCTATAGAAAATTTTTCGATGAAATTTTCTATAGAAAATTTTTCGATGAAATTTTCTATAGAAAATTATAGAATTTTTCTGTAGAATAATTTTCGATGATTTTTTCTATAGAACAATTTTTCATGAATTTTTCTACAGAACAATTTTTGATAAATTTTTCTATAGAACAATTTTCGTTGAATTTTTCTATAAAACAATTTTCTATGAATTTTTCTGTAGAAGTTCTTTGGAAGGTTTTTTTAAAGATATTATTTTGAATGAATTTTTAATGGAATAGTCTTTAAAAATTTGTTTACTATATTTTTTTAAGTTTTTTTTTTAGAAAACTTTTTAATGATTTTTCTGTAACATGTTTTCTTAGCTTTTGGATCTGGTTTCGTTATGAATAGGGTTTAAGGTTTCCCATAATAATTCTTTTCCCAGGAATACGGGAATGAAATATTAAATTTCCTGGGAATTTCCGGGATTCCCGAGAAATTGAATTTCTTATATTTAAAAGCTTAAATTATAAGATAAATCACTGATTTCTTATAAAGAATATAGAACAACTTTTTAAATCATAATTATTTAACAAAAAATAAAATAATATTAAAGTACTCGTATGAAGCATCTTTCAAGATTCAAACAATTTTAAATATTTCATAAAAATAAAATGAACACCTATTGTAAGGTACTCGTATATTAAAAATTGAATATCTTAAATTTTTAGGTTAGTTAGTTTTTCATGCAAAAAATTTAAAAAATTAATCCTAATCTATGATACTATATTTAAGTTTCAGTACAAATAGGTTTTCTTAACATTTTATTTCCAACATTTTGTCTTAATCTTATATTTTTAAATAATTCTTTCTAATCTAGGGAAGTAAAACACAATTCTGTAAAATATTTAAAACTAGTTCTATGGTTTTGAAATCCTCAATTAAGTTTTGAGGCTTTAACATTTATACATATTTCATTTCTTGTATAAGACATGTGAAACATGTTGTTATTTTATCTTATTCTATGACGAGTAGTATTAATACTTTTGAAAAATAAAATATTTCGTATTTTATTAGTATGTCAAAAGATTCGACAGAAGTATTCTCTATCATTCAGCAATACAATGATTTTATATTTAATTTAGTTTTTATTTTTCTTTCAATATTTTTTCTTTTTAATTTTTTAATTTTTAGAAAACTTTTGTATAATCTCATTTTTTATAATGTAGAAAAAATACCTTATTGATACATATAAAAATCAAGTGTTTTTGAATAGTTTAAAACATCACTTTTTATCAAATTTTTGACATATGTTTATATTCAGTATTAACATCTAAAAATACCTTTAATATGTAGTGTATGTGCAATGATATGAATTTTTCATTGGGATATTAAAAACGGTAATATTTTTGCTATAAGATTTTAAAACTATATATCAAATTAATATTAAATTTCCCGTTTTCTCGGGAAAATTAAAAAATCCCACTATTTCCCGCCCGCAAATTCCCGGAACCCAAACCCTAGTTATGAAGCTTTAGCATCAAATTTCTTTATAAAAAAGTTGGAGCTTTTTATAATATTTTAATGTTTATATTTTTCTACAAAGTTAGAATTTTATTGCAATTATCGATTTTATAACAATTGATAATGTAGAATTTCTTAAACTTTTTATGACTGAAAAATAAAAAAAAAATAAAAAACACTTATTAAATACAATTTGCTAATAATGTTGCCTAAACGTGTTCTAACACAACATTTGGTTGTGCCGAATCTTAATTACTCTTCACCAATATATTTATAAATACATATTTATTTTAATTTGGTTTGCCCTCTACTTTGCTTATAACATTTTGCCGATTTTGGAGATTTTCAAAACCAATTTGCTTAAGACAAGACTAAATGTAATTTGTTTAGGCTTAGGATTGTAAGAATTTTATTTATTTTATAGACAGAACCGAGCTAACTCGAAGAATAAAAAAATGTGCTGGTGGGAAGAAAATTAGAAAAGTTCGATCATATAAATCAACACTTCTCAAATGCAAGTCCACGACTCACTAGGAGTCCGTACGAGTCTACATTAGAGAAATTCGTATCAAGACAAACGTCAAATTTTTATCAAGGTTAAAAATTTGCCCAATGTAGACTGAATTTGTCAGTATTATTGCAGCGTTAAAACAAAATTTTGTACAAACAAAACTTTGTATTGACGTTACCTGAGAAAAGGAGCCATTTTGATTTTATTTTTTACATGCTTTATTATGATTTACGTTTACCCCTATACTTGATAGAGATAAAAATTATCTGCAATTCAGGTACAAATTTGATGTTTGTCTTGATAAAAGTTGCTTTAGTATAAAATCGATGTCAAATTGAAAAAAATATAATTTTAAAATATTTATCTTTTGAGTATAATTTTTTTTTAGGTTTAACAAATACTTAAGAATAACATTTGAATTTTGAATGAACTTTTGAATACTAACTTCAAACATAACTAAGATCATGTTTGAAAATATTTTAAGAAACACGATAAAATTATCATTTTTCAAAGTTCCCAGTTTGTTAGGATAGCTGTTACTACAAAATTTCGGTGGATCGTTCTCAAGTTGTAACGTCTAAAGTGGGTTGTGAAGCAGAAGTTAGTGAGAAGCCCTGATAAAAGTCATCCATCATGTTTAAGGACTTTCACGAAAATATTAAAGAATTTCAAAAAAAAAAAAATATTAGTATCATAACTTGTCTTCGACTTTCTTTAAAGTTTTATTAAATTTATAGTTTTATTATTTCTGATCACTATTGATTGCAAGGTCTTCTATAAAGAATAATATATTACTGATAGCATGTACTAATATGTATCATAAATCCATTTAGAAAGATAGTATTTAGAGGTATAAATATTTATCACCTCTTAAATAAATAGTTAATTAAACAAAAGCCCAAACGACAATCTTTCGTTATTTAAAGAGTTAAAAAAACATTTTACAATTTTAGTCTTTTAGAACTCGTCGTACTACATTTTTCAATAGTAAAAATAATTAAGTTATAATAGTTTTGTTTCTTTGTTATATAAATATCAAAAATAATTAAATTTAAAATAAGTGACTAAAGATCACCTAAATATTGCGAATTCCTAAGTTATCATAATGTTTCCGCAAAAATATACAATAAAAAAGATATAAATAAAAGTAGTGAAAATAGTGCTTCAATTAAAAGATGCTAAAGAAGTAAGATATTTATAAACATACCGAAAAATTTTAAGGAATATATCATTTTCTTAATAGGTAAAATAGACTAGACTACTGACTAGACTATAGCCGAAACTATAGACTATACTTTAGCCGAGACTATAGACTATACTATAGTCGAGACTATACACTATACTATAGTCGAGACTATAGTCTAGACTAAACTAGACTAGACTATAGACTAAACTGTATTCGAGACTATGGACTAGACTATACTCGAGACTATAGATTAGACTATAGTGAAAACCATAGACTAGACTATAGTCTAGACTATAAACTAGACTACAGTCTGGACTATAACCTGGACTATAAACTAGATTATAGTCGAGACTACAGACTATACTATAGTCGAGACTATGGACTAGACTATACTCGAGACTATAGATTAGATTATAGACTAAAGTTTAGACAATAGACTAGCCTACAGTCTAGACTATAGATTAGACTATAGTCAAGACCATAGTCTAGACTATAGTCAAGACCATAAACTACACAATAGTCAAGACCATAGACTAGACTCCAGTTAAGACCATAAACTAGACTATAGTCGAGTCTGTAGACTATAGACAAGACTATAGTCAAAACTATATAATAGAATATATTCGAGAATATATACTAGATTATAATCGATACTGTAGTCGAGACTATGATCAAGGTTTTAATCGATACTTATACTATACACGAGACTACATTCGAGATAATACACTAGACAGTAGACTAGACTATAATGTAGAATAATCTTTAAATGGACTTTGCTTTTCATATTTGATTTGTTTGTTTTCTGGAGTGAAAGAAGATGATCTAAAGTAAGAAATATACATATATATGTTTTTTAAGTCCAAGATATAATAGAATTGTATGTTTTTATATCCCACACCACCATAGATGGTTGGAGTATTATTCGTTTGTGCTGATATTTGTAACGCACAGCAAAAATCATCCAACACCCACCTTAAAGTATACCAATCGACTCAGAATCACTTTTTGAGTCGACCTAACGATGTCCGTCCGTCTGACTAGCTGGATGGATGGCTGGCTGGACGGCTGGCTGGACGGCTGGCTGTCCATATAAACCTTGTGCACAAAGTACAGGTAGCAATTTTGAAGATATTTCGATGAAATTTGGTACGTACAATTTTCAGTGACGAAGCCTATTGAAATTGATTATGATCGGTCCATTATTTAACCTAGCCCCCATACAAATGTCATCCCGAAATAGGGGTTTAACGATCATAAATGTCTTAAATATAGCAATATTTTAATGAAATTCGGTGTCAGGAAGTTTTGTGTAAGTATTAATCTTTGTGACAAATTTCATAAAGATCGGTCCATAATGATCATAGCTCCCATATAAAATCCTCTTCCGAAAATCACTTTAACGTGCATAAATCACATACACATGTTAATATCTGGTTTATATTCGACACAAATAAGTTGTATATAAATAATGACAAATTTTACGAGGATCGCTCCACAATTTACCATAGCTCCCGTATAAGCCAAATTTCGGGAATCACCCTAAAGTACATAAATTCATATAAATATTAGTATTAACGTAATATTCTACTAGCAAGTGTATCGGTCTACAATTTTCCACATGTCCCCTCCACGAATTTTGATGGACATGCACAATGGTGTGAGGTATCATATGGTCGGGCTTAACCGACTATATCTTTCTTACTTGTTTATATTAGAAGATTATGACAAAGAAAAAAACAATTTTTTTCTTTTTTTTTTCTAATATATTATTTATTCTCTTACTATCTCTGGAGAGCCCAAACCTTAGTGTTATAATGGTCTATAAAATTTGTAATCTATTTGCTTTATGACCAGTATTGTTCCTTCAACTAAAGTCTCTCAGGGTTTCTAACTATCAGCAAACGTTTCACTGAGAGAGAACCGAGACAATACACAAGACATTACAAAACTATTCTACACTATAGTGTATACTAGTCTTAACTTTTTGTTTTCTGGAGTATAGTCAAGACCATAGACTAGACTATAGTCAAGACCATAGACTAGACTAGACTAGACTATAGTCAAGACCATAAACTAGACTAAACTATAGTCAAGACCATAGACTAGACTACAGTTAAGACCATAAACTAGACTATAGTCGAGTCTGTAGACTACAGACAAGACTATAGTCGAAACTATATACTAGAATATATTCGAGAATATATACTAGATTATAAGCGATACTGTAGTCGAGACTGTAGTCAAGGTTTTAGTCGATGCTTATGCTATACTCGAGACTACATTCGCGATAATTCACTAGACATAAGTAATTATTATTCATTCTCTTACTATTTATCTCTGCAAAAAAGAACATACAATCAAAAGCCTTGGTATCATAATGGTCTGTATAATTTTGTAATCAATTTATGATTTCTATTGATTGAGCAATTTAAGTCTATCAGGGTCTCCTACTATCAGTTTCACTGAGAGTGAAACGAGAATTAAATGACTGTAAAATTATAAAAAATTCAATAGTTAAGCTATCTTGCATTACATTTTATTACAATTACTTTTCTTCTAGCCCATCGCCTTTTACTTAGTACGAAATCTAGAAATGTCTAAAAAGGTTTTTTTTTTTCTTTTTTATTTTTTTGTTGCTATTGCATTTTTATTTATTTTTAATATTATTTTAAAGCATTTGAGTAAAGGCACGTGTAAAATACTTTTAGCTTACCTAAGCTTTTTAGTTTAGTAACAAAAAAAATCAAGAACTTAAAAAACAATTTGAAACTATTTGCGAGAAAATGATACACACATACTTTTACAAACAGTTTCAGTATAAAAATTCTTTTTAACACACAAACAGATAAATACAATGAGAATAGATGGATCAGGTGTAAAAGTCCATAAATACAGTAGTAACTTGTAAGTTGTTTTAAAATTACATTTATTATTAGTTCCTGTATACACTATATTCTGCTGTAAATAGTTCACATCAAATTAAATTCATGCTGTCGTCAAAATGTCGCGTAAAAAAAAGTTTTTTTTAATTTCAAAAGTAGAAAAATTAGAGCGTAAGTAACAATAATCATGAGAAATAGTCATGTCTATTGATTACACTTTTTTATTATTTATTCTTAATTAAATAAAAAAAAAAAAGATTTTTATTAAAAAAATCACAACTTCTACGCTCTCCAATTACCCTGCTATCCGCCCCCTACAATGCAAACAAATGGCTCCAAGGCTACCAAAGCAATTTGGGGAATTTTGAAAATGCTTACACACACAAAAAGAAATACAAATACATAATAACAAATTACTCTATTTATCATATTTATACAAATAGAGTAAATATGTGAGTACTCACACGATCTCATTTAGACAAAAACTGATTTAATACTTCTCGAAATTCTAAAATCACGACTGTGAAAAGCTTCCCCGATAAGATAGGTACTTAGTTCATTTATTTAATTTTTTTTTTTATATTTTTGAGTAATGATGATGAGTATATGAATGATCAATATTTTATTTTCATATGTTTATAAATTTTTGTATATTATTTCTTTTATTTCTTTCAAGGGGTTTTGTCATCAAATTGATATCAAGAATTTCTTAAAATAAATGCAACCCATTTTAAATCAGGGTATTGGAAATTTAAGTTGGTAATATAATTTGGTGATAACTGTTTGTTATAATAGGAAATTTTGTATTTAAGAAAGATATTTAAGATATTCTCTGGTATTTATGATATATATAAACAATTGTATATATTTTGATAAATAATGGAGACCGCCCCCCATCTGTTCGAAACTCTCAAATAATTCAAAATTGTAAAAAATTGGTTGAGTAATGTTTATATATGTAGTAGCGTATACTCTCTGCGACTTTTGTAAATTATTTCAAAATATACCTTTCAAATATCAAACAACTAAAAAGTCAGTTTTGAATAGGTTGCTGCTGAAATTTTTTCGTTTAAAAATTTTAATTTTCCATCGCTGTTCTGTACATTTAATAAAGTAAGAACTTATTTTTTTCACTCGCAATCATATTTATTGGAATCAATTTCAAATTGTCTTCTCATACGTAAAAAAAAACACAAAATATACAGATAAAATAGTCTTAAAAGTTGGCGTCATATGAATCAAAATTATTATATTGAAAAGATTTGAAAGTGATTAAGAATTGAAAATAAAAATAATGAAAACAACAAATGAATCAAATGATATTATTGTGAAGGGTAATTTTTAATTAACCCATTGAGGCAGAAAAGTTTTTAGTTTAATATTTTTAATTTTTTAATAACAATATAATAAGGAAATCACACTAGACTGCCAAAAATAAAAATCTTTAAATAAAAGTGGATGGAATATGAAATAGGAAACATTTGGCTCCTTAAATTTCATATCTTACACACCTGAAATAACAAAGAAATGTATAATAAACAAACAAAAAAAACACTAGTACGAAATATACAATCGTTCAATTCCAACAACGCTTCCAGGAAAAATTGACTTATATTAACGGAAAAGCGGGAAATTAAAACTACAGACTTTTTATTGAATTTTAGTTTGATTTTTTTTTCTACATATCGCAAAAATAGATACCAATATGTATTATATAAAGAATGTATACCGAAAACCTTTCCTGTTTTATACACTGTTCCGCAAGGTAGTCATCTAGGTCCCTTATTATTCCTAGTAAATGAATTTACCAGCTTGCATTAAGAATTTTATAATATGAATGTATGCTGATGATGTTCCATAGCTTTAACTAATCTTTTCAATATTCCCTACTGTAATCTAAGGCACCCACTGTGCAATGCAGAACTACAAATCCGAAACCAAATATTAAAATTTCTATCAGGGAAAGGAGTTACGCAGATTTATATATAATTTCCTAAGCATATTTTCACTTTCCAGAGCTTTCTGAAGCTTGTGAACGACGTAGAAAATTAAAATTCAGCTTACTTATAAAACTTTTCTACCTGCAAATCCTAACGCGAATACGCGGACCTATTTTTTATTTTTAAAAGTCGGTTTTGGTTTTAAAAAGTTTAAATTTGCTATACTCATTGCTTGCTCTCCAAATCTTACCGGAAACCGATTCGATCAGGGAGCTAATTTTTGCCGATTAATATATTTGAAATCTTTTTTTTTAATTTTACCTATTAATACTTTAAGTTTATTCACTATCAAATTCTAACGGATTTAAATCTTTCAATTTTGATTAGGGAAAGCAAAAGCGGCAAAAGATCGTTCATAAATTTTTGGATTTTGGAATTTGGATTTATGGATTTTTTTTGCTCTCTTGAAAAATTTTAAATTTTGAGTTGTTTTAACAAAAGCCCACAGAATCTTAAATTGTATATAAATTACATTGTTAGGTCTTTTTGATTTCTAAATTTTATTATTACACAAAAGATATTTGCTGGGTTATTTTTCTACTTTTCTTATCACCATATTCTACAATTATTGTTTCATCAATTATAAACGACAACTACAAAGTTATTGATACTACTTACAAACTAAATACACTAATTTTATTGCTAGTAGCACAAAATTTGTTACGTTGTTTATCTTAAATAACAAATTTTATATCTAGAGCAGATTTTCTTGTTGTTGTTCCAAAATCGATAGTAGGTGCTACTATTTTTATGTCAAACAATAATTTTCAATTAAAAGTTTAATTGATATCGAATTTGTATTCAATTAAAAATATTTATTGTAGTAAAATTTTAATTCTTTAAAGAATTTGGTAAAATAAGATAAGCTAATAATTTATTTAAATAATTTTAAATAAGTATTTTATTATTTTAAAGAATTTTAAATATTGCATACACTTTTTTTGTTGCTTATTTTAAAATTAAATTTTTTATGAAATTTATTAAATTTAAAAACAAGCTTTACTTCAATTTAAAAATTTACAAATAAAAGATAAGAACTAAAAAATTAAATTAATCCTTTTTGGAGATCGTCGCATTATTTCACCTAGCCCTCATACAAATGTCCTCCCGGAATAGGTGTTTAACGATCATAAATGCCTTAAATATAGCAATATTTTAATGAAATTCGATGTAAGGAAGTTTTATATAAGTATCAATCTTTGTGCCAAATTTCAAAAAGACCGGACCATAATGACCATAGATCTCATGTAAAATCCTCTTTCGAAAATCACTTTAACGTGCACATTTTAGTATCAGGTTTATATTCGACACAAATAAGTTTTGTATAAGTAGTGACAAATTTTATAAGGATCGTTCCACAATTTACCATAGCTCTCATATAAACCCACTTTCGGAAATCACCCTAAAGTACATAAATTCATATAAATATTAGTATTAACCTAATATTCTACATTCGTATATTTTATATTACACTTAGCAAGAGTGTAGGTCTACAATTGTCCACATGACCCCTTCACGATTTTTGATGAACATGCACAATGGTTTGGGGTATCATATGGTCGGGCTTATCCGACTATATCGTAGATTATGACAAAAAAAAACAATTTTTTTCTTTTTTGCTAATATTTTATTTATTCTCTTACTACCTTTGGAGACCCAAACCTTAGTGTTATAATGGTCTATAAAATTTGTAATCTATTTGCTTTATGACCAGTATTGTTCCTTCAACTAAAGTCTGTCAGGGTTTCTAACTATCAGCAAATGTTTCACTCAGAGGGAACCGAGACAATACACAAGATATTACAAGACTATTCTACACTATAGTGTACACTAGTCTTAGTTATTTGTTTTCTGGAGTAAAAGAAGATGATCTATTCTAAGAAATATATGTTTTTAAAGTGCAAGAATTATATGTTTTATTATATTTAAATAATATAGACTAGACTATAGTCTAGACTATAGATTAGACTATAGTCAAGACCATAGACTAGACTATAGTCAAGACCATAAACTAGACTATAGTCGAGTCTGTAGACTATAGACAAGACTATAGTCGAAACTATATACTAGAATATATTCGAGAATATATACTAGATTATAAGCGATACTGTAGTCGAGACTGTAGTCAAGGTTCTAGTTGATGCTTATACTATACACGAGACTACATTCGAGATAATACACTAGACATAAGTAATTATTATTCATTCTCTTACTATTTATCTCTGCAAAAAAGAACATACAATCAAAAGCCTTGGTATCATAATGGTCTGTATAATTTTGTAATCAATTTATGATTTCTATTAATTAAATTAATCCATTTTGGAGATTTTTGCTTTGTATGTATATTTAACGAATTTAGCCTCAATAATTTCAGTTTCCACATTATTTTTTTCTTCGTGTATCTTCAAGCTTTTTTTTCTTCAATGAAAATCATTGGCATTATCTAAAGCTTTTTAATTGATTTATTAAAGAAACCATATTGGTTTTGATTACAAATAATCATAATTATATGATTAAATAAAGAATGGTAAAGATAAATGAATACTTTTTCTTGATATCAAATTATTGCTTAAAGAAATAAATTGCATCTAAGTCAAATGTGTTTTAAAGTGAATGATTGCAATTTTTTTCAACGCAATTACTTATTTTGAAAGATATTGCCATATATAAATGGTCATATTTTTAATTTAAAAAAATAATAATATCAAGTACTTCTATTGCAGATTCTATAAAATATAAATTAAGATAAGAATTCCTTTTGATTAAGTCAGTGTTGTTAACAATATAATCTAAAAGAAAAGCTTAAGTTTGTAATTTATTAAATAATATTTTTTTATTTAAATTTTATTTTTATTAAATATATTTAATGGTCGACTATCATTCAGATTTGTCTGTGTATATTTTAGGTAAATTATTAGATACATATGTTTTCTTATGATATATTCACATAAAGATATACTTTATACCGAAAAATTAGAAGTCTCACATTTATTGCCTATAATTTAGTAGCGCCACCAAAAGCAATTTTAAAGCGCCAGCTTATTTAATGATTTAATGTAGTCATTCATTTAAAAAAATTCGATTATCTACAGCTACGTGTTTTTTTTCTCGTCTATATTATGGCATCAGAGTGTGATGAAAATTGAAATTGTTTTTTAAATACTACTTTGAAATTTAATTAAAAAAAATATAAATTTCATGAATGGCGAATAGAATTGAATTTAAGAAAACAATTTCTATTAAAACAATTTCACTTGACTTTAGACTGTATAATTTAAGGGGCATCAAATTACTTTTACTCTTTAAACTCATTGCAAATGAATTTTTTTATATTCAAATAATTAACAAAACGTAGTTAAAATAAAACTATTGAAGAAATTCAGATGTTATTACATAATAGTTTCGTTTAAGTCGAAGCTTTTCATTGTTACTTAAAATTTTGTTTCTTTTTTTTATTAAATAAAATAAAATATAAAATAAATGTTTTAATTATCTTTCCTAAAATAATTTCTTATCTTTAAGTATTTACTTATTTAATTTTGGTAGTTGTTGTCATTTCTAATTAAAAAAATTTTAAATTTAACACTTTAAGAACTAAACGAAAACTTTGTAGTCATACGTGACCTTATTGTGTAGAAGTTATTTCTTCTTTTCTGTAATTGTACAATATATCAAATTTCTAACGTAATTTCCTATGATCGTTAAGATATTTTTTGGTCGAAATGTATTAGACACGAGATTTTCAATCGCTGGTAGGTACTAAAAATATATTTATTGATTTTTAAAAAAATTTTTCTGCTCTTCAATATACATCGTTTAAGTGGTATTCCTACAATTTTTATATTCAACGGGATACTCTAATAAGCATTAAATATATTATCCATATCTATATGGGCCATTAACAAAATTTTATGCCTTTAATTTTTTTTCGATGGCACATTAAAATCCATTTGTATAAATATAAAGTGACACGAATGCGTGTAGAATCAGTTCGGGTTAATCATTTCGTGCAGGGGGCTCGAAAGTTATAGCTTATTTAAGTTGAACATATACAAATTTTAAAAATGGATAAGACACCAGGAATGCTGACGAAGTGTGTAACGGCACAGAAAAATTCATTTTGCTTTTGTCTAATTATAGTCCACAAACTCTGCTTTTGGCAAGAAGGCTACTAACGATTGCAAACTTGTTTATGGTCCTTCGAACCGGATGTCGGCTTACGACATTACTCTAACCACATCTATAACAGCGTTTACGACGCTAGGTTCAAACTCTCTTTTACTTACCCCAAACCGCTGCTAATTGAGTCCCTCAAAATTGCACCCAGTGCAAGATTGGCGCCATATTTAGGTTTCAACGAAACCTAAATGGATAAGACACCACGAATACTGACGAAGTGTGTAGCGGCATAGAAAATACGTCTTTCGTTCTGCTGATGTCTAATTATAGTCCACAAATTCTACTTTGATATTGTCAAACAGAGACTACAAGGCAATTTACAATTGCAAACTTGTTTACTAGAAGTTTATAATATAATTCCGGTAAAAAATAAGCGCAATATCAAAACTTACTGAGTTACTCAAATATAATTTGATCAATTATATATATAGTGTTTTTTTTTTATTATACACGGCAATAAATATAATTGATCGGGACCATAAATTGAGCATAATTGACATAATTTCCTAATATTTGTAATACTTAACGGAAATGTAAAGGCGCATATATATATATATATATATATATATATATATCATTGTGTAATATTTTAAAATTTATTGATGACTTGTTAAACACGTTCAAAAATTATTCTGTTATATATAACCATTTCAATTGTAATCTGACTTAAGTTTATGAAATGCGTTCCTGTACTGGATTTGTATTTCTTTTTTTTTTTATTGTATTTTAAAAAGTCTACTAATTTTAAAATATTAAAATGTTTTATATATTGTTTTAAAGAAGATATAATTTTCTTTAAAATGATATATAATATGTCTAATAATTAAATTGTGTTCATTTGGAATTTATGTCTGTGTTTCTGTTATTACCCTGAAATTCTGAAGGTGAAAATAATTCCATTTTGATTCTCAATTTTTTGTTTTTTTTTTGGCATTAATTTTATTTTATTTTTTGGAAATAAATAGTTACATACGAGTAACTACCTAGCACAAATTGTTTGGTTTTGGTATTGACTACTAGTTACTATACACATTACTTAGTAATGTGTTGTCATTATATTTTCTTTATCTGACTCCTGGCAAGTAACACTTATTCAGCTAGTTATTTGCTAAAATATATCCATGAATTCTTGGACATCTCTATATAAAGATAAAGAGTTTTTAACTCTTAACGAAATGTAAGTAGCAATATAAGTTATTGACTTAACAAGTAAGTCATGTATTTGATGGGTAGCAAAGCAATCAATTACGCAGCTAATTGAAAGTAGTGTATACATTATAAGTCGTTAATTACTTTGGAACCACTACCTAAATTTACATCTTTATTTTAGGTATTTACTTTATCGTAGTCATATTTCTAGTTCACTTCTAGCACCCGATACTGAGACAACCTGCAGGGTATATAAAATTTCAAATTGTTTGGTTTCTATTTTTTCATTATCTTTTTAAACGTATAGATCAATTTATTTTCCATAAAGTTTAGATAAGCAAAATTAATTTAATTTTAATATAACACTGTCCCTGGCCAAATTGTTAAATTTAAATTATTTATATTCCTAACATCGAAAGAAAAGATGATAAATTTATATTTTACTTTTTACGAAAAAAAAAAAAGTATAGAAAAACACGCTAAATGAGTTCACTTTAACATAATTTCTCAACATCAACACTGAAAGAAAAAACTCTTTACAAACACTTAGTCATCATTTTATGTTTCATAGTCATTTGTATATAGTAAATTAAGTTAAAAACCCATAAAAATCTATACTTTTACGTCAAACAACTGTAAATTACGTTTATCAATTTTTAAACAAGTACCAAATATTTATTAGTAATTTTAACCCATTGAACTAGTTGCTAAATCATTTTATAAATAAAACACACCTAAATACTAGGAGCCAAACGATAGGATTGAACATTTGATAAAACTAGTGAGTAACAAATATATTTTTAAAAATATTAAAATCATTAATAATTGTTTAAACTAATCAGATTTTGAAAGAAAAATTAACTAGTCAAATTTAAGGGGAACTTTTACATACATTAATATTTATTGAAGTTGTCAAAAGTACCAAGAATATTTAGTTCAAATAAAATCGTAAAATATTAATAACTTCTAAGAATATTCTAAGATAAGAATAATTAATAGATTTGTGTTTTAACTGAAATATATTTGATAACTTAAAAATGGACTTAATGAATTTATTTTATTTTAAAAAGAGAAAAATTAAAACAACATAAATTCAAAGTAGCTAGGAAAATAATAAAATTAATTAAATTAAAAATTTAGTCAGTTTTTTATATTAATCATAAATTCTTATACCTCTTGGTGATTCTTTAAAAAATACTTAGAATTTTCATATAACTCACTTGAACTCAATATTTTAAATTGAACAGTATGATAGCAACAACGACACCGGTGATGTCTCTACATTTCTTTATTATTGATTACCAGGGAAATCACAAATATGCAGTTGCATGTTTTTGCCGTCGATAAAATATTTATTCATTTCAGAATCGATTTGTATATTTTTTTTTGCATTTTTCGCCCTTAACGTCATATTTTTGCATGTATTAATTTTAAGAGCATATTTATAGCATATTTTGTTATTTTTAGAGCATATTTTGGAGATAATTTGTTATACGCCATGGGAAGCTTTTAAAATTAGATTTGTGATATATAGAAAATATAAGAGAACCAAAAGTATTTACTGTTTAAAACTAATTTTAAAGTTCGTTGATTTGTAGTAACAAATCATTAAGTTTAAAAAACAGATTAATTGATCTTTATGAAAACCATTTTTGAAATATGATACAGAGGACTATTAGCCTTTCAACTTGCTCCAATAGCATCAGTTAATATTGTAAAAACAATTTATTATTTCGAATGAAACCTATGTATGTAAATTTACATGAAAGTAAATAGAAGATCATTAAAGTTTTTATGTGATAAATTAGAATTTAAAATAAGACTTTTAGCATAGAAAAATTTAGTCTTAGCTTATCTTATATCGTTAAAATATTAGTAAAACACTTTGTTTTATTGAAAAAATAATAATTTTTCTTTAAAAATTAGAAATATTTTTTTATTTATTAAGAGCATACTTTTGCGTTTTTACTGCATATTTAAAGCACATAAAACAATTTTTTTTAGAGCATATTTGTGGTTTCCCTGCTGATTACAAATTTTCAATATTTCTTAAAGCTAAAAAAGATAAAAACAACAAGTTTATACACAGATTTATTTATACATTTGTTTATCATTTACAATATTCATTCTTCTTCATCACCTTTTGAAAATATTCTTATCAAATTTCAACACAAGAAAAAAAAACAACAACGAATAATGGGAAAATACAACACGCGTCTTTACCAATTCATATTTTTGTAATTATTCCTAATGACAGACGACGGCATTTTTCTGACGATGTAAAATACAACAACCATAATAGTTACATACATACATACATACATACATACATACATACATACACATAAACATAGACTCATTACATTCAGATACAAGTAGAGAGTTGCAACAACGAACAAATCAAGTCAATGGATGCAATCGTTAAAATCGTATTAGGCAACTTAACGTTGACAATGCAGCCATTCTGTCAGTCGGTTTATCTGTCATTGCATTTTTGTAGATATCTGTATGTATCTGTTTATAATTATTGATTTTAAGTCATTGCAGATACAGATAGATGGAGAACTGTTTTAGTTATGGGTGTTATGTTGCAATAAATAAATGGATAGGAAAACAACAGCATTTAAAATAAATAAAATCAAACAATTATGTGATCTGTAACGTATGTATACCCTACACCACCACAGGTGGTTGGTGAATTACGCGTTTGTGTTGATGTTTATAACACACTGAAAAAATCATCCAACACCCATCTTAAAGTATACCAATCGATTCAGAATCACTTTTTGAGTCGATCTAACGATGTCTGTCTGTCCGTCCGTCCGTCCGTCCAGCTGGACAGCTGGCTAGCTGTCCATGTAAACCTTGTGCACAAAGTACAGGTTGCAATTTTTAATATAATTCAATGAAATTTGGCACTTAGGACTTTCATGACATAAGGACGAAGCCTATTGATTATGATCATTCGGTGTAAAGAAGTTTTGTGTAAGTATCAATCAAATTTCATGAAGATCGGTCCATAATTGATCATAGCTGCCATATAAAACCCTCTTCCGGAAATCACTTTACAAATCACATACACATGTTAGCATCAAGTTTATATTCGATACAAATAAGTTCTATATAAGTAGAAATTACTGTGATAAATTTTATGAGAATCGCTCCATAATTTACCACAGCTCCCATATAAGCCCACTTTCGGGAATCACCCTAAAGTGCACAAATTCTTATAAGTGTTAGTATTAACGTAATATTCTGTATTCGTATATTTTATTTTAGTAAAAGTATCGGTACATAATTGTGCACATGTCCCCTCCACGAATTTTGATGGACATACACAATGGTGAGGTACATATGGTCGGGCTTGACCGACTATATCTTTCTTACTTGTTTTATATTGTCTCAAATGAAAATAAAAGGTATAAATTTATTGAAATGTTTTTATGAAACGAATTCTATAGTTTCTCTAAAACATAAAAATTCAATAAACTCGTTATGTCTTAATAATCTGGCAAATAATCGCATCATTGAAAACGTGCTTTTGCTGAGATATAACTTTCAAGCCTCTACAGACAATAGTATTTTAAATATTGAAATAATTTCGGCAAAAATAACGCCACACTTTTTTAACACTTACTTACACTGCTCTAATAAAAAAAAAAACAAATTTCGACAGTAGATCCCCCTAGGATTGTTCTTTTTCATGTAAAAACATAGTGTGCAAAATATTAGAGTGATCAGAAGTCGTTAACATCGCCGTAACACTCCGGAATTTGTATTGTGCATTTATGTGTGGAAATTTTTATTTTTTCAAAGTTTTTTAACAAATTTTGCTATTATCAAACTTTTTTTGCGATTTAATGTAAATGAATCGTAATCTAGACATAATTATCTATAAAACAAGATAAAAAAAAAGTTTAAATCGGTTAGACCATTTGTGTAAGCATCGTACAGAATTATTTTTAATTTGTTTTAAATAAAATGTTATTTTTAGGTAAATTTAAACCATAATTACTGAAAAATAAGCATTGATTACTGCAGGATAATATAATCGCCGCTCTCATCCCCTTCTCATGATTCATTAAAAAAAAAGTTGATTTTTATTATGACTGTTTCAAAACACCAATTTCAATTTTTTAAAAATCTTATTAAGCAAATTTCAAAAAAGTTTCAATTAGACTACATTATTTTATAGACAACATTTGAATTTTGTGAATTTTAGCAAAAAGTCTTTTTTAGCAATTTTTTTTTGTGTTGTCGAAAAGAGATAAAATTTTGGAATATTTGAGATTTTTAAAGAAAAATAATTCAAAATTATAAATTTTCATGGCGATTATATTATCCTGACAGCAATTATAATTCAAATTTGACTATAAATTGCATTTTATTTCTACATTTCTAAATAAATAAAAACAAAAATTTCTCAAGTTTTCGAAAACTTGTTAATGGTCGAGGCAATTTGTAATAACATTAATATTTTCAAAGCTGGATATATAAAAGTCAAATCTGAAGAAATGGTATTTTTAAAATACTGAAAAGAATATATGGAAAAAATATATATTTCCCAAATATATATATATATATATATATATATATATATATATCCAAAGCTCCCAGACAACCAGCGTTACCGTTTCTAGTCGCCAATTGCCCCATTTTCTCCAAGCTCCTTTTTTTTAATGGAACTAAATGGCGACTTTTTAAGACTATGGCCTAAATGACGAACAACTAAGTTATTTAAAATATCCCGACCTTTTCTATTTTAATTCAAACGAATATAGTGATGTAAAAAAGGACCAGACGAGTTTATAAATGAGCTTAGACTTTAAAAAACTAAAGCTAATAAAGTTTATGAACAACTTTTTAAAACATCAAATGCCTAATCTTTTTGGACCGGATTGTGAAAATTAAAAAACATGTTTGGTAAATACTCATATCCTAAGTTATGTTTCTACTTTTTTTTATAAATTATCACTAATGAAAAGTAAATTGTTCAACAGATTTAAGGTCAACACTTGTGAATCCATACTTTCAGCCCTGAATTTGTAAAGCTAGAGTCCGAGTGAAGACCTCGTACAAAAGTAAGAAGTTTATTTAATAAAAGAGAATTTTGTGTTAACTATTTTTATGAATAAATCTTTATTTTTGCAGTAATAAAAACTATTGCATATAACTTATTATGTTATTAATAAAATTAAATTTAGAAGTTTTCATTAAAATACAAGACTTTTTCTTTTTGTTTTTACCAAATAAACAAATTTTAGGGAGTCTTTTTAGGTGCTAAAGCAGTTAGTCCCTTTTTTGAAAAAAATCCTTTTTTTGGGCGAATTTATTTTTTGAAATACCCTTTTTGACGACTTTTTAAAAATTCTCAATGGTAACGTTGCAGACAATGTAGAAAATTAAAATTCGGCTTACTTATAAAAATCCTAACGGAGCTAGATTTTGGTTAAATTTTCCACGTATTTCTGGGAGCGGAGATACGCGGATCGATACATATATAATTTCCGAAGCATGTTTTCTCTTTCCGGAACTTTATGAAGCTCCCAGATGGCGTAGAAAATGAAAATTCGTCTTATTTTTATTTTATATTTCTTAAAATCGGTTTTGGTTTTAAAAAGTTTAAATTTGCTATACTCATTGTTTGCTCTCCAAATCCTATAGGAAACTTACTTTGTATTTCGATTAAGGAGCGTATTTACGCCGATTATTTTATTTTTTTTTTATTATTATTTTCCTATTTTTGGTTTTAAAAAGTTTCCCAACTTAATACTAATAGGTATTATATACCCATTAAATTCTAACGAATTAATTTTTTTTTTTTTAATTTTGATTTGGGAGAGAAAAAGTGTCAAAAGATTGTTCATATATTTTTTATAAGATTTCCTCATTTTTGTGCATTTTTTATTATTATTATATTGATATTTTTCCTGGCATTGGCCGACTTATAAGCTAATAATATCTATAAATTTCATATTCACCAAAGAAAAAAATTAAGAAAAAAAAATCTACATGTATATTTTTATTGTTTTCTCATTAATTTATTCGGTGAGCTATAATAACAAAACAAATTTAATATCTAGAAAAAATTATGTTTTCAACGATACCTATCACTTATCATATATCACATATCGGTCAATGCAAATGGCTACTATTTTTTTTTTTTTTTTTTTTTTTTTTTTAAAATCAAGGCCCAATGTTAGTTGAGTGTTTATAGAAGAATTTTCAGATCTCTTCGTGCAATAAAATAATCTCGTTAGTCTTCTATGTTTACTCATGTCGAGTAATAACAGCTTTTGGAAACTTGTTTAAAATAGTAAAACAAATAGCTTGTCTGACCAGATATAGAGTTCGAATTTAATGACATTATTAATTATTTGGTGTAAAAGCCAGCTGGTTACTCTGTTTGAAATCAGCTGCTGCGTTAACAGAGTGACCCCCATGATCTGACACACAACATAATACTAACATACTTTGAGTTCATTGATGTCACTCAAGCCATAACGATTTTCGTCTTCACTCAAGAACAGGATTCTTGATTCCTTCCTGGCTATAAAAAATTACAAACATTCGCATAACCCTCGACTTTCTCACCTCTTAAAAGCCTTTAAATTTAAATTTTATGCTATTTTTCGAACTTTTTTTAATAAAGTACTCGTAAAGCTCAAGTAAATGTCAATTGCAACTAAACACAAATGTAGAGTGCTCGCATAAGAATAAAATTTATATTTGCACATAAACTACAAGATAATAAACATATTTTTGTTATTGTTATTGTTATTCTTTCTAATATGATTGATATTTTATGATTTAATGATATCGTTGGCATAATATACAATAAATACATCTTAAACAACAAAAGATACTTAAAAAATATAAAATAATACAAAATAAATAAATAAACAAATGGACGGAAAGACAGACAGACAGAGAGACAGACACATAAAACATCTAAATAAATAATAAATAAAAACAACAAGTACATACATAGATTCATATTGCGGATGCTCTTAGTAAATAAACATGAAACGATCGTTTGTATGGGATCATTTCAATATTTTCTTCTCTATAAAGATAAAAAATAATGTCAGGAAAAATACCACAGGATTTATCAATTTACAAATATTGTACATAATTTTTTTTTATATTTTTTTTTTTTTTTTTTTTTTTTGAGCAACAATTAATCTAATGGATCTGTATTTACTTACAATAACTCATACCTATACTTTTAATTAGGTATTTACCTAATTGTTGAGTAAATAAAAAAAAAATTATCGTTTCAAGAAGTTTGTGACATATAATGCTTGGAATTTTTGTTTTCTGATATATTTTATTTATGATATAATTATATTCAGATTTATTTATGCTATTTTTCAAGTTTTGATCGTTTAGACTCTTGAGAAATTATCCCTGACACAGGTCTGAGCCTCAGGTTCTCATGGCATTATATCGACGAACAGTGTCCATTTCAAGAAATGAAATAGAAATAAATCTATAGTTTGCGAACGGTTTCAATGAAATTTGACACAGTGATAGTAGAAGTATAGTAAAGCTTAAGTTTTGAATTTTGTCTATATAAACATAACAGTGGCTGATCCACAGGTTCCCAAATTGAACACCTCGAGTATGACAAATATTTAAAGCAATCCTGATTTATTATATCTTAACTGATTTGAAAGAAAGAGTGGATTCTGTTGGCTGGTCCGGTTTCAATGAAATTTTACACAGTAATAGTAGAAGTGTAGTGTAGCTTAAGTTTTTGAACTTGAACTATACTATACTATAGCGGGGGTTGGTTCACAGGGTCCCAAATTTGAACACCTTAGGTATGGTAAATATGTAAAACGATCCAGTTTCATTATATCTGCTGGTAGGAATTAAAAAAAAAACATCATCGTATGTAAAAGTTATATATGTTAGTTTATGAGATATTGGGCTTCAAATATTAAAATTTTTACTCTTGGACGTACCTTGGTGAAGTTTTTTCCCTATAGCGATTTCAAATGTCACCATATTTTTTTAAATATTTTTTATTCTATTAAAAATAAATCGTAATATTGTGCACAGAAAGAATTATGAAAAAAGAACTTTACGGAATCAATAGTACAGTAGACGCTCAGAAATTCGAACTCTCAGAAATTCGAATTTCCAGAAATTCGAATTAGTAATTTCATTACATTTGGCGCTCTAAAATTAGAATCCAAAATTCGAATTTTCGAGCGGTTTTTTCTTTTTTATTGTAAACACTTAAATTTTGACAATTTAGTTTAACCAAATACAAAGTAAAAAGCGAAATCTCATTTGAATAGATGATTTACAGATCTTGTTGATGCTGCTAGAGTTTAAATGTCAGTTTTTTGGTGTTTTTATTAGTATGTATACGGTTTAACATTTATTAAAATAAGATAGTGGACTTAAAATTCCAAACAAACATAAGAAAAACACTTTGTCTTTACAAGACAAATTAAAAATATTGGAAAAGATTGACAAAGGCGTTCAAGGAAAGCGTTTAGCACTTCTACCATTAGCTATACATATTAAATCGAATAGAAAATCAACACTTATCATCACGTATCCAAAAACTTTACATAGTGCTGAATATTCGAAAATAGAAAATTTTTTGTTATATTTCGTTAAGTTTTTTATAGTTTTTATATTAAATAAACTAAAATGAAAAAAACATAGTTTTTTATATCTTTATGGTCAAATTTACCTAAATTTTTGTATAAAGAAGACCGTCCAGAAATTCAAATAATTCGGAAGTTCGAATCGACCTAAAAACAAAGTGGTTCGAATTTCCGAGCGTGTACTGTATTTGAATTTGAACTTTTAAAAAAGTTGCTTTATCTCTGTCACATTCTTTTTCAGTGATATAAAATTTTTTTTAATTAACATATATAGCATAAATAGTGAGAAAGAGAAAACATTTCAAACGAGGATCAGGATCTCCTGAACTAAACCTATTTTTTCCATAAATTTTCAATATTTACCAAATCTTTAAAATCGGATAAGATATAACGATTCAGGATCGTTTTAAATTTTTCTCATACCCAAGGTGTTCAACAATGGGACCCTGAGGACCCACCCCGCTATAGCTATATAGTCGAAATTCAAAACTTAAGCTTATATAATATAAATTTAGTAAAGCTTAAATTGAAATCGAACAAACCGTTCATTTCATTTCTTGAATGGAACACTGTGCGGCGTCTCTATAAATTCAATATGATGCACATCTTTTAATGGTACACTAACCATTACTTTTATATAATTTTAACTTTTTTTCAAAATCTAAAATTTTAAAAAAGAACTTCTAAATAAGTCACAAGAAGTGAATCCACATATACGTATATTAAAAATCATTCAGAAGTATTTCAAAATGTTGGTATTGATTTCTTTGATTTTTTCTCTTATACATAAATCAAATAAACTTGAAACAAAAAATAAAAACGAATCTAATTTAAATGTTTAACAATTGATAAGAGTTGACTGGGCAATTCTCAATTTGTTTAATTAACTTCATCAAATATTTGTTATTCAATAAAGAAGCAATAAAGTGTTAATATCTCAGATAAAATAAAAAATTGCACTCTTGATGCTTTTTCACACACTAAATTTAAAATTAAAAAAAGATGTGTATGATTCCAGTATTTCCCCCGCCTTAACACCATCATTGTCATGATGATAATTGTCATCATCATCATCATCATCATCATCATCATTATTACTATTATTATTGTTTTCTTATAATTGTTTTATTTTATTTAGTTTATAAATGTTTATTTAAGTGTTAAACATCAAAAGAGTTTTTCTCATTGTTATTGTTTTATTTTTATTTTGTTTAATTTTAATTGTCTTTAAATAAAACAGTTTTTTTTATTTTTTTAATCAGATGATGACAAGATCATTTAATGATAAAAATTTAAACGTATAAAATTAAAACAAAAATAAACAACATCTCAAGATTGAAATCATAAAGACATTGAGAAAATAAACACAGAGAAAAAGTTTAAAATCTAAAAAAAAAAACAGTTCCATAATAATAAACAATAAACCGAAATTAGATATGAATTAAAGATTTAAATGATTAAGGGGTTGAGAAGATGTGTAAGTTTTTTAGGGTAATTAAGAAAATAATTTGTTTGCAAAAACGTTGTTAAAAGATGACTAATCAATGTATAATAGCTGTTCTTAGATAACTTAAATAAAACATAAAATTGTCATCTCAGTCTTCTATTGACAGATAATTAAAGTTTATCTAAGATATATCAGAATGCTTGGAATTTCATCTTATTTTTCTCGCAATTTTTATCTTTAGCCTCCCAAAAAAAAAATAAGAAAATAAAGAATCATCACACATAAACTGTGAAAAAAATTGATAAAAATAGAACAATAACAACAATAAGTAATAAAATAAATAAAATACAATAACAATAGTAATAATAATGAGCTGAAGATAAATACAATGGATCTTATATTGACGGTTCAAGACAAAGATAGACAAACGTAGGCTCTCGAAAAACTTGGCATTTAACCCAATGTTAGGCATTGTTGCTATTTTAGCATTTTTTTTGCTAGATTTTGCAGAATGGTTTGGCAAATTGCATATTTATTTTGAAAAATTCTGCTAAATGCTTTTTAGCATCATCGACTTACTGAAAGCAGATTTTAGCATAATTTTCAACACATGAGAAAAGAAATGCTTACTAGAGTAAGCATTGATTTGTTTTTTAATTTCCCCATAACAAAAACTTTGTGGTAAAAAACTTTATCAGATAATTTATTGAAAATCTAGATAAGAGAGAGAAGTTTCGTCTGAGGAAAAATTATTAACTATATTACACTACACAGTGGGGCCTTTTCCAAAATAAATGGTAATAAATCTGGATCTTTTAAACTGCTAGACCGATGAAACTTGGGACATCGACAGAAGAGGAGTTAAGCTTTTAGAATAATGTTAGCTATAGTCTACAAATGAAACATAGACGGCGCTACAGTGGGGCGAGCTGACCGCCTTGATTGTGAAAAACATATCGGAGTTTGTAACTTTTACAAATAAAAACCAATTTTAAATATTTTATATATTATATATTTTATATATTATATATATTATATTATATATATATATATATATATATATATATATATATATATATATATATATATATATTCAATTTTTTCATTTTGTTTCTTTTTTTTTTGGAAATTCTATTTTTAGGGAATAGAACTAAAAAGTTCCTCCGAGTTCCAATATAATATATATATAAAAGAGCATCCATAAATAAAATTTTATTTGAGAATAAAGCTGCGACTTTTTGCTACCTCATATTAGCAATTTGTTAAGAATTAATTCATTTGGTTTGGCCTGCCTTTAAAGTATTACTTTTTAATAAAATTTATAAAAATATTTCCAAAATTAAAAAAAAATCTGTATGGAAGTGACAGTGATTCTAATCGCTCATTTTTAGTTGGATTGTTTACAGTTTTGTCTACTAACAGAATATAAAATTTCAGTCCTATATTTCCAAAACAGAATTTTTGTAGTACTAAAACTTCCAAATGTGACACTGTGCATTGGAAATTGCCAGCTTTATTGTACTTAGTTGTGCACTACATTGCCAAAAAAAGGATAAAAATACAGAGATTTCATAATTTTTCTACCTTATATTTCAAGAAACTGTTTAATTTTTGCTAATATTTTCCTTCTGCATAATAACGTTGATTAGAACCTTTTGTTTTACAGTTTTCTTAGTCTAGTAAGACTGGGTAATTCCTATTTCGATCAATGTTGTTGTAATGATGCAATTTTCCTGCAGGAAACAGTAGCATTGAGGCTATTGATTTTGAAAACTATTTTTGGGATTTCATTTGTTAGGCATATCTGTTTACAAATTAGTATTCTAGGTAGCCCATTTTTCAAAAACTCACTTTATTTTCATTTGGCACAACAAAAACATTTTATTTGGCTGATTCAGGCATATTCATGGCGATATTTTTGGCCATTTATAAATATAAAGGTGGTGATTTATTTGGCTAATTGTTAAAAAGACATTTGTGGAGAAAAACCATTACGTTTTTTACTAGCAATTTTAGCAGTAATATTTGGCTCCCTAGCAAAATGAAGAGCATTAATTTATAAACAGCTTCAACTTAATTTAAGAAATTTTATCTCCCAGAAAATAAATTTTACAATATTTATGTAGTAAACAAATTATATACAAGTAGTTCTACTCTTTGGCAGAAATACCTAACTCTAAGAGTGCGTTAGTGAAAAAGTACCTAACTCTATGTATGTGTTAGTAACAAAAATTTGAATGTGTTGGTGCTTTTTTACTTTTTCAAAACAAATAGAATTATATAAAAATGTTTTAGAGTATAAATTGTTTGAATTTTCAATACTAAAAACAGTAACTCTTTTCTACCAAATAATAGCTCTGTTCCAGTACTCTTCAAATTTACATGTTCTGGTCAGAATTAGTCAAGAATTTTCAAAAAAAAATAGTACATTCTGACTAAAACTTCCAAGTTTGACAAGCACTACAGCAGAGCTAATTCTAAAATAAAGCAAAAGAAAATGTCAAAAATTAATAAAAATAAAATCTTTTAGTTTGTCCAAAATGGACCTTGAGTAAAAATAAAAAAAAACGATTATAGTGTTCAAAAAAATTGTAAAATTATTTGATTAAGTGTAATAGCGCGTTTTCACGCTTAATAGCCCGAAAATTTGCATTTACAAATTCTGTGTTTTTCTTTTTGTTTTCAATTCTCTCTAAATTAAAAAAAATAGAACTAAATTAAAAAAAATATACTTTGGTAATCATCTTTCAAATATATTAAGAATGAAAATTAAAGTTTGGCGATTTCTGATTAAAAATTTGGCCACAGAGGCTCAAAAAAAATCTGACAACCCTGAGATTGAAATGTCAATTTTTTACGTTTGCATGTATTGGTTTGTAAATAAACAAAAATAATTTTTTTCGGAAGTGAAATTTGTATTTTAGGGCGTGTGTAAAATCATAGAAAAGTTCTATGGTAAAAAATATTTTTACTATGGGTAGAAACATTTTATTTATTCTATGTTAAATGAAAGCTTTGTAATATATTGGCAAATTTAATTTTTATTATTAAAAAATCAAAAATAAAAATGTGTAAACAGAAAAAAAAAATATCAAAGAAAAATACAATGGAAAAAAATATATATTAATTCATTTGCTTTTAAAATCTTTTTCTTTTAATAATGAATGTGTTTGTAATCTTAAAACAAAATGTAAATGTTGAAAATATTTTATATTTTTAAAAAATTTTCTATAATTTTAAAAATAACTAAATAAAATAATTAATAAAACTATTAAAAATAAATCTGTAACTTCTAATCGGCTGATTGTATTTAATTTAATTTCATATAGGCGTAGCAGAGGAGTGTGCAATTTTGAGCTTGGAAGGGTCGCCACAGGTCCCTTAGGATCGAAGCTATTGGGATTCAAAATAGGATATTTCCGACAATTTTTAACAACTTGAAATTTTTTGTTTTTTATCCGATTTCAAATATTTTTACATCTTCTTAAAACTCTCGATAAGGCCTTCAATAAGGTTTTTAATTTTGAAATTATCTCCTTGAAGATACCGTTCAGAAATGTGTAAATGTGTTATTATATGTTGTTAAAGAAAAATTTATTTTAGAGGGAAAAGAGTTAGACTACTTACTTATCGACCAAAAAACACTCAAAATTATAATTTTTGCAATTCTTAATTTCAAAATCATTTATTTTTGGATTCGGAAATGATATCGACTTCAAATTTGCTAGACAAATAGACAATTTTGTTCCTTAACTAACTGGAAAAAAATTATAAAATCGGATGAAAATATTAGCCTATATATTTAAAAAGCTGAACCAATAATTTGTAATATTGAGAAATTTAAAATTTCGAATGGTAATAACTTGAAAACTATAAGAGATAAATAGCACATGCAAACATGTTTTTCATAGGCCTTATCGAGGATTTTAATAAGATGTAAATATTTGAAATTGGGTAAGAAACAAGCATTTGGCAAGTGGTTAACAAATTTCTTTGTTAGAGGTACCCAATTTTTAGCCCTAAAAGCTCCGCCACTGAGGGGTGAGCGTAGTCTCCCTTCAAAACTTAAAATTTTACACTCCTCTGCTATGCCTACGTGAAATATCAATTTAAAGAAGCATTCAGTTTCTTGGATAAAAAAAAGGCGAAAGCTATATTTTATCGACGAGAAAGGGCAAAAGTAATTTTTACTTTTTACAATGAAATGTTAAACAATGAAATTTCCAGAAGAGCTCATTCATTAATTGCCAATTGATCCGTGCACAGTGAGGCAGAATATTTATAAAAATTTTGGAAATAAATCTTTTATTTCTAATCTTACATAGAACAGATGCGACATGTATTTTTTTTAAATCTATTTGCCAATTTTTCCCTCATTTATTACATCACAAAGAAAAAATATATCAATTGCAAATCATTAAAAAATCATGTCGATATCATCTGTGAATTCAGAAATTTCCAAGGAATTTTCAATTTGCACAACTGATTCTTGTTTTTTTCCCCAAATAAAAAAAAAATATCATCCATAACTTTTCTTTTCGCAAATTCGAAATCAAATTTTAAAGGCTTTCTATATATCTGGCCCCCTTAATTTAACCTAGGACAACCCCGATATTTGTAACATCAGCGTCTGACAAAGCTGTTTGTTTATATCTACTCATTCCTTTATTTATTTATTTTTTTCTTTTTTTTTGTATCAAACGATATCTTCGACATCTTCATCAACATCATTATTATCATCTGCTTTGTCATTAACACGGAGCGCACAAACGCCAATTAATTTCTGTGTGTGTGTTTTTTTTTTAATTTTTCAGTTTTCAAAAAGATGTGAAATGAAATTTAAGTACTTTGACAAGCTAAAGATAAAAAAAAAAATATTTTCTCAAAACAAAAAATCTACAAACATCAAAGTCAACATTGAAATACAAATTAAAGAGATTTTTATAAGAATAAAAGTAAAATAAATTTTTTGAATTAAAAAAGAAAATTTAAGAAAAATCTGAAATTGTGCAATTGAATTTTAAAGAAAATTTAAGAAATCAAAGAAATTTAATTTAATAATTTCAACAAAGGTAAGCATGTCTTTGTACATTTAAAAGGTAAATTTGTTATTATCTAAATATCGCTGTAACTCACTTTCAATTTCCTTTGTGACAATTATTGCCAAGTTATAAAATTTGAACTTGAGCTATAATACAAAATAAACATTAACAAAAAGTGTTCCAATTTCTTGGTTTTTACTGCTTTTGCCATTTCTGTTTTTTTTTTTTTTTTTTTTTTTTTTGTGAATGTTTATTATTTTATTACTTCTACTCCACCTTTGTTTATTGACCAGACCGGCCGCCAGTCACAATTCGTAAACAAACATCTGTAAATATTGTTGCTTTTCGGCAACTTCATTCAAAAAAAGAAACCGTTAATACACGTGGTAGTAAAGCGAGGGTGTTTGTTTTAAAATACATAAAATTAAAGTTCTAAAAAGTCTTAATGTCGAATAAATTTTTTAATGAAATTTTAGCTAACTAAAGCTATGAATCATTTAGCCAAAGAAATGAAATTAAAATTTAAAATTCAAGTGGCTAAAACAAATCGAAGTAAACATAAAGTTTAATATTAACTTTTAGAATATAAAATGTAAAAATACTGAAATTGAACACCCAAGAATACAAAGAATGGAAGGCATGTCAAAAAAAACTAACTCTGTTGTCAACAAAAAAAAAAACTGACTTTAAGATTCTATTAATCAAATTTTATTTATATGTATTAGTGCTGAAACCACTTTCAACACACATCATAAGCACACAGTTATATTCGTAGATTGTCATAAATTCTCATATTTTGATGAGGATTACATCCACAAATATAAATATAATAACTTTTTTTGCGCGTTGTTGGTGAATATGAAAATAATTTAAAATTGTTTTAAATTCTGTTTTATTGTTAATACCAAAAGTAGCAACTTTGATTTTTCAATTTAACATAGAAAAAAGGAATGTCAAAAATATATTAAAAAAATCGCTTTGTAGAAAATATTCGTGTTACGTAAGTTAAAATGCAATAAATGTGCGTGAAAAAATAATGAAAATATTGTATGTTAGTGAAAAAATGTGTGGCGAGTGTAATTTTCCTTAAATTTTAAAGGAAGTTTTGTTTATTTTGTATTGTTTTTCTCTCTCAAAAGTGTGTTGAATACACATAGAACTTGTATGTGAGGAGAGAAAACTGAGCCAGTTTCTTTTCTTTGTATTCTTTGTTAAACACATTAAAGATTTTTGTCTATTTCTTATGTGGTACATTTTTTAATTATTTTTAAAAAATTTTATTAAATAGTTTAATGTTTAATGTCTAAAACGATCTAACGATGTCCGTCCGTCTGTCCGAAAGCATAATAGGGTTTGAGGCGGACATCCTAGGGATACGAAAGTTAGCCCAAATATTTGCTTATATAAAATTGGATTTGTATAGAAAATGAGCAAACTCGTTATAGAACAAATATTAGGAAATCTCCAATTTACACTTTTCGGCCGATGCCTTTTACAAAAAAGCATGTACATCAACGAAATTTTGCAGAAATAGTTCAAAGACCAATATAAACTAGGAAACTCAAAATGGGCCTACTTTACCGCCTACGTACCATATAAGGTGAAACATCATCGAAATTTTGTACAAATAGTCTAAGGACCAATGTAATTTTGAAAACAAAAAATGAGCGTGGTCGGTTGTTATTGCAGATGGTGGGTACATAGATTCGACCAAGCCGAATATAACATTCTCACTTGTATTTTAAAATCACTATTCAAAAAACATCGTGGCTGAAAATCTTCTTCCACACTCAAAATTGTATGCGTGTTAAACATCTATTAAACAAAATTATAAGCAAAAATTAAAACAGCAACAAACAGCTAGAATATTTTGTTAAAATACTTGTATTTTAAAAGTAAAGTTATTATTTATTTTTTTGTTTTAGTAAATCAAAACCTACAAAATTGTAAAACACATAAAAAAGGAAAACGGTTTCGATTTCAATGGCTTTGAATTAGTGTATTCAAAAACCGAAACCGGAAACCGGTTAACCAGTTTTTACTATTTAAAAAGAATAATTTTATTTTCAAATAATTCGGCAGGTCGGTTTTCTTCTTTTTTTCTTTTTATTCACTAAATTAACCTATACTTTCCATTATTTATATTTATTAATTGAACCCTATTTATGGTCTTATGCATTAAAAGTATCAAATTGTTTAAAAATAAAATTTGTATGAAAATTAAACATTTTTTGAATAGTTTACATAAAAATTGTATTTTTAAACAATTCGATTGTTGTACTTTGTAACTTAATTATTTGAAATTATTTTTCACTTTTATTGCGAACTAATAAAGCTTTAAGACTAGTTTTTTTTTTTAATTTCTAATTTGAGATTCGAGTAGTAGCAGAGAGTACTGAGAACTGAGATTTGTATATTTGTTAAAAGATTTAAACTAATATAGGGAAAAAGTAATTTTTAGTTTTATCGTTTGTCCCAAGAAAAAGGTGAATTTCAATAAATAGGTAGATTTGGATCAGAAAAACCATTATCAGAATTCAATTCAAAAAATACAAAATTTGTGCATTCTTCTTTAGCTGCAGAAGAGCGATATGACTTTTTATATGTAAAAGTGTACTTTCTTTAGTAAAAAGAATAATTTTTAAAATATTTGTATTTTAAATAAAAACCTTTTAACCGATTTTTTACGTGAAACCGTATTTGAATTCGATTAAAAAAAAAAGATTATTTTTCGAATAACTCGATAACCGGTTTTCTGAAAATATCGGTTTTTTGAATACACCTCTTTGAATGTAAATGAATGTTTAACAGGTTATTTTATTTTATAATTTTTTTCGCTTTTTGTTCTTTTTCACAAGCCACCACTAATGAGGTCTATTACCGATATGCAATTTATATTAAACAAACCAAAAAAAAAAAAAAACGATTTGTTTCATAAATTGAAATTTTATATGTTATTTAATATGAATTAATAAAAATTCATACTTCATTTATGACCTTATAAACAAATTTTATAAAAAGTAAAAAATATTTAATAAATATTATGGCACATGTTTTGACAGATAGTCTCTTTTATAAACAGGAGAAAAACACCTTCATATGAATAGTAGTTATGGCGTGCCTTAAATTAATTGTTGTTATATGCTTGAAAAACAATAGAAATCATATTTCAAATATTATTTTACCATTTTTTTTTTCTTTCCGTTTCTTTTACAAAACAATTTAAAATCAAATTAATTCAAACACTTATGTCAGTTTGAAATAAAACTACATATTTTGCTTAAAGTGAGTGAGGGTGTGCGAGTACTTTTAAACATTAAAATTTATTAAATTTGTTAACATTAACTTAGACAGAGAGGTGGTAATCGAAATGGGAGGGGCCATGAAAATGTAATTCTTCTCCAGAAAAACATTTCATACAACTAATTACACTGGTCGGCAAAAAAAATAATAAAATAAAATTTGTTTGTCCTCCTTCAAAAAAAAAAAAAAATATGCGGACTGGATGGAATATGACCTGCTAAACACGAATGTGCTGTCAGTTTTTTTCATCAGGTTGTGATTCAGGTTGTGAAAATTCTCCACTAATGTATCTCAATTTACTTGTAGGTATACATAGGTATTTTCACTTAACTGTGAACAAAATCAAGATTTATGCGTCAATTTTTGATGATATGCGGCTTATTTTAATCGTAGAACTACCAGTTTTTTGATGAAGATAAAAAATAGAAACATTTATGTCGTTTTTACTTTTTAAAAAGATTTTTAAGAAAAAACAAATTTAAATTTAGTAAGAAAAAAAAATTTTTTTTTGGGTGGGTGGCATTTGTATAAATCACCTTTCTTGAATTATGCTGAAATATATTCGTATAATGACCTATTATAGGCGAAATATTAGACACACCCATAAAAAAAAATTCAGACCTGATGGAAAAAAAACTGAAAGCAGATTCGTGTTTAACACATCAAAATCCATATAGTCCAGATATTCGTCTTTAAAGGCCGTTTTCTTTTTACCTACCAGTGTCAGGGATGTGTTTCTGGTTTCTTGGTCCTGATATATATAATTAAGTTAACAGTTTCAGAACCGTACATTATCCAAGGTATCTTAGCAACAGATCCCACTACAACACAACTACTAAGACTCATTATTGAACAAATGTTAATAACATATTATGATTTAGAATTTTAAGAGATACTTAGAACTGTCGTAGTTGTTCAATTTATAGCTGTGACTTCTTTTCATAACCTCTTATGCAGTTTTAAATTGTCGCCGACATTCAAGAATTTACTAATTCCGCAAGTAATTCTGCTGTCTATTTTGAAATGAACCCCATTGTTCTGTCTCTTAAATCTGAACAGAATTAGTTCCATCAACTCGCCCTGGATACTTCCCTTTTTTCTAATAACATAGATTGGGAAAAATGTTCCATTTCCTATAACAATTACACTGATCGACAAAAAAAAAATTTGTTGTCTTTTAAACAAAACTACCTGAATTTATTTTTAACATACTGAACACGTCGTTTTAATGTTTTCATTTCTTAAAAGATCTTTTAAAGAAAAAAATTTAAACAAATATGAAAATTCAAAAAAAAAATCAATTTGTCATATTAGAATCCCGAAATGTTAGCACATTTTCTGAAAAAACTCCGGAAAGAGAAAACATAATTAGGAAATTAAATATAAATTTCATGTATCTCCGTTCCTTAATAGAAATTTCAAAATCTGTCTTCGGTAGGATTTATAGGACGATTACACTGCGCTTGTTTTTGGAGACATGTTCCATTTTTCATACAGAAGTACGAAAAATTGCCAGATCTTGCAAAGTCTATTCTTAAGTTTTTCAGATGTTAGCTGTATATATATATAAATATTTGGTATCTCTGAACTCGCATGATTGCTAATGTTTACATCTGAATAAAATTTAAACAAGTAAAGGTATTACTTGTTTAGATAAACTTCCTCTAAAATCAGAAAATTAAAAAAACTAATTTTTTGTAACAAAATACGTAAAATCCCAGTCCGGAGAAACTTGTTTCAAAAATTTACTTTTTTGCATTAAAATGATCACCCAGCCGTTGTAAAAGGCTCAGAAAATATTTAACTACCATAAAGGAGTAAATAACCAATATATATATATATATATATATATATATTGTCTCGACTTTGACATTTGCGAATTTTATAAAAAAAAATTATAAAAAACATTTTAAAATTTAGATAGGGCTTAGGTGGAACCATTGCCCAAAGCGCCTTCCATTTTACTTTACAATCATTTACGTTACAATTTTTTTTTTTTTTTTTTTTTTTTTGAAGCCATTACAAAAATTCTGTAGCCCGGAACAAAAAAATATTTTAAAAGTGAAACAACACCAATAATGTGAAATTTTTAATTGGATAGATATATTTATATGATTCTTGCACCAATATTATTTAGCTAATACAAGAATGAAGCCTATTGATATTAATTGTGATCTATTCATTATTTCACCTGGCCCTCATACAAATCATCTAGATGTTAGTATCAACGCATTATTCTGTATTTGTATACTTTATTTTACATTTAGTTAAATTGGCCACAGATGTAATATAAGTTCTCTTCCCGAATTTTTATGCTTTCACACAATATTGTAGGGTATTATATAGTCCGTCTTGACCGACTAAATCTTTCTTTCTCGTTTTTTTAGAGATATATAAGAGCTACTACTTTTTTTAATTTAAGTCATAAATGAATTTTTGTCGAATTAAAAAAATTCATATTCGAGGTGACCAACTTTAGAGATGTATCCTCTACCCCCATGACCTGCTAGGGAGCTATGTTCCTCCGAATCAACTCGACAACACTTCAGCTCTGACAATATGAAATTTTATTTATATATCTCCAACGTTCACAAGTTACAGAGATATTTCCAAAAAAGCGTTTTGGGACCACTGTGCAATGCAAGATAACAATTCCGAAGAGAGATGTACGCTTCAATCAAAATTCTCTTTGTTAAGTACTTAATTTGGACATATATATTAAAGTAGCCGTCATATATATGTGTAATGATGTCCTCAGAACATTAATTTATTCTCAAAAACTTATAATTGCAAATTTCTGGATGTATAAGAGACACCATTTGTTGGCAATATACATTCACAATATGGTTACTAAATTATATATTTCTGAAACAGACCTTAGGAAATAAATCGACATATGGTTGGAATATATTTGTATACTAACCCAGAGAACGAGCTAAAATCTGGTCCCATTATACCCAGAACTTGCTTAACTGAGGTGCTACGGGCGAAAAATCATTTATTTTGTCCACCTGACGACTGGGAAATCCATTTGGAAATCCCAATACATTTTAGATTTTAAAAACTACTTCGCTCATATTAAGTATAAGCTTGAAAAAAGTTATAAGAGAATTGAAAAAACACTTCGGCTAATTCATGGTTTTTAAGCAAATTTAATTTTTCATATCATCAAGGGAATCAGCATGTTTAATGACCACTCATTAAACATATGGGTTCGAATGCTTTAAATAAAAAAATCTGGAATGTTATATTAGTAATTTTTCCATGTTACTAGCAATAAGCATGTCTAAGAAATCCGTAGACCCTAAGTATATTTCAGATAATCTTAAGAAAGCATTTGTGGACGCTTCCAAAGAATCTTATCTATGCAATAGTGATAGAAATATTAAACACGAATAATAATGACAAAAAAACTTAAAAAAACTATAAATTAATTCAAAAGGGCAAGGAAATATGATACGGGCGCCACATTTGAATTAAATACCTAAGAATAAATAAATTTAAGAATTCAATAAGACATCGTTTTTATAAGCTAAAGGAAACTAAACTATGTTCCTTAGCAATGTTAAAAAATCTAATTGAGCGTGGACATTGAGACATTGTAGGAGCTACTTAGAACACATTTTCTTGATTGTCAGCTTAACAAGCAGTTAATCATATGCCGTTATCAAGTCTGAAAATTCTGATATACATTATAATCTTATCACGATGAAAACAAACAATAGGAAGTTTTGAACCTTAAACACCACCTATAATGGATGGTGTCTATATAATTATATTACAGAAGTCTAATGAATTTATTGGAAACATAATGAAGAGACTTTATAATCCAATAATAAAGCATTCATATAAACCCCCACCAACCCCAAAAAATGGTACTAATTAAAAAAAAAGATGTTTATAACAAAAGTAGATAAGATTGTGAGACCTATTAACCTCTTCTTTTGTGAATACTTGTGAAAGGATTATAAAAAAAAAAAAACTTGTAACAGAGATCACATACAATTTTCTATGACTTATTTTTTATTAATCCATAATTAGAGCTTTTATTAGGATCTATTTATACACTAAACATAAAATAATTTTTCTTAAGATCAGTTAAAATCTTAAAATATCTCCCAAATAAGTGTTAGAAAAATTTTCATTCATCAAAGCCCCTCTCTACCTAAGACAACTCTGATGTTTTGAATTAAAAATCTCTAAAAAGATACAATTTTTTTAAGAAGAAAAAAAGCAGATAAATATAATAAATACTAGGGTATCCAATCGATTAACCATCATTCGATTATCCAATTAATTTTGGTCGATTACCTGTTCGAATAATTTAAAATTTACCATTTACGAATAACAAATAAACCGAATAATTTGCGTCGAATAACCAATTAACCGAAATTTAGTTTTCTGGAATTATAAATTTATATATCCCAGCAACAATAGATAAAATTAATTTTGTAGGGAAGTACCTTTTTCATTATTTCCAAATATATAAGTAAAAGTGTATTTTTTGTGCTTAAAAAGTAATGCAGATAGCATCCAAAGATATTATTAAGAACTGATTCAAATGAATTGTTCTGCTATAAAACGTTGAGATTCGGTTGTTATTTTTGCGATGTCCGTCCGTCCGTCTCGCTGGCTGTCTGTCTGTCCATATAAACCTTGTGCACAAAGTACAGGTGACAATTTTAAAGATAATTTGATGAAATTTGGCACTTGGGATTATTTTGGCGAAGCTTATTGAAATTGGTTATCATCGTTCCATTATTTTAACTAGCCCTCGTAGAAATGTTCCCCCGGGAATCGGGGTTTAACACTTACAAATGATTTAATTATGTCACTATTTCAATAAAAATCGGTGCAAATACTTTGTATGTAAGTATGAATTGCATTGCCAAATTTCACAAAGAACGGTCTATAATTAGACATAGCTTCCATATAAGGTCCACTTTCGTAAATGACTTCAACTTGCATAAATCCCACATAAATGATAATATATGATATAAATAAATTTAATATAATCAAAAATCATAGTATCGAATTTCATAAAGCTGGGTTCATAGATGACCATAGGCCCATTTCTGAAAATCTTGAAAATCATTTTGACGCATAAACTCTGGTGTAGGGTATCAACAATGGCCGAAAGAGCTGCTAAGATGAACCCTTCGTAAAAAAATTTGACCTACATTATGTTTCTAAATAAGATTAAATACTATAATTAGTGTTATTTATTATATTACTATGACTATTCGGTTAATCGAATAATTTACCCTTAATCGGTTATTAACCGATCAACTTTTAACTTCGAATTATTATTTGGCGAATTAGTCGATTAATATGAAAACCCTATTAATTGGATACCCTAATAAATACCTAACATACTCTTACACTGTAATTGAAACTGTATGAAAGTAAAATTTCTATTGTTTTCTTTGCAAATTCCCACTATAACTATAACATAAAAACAGTGACGAGAAATTATAATTATGCACGTTAAACTGATAAATAAAAAAAAAATTGTGTAAGTAAAACAAAAAACAAAGCTAAAAATAAAAATAAATTTAATAAAATAACATAAAATAATGTTACTCAAGCATGTTTAAGTTAAATGTTTTATTAATTGCAGTTAAATATTGATAATTGCATGCAGTGTTGCCAGTTTAGCCTTTTTATTTTGCTTTTAACCTCAAAATTGTCGTTTTAGCTTCTAGCCTTTTTTTATGCTTAAAATTGCCTTAGAAAGGCTAAAATTTTACTATTTCAACAACGAAGAAAATAATTTCTTATTGACTACAACTAATTTTATTTTTACAGAATCATTCATTTAAGCATTTTTGTATATTTAATCGCACAAAAAAATCTATATTTTTTATTTTTAACAAAAGTTAACGCCTGCGTCGCTTCATTATTCAAATCAAGAACAACTAAATTAAAGAAAAAAATTTACTTTTTGCTGACCTTATTTTTTCTTTAGCCCTTTTTAAAGTTGAATTTAGTCTATTTTTTTCTCGTCTCCTGGCAACACTGATTACATGACACATAATGAAACGAAACCACAAAGTGAAACAAAATTAAAAAATAGTCTTTCTGGCATCTTAGCTTAAAAATTAATTTAGTTTTATGAAAATCCTGTTGGCAAAAAATGTGTCTGAGGACAGTCTAACACATACACAAGAATAATTAAATTTTCAAAATCCTTAGGAATTGTTTTTTCCTCACCCTTACTTAAAAAGTCAATCGGCCTCTTAAGCAGGTATGAAAATCTAGTGTTAATTGTTTGTTAATTTAGTCGCTCAACTGAATATAAGTGCGCTCATGCACTCATTCATCTCTTAGAGTCTAGCAATCTTGAAAAAATGTTCAATTATGTAAAATAACAAATTTTAGAAACTAGTAACATTTAAAACGACTCGTACAGTTAATTCTTAAATAATGTATTTTCCTTGCGTTAAAATTCGGAAGTTGTAAACGGTTTAATGCTTGCGGCCGGCTAGTCACGTTGACTAGTCAACCTCAGCAAATACGAGTATCTGTTTTGTATTTTTTTTTTTTTTTTTTTTTTTGTGTTTTTATTATTGTTTTGTGTGAAAACAACGGAGTGGAATATAAATTTTAGGTAAATACCAAAATATCTATTTGATTTTCATTTGTGTGTTAAGAATAAATCGATTTATGTCATAATGTTTAGCTATACTAAAAGACGCGTCGTATGTTTCATAATCAAATGGGTAAATCCCCTGTTGTACAAACATAAAGCAAATATGGTTTTATCTTTAAGAATTTGAATAAATATCTATAAGTGATTAATCATGAGAGATTTATACAAAAGTCAAGGTATGATCTGAATGTGTGTATGTAGGAATGACATTGTTATTTATTCAGGATAATTAAATAGAGTTATCAGGGTTTTATATTGAAATACTTATAGAATAAAAATATGCTTATAGCCACAACTTGAAATCTGAAACAGTTTACAAAAATAAAATGAACACAATACCAACGTGTCTAAAAATTGTTGCATTACAAGATGAGCTTCTGGCTTTAGATATTGAAAACATGATCATATCTTCTTCTATAATTCATTGAGATTTATTTTTGATCTGATTCATTAGAATGTTATTAGGCTTTTATTTCGATGAATTTATAACACATATAAAATAGTTGGCAGAAAAATGATCAATGTTCAAATGCTACTTAAGGAAAAATATTAATTGACAGAGTATCTTTATTTTCACTAAACCAGCAATTGTACCACAATTGTTACACTGGTCGGCAAAAAAAAAACATTTTTTGTTCTCCTTTAAATAAAAGTAGGTGAACTGGATGAAATTTGACTTGCTGAACACGAATCTGCTTGCAATTTTTTCTACCAGGTCTTGATTTTTTATGGGCATGCTTTTCAAAAATAGTTCTTTAACTTATGATATGTTAAAAATATCTGAATAAAATTTGATATCGCTAGTGCTGAGGTGTTTTCGAGATGACTTGGAGGAGCACAGGTCCTTAGTGGGTCAAGAAGGTAGTGGGTGAACCTCCAAAGTTGGTCACCTTGAGTATTTAATTTAAAAAAAAAAAAACTTTTTAAAAATTCATTTAGGATCTTGTTTTAAAGAAATCTCAGACATAGATACTGCTTGTAAACCTCTATAAAAATACGCTTAAATGAGTAGGTTATCTTTTTTAGTTTAAGAGATATTAAGGTCGAAATAAATCTTTCCCTCATTTTTGGTCTCGTTTTTTATTTCTTGACGGGCACAACTTGGGTCCTAAGAAAGGAATATAGTGAATATTATGCTAATAATATTAAGGTAACTTGCGGATCATTTTAATCTGGGGTTTTCTTTATCCAAATTGGACAAACCATACTCGAGTTGTGCAAGTGTAACCGTCTAAAAAGGAGTTCATATATATGCAAGTTAAGTGTGTACATGTCGCACAATCGAGTAAACCCTGAAACTCACTTAAGCTTTCTCATAAAGAAGAATTAATCAGTTATGTGCGGTTTTGAATCTGAATTTAGCGCAGAATATAAGAAATAGATGCAGATAGATGTAATGATAGAACATTAATCGTACAAACTAACCTACATTACCTATAAGGTTTCCTCAAATCGACTTCCGAATAAGCGAACAATAGACTTTTTATTGAAAAAAGTCGAAAAATGCAATTCGATTTTTTAGTTTAAAAATTTCTGAGAAATCGATTTTCTGGTTGTCAGATAGTCGAAAAGTCGAATAATGTCGAATAAAGTCGAAAACTCGAAAATAATCGAAAAGTCGGAAGAAGCCGAAGAGTCTGAAAAAGTCGAAAATACTCGGAAAAAAGTCGAAAATACTCGGAAAAACTGGAAAAAAAATTTACCTTATTTAAAAGGAATAGTTTCTTTTTTAGTGTTGGAATAAGTCGAAATCGACTTTTTGGTTTGAAAATTGAGAAGTCGACTTTCTTGTTACCAGAAAGTGGTAGCAAAAATTCGAAAATAGTCGGAAAAGGTTGAAAAATTTACTTTATTTAAAAGGAATGTTTGTTAGCAGTTTTTATTTCAACTATATACATCATCTAACTGTCAAAATGTCGACTTTTTGTTCCAACAATAAAACTACTAGCTATACAATATTAGAGAATTGAAATATAAAACTAAATGTAATATGCTAGAGGTCAAGATTTAAAAATGTAACCTAGAACACAGATTTCCTTTTATCTTTTTGCTTTACTAAGTAATTTGCATTCCTAGACTCTGGAGATTCCTGAACGAATATTAAAATTACGTCAAAATCTCCTGGAGGTTTCTTCTGTTTAAATTCCTTGTATTTATAAACTTTTGAGAGATTATAACATCGAACAAGAATTAATTTTCTTATGATCAACTTATGATCAACTTAATTCAAAATAAAATTTAGATGGTTAAAACAGATAGTGAAAACATAATTTCAAAACCCATAAACTGCGTGCAACTAATTTGCATCTTGACATAACCAACACATACCACAGAGTATAAGAAATATAAAAAAAGACGATAAAAAAAAACAATAATAAAACCTTACAACGGTTTAAACAGATGACGATGAAACCATTAAATTCTACTTTAAGTGACACAAATACATGCAACAACCAGCCAACAAACAAATAAACACTAAAGGAAAATTTTTGTAAAGAAAACACGCTTGGAATATTCAATAATTTTCTTGCATATTTAACTATACTTTTTTTTCATTAAAAAGAAAAAGTTAAATGTATGAGTTTTTTGTTGCTACTTTTATGTCGTATCACGTGTGTTTGTGTATACAGTGTAATTTCGTTGACGGACGACCCCTATGAACTTCCTCTACTTCCACTAAGAAAAACAAAAACAACAAATAAAATAACGACCACATCATCATCAACGTTATCGTCACTTACAAGCATTTCTTATTCTTGTTGTTGCTGTACTATAAACAAATGAATATCGTAAAGCTGCACACCTTGCCTAACTGCTATAGTGTGCTTACCTTTTGCCCCGTCTAGAAATATAACTAAAAGAAAGAATAAAAGAAAACCAAGAGCTACGAAGAACAACGAAACGATCAAAGCGGTCAACTGTGACGCGTCTTCTTGGCGATCGTTATAAAAATTTTCAAAAAAAATAAATAAATAAAAAAATTAGCGTTTGTTGCATGTTTTCAAGGGGCAGTTATTATTTTATAACAATTCCTTGCTACTCACACAAACACAGAGAGTTTAGAGACGACTGACTATCTAACCATCCAAATGAAAAACTCGTCATTGTCGTTTATATGCCATCATTACAATAAGGAAAGTCTTTGCTTAGGACGTTGTGTGTGATGATCACTTTAATGATAATGATGTTTGTAAGAAAATTTTCAACTATAAATGTTTGGAAAAAATAGAGAAGTTTGCTTTTATTTTAATTCTTCACCTAAGTCTTGCAGGCAACAATATAAAAAAGACATGAACACAATTACTTGCACAATTGCTATGCTAATATAGGATTACAGAAAAAGGGTCGCGACTTGCGACATTTGGAAAGTTGCATTATTGCAAGTTAATTATTCTTATTTTTCATCAACACCTTTGCGGAGGTAGGGGGTATATTAGTTTTTGAACGTTATAACTCTAAATATAAATTCAAAGTTCTCCTAATGCTAGTAAGAGAAAATTGGAACATATTTTTATTAAACAACTTTTCAATGTAATACTTAAGTAAATAAATGAATTGAAAAGTCCCTAGTCGATCAATGAAAATTAAATTGTTATATACTACTTCCTTAATTTTTTTTTTTTTTTTTAATATTGACATTATTGATCTTAAAATTTACATTTATGTGCTAAAAAAATAAATCAATTCGAGATGCCACACGAATGATCAATTTGAAGCTACATAGACCAGTTATAAACTTGATAACTTTATTTATTTACAAAAAAAAAAAGAAACAAATTGTATTGGCAAAGTGGAAAAATTAAACTATAACCCCTGTCATAAGAACTTTTATAATATTGGTATCTTCAGAAAATTGGTAACATACATCTCAATGACACTTCCTAATGATTATAATTTCATACTTACAGATTTATCCTTAAATGAAGAATATCCAAGAACTGGGATATCGTACCACTTTGTAGCCTTCTATTAAATAACATAAGGTACCAAAAAACTACAGAAGTATAGATATTTTGTCAACTTTAACAATAATAAAAATTTTTAAATATTTTAGTTAAAACAAGTACCAAAAAGTGTAATTTTTAGCCCCTAAATAATATTATTTTTAAAAAGTACAAGCAGCATGTTTGATATATTTGTGATAAGAAAATAATATGTCACTTGATTTCATACTTCTATGTTAATTATTACAAAAAATTCAAAAAGTACCACTTGAAGAACAAACAAATACCAAAAAGTTCCCTCTTATAGATTCTTTTTCACTTTGGACTATATATCATTTAACTTCATGTTGCTAGGCTTAATATTATAAAAAATATATATATGAAATTCAAAAACTATCACTAGAAGAACAGAAAAGTACTACAAAGTCCTCACTTGTGGATTCTCACACATTTAGGACCATGTATCATTTATTTCCTATTTGATAAACAACAAAATATCACCAAGTCCCCTCTTGTGGATTCTTACTCACTTATGTCCATCTATCTTTAATTTCATGTTGCTAGGTTATCTATTATAGGAAACACGAAATGTACCATTCGAAGATCGAAAAAGTCTTTTCATATGAATCTCATTGACTCAGGACCACTTATATTTAACTTCATATTTTAACAGGAGAACGAAAAAGTACCACAAAGTTCATCTGGTGAATTCTTACCCACATAAGAACATGTATCTTTAACTTCATGTTTCTAGGTTCAATATTATAGAAAGTATGGAAAATACCATTAGAAAAACGAAAAAGTACCAAAGTGTTAATTCATATTTGCTCTTATTTACTCAGGGCCACATAAGTTTAATTTAATTCTTTTAAGTTCATAGTATATGAAAAACAGAAAGTACCATTAAAGGAACGAAAAAGTACAATTAGATTTCCAACTGCTATTAGAAGGAAAAAAACTAACAATTAAGCACCACTTTCCTTGAATTATAATTCATTCAGAACTATATTAGCTAACCTTTATACCAATAAATTTATTTATTAAAAAAATTAGCAAAAAGTACCAATTTCTATTTTCCGAAATAGAACAGATCCGCTCAACTTGAATTTTCAAAGCGTTCTCTGTGCTTACATTCGCACATATGACTCAGTTATTTAAAAAAAATATGTTTTACAAAAAGTACCAAACTATCTATGTCTTGGTATCTGAATTTCAAATAATTTCTCGTTATCTTATTTTGTGAGATTAAAATTCTATCAAAATTATCTCAATAGTTTTGAATTAAATGTAATTTCCCTTTTGTACCATCCACCCCCCATTTTTAGACTTTTGAATGTAGAAACAATTTTATTCCAATGAATTTCAAAATTATAGTATAGTTCCAAAATAAAATACCTATAAGTATGTGACAATAAATTGAATAAAATATTTTATGAAAAAAGTACCAAATATAGGTACTATTTTTACCACTTAAACTTTCGAATTTCCAAAAAGTACCAAATTTGTATTTGCTATTTTTTCATACAGTCCTTGTTCAAGAGGTTTGGTAAGGATTTTTCTCTTAAGAAAAAAAGAGTGCGATTGTTACTAGATCTTTGTGAATAATTTGGGAACATCTCTCAGGCTGGTAGTAACGAAAGGCAAAACATAAGGCTTTAACTTTGTATAAAATATCCAATCTAAAATAGATTCAGAGTCACACGATAACTAGAAAATTAGGCAACGACAATCAATAATTGTATTATAAGAATTATAAAGCCGACAACAAGGGTAGTTGCAAAATTACTTCTATTAAAAAGTCCTTATCAAAATGCATTGGAAATATCACGACAAGGTTTGCGAATTAAAGACCGAAGAGCTCTATGATCAATGGCAAGCTAATCTCCAATGTAAAAAAAGAAGATGACGATTATTTAAATACCGAGTTGATAACTTTTATGGCAGTGTACTACACATGATAATGGATTATTAAATCCTTAGCATTATAGTGGAGATTAAGACAAGAAACTAAAGAATATTACATATAATTTGAACACGTTTATTATACACCGTTTTTGGATCGAGAACCAGTGATTTTGAGCTACAATTGTAAAAATCTTTAACACATTTTAACTTGTTTACTTTAACGAAAGTTATACTTGAGTAATTCCATTTTAAATTTAAAAATTTTGACCTCTCTGAAATTTTTTCTGTAGCAACTATATCGACAAGGCTTCCTACTAAAAAATGTAAAAAAATTAAAGATGGACTTTTTTAATTCGTACAAAAAATATGTTAATTAAAATATTTTCAAAATTTTTATATGGCATCTTAAAATACAAGCTTTGACAAATCCACTGCGTCTATAGTAGTTTAAAAGATATTTTGATATTTTTTTTATAATAAAAGTTATGGCCATTTAAATAAATATGTTAATCACCTTCAAAGTTATAGAGTTGCCACATTTCTCTAAATAAAAATGGGAAAAATTCATTTTACATGCCTCTGTGTCCTCCTCTACACATGCACCAAATTTTATCTAAATCAGTAACCAAGGGTCAAAATTTTTTAAATTTAAAATGGACTTACTCATTTATATAACTATAAAAAATTTGGCTTGAAGTGTTTATATACTCTTCCGCTATTCCCAAACGGAAACAATTTCAAATTTCTTTCTAGAGTTCCCGATTAATTACATCAAATTTTTTGCCGAAACAAATACAAACCTAATCGCATATTTTGCTTTCAAAGTGTGATGTCTATGAAATTGAGGCCAACTATGCCATTTAGAATTTATAGATTTTTAAATAATTGAAACAATCGGAGAATTGATTTATTCCATTCCCCTTTATTAATATAATGTTCCTATAAAATTCTTCCAGTTATTTCTATTCCTAACTATAAAACCTAATTCATTTAACGATTTGGCTATAGCAATTAATACAGTCATATCATTATTCTGGAATATTTTAAACATTATATTATTGTCTCGTAAATCCTTATTTACGAGGGTGGCTAAAAAAATATTTACATATAACTGTTTAATATTAAAAAAAAGGTAATAAATAAATTTGTTGGATTTTCTATTTAAATTTTCGTCCGCATATTATGGTATCAATTATTTCTGGTCACATAACTTTTAGTTACAAAAACAAAAACAAGAAAAAAGAAAAGTTTAGCAGCAATTCAACTTTATAATTTAATTTCCTCTTAAGAAATTGTATCTAACAAAAATACCTAACAAACATTTAAAGTATCCAATGGATACCACAATTTACAAAAAAAAAAAAAATAATAATAATAATAATAAGAGAAATAATAAAATAACAGGCACATAAATACATACATAAATATACAAGTACGTATTTGTATGTAGATAAAATTCAATGGATAAAAACATTCTTTAGTTTCTTGAACTACTGCTGCTGTCTCTAATGTTTCTTCTTCTGCTTAAAGTTGTATCTAGTGCTTTGTCCCAGCACTTACACTAATAAATGGAAACCACCATTTTTCCTATTTTTTCTATTTCTAACATAACAAAGAAGAATAACGAGTAGTAGCAGCACCTCGAACGTTTGTTACATGTAACATGAAAACTCAACAAAATAATAAAAAAAAAAATAAAAATCAACGTTCCTCTTCATTGGTTACTCTTCTCTTTCTATCTCGACAAGATTTCTATATAATTGTATTGTTTAATCTTTTAGTTCTTGTGGTACATACAAACATATTTTTATTTAATTTCTTTTGTATCTATGAGTATGTGTGTAACAACATCTAGTTTTTGGTTTTCGTGTTTTTGCCTCTGCGGCTATTGTTGCTGCTGATGTTTTTTGTGTGAATAATCAATACTTAGCCAGTAGTTTAGAGTTTAGACCTCCCCTCTTTGAGATTGAATAGGGGGACATGCACAGATACAATAGATATATTTATATACAGTACTGTGCAGAACAAAAATAACAAAATCAGGGTAAACCTGAAATATAATATTTAGTTTACAAAAAGGTTAGTTTTGTGAAATTATATATATGTTTAAGGATTAACAAAATACAAACTTTTAAAGAACTTTAACTTTGTCTATTAACAAAAACGGAAATAAAACACTAAAATCTTCATAGAAGAGTGAACAACATTATCAACATATTGTTATGTTGTTTAGTTTTGTTGTATATTAAAATTATATAAAATTAAACAGTTTTGATGCGATTAAATTGCAATTGATTTCTCTAAAACAGTTTCCATTAAAATTTGTTGACTACACAAAACTTTGGACTGCAATAATTTTAAAGCCGCATAAAAACTCTTCCATAGAGGTTTGCGTCTGTGAATTAGACTACATGATTAAAATTTTTTAAGCAATTATGTTTAATCCAATCCTTCAGAAATTTTAAAATATATTTCACATATTATAATGAAATTTCTGGGCTTCTTAAAAACATATTAACTTAAAAAGATCAACATTTTCTTATATTTCTAAAGAAAAGCACATAATTTTTTCGCTAGAATTCAAGTACAATCATAATTACATCTTGCCTGTGCCCAATGTCATTTGTTGGATTTGTGCGGTTTAAGATATACACCTTGACATCATATCGAGTTATCGGACGTGGTGTATTCGGTCATAGTGGATACATATAAATATTATTTAAATTTTAATATGATTAATCTATTTATATGTAATTATAAAATGTTTCATTTATAAAAACAGAAATAAGAAACTGTACCTTTATTGAATAAGCTTTTCCGTGAGCAGTAACTTCTTTAAATGCTTTTAATGCCTGTAACTTCTTTAAATGCTTTTAATGGATTTTGAGCAGAGTATATGTATATTAAATCTTAGAGACTACATAACATATCTATGCACACAAATCCATTGTTATAGCATGTTACCGATTTATTTTTAATTATAACAGGACGAAGTTTTTAGCGAAAGTCCTTTTACATACACTGAAAAGTCATAATTTTTTAAATTGTGCTTCCAAAATCAATTTTATTCCTTAATAAAATATTAACATTCTAAACAAACTTAAAATTTATTGCATCAGGATATATTATCACAAATCATAATTTTTATTAAAGAGAACTATGAATAGAAAAGAAACAATAACAAAAAGGATTATAAATGATGCTGTATTCAGATATTTATATTATAAAACTGCCATTAACATTAAAAAATTGCAATGAATTTAAAAAAATTTTGTGTCATTTTTTACATTTTGTTGCTTTTGATGTGAACGCTACGGTAACATTCTCGTTATTTCAAATTCACATCTTCTAAAGCAAGGTTTTTCAAATGGCGTTCCGTGGACCCCTAGGAATTCGTAGCGAGTGAGTCCGAAAATGTCTATGGAATTTTTTATATGATATATTTTTTTTGCATTTTTTGGCATATATAATTATGACAAAGTTGGATTCTATGGTGCCTTTCATTTGGATGGGGAAAATCTATTGGAGCTTCGTACAATATACCAATGCTAATAGCACAAGTAAAAAAAAGACACATAAGTGGTGAACCTTTAATTAAGCCTTTGCTGTCATTGGAGATATAAAAGATAAAAGAAAAAGTCATGACTGTCTGTCAGACATTTATGAAAAAGAAGAATTGATGGGCTGCAGTGTTATGAAACGACTGATTTTTATAATTTAAGTCAACTTTTATTTTATTGTAGAAAGAAAAGAAAGAAAAAAAGGAGAATTATTGTTTACTAAACCCTAAATCATTTAAATTTTTGATATATTTAAAAGTGCTCTTCACTATAGACTACTATAGACGTATTAAATTTTATAAAAGGTAGTGTGTTAAAAAATAGAACTCTTAAAGACCTATATATCAATTTAAATGAAGAACATAAGAAATTACTACTTCATACCGATATCTGTTGAATTTCGAAGGGAAATATGCTGAAGAGATTATACGAGTTAAAGACAGAAGTAGACATTTTCCTTTTATACAAAAATGAATTTCTTTATCAAAAATTTACCAAAAACAATTTTTATATATTATAAGTATTTTGCCTCTATATAATAATTTTTCAAGGCGTTAAAAAATCTTAACATTAAATTACAAGACAGACAAGTAAATATATTAACTGAATTTCATTCAATAAGTGCTTTATGTGCAAAATTTCTTTATAGAAAAGACGTTTTCAATCCCGTCTACCAAAATGTTAATTTCCACTGTTGAATGATATCTTGGATTCATCTGATATTCAAAAAAAATATGAAAAGTATAACAATACACTTGAATTCACGATGAATTTGCCCGATATTATTCGGAGCTTAAAACCAATTCTTGCCAAACCAGTTTACTTCGTAATCCATTCAACATCCATCCATTCCATTGATGACATACCCGATAACTTTCGAGAATAAGCAACAGAACGTGAACCAAAGCTGGCTTTGAACGAGAATTAAAATTTGAACATTTTTGGTTAAAATATTAAAAGTTTATACGATGGTTGGGAATGCAGCATTAACAATTTTCCTAAAATTGGTATATACATATTTATGCTAGTTTTTCTGCAATACAATTTATAAAATCCAAATGTAGATTACGTTTGAATGAGGAAAATGAAATGAAAAAGTTCTTTCAGAAATTTCTGCCATTGTTAAAAAATTAGTAAAAACAAAAACATTTTATTACATTTACAGTAATTCATAATAAAAATTTTAAAACTTAATAGAAAAAATTTCCAAAAATTTTATTGATAAAAAGTTTATAAATTTAAAATTTTTATTATGAATAATGCCTTTAATAGTTTTTATGAATATTAAAGTTTTCATTTTGTTTTATATTTAATAAATAAATGAATTTTGGTAACGAAATTTTATTTAAAATAAATAACTTTTTGAGTTTTTATTGTTTTTTATTTCTACTATACTAAAAATCAAAATGTGACAAGGGGTTCGCAGAAAAACAAAAATTTCTAAAAGGGTCCGTGAAGCATGAAGAGGTGGGAACCTTTGTTCTAAAGTCCAAATTTTTGTAAATATCCAAAGTATGTTAACAATTTTATGAAATTACTTTTTCTTTTCTTTTATAAATTGAATACTTTAAAAAATAATTCAACATTTAGGTTAACCCCAATTTTGTTGCTTATGTTCTTCACGGTACTGTATATGTATTGTATCTCTGATATATTATTTTTAGTTTGTATGGAAACAGGTTTTTCTTTTGGTCAAGATAGTTTTTTTTTTTTTTTTCTTTTCATTAATAGAGATGTGTGCTGATTCTTAGAGAGCACTAATGGTCTGCTTTCTACTTAGTAGTAGTATATACATATGTACTCATGTGATTTTGTATGTATGTGAGTACATATGTATTAATATGTGTAAATATCTGTAGGTTTCTTTTTCTCAAACAAAATGAAAATAAAAAGAAAATTATGTGTTACGAATAGAAATACGCATTTACTGACATGCGTATGTTGATGCAAGATATAATCCCTACTATTAAACTTAGACCAATGCTATGAATACAGAACTTTAAATAATAATTTCTTTAAAGTATTATTTAAAAATAAATGTTAACGAATGAAACTTTTCTAAAAACTTCTAATAACTATTTACATTATTTTTGTTCGCCAGAAAAATATTTCTCAATATTTGTATATAATTTTCTTAAAAGAAATGTGATATATAATTATAATTATCCCCTAATAAAGGTGGTAGTAATAATTAATTATCCCCGTTAATTAATCTTAAGGACACATATTTTCTTGTTTACTGCTGAACTTTGATCTTGAGCTTGTACAATATATTTAAAATTGTTATAAATTAAAATAGATTAAATGGACATGATTAAATGTTAACAAAGTAAATTTTTAATAATGACCAAAAAATTTATCAACAAATGAATCACACTAAAGTGAATCACCAGCGAGATATTAATCAAAAATTCTCTTTGCCAAATAAACAATATTAAGTATTTGGTATTATCTTGTATACTTGAGTAATTTTTACAATTAATATATAAATAATAATTAAATTAATTCTCATTGCTAAAGTTTAAATAAGTACAATAAAATCAACTCAGTATTGTTTGGAGAAGGATGTTCTCTAATACAATTCTTTTCAATTACTTTTTATGTTGTGCTTTTAAATTAATCTTTATATTATGTTTAGGAAGTGATAGAATAATTTGTATGAATATTATAAATAAAACTTCAAAAGTATAATAAATATTTTAAACATAATTTGATTTTTTTTTTTAATTTAGAATAATACCTATAACTCGTTGTGACAGTGAAAATATACTTTTAAAATTATCTAGTATAGGTCACAGGCCTCATTAAGTATTTCATTTTGCCATTTTTAGAATTTTCAATACACCCTCAAAATCTGAAGTTATCCACAAAAGAGTTTTTTTCTAAGAGTTAACGAGTTCAAAAATTCTTTAAAAATTATTTTCAAGTGAATTTTAATTTTTAAAACAAGCTTAAAAAGATGATAGTTTGACATTTTAAAATGTGTCATGTTACATGTTATTATATTAATCCAAACTTTTTGGATCTATTTCCGAAATTATCTTTAAATTTTTGTGCCATTAAAAAATTAAAATTTTTATTTAATTTTTTATTGATATTAAATGGAAAATTGGAAACAAAGAACACAAAGAATGGAAAACAACAACATTTCTCTCTCCTCACATACAAATACTGCGTGAATTCAACGCCCTTGTGAGAGAGAAAAATAACACAAAGTAAACAAAACTTTCCTTTAAAATTTAAGGAAAATTACACTCGCGACACATTTTTTCACTAACACATAATATTTTTATTATTTTTTTACGCACACTTATTGCATTTTAACTCCCGCAACACAAATATTTTCCACAAAGTGAGATATATCTTAAAGTTAAGTTTTTGTTTTTGACAGCAGAGTTAAGTTTTTTGAAAAGCCTTCCATTCTTTATATTCTTTGATTGGAAACAACTTAGAATATGTTCCTTTGCAGATATTTTTTCACACATTCTTTTATAGAACTTGTTTTATCTAAGGATATGTATTATTACAATTTGTGAACAAGATAAATATTTACGATTTTCAGTCTTGTTAAATATCATCGGCAGTTCAGTTTCTTGATCTGCTTGTTTCTGAACTTTTTATATACCCTACACAATAATATTACTAGTTTGTAAGAACTACCTCTTAAATATACCAATCGGTTTAACTTTGAATCGATGAATCGAATCGATTTAACTTTGTCCGTTTCTATGTATCTATGTTCATCCATGTAAACCCTATCAAACTGCAAGTAAAAAATTTTGAAGATAATTCAATGCAATTTGGTACACAGACCTGGTATAATCCATAGACGATGCCTATTGAATAAAACCGGTACCTAGTTTCCTTACAAATGTCTTCTCAGAAAAGGTTTGACTCCTATAAATCGCTTAAATGTGACTAAATTCAGCATAAATGAATCTTTTATAACCTCAAACACCGCATCGATTATTTTAGAATTGGTCTATAATTGACCATAGCATAAATTCCGCAAAAATGTTACTATGAAAGCAAATTTAAATGAATGGAGTACACCTTATTTAAAAATAAATCAATATAGCAAATTTGAAAAGTATCAATCCTGAATTAACCACGGCTCTCATAAATAGGACATTTTTGAATATCACTTAAAAGTGCATAACATTTTAAGTGATGTTCAAAAATGCATCACTTAAAAGTGCATAAATTAATATCACAATAGAATTATGTACACTTAATTTTTATAAAATTATAGATCATAATTCCTAAACTCGCAAGACTTCATCCGAAATTGACCTCAGTCTCCAACAAAATCCGTTAAAAATATTTATTGTACATAGGTATTTTCTAATCATTCTTCTTGAAAATAAAATTCAATAAAAATTTAAAAATAAAACCATTTTACTATTTTTGCTCGTACAAAATATTCAAGTAAAATGTAGGAAAAATAGAAAAATATTTTCCCTTGAAATGTTTATTACTTTTACTATTAAGTGCACATAAACGTTTTTCGAACAGGTCTTCTATAAATTTCTTAACTCTAATAAAAAGTTTATTAAATTAGGAATAAAGCAAGACCCCATATTTTAAAATCGAAAAAAAATTTAAAGTTACAAATTTTTAAACACATTTAGAAAGACACATATTCCATATAAAGTACCAGCAACTAAAAATGGGTACATTCTTTTGCTTTAAAAATATTTTAACTTTTTGTATGAAATATGTATCGCCAAAATGTATTTAAAAAATAATAAGTTTAAAAGTTTTTTTTTTCAATTTTAACATTTGGAGTCTTATTTTATTCGTAACTAAATTAACTTTTTGATAAAATTGAATTTTGTAGTTTCAACAAAATAATACTCGTACAAAAAATTATTGCCAAATGTAAAATATTCGACAAAATATTATTTTTTTCAGATATTTTTTTGGTAATAGTTTCGAAAATTTTGAATACATATACATATTTTGAAAGCTTAAACATTCCTCTTTCCAACTCTGTTTTCCAATTAGAAATGCGTTTAAAAATAATTTTTTTTCATTTTCTGCAGTCATAAAAAAAGGTTTTTGTCGATAATTTCAGATTTTGAGAGTGTATTGAAAATTCTGAAAATTTTAGAGTAATTTACTCATCATGTTCTACAACCTACACAAGGTCGCTTTAAAAGTATATCGAACTCTTTCCATTGTGTAACAGAGTGTAATGCTGTTTTTTATTAATATTCTTCTGAACGTTTACAATAAAAAATGTAATCATCTCTATTTGCCACTGTGGTAAGATCAAACTTTAAATTCACTAATGTTTTGTATACTTCTCTAAATTGAATTAATCAGGAATATCATATCATTCCGAACGTAATGTTTCTGTAGTCTTAATTGTGATCGTTTTGGTTTTTGCTTCTTCAGATTTCGTCCAATTTTTAAAAACTACATATATTATCCAAAAAAATTTTAATTAAATTATTATTCTGATTAACAATTAAAATTATTTCAAATATTTTTTATAATTATATAAACTATTCAAAATCGAAGTATTCCTACAAATTAAATTCAAATTTTACATATAAAAATCTAAAATTCAATATTCAATTCTTTTATTAATTGAAACTCAACCTAATAAAAAAATTTCATATTCGAGTAATTGACCAATTGAAATAATTGTATATTCAATTACTGAGATGATCACTTAACATTTATTTTTGATTAAGTAATTAATTAATACAATTAGAAAAATAATTGAAAGCTGATAAATGGCTTTATTTTTAAATACAAATATAAGAAAATTCAAAATTTAATCACTCGAATAACAGATACAATTAAAACATTTATTAAACCAAATTAAATTTTTGACAAAACGTTTAATTTACGAGGTGAACCTGCTCCGAAGAAGGCCAAGGTAAGTTTGTCGGCCAATAAGGTGATGGCAACAGTTTTTTGGGATGCACGCGGGATAATCCACATTGATTACCTTCAAAAGGGAAAAACAATAAACGGCGAATATTATGCCAACTTATTAGACCGATTTAATGAGGATTTAAAAAGAAAACGAAGTTCTTTTTCATCAAGATAATGCACGGGTGCACACGTGTGCAGTCTCAATGGCAAAACTCTATGAATTAGGCTACGAATTGGTACCCCATTCGCCATATTCTCCGGATTTTGCCCTTAGTGAATACTTCCTATTTTCAAACCAAAAGAAATGGCTCGATGGAATAAGATTCAGCTCCAACGATGTAATTATTAACCAAACGAATGCCTTTTTTAAGAACCTCGAAAAATCCTATTTTTTAAGCAAAGTAAATGACGACACTTGCTCAAAATTTGACAGTAGTCTACTAACAGGTGGTACATGATGGGGGTAGCATTGCATTTCATATAGCTACGAGGGAAGTTCGAAAAGTCACGGACTTATTGATCCTTCCCCCTTGTATCATATTTTTTCTGTTTAATGAATTATACAATTTATATAAGATATAAATTATTTCCATTACTTTTTTAATTTTATCAATTACTTAATTGCACAAAATTAAAATTTTTTAATATTTTTTTTTTACTAAAATTAAAACAATTTAAAGCTTTCAATTATTTTTCTTATTGTATTAATTAATAAATTAATCAAATATACATAAATAAAAACTAACTGATGATTTGAATAATTGAATATATAATTTTTTAATAATAAAATAATTGAATATGAATTTTTTATAATTTAACTATTAATTTAGATTTTTCTGTGTATAACTTTAATTTAATATAATACAAAACTTCGTTTTTGATCAAATTATTCAATTATAGAAATAATTAAAAGCATTTTCAATTTCTGATTAATAATTTAATTCCTTTTTTTTTATTTTTTTATAAAAACAAGTCTTTTTTCTTCTTGAATAATGAAAATGGTTTCATTTCGTTTTCTGAAGAAGCCAATTACGAAATAAATTCCTCTTTCGATCTGAATGTATTTCTGTGACGCATGAATATCAGACAAAAAGTAAGCAAAGTTTTAGCTCTAAAAACAAGAGAACAATTTGCTTTTAAAATTCCATAAAAGTGTAATTTTCTCTAAAGAATTCTAACTTTTTTGTAAAATTGTATTTAAATTAATTTGAATTTAGTTGCTTTTCATCACAAAGAAAATAGGTATTTAGTATTATATTAAAAACATAATAAAATTTTTGCAAGTTTTAATAAATTAATTTTAAAAAGAAGAAAAAAGGTGACAAATTAATATTTTGTAATTTTAACTTTTTCTAATAATTATTTTAATCAATTTGGCAGATTTGTCTTTTATATCACAAATATGAATAAAAGGTGGTAATTTTTTGTCATTTTTGAATCGCTATAAAATGACTATTTTTTGCGCTATGGAACAACTAATAGTACCCATTTAAAGGTGATTATCTATACTTTTGACCCAAATAAAAACTAATGTTGAGTTTTGATCCACTTTGGAATAATTTACGATTTTCTCTCATAATCTCATTTTTTAATTTGGACACATATTAATCTGTATGCTACACAGAGGTTTTCAGTTAAATTCAAAATATTTGTACAACATTTTTAAGCATCGGAGATCTACTAAACTCTGATTTATTTGAAGCATAAAATGTCTTTAAATGATTAAGTTATAGCGAAAACATATTTCAACATCTTTAGCATTATAAAAACTACACTCATTGAAATATGGGATCGTATAACCCATTTACTACAACGACTGATCACCAGACATAGCAAAATAAATTAAGTCATTGACAAACTTTACCATGATATAATTTTAGTTAGTTCTGGCTATATTAAGTGGTACAAATTGAGGGTGATATCTCTAAATAGCATAATTAAGAATTTAATTTCTGTACACCAGGTTTTACAATACTTTATAATTTATTACTTAATTAGGTTAAATATCTAGAAGGCATTCAGATGATCATTTATTTTTATACAAATGTACACAGCTTTTAATATAATTTATTCTTATTTGTATTATAGTGGTCTCCTGATTATGTTTCAGTTAAATTTTGTGCAAAAATATTTCGTAACTCTTAATTTTCTAATATTATCGGTGAAAAAATAATAGAAATTCTACATAAATTCTATCAACTTGTATAATCAATTAGTCAAATATACAATTAATTAGAACTAACTACTTTTTTCTATTTAATGGTCAAAAATTTAATGCAAATTTAAAATATCTATTTCCCAAATTTACACGTAAAAATGAATTATAATTGACTCCATTTTAAATTAATACATAATTTTTATCCAAATTTCCTAAATTTTCTCCCGTTTCTTCCTATAACATTTTTCACATATATTACCTGAACTTACGTCGAGTCTATATTTGTCAAATTTTTATGAAGACAAACATCAAATTTTTATCAGGATAAAAATTTATCTAATGTAGACTGAATTATTGTCAGCGCTCGAGCTCTGACAACTTTGTTTTGACGTTGCTTGGCAAAAGACGCCAATTTGATTGTTGTGGGTTCTTTTTACATGGTTTATTGTGACATATGTTTTCCCCTATAATTGACAGTGATAAAAGATTATCTGCAATTCAATCTCGACTTTACATCAGTTAGATTGTGAAAGAATTATAAAAAATGGGCTACTTTTAGGTAAATTTTAGGATTATAAACACTTTAGATGATTTTAAAAATTACCACAATTATAACAAATTACTTTTATCAATTAAGTAACCACATATAACGATATTAAAGGGTTAAAAGGGCGAAGAGAACGATAACAGTGAAAATTTAGCGTAAAAATTTTTGATTAAAATGGTGTTAAAACAAAAGCAAATAATAATGATTAAATAAAAAAATGTAATATTACATATATATGTATTTAATTTTAATTAAATTTACAATTGATCAAGTACACTGGAGCCCCGATCTGCGTCGTTATTACACTTTTCACTTAATAATTATTTCCATGATAAAAATATTTGAACAGAAAAGAAGTTAATCTTCAATAAAAAAAAGGCTTATTTTTTGTACTTCTATAAATTCTATTTTGACTTTCTAACTAAACACAAAGAATTTAATACATTTTTTCCAAACTTTTTTAATATCTTTACACCTCATATTAACAATTATGAAACTCTTTATAACATAGACTTTGCCAAATTTATAATGAAAAATTACCTTTTGAAAAATAAACTAAAGAAAATCAACGCCTCAATAAATTTTTCACAGGACTGAGGGTAATCTTTCACATCACTAGTGAAACATCCAGTAGTTAACTGCCTCTTTTCACTAGTGAAGTAATTACTCAACTAACAAAGATACAAAAAAATCATGCATTCAAAATTTTGTAATACTTATTATTATTTTTTATTTTTTAATTTTCATACCAAAATAAAATAAACCAAAATAAATGTATTTTCATTTTTTTATCACCTACAAAATATTTCATTTATACAGGGAATAAATTCTTTATAATTCCTGTCTCTCTGGCTGGCTGGCGGTCCCATGACTTAGATACAATTTGTGTTAAGAAGTAGTAATTCTTAAAAGAATTACGTTTGTATCTAAAAGATTAATTTTCTAAAAGTCTTAAATATTTTATGAAATTTCTACCAATACATATAAACAATTTATCTCATTGTGGTTTTATGTAAATGTATTAATACTTAAAAGAGACAGAGAGAGCGTAGTTAATACTTTGTCTCTCTGTTTTGGTTTTTCAAAAATGTAATAGTATGAGTAAACGAGTGAGTGAATGTTAGTGATGGCAGCAAATGTTGGATATATTTTCAGTTGAAATAATGAATCGTTGCTGGCTCTGTCACACTTACATTAAACATTGAATTTATGGCTCATAGAGTCACGTCTCTAATGAGACAATCCTCTTAAAGATATTTCTTGTTGTATATTATTGTAGTTGTTGTTGCTTTACAGTATTTTTTTTTTAGTAAATGTACTGGTGGTTGTGGCGCAAATGTTACTGCTGCTGCAGCACACTGTATACAAAAACTGAGGGATTAAATTCAGTTTAAAAGAGATGTTTTCTGTTTCTGCTTTAAGTCTAGGGCATATTTTTCTTTAAATACAACTCCCTGACTACAGATTCAATTCAGTTGAGTTTCATCTGCCAAATAAGTTAAAGGATACTCAAAATTTATAAAAAAATAATAATAATAAAAATATACTAAGAGATACTTTACTTATATTTAGCTATAATAAAATTTTAGAACTTAATATTATATTAGTTATTAAGTTGCAAAAATAAAATACCAAAAAATTTTGAAAAAAAAAGTCATAAAATGTAAAAAATTAAAAAACGGAAATAAAATTTTTTCTGAAAAATTTTTATCTGAGAAAAGGAAGAAAAATTAAGAAATTTTGTACGTGTAACGGATACGTTGAGAAAAAAACAGCAACAACAACAGCTATTTTTTAAGTGAGATCAAACTAAACGCAACTTAAGGTTTACAATTTGAGTACATCGCCAATCATTAAGTGTGCGCTCGTGAACGTAGATACAACGAAACGGAATAACAATTGTGTTTAGGAAATAAAAAATTAAATAAAAAAATATATCTTAAACAAATAAAGTTGAAAAAATATATAATAACAGAGCATCTCTGAAAATATAAGAAAATAAATTTATTGCTCATTTAAATAATAAAAAAAGTATTGTCAACCAAAAAGAAAAATATGGTGCAATCGTTCTTTATGTGTTTAAATAAATATTAATAAAAAGGAAATTAATAATTAAAAAAAATAGTAATAATAATAATAAAATATCTACTACCTCATTGCCATACTAAAGGATTATTACAACAAAACACACACAAAATGTTGAATTTAATTTTTATTAAACTGTGATTTTTTCCAAAATAGAAAACATTAAATAAAAAGTAAAAAAGGTAATAATTTTATATTTGTTATAATTACAAAAAAAAATTATTTAAAAAAATAAGAACAAAATTTTAAAAATAAACAAAAAAATAAAAATATTTTTATTCAGTGTTTCAAAATTTTGAAATTCAAACCTGACATTTAATGGATTATTTTTAAATTATTACAAATGTAAAATGGGGTGAGCTTATATTAAAAAAGGTTCCAAAAATTTATCTATTTAAAGTGGGAATAAATTTTTCAACAAAAAAATTTATTTTGAAAAAAATTTATAAATTTAATTATTTTGTTAATTTGCTTTATTTTTTTTTAATTAAAAATTTATTTCATTATTGCTAATTTTTATGCTTTTTTAGTTTTTAAAAACCATTTAGAAAACTTTTGTAAATTTATATTTTTTTTTTTTTACATTTTGTTAATTTTTTACTTGTAACTTTGAGAGAATTGTTTACTTAATTTTCTTAATTCATTCTTTAAAAACATGGCATATTTTTTGTGCCCCAAAAACTTCTTAACTTCTTGCAAAAATAAATTTCGCAAAATCATGTAAATTTACTTATTATTTAAATTTTGTTTAAATTGAAAAACTTATTATAAGTAAATTGAAGTTTGTTTAATACGTATTTAGAAAATTCAAAATTTACTTTTATTATTGTAATTTTGAGCTAAAAGACCCAAAAATATTCCTTAATTTTGTATTTAATAAATAATAGTGACAGGAAAAGCTTTTACAATATTTTGTGATTTTACATTTTAATTACATTTGTTTAAAAATTACACTTATTATAATAAGTATAATCAAGTTAAACTGCCCACAAATGATACCACAAAGTTTTTTTTTTAAGATTTTGCGATTTTAAAATCTTTTAACAAATTGTGTAAATTTATGCTTTATTTACATTTTGTTAAAAAATTTTTGTTATTGTAAAAAATTTACTGATTTTTTTTAATTACAACGGGTATCAGATTTAATGTATGTATATTCAAAATAGGTTCATTTTATTTAAAACATTTTCCCAACTTTTATTTGAAATATTTGAAAATTTTGTTGAACAATTTCTCTAAAAAATAATGTTTCTCTTTAAAGTTTTATTAAGAACTTTTCAGAGAATAAAAATCACTAAACATTTTTTATGTTTATATTTTGCATTTAGGGAATTTTGTAAAAATGTATATTTTTGGCAAATCGGCCGAAAATTTTATTAATATTTGCTTTGAGTAAAAATAATTTTACAATATGTAAATTTTTTTTTAATTTTTCTTAAAAATAATTTATTTCAATAAAACTTAAGTAAAATTTAATGTTTTAAAGCTCATCAGATTGGAAGGGGTTCAACATTTGAAAACGCTAAATATCATAATTTTATCAAAACATGTTGCGCTATTTTAACCTTAATTGCGTTCATTAAAGTTTTAACTTAATGTTTTTTTTTTTTTTGGTTTTTGGAAATTTCAAAAATATTGAAAACTAAATTTTCATCTAATTTTGCTCATAAAAACTTTAGTTATTTTATTATTTTTTTTTTTTATAATTTATCTAAAATATCAAAAATTATAATTACAAACATAATTTCAGTTTTTTAAAGAAATAGAATAAGAGAATTATTAAAAATGTTAATAAAATTTAATGAAAATAATAAAAGCTTTCATTTTATTAAAATAGAAACCGCAGAAAAAAATAAAAATGGATTTAAATTACGAAATTGCTTATATGAATTAAATTTTTGTTTGATTTTGCTCCAATCATCAAAATGATAATATTAATTAAGTGAAAGTAATGGATTTTTTTTAATTTTAATTAATTATTTTATTATATCAATTAAATTATTAAAATTATATATTTTTTGTTTCGATACGAGAATTTGAATCTGTACACAGAAATTCTTCCCTAAATTAAAACACACAAATTTGCGGAAAATTATTTATTTGAATTTTATAAATATTTAAAGAATACACAAAATTATTTCACATGTAATATATGTATATAAATTAAATGTATATAATATTTGTAACGTATTGAATATATTATTTATTATATAATGAACAAATATAGTGTGAATAATGTGTGCAATGTATGTAATGTTTCCGTGGGTATGTATTTTAAATATAGTAGACACAAAATAGTGATTTTTGTAAGAAAAATTCCTATTTGACTCAAATTGGTCATCTCGGGAGGACGAACCATCGAAAGGGTTTTGAATAACAGATTTTGCAATCTAGAGGATGATACACCAAATTGGATATTAAACAACAGACTGTTTAAACAATTCGTCAAAATAAATAAATACTTACCATTATGCAGTACGAAGCTTTAATACTTGGGTATAGGTTTAGTCATTAATTTCCTTCATACATTATATAAATTACGGGAATATCTATAATAACATCGGAAAAATAAAACCATCTCATCAAACATAAACAATTTTATTTACTGAAAAAAAAAAAATGAAGAAGTTTGTCATCAAAGTTCACAATTGGCATTTTTAGCGTAATAAAGCTCAGAAAGACGGAAATTTTCACAGATATAAATTTTTTCAAAATATTTCTATTTTTTAATTTCATTTTTTTTTTTAAGAGTTGTTTTAAGCTGTTATCAAACAAATATTATATTAATCAAAAAGTTAATTATATTAATTAATACATTAATTGTATTTTAAAATAAAAATGATTAGAAAGTTCATTTGAAAAATTTTAGAGAATATTTTTTTTATGTGAATGTTTAAAATATTTGCTTTAAAATTTGAAAAACAACAATTTATATCGAGTGATAAATTAGAATTTTAAATTCAAATTTCTTAAACGAATAGAAAATGATAAATAGCAAATTATGAAAAATTTAAAACATTTTAAAATTTAGTATTTTAAAAACTTTGAGAAAAAAAATTTTAAAACTTAAATTGTTGAAATTTAAAATGCTTTGTTGGCTATAGATAGCAGCAGAAAAATATTAAAACGTTATCATAAATTAATTCTATTTTATAACTAATTCTAACGTTATTTTTTAAGTTTTCATCAAAGTGATAAGAATACGCTTGTCATTTAGTTTTTTTTTCCAAAAATTCCTTAAAACGCATTTCAAAATTTTATGTTATAATATCTCTACAGCCGTCGGCACATACATATACTTTCAAAATATTTTGCTAATGAATTTTAAATCGAACATAAAATATTTATTTTATTATTTCAAAATATAGAAAAATTATCTCATTAAATTAATTGAAAAAAGAAATTTATCTGAAACAAAATTTAAAATTAGGAAAACTAATAAAAATTCAATAATTTCAAGATATTTTTTTTTTTTAATATTGGTAAACGGTTTTTTTATTCATTATGTTTACTGATTGTGTGTTTCTTTTTACGGATGGTTGGTAATCAACAATTTCTTCTAATCTCAGGGAAGTTGATAAGAAAGAAAAAAATCTTTATTAATATTTGTTAATTTTCGATCAGTATTTAATTGATAACCAAACGTAGTGGGCCAAATAGGAACGTAAATATCTTAAGTCTAAAAGAATATTATTAAATTTGTATTTAAAAATGTTTAAAAACTTATGTATAAAAAATATATATATATATTAAAAAGATGTTTTCTTAATAAAAAAAACTACTTTGTTTTCAAAACAAAATTTTATCATTTCAAATTAATCTTCTTCAGTCATTTGTAATCTAATAAAAAAAAATTTTGATTTTTTCATTTATTTTTAGTTTCTTGATTTTTCTTTTACAAAAGAAAATTTTAAAATAACAACTTAAAAATCCTAATAAAACTAAAACCTGTAACAACGAAATCAACAAAAAACAAAACAAACATAATGTTAGTCGCCACAAATAACCCACAAACTGCCCAACAAAATAGTCCCAAAAATACCAGAGCTAATACGCCTATTAAAATGGAAAGAAGAGATTCTTCCTCATCTTATTCATCTTTGGAAGATTTGGAACAGGAAGGTAAAAAACTAAATGCCGTTACCTCTACACCTGTGGTAACCAGTGATGCCACCATTTCGTGCGGTGTTAGTTCTATAACAAATGCCAGTATGAGATCATCACAGAGGCCAGATATATCCGAACAACAGCATCATAACCAGCATCAGCGTATGCAGGAATCCGATGAACCTAATGACTATGATGAGGATGAATCGGCTGATGAGAAATCTTCACAGCCACGTCAGCTTTTACATTACAAACGTCGTCTGAGTGGTCGCAGTATAGCGGATAAAACAGCCAGTGTTCTATTGGAGTATAACGCTGATAATCCTAATTCTTTGCGCAAAAAATTCCGCTTTAATCGTTTTGTCCAAAACAATGGCGATGAGTCGGGTTTCGTTGATGCCAGTAACAATAGCCAATCGACAGTGAATAACTCTTCTTCACTGTTGGGCAACAATAACACAAATCAAACAAATTCGAATAGTGTTTCAAAATCAAATAGTTCTTCGGATACCTCCTCACCACCTCAAAGTAATGGTAATTCTAGTCCTGAATCTGGTATTGGAGAGCGAGAGGATATGAAATATATGTGTCCCATCTGTGATGCAGTTTCACAAACCGCCCATCAATTTACAAATCATATACGTTGTCACAATTACGCCTCGGGTCATACGGAGAATTTTACCTGCCGTATATGCTCTAAGGTAAGTTAGTTATAAGTATTTTACAAAAATAATCATAATCATAGGTTAAGATAACAGAGACCACTATCAAAACATTTTCTTCCAATAATCAACAATATAAATATCAACGATTTATAACACATTTTATAACATTTTAACTTGTTGCCTAATCTAAAAATTAAAATTTATATGTTTCCTTTCTTTTTTATTTTCGTTTTTGCTTTGTTTCTTTTGCGTTGTTTGCGTTGGGGCCAATATAGGTACTCTCATCTGCCTCATCATTGGATCGTCATGTTCTAGTGCATACGGGAGAACGACCATTCAATTGTAAATATTGTCATCTCACATTTACCACAAATGGAAATATGCATCGTCATATGCGTACCCATAAACAGCATCAGCATACTCATCATCGTCGTAACTCGAATGGAACAAAGTTCAACTCAAACAGCAACAACAACAATAGTAGTAATAATAACTATAATAGCTGTAGTAGTAATAACAATAATACAACGACAACGATAACAACAACAACAACACCAGCTGTAAGTAAAACCACATTAAGTAATGGACAATTAAATGAAGGCGTTAAATTATCAACAACACAAGCAGCAGACACCACAACTTCAACTTCAACGCCAACGTCAACAACAGCAGCCAACACAACAACAACAACAACCAACGCACCATCTGCCAACAACTTCAACAATAATAATGCTTCTGACAATGATTGTAATCAAAAGTTTACAGGTGCTAATGACAAACGATTAAATGGTAACGCCAACTTAGAAAGTTATGAAAGTGATGGTGGCTGCTCATCAGATTCATCAGCAGGTCGTGTTTCCAACAACAACAATAACAATAATAATAACGATAACCAAAATAACAACAATAATAATAATAATAATAATGATTTGAAAATTAACAATAATAACTATAAACGTAAACATAGTGAAGATGATCACGCTTCTCAAGACCTAGTCGATTCAGGTGAAAACCAACATGAACTTTTAAAGAGATGTTTAAGAGCAGAGAATAATAATTCTATCGAAAATAATACCACAAATGATGAAGTCGTTTGTCCCGTTTGCAATGATAGTGATTTTTCGAATAATCACGAACTTGATCAACATATGGACAGTAAACATCCCGAAATAATGGTCAAATGTAAACATTGTGGTGTTTATTTCCGCAGTCATCAACAGCTTAGTTTACATTATTGCTCAGCCGATGTCAAGGGTTCTGTTAATTTAAGCGTTAAACAAAGACGTTTAAGTGAAACATCCTACCAGCCTAAGCCTGTAGATGATTCTGAGGAGCAAGACGATCACTTAAGTAAAAGTCATGAACTGTTTCAACATTTTAAAAATGCAATGACTTCTAATAATTCTTCCTCATCGCAATTCAATCAAGATCTTACTGAGGATGATATTAAATCGGAACCTTCAGCTCATGATTCCAAAGATTTAGCTGACATACAATCGATTTTGAATATGACAGCCTCATCAAGCAACTCAAATTTACTCCGGAACTTTGAACAGTCAGTCAACACTCCCTCTTCACAATGCAGTTATGACAGGGATGAAGAAGAAGCTCAAGATGCTTTTACCTCAGAATTCCGTAAAATGAAACTGCGTGGTGAATTTCCCTGCAAGCTGTGTACGGCAGTGTATCCCAATTTACGTGCTCTTAAAGGCCACAATCGTGTGCATTTGAGTGAGGTTGGACCAGCTGGTCCTTTCCGTTGTAATATGTGTCCTTATTCGATATGTGACAAGGCCGCTCTCATACGTCATATGCGTACGCATAATGGTGATCGTCCTTATGAGTGTGCTGTATGTAATTATGCCTTTACCACCAAAGCCAATTGTGAAAGACATTTGCGTAATCGTCATGCCAAAACTACACGTGAAGAAGTTAAACGTGCCATTATATATCATCCTTCAGAAGATTCATCTTGTGATGATACTAGCAAAAAGTTACATATGTTCTCATCGGAATTAGAAGATGATTGCGATTTAATTTCTTATCATCAACACCAGCCCAAAGATCGTTCCACCCCCGTGTCTCATCTTAAGGAAAGATTGATTTCAGGTGATAGTCCCTCTTCAAAACCTGTAAAGATCCAGGTAAAAAATCTTGAAGAATTGTTAGATAAATCAACTGCTTCATCAGGTTATCATGATAGTTATGATAAACGTAACATAGATACTTCTCAAGCTCCTATTGATATGAGTATGGATGTTTTGGATTTGAGTAAAAAACCCAGTGCTAGTGCTCCGGTTCCAGTGCAAGAAGAAAAGATAGAAACATCTATACCTCTGTTAACATTACCTAAACCTGCCGTCGCTCTAAACAATGAAATAAATGGCGGCAAAATCCTACCCACAGAAGCTGATCCAAAACTGGATATCTCTGCTTTGGATAAACAGCAACAACAGTTGCTTTTAGCTCAGCAACAATTGCTCAGTGATCCAAATCAATTAATGCAACAATTGTATCGTAATCTTTTGTTTCCTCAATTCCCGCCCTTCTTCATGCCCAACACCTTTATGAATACAAACTTTAGTGATTTTCAAAAACTTGCTCCTCTGTTAACACGCATGATTGGTGGGGTTGCTGCAGCTGCAATGCCAAATAACGATATTGAGAAGCCTTCTACCCTAACTACACCTCTGAATCCTAATAACTCTCCAAGTTTGTCACAAATGAGTCCATTAATGTCGGAAAAATCTAACTCGGCAGCAATGACTTCAATGTCATCACCCAAAAATCTACTTTCACCGAATCCAAATCATTTGTCTATGCCTAGACATATGATGGGCGCAACTGCTCCTTCTCATCCAGCAAATCTGCCACCCACAATGCTTTCAAATGGTCCCGTCAAAATGGTGCTCAAAAATGGTGTGTTCATGCCGAAACAAAAACAAAGACGTTATCGCACTGAACGTCCTTTTGCCTGTGAACATTGTTCAGCTCGTTTTACCTTACGCTCCAATATGGAACGTCATGTCAAACAACAACATCCCCAATTCTATGCTCAACGCCAACGTAGTGGTCATCATGTTATGCGCGGTCGGGGAGCCAGCAGTGCTGCTAATATGAACAGCATTTCGCATTTGCAAGCAGCTATGGGTCAGACTCATTATAGTTCTACACCAAGTTCGATGAGTTCCCATTCACCCATTTCTGATCAGGTTAAATGTGCCATACTCGCACAACAACTTAAGGCACGCAAAGACACCGATCTGCTGCAACAAGCCCTGGCTCATGGTTCTAACAGTGTAGCCAATGCAAATATATTTTCACAACAAGCACCCAACCTCAACAATGGACAAACACCATTTTTTAGCTTTAATCCTCATCATGGACATCATCTAAGTCAAAATGGCACACCCAACGGCTCCATGGAAGATGATGAACCCAAGTTAATAATCGATGAAGATGACGAAGAGGAGGAAGAAGATGAAGAAGATATTGAAGAAATCCCCGACGATCATGAAGAAGACGAAGATCATGATGTAATGTTGAATGAAAGCCAAGATAAGTTAGAGGCTGAACATTTACCCACTACTGTTGAAGAAGTTAAGCTCAAATCAGATGAACCCCAAGAATCGGCGAAGAAAGTGGCTGAGTCAATATTGGAACAAGCAATTAAAGCTAGACAAAATATAAGTTCCTTTGCTAAAATTACACCGGAACCAACTGCTGCAGTAACTTCTAACAATAATACCATGAAATCCATGATTGCTCAAGCTCCTGCAGTAGGTAAATTTTTAAAGGAAGTGGCAAGTTCTTCATTTAAAGATGAATCACAAGATTTAGTTTCGGTGTCCGAATTAGTTGATAATGCCACCAATAACGCAGTATCATTCAACAACTATTTCCGTCCTTCAGATGTGGCCAATCATATGGAGCCTAGCGATGAAGATGGTTTAGTAGCATCTTCGGCCAGTGAAAGCAACAATTCGGGAGCCGAAGATACTGTAAGTACTGAAAAACCTAAAAAGAAATCTGCCTACAGTTTGGCACCCAATCGTGTGCACTGTCCCTATTGCCAACGCATGTTCCCCTGGTCCAGTTCCTTAAGAAGACACATACTCACCCATACGGGACAAAAACCCTTCAAATGCTCACATTGTCCTCTTTTATTCACCACCAAAAGTAATTGCGATCGTCATCTTTTGCGCAAGCATGGAGATGTAGAGTCTGCTGTATCGGTGTATGTACCAACCGAAGATGTTTCTGAACCTATTCCTTTGCCTAAATCTGTTGAGGAAATAGAGCGCATGCAAAGAGAACGTGAGGAAGAAGAGCGTAAACGTAAGGCGGAAGAACAAAGAGAACGTTTGGAAAAAGAGCAAATGGAAAAGCAAAAATTTGAACACGAACAGCAGCAGAAACAAGCTTTCTTAAAACACTTAGCTGTAGCACAATTTCAACAACAATTCAGCCAAAAACCCGAAACTAATCCAGTATCTTCTTCAGAACTGCCGTTTAAGTGTCACTTGTGCGAAAGTTCATTTGCTGAACGCCTACAATGTTTGGAACACATCAAATCTTTGCACGCCCAAGAGTTTGCTCTACTACTGTCGAAGGGAGCCATTGAAAATGAAGCTGATTCAGCCCAAATGACTTCGAATGAGGAAGATGAACGCCAACGTTCCAACGAAGATGCTGGAAAAAGTGGCAAGTATCCCGACTACAGTAATCGTAAAGTCATTTGTGCCTTTTGTATGAGACGTTTCTGGTCAACCGAAGACCTCCGTCGACATATGCGTACCCACTCTGGCGAAAGACCTTTCCAATGTGAAATCTGCTTTAGAAAATTCACCCTTAAACACAGTATGCTAAGACACATGAAAAAACACAATGGTCATCACATGAACGGCAGCCAATCGAATAGTGACAACTTAACCAATGGCAATTCTGGCTCTGACTACTCCGATGATGAACAAAGTCCAAACTCATTGCCCGCACCTGCCATGCCATTGCCCAGTGCCAGCATTAATGCATTATTTATGGGTTCAAAAATACAAGAATTGTTAAACAAAGCAAACGAATGGAGAAATGGTAGTTTGAATGCAATGCGAGATGGTAAAGAAAACAACTCGGAGGAAACAAACACACCACAATCATCAGATTTAATTGGCAATTTGTTGGGTATCAGCGACCAGGGTATATTAAACAAATTGATGTCATCACCAGATGAAGCGGCCAAATTTTTGGGTGTAGAAAAGTAAAAAAAAAAAATAAACAATGGAACCTTAAATAATTATTATTTAGTTAATCAGAGTCGGTTAAAGAAAATTGCATAAATTTTCATAAATGCCGACAAATTTTTGAGACTTCATTACAATATTTTATTGTCTCGAATCTGCTCAGACATTACTTAGTTAATGCGCTCTAACAAATACGCTCTTTTTTCTCCCTCGCTCTAGTCAATTGCTTATGTTCTCTTCATACCATTGAAATAAATGTTCGTATGAACAGTTCTTAAAATGAATTAATTCATCAAAACACACAAAAAAAGACATGATTTAAACAAAAACCAAAGCTAAAAACAATTATTTAGACTTAATATCGAATAAGTTAGTTTTAATTATATAATTCTAATATTCATAGAAAAAAATAATCTTAGTATTTTAAAATTTTAATAACTTAAAAAAAAACGAAACAAAACAAAATCCTTGTGAACAAATATTGAAGAAAAAATTAAATGATCGGTGCAACCGCTTTAATAGTTTATAAAAAAAAATATTATTTTGTAAAAGAAAAAACAAAAAAAGACTTTTTCCCAAATAAAAAGGTAATCAAAATATAAATATAATCTAGAGTTACATACATTTAAAATGCTTACAATTTTCAAATACAAAGACTTACATTTTAAGTACTTAATTAATTAATAAAAAAAAAAACATGCCTTGATAATGGTATTACAAATATACAAAACTTAGCTCCCCCCTTTAAATTAGTTTTAAATTTACTTAGCTCTTAGTTTAGTTTAAATAATTTTAATTTTTAATATTTAGTGTTTAGATATAGAAACCTGTACATTGTGAGGCCTTTCTGAAACCGCTATGTGGCTTATTATATTTATAAACAAGCAAATGAAAATAAAATAATTAATAAAATAATATTATTAATGAAAACTACAAATAACTAATTTTAAATGATTGAAATAATCAAATAGTTTCGTAATTTTTCTTCTTTTTTCAAAATTTATTTCACAATTTTTTCTTTTGTTTCTAAAATATTTATTATAAACAAAATAATTATACAGCAATAACCAAAGCATTTTTTGTGTGTATGTAGTTTTAAAATAAACAAAATATTTATGAATAAAAAAAAAACCAAAATAAATTTGTCAAAAACATTAACATTTATACATGTACTGTATTTGAATTAATTGTAATTTAAAATTAAATAAACTAAATAATTTAAATAATATAAAAATGAATTGAATATTCAATAAAGAATAAATTTAAAATTTGCATTTTGTTCAACTTAATTTTGTGGTTATATTGGGGAGTTACTCATAACTCATTTAAGCTTTGTTCCAGTACTTGCCAAATTTACACGTTTTAGTCAGAATGCAATTAAATTCTTAGTGCGGGAAGGCTTTCTTGTAAATTCAGACTAAAACTTGCAAGTTTGACAAGTAGAGGAACAGAGCTTTTGAAAATTAGAACTGTGAAAATGAAAAAAAAAATTGTTATCAGATGTTATCTCTGATTTCAATTAAATTTACTACTGGTATTGCTTTTAAAAAAGATTCCTCAAATCATTAACTTATTGGATCAAAACGATTTCAAATCCAAAATAATGACAATTAAAACTTTTATTCCAATAGTGAAAGGTTTCAATTTATACACTGTTGGTTGGTTGGTTTACGTGGTAGCCCTTAACCTTACGGGCAATCAATTAGACTCGTTAGAATTCGTTTTGATGGAATCACACTACTCGCCAGGTGAATGAATTGTATTGAGTCTGTAATGAGATAGAAATGTAGGGAAGAACAATGAGAACATAAATTAATTAGATCCAGTCTGTAGCATTGAGATATTTAATGATGTCATTGAGTCTAGTGTCAGATATCTCACAGAGGTTGTCTAATTGGTGCCCTCCCAGAAATTTATGTCTGCTTACGTTCAAGGCTGGGCATTCACATAGAAGATGAAAAACTGTCTCCTCCTTCCCGCGATTGCCACAACTACGACAATATTCACTGTAAGGGAGACCAAGTCTACTTGCATGTTTTCCGATCGTCATGTGACCTGTAAACAATGCTATTAGTCTCAAGATGTCTTTGCGTTTGTAGCCAATGAGTTGCATTGAGCGTTTTTCGTTGTAGGTAGGCCACGTTTCTTTCGCGACTCTACATTTTTCCAGCTTTCGCCATCTATTTTTTGCCTTTTCTAGAATTTATACACTACTTTTCCTTATATTTTTTAAGAGATTTTAAAATGTAGATTTCTAAGGTATAAGAGGAACCATCTCGAATTTCAATTAAATTTACTACAGGTATTAAAACCAGGGATTATCAAACTAAAAAACTAAACTAAAACTATCAAAAAAAAATCTCCAAAATGAAATGAAAAACTAAAAAATCTCTAAAATTAAAGGAAAAAAACGCCAATACGGAAAAATATCAACAAAGTAAAAAATCTACAAAACGAAAAAAAAAACGCCACACTATGTACTTTCTTTGGGGTGTAAGTGATCAGACATAAGTTAAAACATAAAAATCAATGTTTCAATAATTTTTATTCAGAGTATCGAAAAAATTAATTCTATTTAGAATTAAATCTCATATAAATTTAATTCAGCTTAAAACAATTGAATTTAGCATACTTTAAAATCATTCCGCAGAAAATAATTCGCAGGCTTAATTCTTTAGACTTAACTCGGTATTGAATTAACTCTCTAGGGAATTAATTCCTTACAGACTAAAAATTCAATTTGAATGATTTAATTTTTCTTTAATTCCATGATTAAAAAAATTGTAGTATTAATTCCCTATAAACTAATTTCAATTGAATGATATATTTTTTTCAGAAATATCTCAATAAACCAAACGATATTATAACGATATCATATACACTGGTGCATATTCCAACAAACGCACGTTAATTTTTTTAATCAACTTACCAAAAATGGGCCTAAAAAATAATTAAGGTACTACAAATTAATTTTTTAAATTATTTATTGACCACTTAAAAAATTTATAACAAAAAACTTAAAATGTACATTAATTGTTTTATTGTAATTTTAGTAGTTTAATGTCAATTTTTATGGCATCTTCCTATATACGCACTTAAACTAATGAACCAATTTAGCATTATTAATAATGTGTTGACGAGCCTTTGTTTTGGACAACTTCAAAAATTCGGGCTGGCATTGATTCGACTAATTTTTGATAAAAGTCACTGTCAATTTCTTCCCAGAATTGCTTAGTTTTTAGTTTTAACTCCGTTATTGTCATCACGGTTTCAGCTTCTCCATTGGATTTAGATCCGTACTGTAAGCCGGCCAGTCCAATAGTGGAATACTGTGTTCATTAAACCACGATTTAGATTGGTTCGATACATATATTGCAGGGTTATCCTGTTGGAATATGCAATCTTCATCCATTTTTTCATCAATAAAAGGGAGAAGAGCATTTTCCAACAGTTCATTATAAATTGCACTGTTTATTTTGGTTGGAACAAAACATATTTTTTGATTTTCTGCAGCAGAAAAGGCTGCCCAAACTATAACACTGACGCAACCGACATTGCATTTCGACATACGAATTTCGTTCGACCTCAAATCAAACTGGCAATAGCAAGAATATGAATCGGGACCATTCAAATTGAATTTCTTTTCATCAGAAAAGATTACTTTATTCCATTCATCTGTCCATTTCATGTATTTGCGCGCAAATTTTAAACGACTTTCCGTATGATGCTGTTTTAACATTGGCTTACATTTTGGTTTCTTCCATTTTATGTTACCACCATCTGTTGGCAAAATGTGTGCAACATATTTGGAAGCGACAGGAAGGTCAAGTTTATCTTTTATTTGCGTAGCATTTAATTTACTGCGATTGGCTTTTTCTTTTATTTTATTAATTTGCATTTTTGTTAATTTTTGATTACCTTTTATTGATTTCCGCACTCCGTATTTCTGCCCTTTCTTAAGAAAGCCTCAAATAACTTCTTCCGAACGATTAATTTTTTGTCCAATTTCTCTGTTGGAACAGCCTTAATCACGAAAAAATTTAATTTGAATATTTTCCTGGCTCCTTTGGGCATCCTTTAAACTGATGAAATTTCTCAATTAAAACAAAAATATTTCAGATAGATGTAGATGTTGTCATCAGAAACTTACCTTAAGTGAAACAAACAACCAAAGCTGTTAAAATTTTAAATTTTTTTTTTTTTTTGCAATAACTTTGTAGACAAATTTTCTCGACTGCGTTTATAAGAATATTCCACTGAAATGATCACCAATATGTTAAAAAAAAAACAACAAAAGCAAGAAAAAATATTTCTTACACAAAAAAGTATCGTTATATTACGAGTTATTGTAACAAAACAACATTTTTTTGTTTAAGAGAAACGAATATACCTCAAAGAAAAACAAAAATTTTAAATGCGTTTATATGAATATGCACCAGTGTAGGTAATAACAATTATCAATTTTTACGTACTAAAATGTATCTTTTCTTATGATATCGTTTTTCTATGAAATTGTGATATTATTTTCGGTATCGTAATTCCCAAAAGAACGATAGTGAAGCCCTCATGGACCAAGTTTTGCTGAAATAAGAAAAAAATCCTAAATAAATATAAAACGTGAAAAAATCATCATAAATGACATACCTAAATACATATGTACATACATACATACATACATACATACATACATACAAACATACATACACTGCCTGCCACTTGAATAAGGAATCACATTTTTTGAACTTTAATTAAGTATATCTTCTAAACTAAAGTTCAGAAAAAAATAATTTTTGGCGCAATCAAATTTCAAAGTGTTGGCTTTAGTTCCCTGAAGAAATAAAAAATATATATGTTTTGTTATACCAAAATTATGCATTTATTTAAAGACATGTATTTCTGTGGTACGATTTCGTGTGTCACTTGAATAAGGAATTCTTTTAATATTAATCAGGAAGGCTATGATTTGAATTTCTTTCAATATAAACGGCTAGAGAATTTTTAATTTTGATAATTTTTAAATAGTTTTTATTCAAAATGGGACGTAGTAAGGCTCTTAATAACTCTGAAAAAGAAAAAATTCTGATTTTGAAATCTCTGGGTCAGAATCCGGTCCAAATAGCCAAAAACATTAATAGAGGAAAGACAGTTGTGTACAATTATTTAAAAATATGGAAAAAACATAAGAGGACGGAAGAAAATGGCAAAAACTCCAAAAGAAAGACGAAAAATTCTTAGAATTGCATCAAATTCTGCCATGTCGGTGTAAAAATACATGAAAAAAGTGGAGTCAGTGCCAGTCTAAGAACAGTGCACCGTATTTTAAAGTCGTGCCCATACATAGTCCAACGAAAACTGCAAAAAAACCTCCACTTAATAAAAAACGCAAATTCACAACGTCTACAGTTTGCCAAAAATACAATGACAAATGATTTAAAGTTGTATTTTCCGATGAAAAAAAGTTCCGACGGGTATCACTATTACTTCCATGATCTAAATAAGGAGGAGAGGGCGGAATAATGGTATGGGGTGCCATTTCGTAATATGGTACCATAGAATTGGTTTTTGTATCCAACAAAATGACTGCAACGACTTACAAAAACATTCTGGAGGAAGCATTTCCAAAATTTAATGATTTCTTTGGACCAATACCTTAGACGTACCAACACGACAACGTTCCGATTCATACCGCTAAAGCAGTAAAACAATGGATTAATCAACAAGGTGTTCAAATTTTGTATTGGGCCCCATATTCACCAGACCTGAATCCAATAGAAAATGTCTAGGGTTGGCTTGCAAGAAAAGTTTATGAAGGAGGAAAACAATTTCAGACGATAGAATCCTTAAAGGATGCAATAACGGAAGCAAGGAATTCAATTTCGTATATATATATATATATATATATATATATATATATATATATATATATTGATGGATATATTATAAACTAATCCCCAAAATATTCGGGTTCAATTATTTCGTTCACGTGAGCTGGACGATTTTTAAGTAAAAAGAAATACAGTATGCAATAGACACATAGACGGCTAATACGTAAACAGCAAAAAGTTTTTTAAAATTAGTTTTTGTTCTCGTGAAATGAAGATTTTAGTAAAATTTGCTACGAATTTTTTGAAATACTGTTTTATTAAAGTTTGAACATTTTAGATCATCATTGGAATGGTTTTATCAAGTGCTATTGATATATGTATTCATTTAACCCTTTAAGAAACAAACAAACTCTTTTTAGTAACGAAAGTAATATATTAAGATCACCGGTCCATAATAGTTTAAGTTAATTTTTATGGCAAATAAATGGTTATTTAAGAAAATACATGTCACAAAAAACATAAACTTGTCAAAAAAACTGTAAATTCGTGTGAAATAGCGAATAAACTTTAAAGACTTCCTTTTATTCGATTATAACCGCGGTTTTAAAAGAATGTATTTTATTTTTCATAAATTCATTGAATTTAAGTATAATAAATACTTCGATACAACTTATTTACAAAAATTGCTGAATTAACCTGTTAGGAATCTAATGTATAAAATGTACCCTATTGCTTTTAAAGTGTTAATTATTTATAATTTTCAATAGTATCAGAATGGAACTTTCCAGCGGTACCTTAAAATTCAACATAGATTGTAAAATGTCCGAAATAAACACAATTACATGTTTAAATAATGAAAATATGTTAAAGATGTTAATAAAATCTTGATATTTCGCAAATGGAAAGAGATGTAAGAATTATTTAAATGCATATTCCATTGTGCTAATATGTCTCTATAATACTTTGAAATTAATTTTCTTATAACGAACATTTTTATAATGCTACTAGCTGACCCGGTCCGCGTTGCTGGCCCTAAGCAAACATTAGTGTTGTATTACCACACGATTTAAATGATGTAAATATTTTGTAAATATCTTCGGAACTACATAACCGATTTAAGAGTTTGAAAAACATGACAACGGCTTTCAAAGAAAATAAAATAAAATAAAAAAGCAAAAAAAAATAAATATATGTATGTCATTGGTGGTGCAATATGAAAATTGGATTTTGCCACGCCCCTCCGCCCGCAGACCGAAAATCAAAAATTAGACTTCACAGTGTCACCCGTCTGAATATTCTGAAGATTCCCTGAAAATTTCATAAAAGTCGGCTTAGACGTTTTGGAGTCCATACGTTAAATACATTCACACATCCTGTTTTATATGTGTGAATGTGAAAGAAATCCGTATTTTTAGTGGTGCTTTAAAAATGGACCAGCTCACATAAATTGAAACTAATCATCATTTCTAGAGGGCTACAACTTTTTTCGTAAGGCACTTTATTCTACAATGTCTAGTAAAAACTAAATAATTAATAAAATTAAATTACGTGTATATTAAAGAGCCTCACGAGAAAAAATTCCAAATGTACCTCTCTAGAAATGAAGACTGGTCTGTTTTTCCGAATATTTATACGTGAGCTGGACCATGTCAAAATACCTCTAAAAATACGTATTTCTTTCAATATCCCTATCAAAATTTTCGTTAAAAGAAAATCAACTTCAAATTGCCATAGTATACATGTATATTTCGAAAATTTTTCAAGGTATATTGGGTTTTAATATACCATTGGAATAGTCTTTCCTGATACTATTGAAGATTACACGTAATTAATCCTTTAATAGCAAGAGGGTTAATTTTATGCATTTAGTTTCCGAAAGGGTTAAATTAACAATTAACAATTCAAATAAGTCACATGACAATATTTATTATACGTAAATATAGATGAATTTGTGAAAAATATAATAAGTTGCTTTAAAACCGCGATAATAATTAAAGAGATTTTTGAAATAATAAATATATGATTTTGGTGACATTTATTTTCTTAACTAACCATTTATTTGACATTAAAATTAAATTAACCAATTATGGACCGGAAATTCCAAAATATTACTTGTGCAACTAAATTGTTAAATGAAAACTTATGTCAATAGTATTGAATGAGACCTTTCCAATGATACCCGCAAATATAAATTACGATAGAAAATATCCAAAATATTCAAGCTTTAATAAAATATTATTTAAAATAAAATCATAGAAAACTTTAGTAAAATTTTAATTTCGAAAGAATGAAAACTAATTTATTTTTTATTTTTTTACTCATTATGTATTAAACGTAAATTTTCTATCATATGTTGTAAAAACTAAAAATTTTGAGGTATTTTAAAAATGGTCCAGCTCACGTGAACGAAATAATTAAACCGAAATATTTTGGGGATTAGTTTATAACATATTAATCTTTAATTTTAGGGGGTATATTTAATCCATACAAATCAATGGACTTTAAAATATATACAAATATTTTTTTAATATTATCAAAAACTGTAATTGTATTTATTAAATAATCTCAACATAAATTAAATTTAAAAAAAAAAACACGTGCAAACTAATTTTGAAGAATTTTCTTCAATTTTACATGTCTTTAGTCAATTTTTAGGTATTTATTCAAATTGAAGAGTTTTATTCAATTTAAATAAAAGAAATCACTTATTTCTTCAAATGTGTGTGTTGAAGAATTTTATTAAAATTAACTAAAATATATTAGTTAATTTTCAAAATTGACAAAAAAAAATTAATAGTTAAATTAACAGAAAATTTATTCAAATTAATTTCTTTTAACCCTCTAACGACCAACGCTTACTCAGGGCATCTTTTCTTATTTATATTTTTTTTTTTTTTAATAATTTAATATTTTAACTTCTTTTCGTATTCTAATCATTTGGTTAACTAGATGACATATTAAACTAATTATCTCTACTTTAAATCCTCCAACAATTTTACACTAATTTATTTTTAATTTGAAAAATTTTGCTCCGACCGTTAGAGGGTTAAGGATGTTAAATTGAATAAAATTTTGTGTTCATTTACGAATTTTCGTTGATTTAGCAGATTTTTCATTATTTTTGTTAACGAAATTTTGTTCAAATCAACATATTTAAGCATATTTTTGACTAAAGTTTTTTAGCTTATTTGAAGAAAATATATATTGATTTGAGGAAAAAAAAAATATATATATATGGTTGAGTGCTCTGAAGAAAAGCTGTGTTTCATTCCTCTATATATCTTTAAATACTTCATAAGCCCCGAAAGAACTAACATTAATATAGGTCTCAATAACCCGAAACACAGAAGTTGTTTAGCATAAATACTGTTTTGAAACAGCAAGGTTCTTGTAATGAGAAGGACACCACAGGTCCCAAATGACAATATATTTGAAATCATATGGTCAGAATTAAAGAAAAATGTTATCGGAACAAATAATAAGACCAAAAAAGTATTTTGGCTAATGTGTGATGGTATTTTGCATTCCAAAAATTATAAAATTTCGGCAGATAGGATAATCCAGCATTAAGCTAATAAAGATATTTCTACAGGGTAATATTTTGTATTAAGATTTGTCAAAAATTCGAATATCATAATACAATTTATCGTCTAAACACAAATTGTTTGATTATGAAAAAAGTATTTATGATTTTTTTTTTTTTAAATACTAATGGTATTTTTCATTTTTTGAAATTATTCAAAACATTTGATTTTCATATGTATCAATAATGTTTTTGTACATTAATAAAAATAGAAATAAAAATGTTTACATTTAAGCTTTAATGTATTTAAAATAGGATGGTCCCAACTTTCCAAACATTTTTCTTTAACTAAAAATCATAAACATATTTTATTTATCCTAAAATGTTTTATCCTGGTTATGTTAGTTTTTTATTGAATATCATTTAATTAAAATTACTATTTGCTTATGGTAATGCCAAGAATCATTATAAATATTAAATTTACTTTTTTGAATAAAAGAAAAAAATTGTATGCCACCCTAATGTGGCACCAAAAATAAATAAAAAACCAACAATTAAAAAAAAATTAAATAACTTGAAAAATGTAAGGAAATCTTAAGCTGTAAAATTAAAAGCTGTAGGTGGAAAATATATAGCTATAAAGAAAATATTGTTACGAAATTATACTTGAATTCAAATATAACGGTTTTAACGGCCGGTTTAAATCTTTCTCAATGCTTCCAGACATTTCCGTTTATGTTAACAGCATTTAACATAGCTGTAAAAATTATTAACATAGTTCTAAAAGTACAACATTGAATAAAAAGCTTTCACCATTGTTTTTAAATATGGCAACACTAAATGTTTAAGCTGCTAACATTAACATCAAAAGCTCTAGCTAAAGTGTGTGTGTATTAAAACACAAAGTGAATATTTAAACTGTATTGTTGTACATTTTTAAATAAAATAAAGAGTCGTTACAATTTTTAAACTACAAGTTTATTTAAAGGAAATAAACAACCGTTTTTAAAAGGTAAAAACGTAACAATATTTATTTAAACGAATTCAAGATTGGTGCTAATTTTTTGACTGCCCATTTTCATAGCATTCCAAATATTTTATAAATTTTTCACAAAACTTGTGAAATTTTCATTTATTATTTTACTTATTGTTAATTTAAAAAGCAAAAAAGATCGGAAATAAATCTAACAGTTTTTGTATAATACTTGTATAAAATAAAATATATTAATATATACATGTTTTTATATAAAATTGTAACTACAAGTTTATGTGAGAGACACTTCGAACTAAATTTTCAAAAAAATTACTCAAATTACTTTTTTTTAAAACAAAAACAAAATATATGTAACTATATGTGTTTTGTTGTTGCATGAATTAGGTTTTTGACAATTGTATCAGTTTTTTTTCTCACTTAAATATCTAGTTATTAATCTATGTTGTATACATTGTTGTTAGTGTTGCCAGATGAGTGGATTTAAACTTTTATTTGGAGACAAATTTTCGTGGGAAGGAATTTTCTTAAAATATTGAGATTTTTTATTTATTTTGCATATTTATTAATTTCAAGAATATTTTAAATATTTTAATCTTTTAATTTATATACAATTATCGATTAATTTTAAAGTTAAAGAATTTCCATAAATGTAAAATTTTTAAAAAAATATTGATAATTTTCATTTTTAAAGAAAAATTTTTATAGAAAACTAAGATGCGTTTTATTTTTAGATTTTTTTTGCTAAATATTCTATTGATAGAACAATGTTCTTTTTATAAAAAAAATCAATAAATTTTCTATTTATTTAAAATATTTTTTTATAGAAAACATATTTGTAAGCAAATTTTCGGCAAATTTTTATTTAATTTAATAAAAAATATGTTTTTTTTTTTTTGAGGAAATATTTAATGTTTTTCGTTTATAAGAAATTTATTTAAAAAAGGAACTGTTCGTTAAAATTTCATTAATATTTTTGATGACTATTTTCGGTTTAAAGAAAATATTAAATATATTTTCTATTTAAAAATATTATTGTTTTTATAATAGCAAAATAATTTTATAATAAAAAGAGTTTGGTGGCAAAACCGGGGATTTATTTGGGAATTTTTTGGAGATATGATTCGAAATTTGATTGTAGTATACTTAAGTATGTATGTATGTATGCATGTATGTGTGTGTGTGTATGTATGTATGTATGTATGTATGCATGTATGCATGGATGTATGTATGTATGCATGGAAGTTACTTAACCAACTACATTAGATCACCACTAGTTACTATACCATTACTAGTCACTTTAATATGCACATGTCCTAGAAAGAAGTCTATTGCCAACTCCACAACAACATGATTTCACTTTTCTGCACACACAATGACCTACACGGCTACGAAGTGGCGGTGAATATGTGGCAAAAATGTGACGTAGTCGTGGAGGTGGCAATAGACTTCCTCCTAGGTTATGCCCATGTTAAAGTGACTAGTTACGCAGTTAATAATGTAGTCATCCACCTGATACTGCTACAAGGATTATAGATAGATAGTTTTGATTTTAATAGTCAAATTTTAAAATAACTGTTAAAGGAATTTTTGTCAGAAAAAAATTAAAAATTTCAAAATTTTTATAAAATCCAAATATATATATATATATATATATATATATATATATATATATATATATATATATATATATATATATATATATATTATTTCTTTAAATGTCATTTCATTCTTATATTAGTACAATCTTAGTTTATACACACTTCTTATTTACAAAATTTACAAATTTTTTTATAAACTATCTGCGTATAAATCACAGTTTATACGCAAGTAGTATATTGTAAATAAAAAGAAATTTTTTAATTATTTTCTTTGTTTTAATCTTTCTTTTTTCCATAATATTTTTCAACATTTGTCACATTTTTTAAAACACAAAAAAATTAAAATAAAAAATGCCCACATTTTATATCTTATTTGTAAATAGTTTGCTTAATGAGGAATTGTTTTCGTGAGTTAGTAAGTTACAAAAAAAAAAATATACGGCAACGCATCATTACACTTTTTTTTACAAATAAGAACTTTGTATAAAAGTACTAACAAATTACAACAAAACAATTTACATTCATAAAATATCTTTTTTGTTTCCTGCTGTCTTTACATCCGTTATACATTTGACCAATTCACCCTAACAACAACAGATTTAAATATTACCAATATAATAGTTGCATTAAATAACATTGAAAATTTGTGTTTAATTTATTAAAATTTCTGAAACTGCAAATTGTTTTTATGAAACGAAAATAAATTAAACCTTATTTTGTTATACTCTCAATGATTTCCTGTTCACCAAACATCCGTTTTATTAATATAAAACCAACACAAAAATTTACAACTCTGCACTGGTACTATAAAATCTCACAAATTCACCTCTTCAACATACGTAAACAAACACAGCTGTCACAACAGCTGTAAGAACAGCTGTGAGCAGGGCTGTCAGATGTGCCGATTTTTCGCCAAACGTGGTGATTTTTAATTGCTTTGGCGACTGTATTTTCCGTTTAGCAACATGGCGATTTTTTTAGCAATATATGACAAAATGAAGAGCCTTAATTTGTAAATAGCTTCAACTTAGTTTAGGAAAATTTATCCCCAAAAAATATATTTTGCAATACTTATTATATATTAAATGTTTGATAATTTGTTTTTCATCATTTTTCAAATATATTAAGGATATTAATGATTTCGGTCACTATGAAATAAACGTTCATGAATAAATTAATTCTTTAAAACAATTTATAAGTTTAATGGGACCAACGTTGTTAGATAATCTTAGAATTATTCTTTTAAAAAATATAATGAAGTCTAATAAATTTTAAAAGTTGATGACCTAAAAAGGGGTTAAATGTCAGAAAAGCGTATTTTAAGTTGTATTTTTTTCTTTTTTTAATTCAATTACACTGTACCCAAAAATGAAACTATTTTTTTTTTAATGTGGGCACCCATTGGGTTAAACTAAATCGACGATGCTGAATTTATTGGTGTGAAACATTTTTAAAATCACTCGTTTTTGAGATATTTTATTTTGAAAGGCCAAAAAGAATTTGGGAAAATTAAGTTTTTCAGCTTAAATTTAATAATTTACACATTACTACTTTTAAATTTAAAATGCATTTTAAATCAAATTTTTCATAAAAATTTTTTCTGTAAAATGTATTTTAAATTTAAAATTGGTTTGTGATTAAGGGTGTTAACTGTTGAATTTAAACAATATAAACAATTAAGATTCTATTGAATCTTAATTAATATAATAATTAATTCTTTTTACTAAATATATTTTAAACGCTAATAAACAAAACTTTAAACTGGCAAAAAATATTTCTATAATTCTATAAACATTTAAAATTGGGTTAAAACTGATTTAATCGATGATATATTCAGTCGATTTATGGTGTAATAAATAATTGTCAATTAATTCGCCCATTTCATAATTAAGTTTAAACCCAAATATTGCGAATACGAGTGCTAACTTTGAAAAACAGCTGTCACCATTGAATTCAGCGTACTCGAATTAGCTTTACCAATTTGTTAAAATTTGTAACTAGCTTTGTTAAAGCTGAATTTACATTTACAAATAATTCGAAATAATAAAAATTGTACGGCACTTAATATTTTAGTTAATTTTTTAGTATTTCATTAAAAAACCAAATAAAATTTTAATTTGGCGATTTTTGGCGATTTCTGATTAACAATTTGACGACAGACGCTCAAAAAATCTGACAACCCTGGCTGTGAGAGCCGGGTTTTGTTGTTGCCATAAGCAATAATTATTTCAATTCTTTGTGCCTAGTGTGTTTGAGGAATTATAATTTCTTAACATAAAAATATAAATTAATGTTAAAAACTAAAAAAGCCACTTCAAATTTCCTACGTTTTTATAGCAATATGGCACCAGGTTTACTATTACCACAAATTATTAAGCAATTGGAAACATTTGCTCCCTTAAGTTATGCCGAAAAGTGGGACAATGTGGGTTTACTTTTGGAACCTTACAATCAAGGGTAAGTTCTTTATAATATGAAAATGTTGTGTTATAAATTATAACCAAAATGTTTTAAATTAACAGACCTATTGAAAAAATATTATTAACCAATGATTTAACAGAACGTGTAATACAAGAGGCCGTGGAGAAAAATGCCAATATGATTATTTCTTACCATCCTCCCATATTCTCGCCACTCAAGAGAATTACTCAAAAGTAAGTAGTATTTAATTAAAAAATTTTATTAATAATTTAATATTTAGTTTTTCTTATTTTTAAGAACTTGGAAGGAACGTATTGTTTCAATTTGCTTAGCTAAATCGATTGCTTTATATTCCCCTCATACCGCTTGGGATGCTACCTTAGGCGGCGTAAATGATTGGCTGGCAAACGCTTTGCCTTTTAAGAATATAAAACCAATACAGGTAATATATAGTATATATAGCAGGATCATATTATTTAAAGTTATTCCATAAACACTAAAAAGTTTTTCCTCATACTATCATTTGATTAATTTAAATTTGCTTTATTTATCCACAACCGTCAATTTTAACTAATCATCTATTACATTTTTATGTTATTTCAAGGAAAATTTCTGAAATTTTCAGTCGTTTCGTACTGCTATATGAACATACTTTAAACTTTTCTCTATAAATAAAAAATATATTCAATAATTTCCTATATTTTCCCCTTAAAATTAAGCATTAATTCAACAACTTTTATACTTGATATTAGAGTAAGTTATGTTTTTTTTCACAAATTTTTTCAAACTTTTAAGCTACAAGTTTGAGCGCCGAATATTTTATACCCTTCAATACCTTACCGACAAATAATAAAATTTACGCCTTAATATTTACGCCATTCATATTTTCTCATTTATACTTACAAAAATAATCTAAATTTTTTCCAAACTTCAAAAATCTAAACACAAAAACTATCATAGTAAGCGTTGCTTCCTTTAAAAAAAAAAAAAAAAACAGTGAACTGCTTCTCACATATTCTATGGCTCTGATGATGTCCGAAATATATAAAATTATATTTTTGAATAAAAAATGTGACAAAGAAATATAATGGGTTTTAGTGTACCATTAGAATGGTTTATCCTGATACTATTGAAGATTACTCGTCAATAAAATTGACAGCAAAGGGATCAATTTTATGCATTTTGTTTCCAAAAAGCTAAATTAGCAATATTTGTAAATAAGTCACATGGACGCATTTGTTACACCTAAATGTAGTTGTATTTATGAATGTATATACATATTTTTTAAAATCGCGGTAATAATCGAATTAAACAGATTTTTCAAATTTAGTCACAATTTTACATGAATTTATAGTTTTTATGATAAATATATACATTTATGACATTTATTTTCTCAATTAACCATTTATTTGACATAAAAATTAGCTTATCCAATTAAGGGCCGGAAATACCAAAATATTATTTGTGCAACTAAGGGTTAAATTTTAAAACATATCAATCTTTAATTTTAGGGGGTACATTTGCAATATTTTTTGTCTCCATACAAATTAATGCACTTTAATATACATACATATATTACATAATTTAATTACACATTTTTATAAAAAAAGATCCCTTTAATTAAAAAAAATCCTTCCTAAAATATGGCAATATTTGTTTTTAATATTTGCAAAAAATAAACTTAAAAATCCTTATTTTTTTAAACAAAATTGATTGAAACTACTTTGTATTTATTTATTTTATTTTATTTTTTTTTTTTTTTTTCTACCAAGAGCTTGTATGTAGATACATGCTTATACAAAAAACAACAACACTGAGTCATTGCAATGCTTCTGTTTCCAACTAAAAAACGTCCAAACATACATAAAAAATGATTGTGAGGATATATGTATATACAATAAACAACTGCTCCTTGCTTATTAAAAAAAAAACAACACTGAAAGTCATTACAATATTTTTTTTTTTTTATATATGTTGACTATTTTTAATAATTTTTTCATATTTTTGCCTGTAATTCGTTGTTTATGGACCGATATGGTTAATTCAAAAAACAGAAATTTTAGAAAAATATTTACAATAGATTTGTACAAAAACGAACTCTGAAGCTTATACAGAAGCTTTGCAAAGTCAAAAAATGCGTTTTGGCCGATATCTCAGTTACTAATGAACCGATTTTGTTCATTTCTTCCACAAAAACATTCCAAAAAAAAGATTCCGAATTTTCTATGCGAAGTCGCTAGCTTATATAGGGGCATATAGAAGTCGAAAACAAATATGTTTTTAGAGGCCTTTTCCTTTTTTTTTTGGTGATAACTGGTCATTCTAAGGAATATTCCCTATAATTTGATGTATAAAACATATATATCCGAAAACTATGGCTTTCTAAAAACAGCGTTCATATAGATTATACACACATATATATATATATATATATATATATATATATATATATATATATATATATATATATATATATATATATATATATATATATATATAGACTATACATGTATCTACTATATACATTAGACTGGTCCAATTTTCATAAACTTTAAAAACATGAACTCCACAAGGCTGCTCGTATTCTATTTGACAAAAGAGAGAAATATTACAAAACTCAGACAATTGTAAAAATATTTAGATGTTGGAGTTCTTCTTGTCTTTAACATTGTATATTGTCACTTATATTCAAGACAAAATTCAAGGCTCTGACGATTATCGTGTTGTTAACTTAGTGAATAGGGGACATTGTCATCTAAGACCATTTGGCTAACTGGGATTTTTAATATTTTTACATTTATAATTAAAATATATAAAACATACATGCACAGAAAAAAAAAATAAAAAAATTATTTCAATTACCAAAATGGTTCATTCAATCAAGATGATATATCAATTACTAATAAAAACTGGCAAACAACGATTTTTTCAATTAAACACTTTTAAAATTTTATTTAAAAAATAATTTTGAAAAAATATAAATTTTAAACAACTTATTAATTGAAGGAATCAAAATGTTAAATGAAAGGAAGCTTTTTAATTTTATCAATCAAGTAGTAATTGTATCAAGTAAGTAGTAATTAAATGAACAAAATTGGTAATTGAGAAATTATATATACAATATTTGTTTATTTTATTTATACTATTTCTTTTATTTTTTGTTTCTTTATTTTATAATAAATAATATTTTTTCATGACATTAGATTTTTATGATTTTTTTTTTTTTTTTTGACCACACCACTTTCTTTTCTTCGTATTGCGCATCTCCATTTGCTTTGCTTTCCTATTGTTATTGTTCGTTTTGAGATTTCTTGGAAAGAAACTGAAGGAGCTTCATAAAGTCAAAAAATCGTTTTGGCCGATATTTCTGTTATTAATCGACCGATTTAGTTTCTTCAGCACAAAAATTTAGGAAAAAATTTTTGAATTTTCTTTGCCAAAGCGAAGTCTCTAGAGGCTTCAGAAAATCGGAAATCGACGTCATTTCTTACATTGTATGTCCAATCTTGACAAAGTTTCTTACTTTTAGCTAAGCAACTTTTAGTTTAAGATATATAAAAATTCAAAGTTTTTTTATATAAACTGTTATATATATTTTATTTGTAAACCGATATGGATAAGTTGTATATCATTTGATAGTGCTTTAAAATAAATTATATTCAGAACAAGCCAATTTATAAATCCGTTAAATAGTAATATCTAATAGTTTGTTATTTTTTTCCGGAAATATATCGATATCCAAGTTATCATATTTTATCCATATTCCTTTTTTTTTTTTGACAACGCTATTTTTGTTTATTCAGTAAATAAGGTAAATTAAAACAGGTGACCCACTTAATCAGCTGATTATTTTTTTTAGATCTTAGAACTGTCAAAATCCATATAAGCACAATTTTTGCTTACCCGCTGAAGTGTCAAACTACATATATAAAAACAATAACTAATTCGCCGTATTATTGTTTTTGCAGAACTGCTGCCACCTGTTTCATTTAGCCATGTTTACAAAAGAACAAATTTCAAATAATTGGCTTAAAAATCGAGCAAACTTTTGTGTAAGCGAAATGGAACTACCTTCTTATATTTATGTCATGCTTATTTTCCTGTAAAACAAAACTTCGATTTCAAAAATAATTAGAAAAAGATTAAATGGTATATTAGATTCGACTTAACCAAATAAATTAACTCTAGTTAATTTTTATTTCTGCTTTTACACTACTATTTTTAGAGTATATTCAATAATTTTTGTATATATTCTCAATTTAGTATTTAACACGAACTAAATGTTTGACTGATTTTATTGCTAAAAAATTTATGTTAACCTTTCAGTTGATCGTTGTATACTGTTATTGAAAATGGTCTTGTACAAAAAGCTTATAACGGGAAATTGTGTCCATATAAAACCCATATCTGCAAATACTATATAAATATAAGTAATAAGAAGTTATTCGGTAACAATAGCAAAATTGATAAGCAAATTTATTGTTTAGAATTATGCAACGAATTTTAAGGGCTCTTTTGAACGATTTTTTATATAAAATCGTATTTCAAATTTTGTTTTAAGGTTGGTTATCAGGTTATGTGATTATGTAGTTATAATTCAAGCAGCGAAATACATTACAAAAAATAACCAATTTTGCTCAATCCATGCCTTGTTTATAAATTATGTGATTATCTGTTTGTTTGTAGTGTTGAAAAATAATAAAAATTTAAATATGTAATGAATTATGTTGTTTGTAATATAGAGAAACCATATTATATTTTAATCTTTAGAAGAATATTTTTCAATGCAGTAAAGAATTAAGTTGCCAAGCTCTTATTATTTTGTATCTTATATTTAATTTCTTAGAACTCTACTGATTTTTTATTACTTATAATTGTAGAGCTATAGCACCATAAGGAAACAATATAGTAAGCCCTAAATTTAATGGGTTATAAAACACTTAAATTATCTGATAAAAAAAAAAATAAATGTACTTAAAAACTACGACTGATTTATTTTTTAAATTTAGCGATAACATATAAAAATCAATGATAATTTTATGTCTGCTATATTTTTTAACCTTTTTTAACTTATAAACTTCTTAAATTAATTTTTTTTTTTTTTTTTTTGTTTAATTTTACTTATTAAATAAAATTATTTGTTTTCATTAATAGCTAATTTATTTAGTTTAAATACAAAAACGTCGTAATACTTAACAAACATATTTTTTATTAATTAACATTAAATCACGTTTTATTTTCTGCTTTCTTCTTCTCAATTTTGTCCCCCTTTTCTACTATGGCTTTTGCTTCAGTAAATTTAGTTTCCTTTATACCCGGCTCTTCAGTCTCTTCAATACTGGTACGACAAAAGATTTTCTTTAATATATAAATCAATAGCAGAGGTAAAGGTGTCATCATTGAGTTGGCCACTGGAACGGCACTTGTCATGTCAGCTTGTGGTTGTGGTAGAGTAAAGTTTAACATAAATATTGCTATGCCTGTATTTTGTATACCCGTCTCTATGGCTATTGTTAGGGCATCACGTGGTGATTGGCGACACATTAAAGCCATAAGCCAACCAATTAAATAGCCAATCCAGGGTAGGGCACTACTGGCGAAAATTATCTAAAATGATGGGAAATGTACAGAAAGATGATTAAAGCTTTAATACTTAATAAATATTTTAAAGTTCTAAAAAATGTTAACACTCAATTAAGAACTGCAATCCCTGCAGAATTTTCCATCGTCTTTTATATGAAAATTCTGACTATTTTGAACATTTCATCAAATAATAGCAGATTCAAGTTTTTTTCCCTGCAGAATTTTCCATCGTCTTTTATATGAAAATTCTGACTATTTTGAACATTTCATCAAATAATAGCAGATTCAAGTTTTTGACAAAAAAAAAATTTGCATTTAAAATTAAAAAATATTTAAGACATATTTTTTATGTTTTTAAAAGTATTTTTAATACGCATATAACACTTAGAACACATTTACGATTGCGTTGCTTTATATTTGTTTGTCTAACTTCTAAATTGCGTACTTTTCCTTGCAAAAATTAATTTTCATTGCTAAAGAAAAAATAATAATTAAGAATATTTCAAAGCTGTTATATTTTATCAGAAAATTACAAAATTTCTATAAATTTTTAAGATGACAATAATTGTACAGCTTAATTTCAATATTGATTTGAAAAATTTCCAAAATGGGCTTAAAGTATGAGTTCAAACGGAGTTCGCAACGGGACCAAATTGGACCCAATTGAGCTGTTTCTTATTGACTAGACAGCTGCCCTAAGAACCTAACCTATGACATACACACAATTTTCGTAATAACTCTTAAGCCAAATTACATAAACGCTTAGTCAGCAACAGTATCAGCAAGAAGTAAGAAAGATATAGTCGGTCAAGCCCGACCATATGATGCCCCACACCATTGTATATGTCCATCAAAATTAGTGGAGAGCTCTTATATTAGACATGTGGATAATATACTAAGTGTAAAATAAAATATACGAATACAGAACGTTAATACTAACATTTATATTATTATGCACTTTAGGGTAATTCCCGAAAATTGTCTTATATGGGACCTATGGTAAATTATGGAGCGATCCTCATAAAATTTGTCACTGTGATTTCTACTTATATAAAACTTATTTGTGAAGAATATAAACTTTATACTAACATGTGTATGTGATTTATGCACGTTAAAGTGATTTTTGGATGAGGGTTTTATATGGGAGCTATGGTAAACTATGGACCGATCTTCATAAAATTTGGGGCAAAGATTGATACTTATACAAAACTTCCTTATACCGAATTTCACTAAAATATTGCTATATTTAAAGCATTTATGATTGCGAAAACCTAATTCCGGGAGGACATTTGTATGGGGGCTAGATGAAATAATGGACCAATCATAACCTATTGAAATTGATTAAGGCTTCGTCCTTGAGTCATGAAAGTCCTACGTGCAAATTTCATTGAATTATCTTCAAAATTGCGACCTGTACTTTGTGCATATGGACAGTCGTCCAGTCAGTCGGACGGACATCATTAGATCGACTTAAAAAGTGGTTCTGAGTCGATTGGTATACATTAAGGTGGGTATTGGATGTTTTTTTCTATGCGTTACAAACCATCTATGGTGGTGTGGAGTATAAAAATTATCAGCTGTTCACAGTCAGAATAACATGTTGCTGCCGTTATAATTACATTTAAGCGTGGTAGCGACAATTTACACCATCTTGCTTTATTCAACTTGTGTATGTTAGCCTCCCATTTCTTTGCTCACTTTGTTTATTTCGTTTTCAATTTGAAAGCAACGCAGTAAATTTGGAAACAGATCTAAATAAAACTGCTGCTGATCAAATGTAATCAACTCCATAATAAAGAGTGCACTCTAAATTATCAGTTGATTGTGGTAGCACACACTGTTGATGACTATTCGTTAATGTAATTTGGTCATTACTGCCGTTAATTCTCGTTAATATCTTCTAGAGACATGTCAAATCTAATAGGGCATGTGTGAAATGGTATAAATTTGCGTAAGTAAATTTCTGACTGTAGGTGATGAAACATAACCGACGATGGCAACGCCTATTCCATACAAATTTGACTTTCATTGCCGTTGAAGTAATTTTTTTTTTTTTTTTGACGATATTGGCATAATTTATGAAAAAAATATATTATATAAAAGAAAAGAAGAAGGCAATTCTTTAGAAAAATTAAATTAAATAATTGAAATATAATATTTATATCTTAAAAATGATAAGAATGATAATTTTATTTTACGCAAAACTTGGGCAATCATCTTGCCGGCTTGTAATATATATGGCAGTTATCGGTGGGCTTCATAAATGCCATTTCAACCGACGGACATCGTTATATCAATATCATTTCTTATAAGGATCCAGAAAATATAAACCTTTTTGCTCTCCGACGAAAATAGTGTAAATTACAAACGGAATGACAAACTCATATTTTTTTAAAGATTTCATTTTCAAACAATTACAAATTTTAAAGAAAATAACTAATTTCCAAAAAAAATAAAAAAATAAATAAATAAATAAAGTTAAGAAAGTACCATTTTTAATGAAAAATAATAATAACTTTCATAAAAATACCAATTGATTTTTCAATAAAAAAAAAAGTACAAACTCCAAAAGAAAATGTACTACATTTAAACAATTTTAAAGAAAAAGTATCAATTTCGAAAACAAGTACAAATTTTATTTGTTTTCAAATTTTTTTAATTTTTCAAAAAAATTAAAAGAATAGTAATAATTTTCAAAATAGTACCAGTTTTCTAAAAAGTTACAATTGAAAAAATTGGAAAAATTAAAAAAAAATATAAAAAAATTAAAAAAAATTAGTTTTCAAAACAAAGAAAGTAACAGCCTTCAAATAGAGTACCATTTGTCAAAAAAAAACTGTGGTTCAAATCGCAAATGTAATGGAGAAAATTAAAAAAAATTATCTTCAGTTTATAACAAAATGTGTTTTTTTCAATAGCTAAGACCTTGCTCTAATGCCATCTAAAACAGTTTTCAAATTGATTAATTTTCATGTGAGAGGTGCGAGAAATGTAACATAAATACTCTTATATTATTTAATAATTTGTAATGAGTTAGCTAGCCGCACGTTACATACTAAAAAAAATATTGACATTAGCTTTCGTTAACAGTATTCATAATCGACGTCCTTTGAAAATGGGTCTCGCATAAGGCAACTTTTAAGAAATTTATGAATAGCTTTCATAAAAAAATAACGTCGAAGCCCGTCTTATAATTATGCTTATTTTATTTCAACATACATCGTAGCATGTAGCTCTAAGAAATCTCATCCCACCTCGTCCCATTTACCCACTATAAATCATTTATTTTATGATTGTCAGTAAATTTTAATCACAACTTACAACATTTAATAATAAAAATAAATTGAAATATTTAATAATAAAAACAATTTTTTTATGTTCAAGTAGTAACATATCAATAACCTACTGTAAGTCAAGAAGTAGTTACTGTACATATTTTTCAATGTTTTTTGAATTCAGTGACCTCAAGTCCATATTATTTTATAATTTATAATTTTGTTCACTTAGATTTCATAGTACAACCCAAAATAATAATAATAATATATAATATATATATATATATATATATATATATATATATATATATATATATATATATATATATATATATACTATATATCATCTAGTCCACCTAAATGGAATTTTAAGTGTTTAATACGAATCTGCTTTCCGTTTTTTTTTTTCAGGTGTTGATTTTTTTATGGACGTGCCTAATATTTCCCTCAACAACGGTTTGCCCAATTAACATAAATAAAACTCAGCTTCAAGTTATTTTTTTATCCGCTCAATAGTTTCAGAGTTAATCGGAAATTAGTGTAGAAAAAGTTTATTTCCTTAAAACTTATTAAAATATTAAAACAAAAGCAGTTTATACTACGGTTAAAATTAGCCATATATCATAAAAATTTATGAAAAAATAAGGATTTTATTGGCAATTAAGTGAAAAAACACCAATTTCCGAATAATTCCGAAACTATTGAACGGATAACAAAATAATGTGAAGATAACTTGAACCTGATTTTGGTCGAAATTTTTTGAAGCTTTATTTATCTGAAATGGAGGTTTCGAGTTAATGTTAATGTGACTGCCTAAAAAGGGGAAAATATTAGACGTGCCTACAAAAAGATCAAGACCTAATAAGAAAACGGTAAGCTGATTCGTGTTCAACACATCTAATTCCATCTGGTCCACCTATTCTTGTTTAAGGGGTGATTTTTCTGCCGACCAATGTAATTCAAAACAAAAGTTCCAATTTTAAAAAATAAAAAAAACAAATTTCCAAAAAAGTACTTTTAAAAAGTACTTATAGTACAAAAAAAGTAGACAATTTTCATTAAAAATAAAAAACTTAAGTTTAAATTTTTGTACAAAGTTCCAATTTTAAAGAAAAATTTTACATTTTTGTAGTGCCAATTTAAAAATGTGTAAAAATAAGAATAAGAGATATCAATTTTGAAAGAAATTTTGCACGAAGTTCGTGTTTCACGTCTGAAACATCCATCAATTGAACCTATAATATGCAAAAATTGTATATTAAAACAGTTCATTTATTTGAAGATCTCTGCCAACTACTTAAATTGATAAAGTTTATCCAATTTATCAGAAAATCAATGTCTGTAATCAAATATTTATATAGAAAAGATCTGTAATTATATAAAGTTAAGAAATTTATACAACAAAATAAAAACAAAGTTCTTTAAATAGTAGGTTTTTTCAATCATTTGGAATATAATTTCTGTGTCCTTTTGTTTACATAAAAGATTAATATATCACCTTATTAATAATAAAAATGTTAAATTTACAAAAGTTTTATTAATCAAATTTTTATTGAAAAATATCTATAAAGCTTTGATAAATTTAAAAATTGTTTTGTGAATAAGGCAAATAATCTATTCAATTATTTTCTGATAAATTATTTCATATTTGTTTCGATTTTAAATAACTCATAAAATAGCCAAATTATCTTTACAATGATCTGGGATTTTTAATTTTCTATTAATCTATTTGTACAGTACGAGAGTAATGTTGTGAATTTTGGTAATTCAAGAAATATTTGTTTAATATTCATAGTCTAATTAAATTAAACTGGTTATGCGAGCGTGATGTAAAAAGTGAAAGCCACTTGGAACTAAAAAATATATAGCTTTGTCGCCTAAAGTGACAATAAGTTGATTGATGGCAATCCACTTCGATATAAATAGTTAACCACGTAACATTTTTAATTAAAACAATTTTGATTAAAACTGGAAATAGGTCTTTAATGTAGCCAAAATAGTAATTACCAAGGCTACCAAAAATATTCTTTCATAGACTTGAAATGAACCAATCTGTTATTTATCCATTTTAGACAATTTTAAGAATTTTAGCATACGTATTTTGAGTTTAGCAGAATATTTTGACATATTTTCGTAGAACATACTCATTTTAAAGCTTATTTTAGGAATTTAAATAATATTTTAAGAGCATATTTTTTTAATTTTAAGGTAATTTTTTATGCGCATATAAAACTTTTTATACTATATTTTTGGTTGCCCTGGTAATTACTTATTCAAAAATTATTTTACTCACCTTCCATGAAAATAATTTAAATATATACGAATTAACGGTAAATGCAAATGCCGTTATAAACACTACAAAGCCCAACGATAACGGTTTTAAAATTCTAGCCATTTTCCTTGCCATTGTAGGAGCATATTTCTGTAATGCTATTCCAATGCACAAAGGGACCACCAACGAAAATGACATTAGAGCAATAGTCTTATAAGGAACCACCAAATTACCATCATGGAAAATTAAAGCACCCAAAGTAAAAATCCATATAGGCATCATGCCAAATGCTGCCAAGTTACTAATCGCCGTCATGGTAATGGATAAATTAAGATTACCATTTAAAACTACCGTAAATATATTTGAGGTTCCACCACCCGGTGTAGAGCCAGTAAAAAATAGACCCAATCTTAATTCGATCATATCACGAAACATAAGATAACCAATTAGGAAACTTAATATAGGCATTACTAAAAATTGGCCTATAAAACCAATTGCAGGACCTATGGGTCTTATTAAAATAGCCTTTAAAGCATTCAAGTCCAAAACGGCACCAAAATTTATAAATAACAACATGACAAATATGCCCACACATATTTGAAACAGTAAATCCATTTTTCCTATATTACGCATAATAATGACTTCTGCATTCTCCATAGCTCTTTCGGGGGTCATATGAGGTCTATGTAATTCTACATAGATTTGTGAACGTCCTAAAAATAAAGCTTCCACTGTAAAATTACCGCTCCATGATGACTGGCCAGCTTTAATGTTTTTATTTGATATTATATTATGAGATAATGTCAGCAATTCCTTATCTTGTGGTAATATATGAAATTCATATTCTGGCCCCCAAGCGGGATCTATAAGTGTTATGGTTAATTGTATAGTACGCTTTTGTGTCATGGTCAAGGTGAAATTCGACTCTTCGAAAATTGCCGACCATGTGGGTACATTGGCTAGTTGATAAGGAAATTCCTCAATTTCTTCCCAGGAAGAACCATTTTCTTGTAAATCTTTTACGATTTCTGGAGTTTTGCTGAGTACCACTAAAACACTGGTTGCTTGTATTATAAATACACTTAATAGATATTTTTTTAAAATCATTTTTAATTTATAAAATTTAATAAGTTTTTTTAATGTGATTTTTATTTTTATTTTATTAGTTTGCACTTAATTGCTAACATTAATTTTATATTTAGCACTTTTTTAAATTTTGTTTAATTTTTTTTAACGTGTTGGATGTTATTCGACCGTAGTTCCAACTTCGAATGTTGAAATTTGTCGTCTTGTTTAATAAAAGCTTTTTATAAACAAATTTACTGATAACACTTGTTTGGTTTGTTAAGATTTTTTAAATTTATTTTGTTTAACCATTACAAGTGGTAACTATTTATATTGTGAGCCTTGGTCTGCTGTCATTTTTAAAAATTCTTTAATTTTGTTATAATTAAATATATATTAGAACACTTTATCTTTTAAAAACACTCTTGCACTTGATACTGGGAAAATAGGGATGAAGTATTGAGTGAGTTGAGTTTTATTAAGCATATAAAATGTGCGCTCGAATAAAAAAAAATCGTAATAACTCTTACTGCCGCACAGTGGGGTCAAACGCAAATTTTTTGGTAATAAATCTGAATCTCCTAAATTACTGGTCGGATCAAATTGAAATGTATGGAAGAGTTGTAGAGGAGGACCTAAGCTTTCAGAAAAATCATCTTGTAGTCACCCTGTGATAACACGAGATAAGCTACAGGGTGTCAAAGTTGACTACCTCGAGTATGTAAAAGTTAAAAAAAATCGTAACTTGTACAAATGAAGTCCGATTTTAAAGATTTTTATATTTCTGGAAAGTGCTTGGCAAGATAAAGAAAAAATAAGCTTACTCATCTAAGTTATCTCTTACAGTTAAAAAGATATTTACGCTTGAATTTTGAATTTTTGATTTTTTGATATATGAGGCAAAAATTTTTTAAAAATATTCTGTAATTTGCTACATATTTCAAAATAATATGCTGAAAGAATTTTTGGATTATCTCAATTCGTCTAGACGTGAAAAATATTCAAAGTCAGCACTCTGAAATTGGCATGAAAAATGGCTATTTTTTTACAAAAATATAGTACAATTCATTCACTTTTTTCTCAAAGTTCCGTTAATAAAAAATTTTTTTCCTTATTAATTTCAAAAGATAAGGCTTCATAAATGGTTAATAAAAAAATTTTGAATTGAAAATTGTCAATGTTAAAAAATAGTTTCATTTTTATCGATTAATAAAAAAAATGTCACGCGAGCTTTTTTAAATTTGGTACCCATATTTTTTATAGAAATAGATTTAGAATGATTTAACACTAAACTGGTTCCCGCCCGGCCAAAAACGAATGCAGGAGTGGAGATTTTATGTTAAAAGTCAGTTTTTTTAACGACTATTTTTAAAAGCATATTAAAAGCATATTAGCATAATATTTTTAATATTATTTCTTATGTAATGTATAAAACACAAATCAAGCTTTCATTCCTAAAAAAATCAATAAAATAGCTCCAATAACCTATTTTTGTAATTTTTCAAAAATAATTTTTTTTTTTCAAAAATAGCTGAAAATCCAAAAAAATTTAATTTTGCAAATACTTTAAAAATGTTAAAAGAATATAAAAATAGACTTATTTACCAATTCAACGATATATAAAATGTTGATATAGGTCATTTAATAATAGTAATATAATGGCCTCAAAACTACCAAGTCACGTCAAAAGTTGCAAAATTCACTATTTTGTTCCGTATTTCCATATGTGTGTATACGTAACATTTTAGTTTTCTAATGTATTATGTAGGTATATATTTGTTATTATAAAGTAGTAAATTCTTTATTTGAGTAATGTTTATTTAATTTGTTCTACATATTTACATACTTATTATACATATATCCCGTATATTTATTTTATTAAGAATATATTATCGAAGATATTATTAGAGATTTTCTTGAAAATAATCAGAAACATCAAACGTTAGCAAATTTTTAACTTCCTTAGCTTCGGAATCCTCTTTTTCTATTTCAAGAGTGATTTTTGGTAGCCATCGTGTTCTTATAGAATATATAACTGGATCTGATGATATTAATAAATATTCCATTAAGTCCATATTTTGCGCTATTTTCGAACATTTTCGGGTATTGAAGAGTCGGAAATGTTTAACATCTTTATTTCGGGCTTACTGTACTTCCTCTGTTAGCTCTTCCAATGGCAAAATACTATTTTCTATTATTTCTTTACCATGAGCCAATACTTTGTGAATTGTTGGAGTCATTGATTTCCAGGGGTATGTAATGTTAAGTAGTTCTTTAGTTTCGTAAGCAAAAATTTTAAATTTGTCCGCATTAATTTGTTTTTTGCTATTAATGGCTGCCAATATAATCTTAAAACGCTTCAAAATATTTAAGTCAATGCCTGTGATTAAAAATGTGAGTTCTGGATTTTCAAAGAAACGTCTTGCTGTATTTCCATCATTTGAGCTTCCATAGCCATGTAGAGGTTTATCAATTATTAATCCGAGTTGTTCTTTGAATTCTAATTGAATTCTTTTCTTCTCCTCTTTCCGTAATTCGTGAAGTTCCAAATTGTTTTTTACTGTAGCATTTTCCTGCCCGAGAATATTTCTGTACTTCATATCATATGCAAGATGTAAGCAGAACTCCAAAAATCGTATCCTTGCGTGGAGTGGTGATATTCAAAATTTTAAAGAATTTTTATTAACAAGGACTTCAGAATTATCCTGAAATTGTGAACTTATTTTTCCACATATATTACATTTCCATGTAGATGTTGTATCTGTTATAGCGTTTGCAACTTTTCCATCAATCATCGTTAATTGTTGTTGAAATGTAACTTTAATAGTTCTGTTTGATACTTTTACATATATTGGGGGCAATGCTTTAATTTCTTCTTCCAATTGGTTGACAATGCTGTTTATTGTAACCGTGGTTTCTTTTGTGTAATCAAAAAGGATTGGACGGCACAAAAATTTGGAACCAGGAGTTAAATTTATCCATATATCATCAAAAAGCGAGTCATTTCTTGTCGATGAGGAAGGCTTATTTAAGCGCATTCGAAGTGGTACCAGAGACGCTATAAACAGCGAGGAATAATTATTTCCAGAATTACTTCCATCCAGTTGTTTGTATTCCGAAAATCCTGATGTTCCATCGCAGCCCCTTTTGAATATTAAAATAAGTTCAGAGTCTTTGCATTTTTCAATGTTATCATTGCTGAAGGTAGATATAATTCTAGAGGCAGTATTTTGAAGTAATTGCAATATATTAACTTTAGCACTTTTAACAGAAGCATTAACCGGGTGTTCCATAGGCTGTAAAATATTACTTTTCGCTTCTCTCACTGATTTGCTACTGGGAAAGATATCATCCTTTTTCGCTAACAGATTTCCTCAAAATCTCGTATTGGTTTCTTGATAATCCTAAATTTAATATTAGAGCTAAAGCATCTTCAGAGGTAAAGGACGATGTTGATTTCGGTGTCACTATGCTTTCGATTATCCGATGTAATCGATTGGGAGAAGCTGTTGGTAACAAATCTATAACTTTTTCTACTTCCTTTGGTTGCGTACGTGTTACTAAAGCTTTAAATGTATCTTTTATTTCGACATTCGTATGTGAATTTAGAATAGATTCCTGTTTGGTCCTCTTTGTTCTTAGCTGAACTTCATCGTAACTTCTTTTTGGTCGACCCTTTTTCTGCTTTCCGATGATAATTGGTATTTCTCCCTCCAACCACTCTTCATTTTTCTTCTTGAACTTTGGTATTGACCAATCTGAAGCTTGCATCCTCTTTTCGTATGATTTATAAAAATTTTCGAGCTTTAAACTGTCTTCTGCAGTAAGAGTTAAACCAAAAGATACTACTGTATCAATGAGTTTTCTTATTTTTTCTGGACGATTTATAATATCAGATAGATTATCCTAGATTACTTTGCAAATAGAAAAGTGTTTTAATGTAATCTCCATAATGGCAAATTCACTAATAAATCTGCATATTTATAAGGATACTAAAATTTAAATTTTTGCTCAAAACCCCCAATTTCATTCAGTTTATTTTTATGACCTGTAGTGTTAAACAGGTACGTCAAAAAATGTACCTATGCGATTGTAAAAAAATCATTTTTATTATAATACATTAATTAAGTAGCTAGGTAAATTATTTAAAAACTTAAAAAAATGTAATAAAAAACGAAGGAAAATATACTTATTTATGTACTTAGGTAATTTTAAAAACCTTTTCAGTAGAAAAAAATTATGAACACTTTAAATAAATTCATTAATAAATATTATTATCTCGTAACAAAAATAAGCAATGCAGTTGAGTGTTACGTATACACACATATTGAAATACGGAACAAAATAGTGAATTTTGCAACTTTTGACGTGACTTGGTAGTTTTGAGGCCATTATATTACTATTATTAAATGACCTATATTAACATTTTATATATCGTTGAATTGGTAAATAAGTCTATTTTTATATTCTTTTAACATTTTTAAAGTATTTGCAAAATTAGTGGAGTTGTATTAAAAAAATTAAATTTTTTTGGATTTTCAGCTATTTTTGGAAAAAAAAATTATTTTTGAAAAATTACAAAAATAGGTTATTGGAGCTATTTTATTGATTTTTTTAGGAATGAAAGCTTGATTTGTGTTTTATACATTACATAAGAAATAATATTAAAAATATTATGCTAATATGCTTTTAATATGCTTTTAAAAATAGTCGTTTAAAAAACTGACTTTTAACATAAAATCTCCACTCCTGCATTCGTTTTTGGCCGGGCGGGAACCAGTTTAGTGTTAAATCATTCTAAATCTATTTCTATAAAAAAATATGGGTACCAAATTTAAAAAAGCTCGCGTGACATTTTTTTTATTAATCGATAAAAAAAAACTATTTTTTAACATTGACAATTTTCGGCCAATGCTGGATGTAGGGTGCAAACTTAAATCAATTCAAAATTTCTTTATTAACCATTTATGAAGCCTTATCTTTTGAAATTAATAAGGAAAAAATTTTTTTATTAACGGAACTTTGAGAAAAAAGTGAATGAATTGTACTATATTTTTGTAAAAAAATAGCCATTTTTCATACCAATTTCAGAATGCTGACTTTGAATATTTTTCACGTCTAGACGAATTGAGATAATCCAAAAATTCTTTCAGCATATTATTTTGAAATATGTAGCAAATTACAGAATATTTTAAAAAAATTTTTGCCTCATATATCTCCGGACTTATTCCCGAAAAACGAAAGAAAGTCGAGCCAAAAAATCAAAAATTCAAAATTCAAGCGTAAATATCTTTTTAACTGTAAGAGATAACTTAGATGAGTAAGCTTATTGTTTCTTTATCTTGCCAAGCACTTTCCAGAAATATAAAAATCTTTAAAATCGGACTTCATTTGTACAAGTTACGATTTTTTTTAACTTTTACATACTCGAGGTAGTCAACTTTGACACCCTGTAGCTTATCTCGTGTTATCACAGGGTGACTACAAGATGATTTTTCTGAAAGCTTAGGTCCTCCTCTACAACTCTTCCATACATTTCAATTTGATCCGACCAGTAATTTAGGAGATTCAGATTTATTACCAAAAAATTTGCGTTTGACCCCACTGTGTGCCGTTAATTTTAAATATCGTTCTTGATTACAATATCTTATAGAGCAGGGATTCCCACAATAATTCACCTCGCGGATCCTTTCTGACATTTTTCATTTTCCCGCGGATCCCCGGACATATTTAAATTCTTTAATAATACAGGTGCAAAATAATAATATGAATGTTAATTTGAAGCTAAGGTATAATATATTTTAATCAAAGTATTGTCATTCGAAAGCTACGACTTTTTTCATTTTTCTTACAATTTATGGTTTTCGTATTAAACTGAACTTTAAAGGCAAGAAATGAATCAACCCAAATTTTGATACCTTGTTCTGAAGTGAAGCGTATTTTATTTACGGCGGTATGAATCGAACGCAAAAAATTTTAGTAAGAAGGAGAAATGACTGGGGCAGAACTTCCAAATCACTTATGTAAAAAGTTTTTGACTGATCGCGCAACATGAGGCCAAGGACATTAATGATAGAAAATTATAGACTAGTCGTATTTTCTGGCCCTTTTACGTACACAGGTCTCTTATGACCGTTTCTCCTTGTTCTAGCAGGGTATAATATTTGACACACTTCTGATTCCATTAAATACAGAACATTATCTGGGAGCCATGGTGCTTTTAAAATCTGGAAATTGTTGCTTGATCTACTCTCAATGATAATATAAACATTTCTTGCATTATACACGAGTTTTGATCGAGCAAAGCCACCAATTTTTGATTTAAAAAGTTTTGTCGCACATCGAAATCGCCACTTTAAAAATGACCAAGCCACTCACGACAAGTTTTCTCAACATAAGCGCCAAAATACGATGGCCTTTCACATCAGTTTTCCTAAAAAAATAAGCTATGCCAAACATGTTCGGACGCGTAATGGCGCGTTGTGTTCATTTCTTCAAAAATTTTAAATAAGGCTGAGTAGCAGAGACCTGCGCCGAACGGCTGAAATTCGGCTTAGCCGAGCCGCCGAAAAAAATTTGGAAGCCGCCGCCGTCGTAAAAATTTCGGCTTTACTCGGCTTAAAAGCAGCCGCCGTTTTTAAATTCTTTTTGAAAAAATATGTTAAAAACGAAACTTTATTATTTTAATGCAGTATTTGCCATTTATGTTGTATTTAAATATGAAAGAAAAATATTTGCATCATTTTGAACTTCAAATAATTATAAATCAATCAAGTATTTTTGGTGACTTATAATTGATTATTTTTTATACTAATACTGTAAAAAAAAAATAATATTAACAGTTGCTAATAAATTTTAATCAGCCTTAATCGACATCCTGCGAGATATCTAAGAAAACTCGTACACAAGATTTTGTCAGCTAATAAATTACTTCTATTCACTAACGATATGTGGTTGGGAATTATCAAAATAATTGATATAAATTCCATTATTTATTGTACTTATTTATTTCTTTAGCATATCTTAAGAATTGATATTTTTTTCATATCGGAGGAGACCATTTCTTATTCTAATATGCAAGCAATTATTCTAATATTTTATGTAAAAATTTAAAAATATCCTTAGATCACTCGCATATTTTTTTTTTTATTTTTTCAATAAATTAATAATTCTGTTTATACTTTCGCTGGAAAAAACCTCGTCCTATTTTTATGAACAATGTTAATCAATGGGGCATGAAAATATAAAATTTTTAATTAGAAAAATATGTGTGTAATATCAGCCAGCTGACAGCCGATTTTAAGCACCCGCCGAATCTTTTTAACACAAGCCGCTGCCGCCGATAAAATTCCTCGGCGCAGGTCTCTGCTGAGTAGTACACTGAGGCGAAGAATGATCAAAGCTCCTCAATATTAATAAAAATATTTTTAATATTTTGTATTAGCCTTGGAAAGTTACGTTATTGCTGACTTTTCTTCAAGGTACAAGTTTTGTATATCGAATAATAGAGAATCCTGAATAGTATCGAACTAAAAACATTAAAAATTTGCAAAACAATTTAATTTAATTTGTTTTGTTTTAATCTGAATAAACTCTAATAATCATAACAAAGAGTATCATAAAAAGACATTGATGACACTCGTGTGATGCAACAGTGTTTTTAACATTTTCTGTCCCAATTTAGAATTTTGTCGTTACAGTAGAAGCACCTCGAATTGGGAATGTTATTTTAATTCCACAAAGTGTTAGTCATTTAAGCTACCCACAAGCAAAGAAAAAACATGGTTATACCATTGTCACTACAACAATATTATAAAATTGTTATTTTTCATTAATTTTAATAAAATTGTGATAACAATGTTTTTGTTTAAATTTAATCATTTAATGCTTATGTTTTTGAATATTTTCCACAGAAACAAAATTTTTTAATATTAAACAAGTGAGAAAGTTATATTCTAAAAATTTATAGTTTTAAATTTTCATCTCATATGGGAGGTAGACGGTAAAGTGGGCGGATCATGCCCATATTTGGTTTCTGACGTTATATCGACCTTTAGTCTCTAACTATCTGTATAAAATTTCGTTGTCGTACATGCTTTTGTTTAAGAGATATCAGCCGAAAAGTATGAACTGAAGTTACAACGGGCACCCTGTATTACTAGTATTTGGTCCATAACTTTTGTGTTTATTGACCGATTTTGCACATTTTCAATACCAAATAAACCTTATATAAAATAAATATTTGAGTCAGATTTTGTCCCCATAGGTAGTCCCCGAGCTCTATCCTGCTTTCAATAGATAGACGAACGGACATGGCTAGATCGACTCAGAATCTTACCAGGACCCAGAATATATGTACTTTATGGGGTCTTTAATAATTCTTTAGAGATGATACACACTGAATAACAGACCCAATTTTGATAGTGGTTATAAAAATATCATTATATATTTCTACAACCATTAAATATTATCAAGCTTTTCCTTATTCTTAAACCATATTCTGTTTTAAACCATATTATTATTATCATTCCTATAAAAATAAAATGTTATAAATAAATACAATACGTATGCTTTTTTATGTTTGTCAACTTTCTTATACTTCTCATTTAGTTTATATATGAATAAATATAAATAGACAAGATATGGTAATATTTAGTGTAATTCAAAGAATATAAAATATTGATTAACTATGAAATAATTTAGTTAATAGAAAAATAATGTTTGATCATAATAAGATCAATTTGAAACATATTATCAGAAATGTTGATCATTTTATATATAATACATATGATAAAACTGATTCACATTACAATAAAATCGAATCATAACATGAGAAATCAGATCATAATGTGATAAAGACGAATCATAACATGATGAAGTGTTTATATACAATATTAAAAAAAATCTGATCATAATATGATAAAGTAAGATTGCTTTATGGTTATATGTTCCATATCTATTATTATTTATGACCATGAAAATTTCTACGGTAAAAATATAATCCAATTATAATATGTTGCTCTTAGATTATTTCTGTGTGCAGAATTTTGGCAATTGTAAAAGAATCGAATCCAAGGTAATAGCGAATTTAAGAAGGCCCAATTGCTTAATTATGATTATTAATTTTAAATTCTTATGGAGAGATACCGCAAAACATTAATTAATTAATTAAAAAAATCAGAGGTCATATCTAAAAAATTAAAAATAATCTAGTTAGCAAATAATTTTTATATAAAATGAAGTATTAAAAAAATCTGGAGAAGAAATGGTACAAGTAGTTGATTTAGATTTAATCCTAACTTATTTCGTGCATCTTTTATAAAAAACACGTTATGTTTTATTTGAACGCACACCTCAGTACTCCTAAAGAACGTTTTTTCCCAATAATGCTTTGTGCTATCCACACGTAAATCGGTGGATGTATCAGAAACAAGTACCCTGGTTTCACAAAAACATACCATAATAGTACTTTGAAGCACCGTAGGGTTATAATCAATTTTCTGTCGGATATAACTAAGTGTTAGAATTAGTAGGAAGATAGCATCGATTAAAAAATCCTAGGGACTTGAATAGTTCTTTTACTACTTGAAAAATGTTTTTAATTTAATGGATGTTACACTATATTATTATACCCATAACATCAAGAGCTTCAGGTTCCTTAATCTTTATAATACCCACAAATATATATGAAGCAATACAACACTGAGTCTTACTTCATTCAGAGATTGTTACAAAATCACTATTAAGCTTGTCACTTATATTTTGCTTCATTTTCCAAATTTCCAACAGAATTTATTTACATAGCCGAACACGGTTATAACGAACTCGAAGGGACCGACAAATTTAGTTCATTATAAACTTAATTCGTTATATCCATCAAATAACAATAAATTTTATTTGTTAACAAAATATGCGTATTTAAAGCGTATTTATTATTCCTTTAAAAATGGGCTGTATTTATGATTTTTAAATATGTATTAACTTTGATGAACTATTGATGAATATTCTTTTCCATTAATCAGCCATTCGACAAGTGGCAAATTAAGATTAATTTTATCTTTTATACTAATTCAATGTTTTCATTTATTACCGAAATTGCAATGCCTCGAGAAAGAGCGATTTTCTAATATTTAATTTGTAATCCTTTTGTAATTTATATTTTGTTTTTAGCAATGTGTATGCGTTCATTATTTGTCCGATCATTTCAAGTGAAATTAATGAAAATTATTTCTATTTGTCCAATAGTTTAAATTGAAATTAATAAAAGTTATTTCTGTTAGTTTTTACATTTTTGAAACATTTTGAAATGTGCAATATTATTTATCTAAAATTAAAATTTATGGGAGTTCATTATAAACTTATTCTTCTTGAAACCATAAAAATGGGTTCGTTATAAAAAAAGTGCGATATAACCGTGTTCGTTATAAACGTAGCTATTTGTATGAAAAATGTAAGTAAAATCAAAGGGTCAGAAGAAAAATGTTCGCTATTGCCATAGGTCGTTGTAACCGTATTCGACTGTAATTGATTTATTATGAATGGCAAATGTTTTTTTTTCTGCGTTCCAACGCCATTAGCGATGACCGAAACCTCTATCCAACGCCTTAGAAATTTCTATAGTCACCACTTTACTTTCCCCAAAATGGTTTATGAAACAATACCAACTTTACAATAGGAAGATTAGCAAGACTGTTTTTAACATTTCGATATTATTTGCTATACCAAAAGCAATATGTTTTGATAGAAGTACACCGTGCAACACTCTACCGAAGGAGATATTTAGAGCCACTACTTTACTTTCGGCACAACGATTTATGGAACGATATGAAAGTTAGTAAGTCCGCAGAGGAAAGGTTTCGGTCGTCTAGTAAATAGTTGACAACAAAAATTTAATAAGATGGTAGTTCACCATACTCTCTATGACTTCGTAAAGTATAAAACAAATTTTCAGAGTTGTTAGCCACTTTCTTTTTAAGTAGAGTTGCTAATGCTCAAGATTAGCCATACGGAACAAGAGACTTTTTTATGGTAAGAAATACTTTTTTGATACAAGTGCAATATGACACAAACTAGAGCTACCACTTTACATTCTCTAAAAGGATGTAGAAAACGACATTTTTTCGATAGGAAGGGAAAAGGATTAAACGATCCTTATGTTTCCAAGCAATTTCTTACAATATGCCTTCGTGGTCTGAAATCTGAATAAGAAGTTCATATAAGGAAAATGGAATTCATAAAAAATGTCTTTTTACATCGTAAGAGGAAGTATATTAGCATTCCTTTCGCGATTTATTTATGGTTCAATTAATTCCGAGTTCCTGCTTTGCAAGGTCGAATTCATAGTTCCAAACCATCCAACTAAGAATTACATTCCTTTAAAATTCAATATTTCCAATCAAATTATGCTAACTTTGACCCGATAAGAAGATTATGCAATCAATTCAACAAATTTAATCCTCTTATTGATTTCCCATAGAATCCAAGCCATATTATAATGAGTATTTTTAGCACACTTTAGTAATTGGACCACCACCGAGTCTTTTAACATTGCTTTTATGAATATTTTTTTTATCAAATATTAGCTCTGTTCCAAAAATATATGGAAATTTTGAGTACGGAAACACTTCCTGTAAATTCTGACTAAAATCTGCAAGTTTTATAAGTACTGTAACAAAGCTATTGTAAATAGTTTTAAGAATTATTTGAAATATGCTGACCTGTAAGAAATTATAATTTAATTGGCTAATAATAAATAAAAAAAGTCTCTCGAAGAACGATTCCCACGAAAGACGGAAGTAAATCTTTGCACTCCAAATATTTGGAAAGCATTTGTACATAGACTCAGTATGTAGAGCTGAAAAGGTTTATTTTGTCAAAGAACTCTGATTCAAGACCATTGCAAGTAAAACATTCGGTCCAGGAGCTAAAAACATATATTTTGCAATAATTCTATTTCAAAGTCTGGTAATGGTTAATTGTTTTCTGATGGTGGGAATAACCTGCAAATGTCTCACGCAAGATTTTAATATTTTCAATTGTAAGGTGTGCGTTCAAATAAAACATAATATATATATATATATATATATATATATATATATATATATATATATATATATATATGTATGTATGTATGTATATATATATATATATGTATGTATATATATATATATATATCAACTACTTGTAGCATTTCTTCTCCAGATTATTCTGATGTATCATTTTCTATAAAAATTAATTGCTTCTGAAAAAAAATTTCAAGTACTTTTACGAAATATTTCGTGGTATTTCTCCATAAGAATTTTAAATTAATAATCACAATTGAGAACTGCTGGGGCCTTCTTAAATTCGTTTTTAAATCTAATCCAATTCCTTTACAATTGCCAAAATTCTGGGTAGTTTAAAGAACTAATACGTTCCCAATTCCGGGTGTTTCTACTGTTTATTCATGAGATATTTAATGTATTTCTGATAATGCATACCTAATATCATTCTCTGCGTCTGCGAAAGATCGACTCTTTGTTTTAGTGAACAAAAGAGCGAAAAAGATAGTTCCACATAAAAATGTATGTTGATGAACATTGTTTTCATGATTTTAAGGTTTCGTAGTCAACAAACGGATAAACTTTCGTATATTATAACTAAAATGCGTTTAAATCATTTGATTCAAAATTAAATTTAATTTTAAATCTTTTTGAAATGAAAAGATTTTTCCGTCTTTAAATTATAAAGTTGTTTATGCAAAATTTCCTTTTTATAGCCCACACACAAACTTCTATGAAACAATAAACATTTTGTACTCAGCATTCTTGGCATAATATACTTACAAAAAATAAAAGTATGGTTTCATGTGAAAATACGATAGTTTCATCAAATTAAAGTGAACTATATATCTTTTTAATTAATTGCTTTCCCTGCCACATTATAAAGTTTTCTTTATATTGTTTCATTGGCTAGCATAATTTTCTTTATTTGATAGTTGTTGCCTTTATCATGCATTATATTCTCAATCATTTTGTACAAAGATGCCTTTCCATTTTTTAATTGTTTCATGCTTTTATTGGAATTTTTATTTAAAAATAAATATTTTTCAGGATGACTTCGCGACTCCGACCTTCGCGAATGTTCTCATGGACCCCATGTGGGTCCAACGGTTGAGTACCGTTGTTCTAAAAGATATTGGAATCAAGAAAGTGGAAAGGAAAGAGTCAGAATTATTGCGAAAATTTTGTGTTATATTTTACTCGAAGGCACACTTTAGATCACTAGCGATCGATGATGACAAATGTTTCCAACAGTATGAAGCTACTTGCAAAACAACTGATATTAAAATGAAAATTGTGCAAGAGCAATTTACTCAGTTACTCAGGTTCTTCATAGACAAAATGAGCGTTCGATTTGAAGTCGTTAGACTTTTTCTTGTATGTTCTTTTAGTCATAGAGATGTGCTAATAATAATAAGTATGTCAGAAACGACAGGCTAAAAAGCTAGTATTTGAATATTGGAACTCTCGCATTCGCTCCAATTAGTGAAGCCGTAACAAAAAAATCTTTGTAAAGTGGTTTGTTCTATCCATTGTCACTTTAAAACACTGTTGTAAAAAATTAAAACTCTGCCTTTCTTCACACCCAAACTAATTTCATGAGAGTCATTTAAATTTTTGTATAGATAGCATTAATGCTTTTCAAAAACTGATATAAGTTAGTCATGTAGCGATCAATCTTATATAGAGAAACAAGTCTCGAAAAGATCCCAAAACTCATACAAGTTTCAGAAATTAAATCAGTACATATACAAACACAAAACGCGCTTCAAAAGCGCATTTTATTAAAAAAAAAGAACATTTTGAATAAAATTGTCAACAAAATATTCAAACTTTATGTTGGAAACACAAGTGTCCAATATATTAGCTCTGCTCCAGTATTTGTCGAACTTGCAAGTTTTAGGTAGAATTTACAAGAAAGCTTTCCCGTACTAGAAATTTATGTGTATTTTGTTGCTTTTTTTGACAATTTCTGACTAATTCTGACTAAAACCTGTAAATTTGACGAGTACTAGCACAGACCTATTAATAGTTATTCTCATATTAATTTATTAAATTATAATAAAATTTTGTAGAATTTCAGTTAGACTTTTAAACTGATTTTAATATTATTTCTTTTTTTCAACTTTTTTGTTTCGATATTTAATTCTATAGAATTAATGAGTAGGAGCTTTGTATTCACATTCGAAGGTCCATTATAGTAGAATTAGCACTTAGTTTGTGTTGTGCACAAATATTGTTAAACATTTCACTTAATTTCCATGAAAAACCTTCATTCTAATAAATCAAATTTGTGGATTGATTTTAACTTATTCGTTGGTTTAAATTAGTTTGTTTCAAATTTAGTTGGTTTAAAATTGTCTGTTTCAAATTATAAACAAATTTTGGTTAATAAGCATAGTTTTTTATTTATTTAAACAATTTTAAAAATTCCTTTTCTTATATAAATGATTTTTATACAAAAACTTTAACATTATTCTAAATTCGTCATGTTTTAAACGCTTCGAACAATAAATTTCAACTGACTGACTGGCTAATTTTATTAATTAATTGTTTTGAAATTATTTAGAAAGAAAAACGTATGCGATTCTACCTACAACCACATACATAATAGTTGTAAAGATTAAATTCTATCTGCTTTTGTAGTTTTTATTTTCTAGTCAATTAAAGCTTTTTAATAAATATGAGTTTACAAATTTGTGTTTTTTTACAATATCAATACGAATGTGTAATTAAGAATATTTTGAAGTTTGGAAAACAATTGTTAACTTTTTTTTCAGTGACTAAGTAAAATAAGTAAATATTTCTGCTATGGATTAGTCAATTAATGGACTATTACAGTATTTTCAATGACTAGGTTTATATAGGGGAAAATATTTCGAATTATGAACCAATCTCCAAAATATAAGTATTTATGTTAATCTCATAGCTTTTGCAATAACTTTTGGAGTAGTCCTCGTAAATATATGGACCATTATCAAAAATTTTTGATTTTAGACCTTCAAAGAATTTTTTTTTTTTTTTTGATGGCACATCAAAATCCATTTGTATAAATATAAAATGACTCGAATGCATGTAGTTCATGTAGTTCACGTTAATCATTTCGTGCAGTGGGCATGAAAGTGTATAGTGGTTTTAAGTTGAACATATAAACGCTTTTACAAAGTAGAAGTCTGACATATTTTGTGTTTCCTAGTAAAATTAAAAAAATTTTCATTATAGTAAAAATCATGTTTTTTAAAAATTTTTCGAAAAATGTGGAATGAATTTAAGTTATTTCTTCATATATTATTTTATTAGAGTTTGTTACAAAGAACTGCTTTTTAATATTGTGATTCTTTTTTAACCCAAGTAAATTGTCCCTGGAAAGACTGGACATTCATCAGTCGGTCATCAGCCTCATATGGAGACTTCTAACCAATAGGGTTATAATATCCAGTATGGGTGCGTCTACCATCTACAAGATAGCAAACAGGGGTACTCCGCAAGGAGGAGTTTTATCTCCACTCCTCTGGAATATCACCGTTAGCTCATTGCTCAGGGAACTTGATTCACTGAAGTTTAAAACTGGGAGATATCTGGATACTATATCTCACCGCCTGCAAACTGCTATGGGTCTAATTAGTACATGGGCTACAATTAGTGTCCTTAGCGTAAATCCAGGAAAGACGGAACTTATCCTCTTTTCTAGAAGATACTTCCACGCCTAAACGGTGTTGAATTAAAGGTGTCAGATAGTGCGAAGTACCTAGGGATTATACTGGACTCCAAACTATCCTGTCTCCAAAATACACGGGCAAGAGCCTCAAAGGCCGGTATATATGTGTAGGAGGGCCATCGGTAAGTCCTGGGGAATAAATCCCAGTACTACGAAATGGCTCTTCGAAACGGTGAATAAGCCCATACTTATGTATGGAGCGATAGTATAGTGGATGGCTATGGAGAAATCCACTTATATTGGAATCTTTGATAGGATTCTGCGTAGCTCAGCGCTACTCATAACAGGAGCGTTTCGTACATCTCCATCGAAAGCCTTATTTGTTCTAATGAACTGGCTACCGGTGAATCTTATGGCCAAACAGATCGCCATTATGACGGTGACAAGGCTCGAGACTATAGGTGCATGGAACGATAGCAGTTTCGGCCATGCGACCATTCTGGGATTCCTTAATAGCATTCCTAGCAATTTCGATTATTGTATCAGTATCAATCTCAACTACCCCAGAATTAAGGGCTGGTTCAGTTGAGGTTTATATTGATGGGCCCAAATCTGCTGAAGGGGTTGGGGGGTGTTTATATTAAAGGAAAAACATTCCCATTAAATTGCCAAATCGCTGCAGCATTCTTCAAGCAGAGATCTCGGCCATAATAAGGGCGGCGAACTGGATAATGTTTATAGGGTATTCAGAGCGGATATCCAAATCTGTACAGACAGTCAGGCCTCGATCAAAACGCTCTCGGGTGTTTTTTCGACATCCAGATTGGTACATGAATGCCGGACATCTCTGAACAAGATGGCGAGACATTCTAACCTGGAGCTGGTCCGGGTAATTTTATTGCGGATGCACTTGCCAGAGATGGATCCCTTCTTCTGGTTGGAGTACCGCTTTCGGCCTGCAGATCTATAATTCTGCAGAACTTATCGAGGATTGCACAGGTTAGGTAGACAAATGAATGCACAAGTTCAACCTCGAGGCAAATATGGCCCCATTATGAAGAATGTCGATCTAACTTCATCATAAGACTATCGAGGCATCGGCTGAGAACTCTGGTAGCCGTGGTCACAGAGACTAGGGCTCTCTTTTAACGACTTTTGTAGAAGTTATCGGGATAAGATGGAGGAGACGGTGGAGCATCTTTTATGTCACTGTCACGTGACCAAATTGGACCCAAGTATGCTGTCTCTGGTTGACTGGACAGCTGCCCTAATAACCTAACGCACAGTGGGGTCAAACGCAAATTTTTTGGTAATAAATCTGAATCTCCTAAACTACTGGTCGGATCAAAATGAAATGTATGGAAGAGTTGTAGAGGAGGACCTAAGCTTTCAGAAAAATCATCTTGTAGTCACCCTGTGATAACACGAGATAAGCTACAGGGTGTCAAAGTTGACTACCTCGAGTATGTAAAAGTTAAAAAAAATCGTAACTTGTACAAATGAAGTCCGATTTTAAAGATTTTTATATTTCTGGAAAGTGCTTGGGAAGACAAAGAAAAAATAAGCTTACTCATCTAAGTTATCTCCTACAGTTAAAAAGATATTTACGCTTGAATTTTGAATTTTTGATTTTTTGGCTCGACTTTCTTTCGTTTTTCGAGAATAAGTCCGGAGATATATGAGGCAAAAATTTTTTAAAAATATTCTGTAATTTGCTACATATTTCAAAATAATATGCTGAAAGAATTTTTGGATTATCTCAATTCGTCTAGACGTGAAAAATATTCAAAGTCAGCACTCTGAAATTGGCATGAAAAATGGCTATTTTTTTACAAAAATATAGTACAATTCATTCACTTTTTTCTCAAAGTTCCGTTAATAAAAAAATTTTTTCCTTATTAATTTCAAAGGATAAGGCTTCATAAATGGTTAATAAAGAAATTTTGAATTGATTTAAGTTTGCACCCTACAACCTATATCAACATTTTATATATCGTTGAATTGGTAAATAAGTCTATTTTTATATTCTTTTAACATTTTTAAAGTATTTGCAAAATTAGTGGAGTTGTATTAAAAAAATTAAATTTTTTTGGATTTTCAGCTATTTTTGGAAAAAAAAATTATTTTTGAAAAATTACCAAAAATAGGTTATTGGAGCTATTTTATTGATTTTTTTAGGAATGAAAGCTTGATTTGTGTTTTATACACTACATAAAAAATATTATTAAAAATATTATGTTAATATGCTTTTAAAAATAGTCGTTAAAAAAACTGACTTTTAACATAAAATCTCCACTCCTGCATTCGTTTTTGGCCGGGCGGGAAGCAGTTTAGTGTTAAATCATTCTAAATCTATTTCTATAAAAAATATGGGTACCAAATTTAAAAAAGCTCGCGTGACATTTTTTTTATTAATCGATAAAAATGAAACTATTTTTTAACATTGACAATTTTCGGCCAATGCTGGATGTAGGGTGCAAACTTAAATCAATTCAAAATTTCTTTATTAACCATTTATGAAGCCTTATCTTTTGAAATTAATAAGGAAAAAAATTTTTTATTAACGGAACTTTGAGAAAAAAGTGAATGAATTGTACTATATTTTTGTAAAAAAAATAGCCATTTTTCATGCCAATTTCAGAGTGCTGACTTTGAATATTTTTCACGTCTAGACGAATTGAGATAATCCAAAAATTCTTTCAGCATATCATTTTGAAATATGTAGCAAATTACAGAATATTTTTAAAAAATTTTTGCCTCATATATCTCCGGACTTATTCCCGAAAAACGAAAGAAAGTCGAGCCAAAAAATCAAAAATTCAAAATTCAAGCGTAAATATCTTTTTAACTGTAAGAGATAACTTAGATGAGTAAGCTTATTTTTTCTTTGTCTTCCCAAGCACTTTCCAGAAATATAAAAATCTTTAAAATCGGACTTCATTTGTACAAGTTACGATTTTTTTTAACTTTTACATACTCGAGGTAGTCAGCTTTGACACCCTGTAGCTTATCTCATGTTATCACAGGGTGACTACAAGATGATTTTTCTGAAAGCTTAGGTCCTCCTCTACAACTCTTCCATACATTTCAATTTGATCCGACCAGTAGTTTAGGAGATTCAGATTTATTACCAAAAAATTTGCGTTTGACCCCACTGTGTAACGTAACCTAAATTTTGTTTTCTTTTTCTTCCATACAATTTTTATCTTTCGAAATTTTTGATGCGTCTCTACGTTTCCATTGGATTTAAATCCGGATTGCAAGCCGACCAGTCCAATAATGGAATACTATGTTCATTAAACCATGATTTATATTGGTTCGAGACATGGATTGCAGTGTTATCCTATTGGAATTAGCAATCTTTATCCATTTTTTCACCCATAAATGAGAGAAGAGCATCTTCCAACAGTTCATTATAAATTGTACTGTTTGTTTTAGTTGGAATAGAACATATTTTTGATTTGCCTGCAGCAGAAAAGGCTGCCCAAAACATAACTCTGCCTCCACAGAAATTACGTTTCGACATACGAATTTCGTTCGATCTCAAATCATGCCAATAGCAAGAATATGAATCCGGATCGACCAAATTGAATTTCGTTTCATCAGAAAAGATTACTTTATTCCACTCATCTATCCATTTCATGTATTTGCGAGCAAATTTTAAACGATTTTCCTTATGATGCTGTTTTAACATTGACTTACATTTTGGTTTCTTCCATTTTATGCTACCATCTGTTCTCAAAATATGTGCAACATGTTTGGAAGTGACAAGAAGGTCAAGTTTATTTTTTGTTTGTACAGCATTTAATTTATTGCAGGTGGCTTCCCCTTTTATTTTATTAATTTGCCTTTTTGTTAATTTTTGATTACCTTTTATTGGTTTCCCTACTACATATAGGAATATTCCACTGATATGATCACCAATATGTTCTAATTGCTAAATTACATAAAAAATTACCCTTATATCGCGAGTTACTGTAACAGCACAATATTGTTTTTGATTAAGAGAAACTAATAAAGTTCAAAGAAAAACAAAAATTTTAAATGCGTTAAGAATATGCACCAGTGTAGAAGACAAATTGAAATTTGTACAATTCGCTATAAAAAAATACAAAAAGTTCAATTTTTGCGTAATTTTCAAAAAGTCCATAAAATTTTTTTATTAAAATTATTTTTAACGCTTCTTCGATTTTATTGTGTAAAATAACAAAAAAAAAAAAAAAAAACTAAGTTCACGCAGTTACCCATGCCTTTTTTTTAAATTTTCGCTCTTGTTTTCCGAACTTTGAGAGTATCTACTACATTGATTATTTCGGTCTCATCAACGAGATATAGCGCAAAATTATAACAAGTATCAATCGCTATTTCAAAATTTGTTGAGGGGCGCATAGATCCCGTCCAAATATCAGATTAAATTGTACCCCCATACAAACAAAATAATTATTGAATATCTAAAGAAATATAACGAAAGTCTTAACATTTTGTGGCACCTTCCATATAAAATAATGGTATACATATATCGCCTATATAAAGAACTACTACAGCAAAAGCCTTAAATTTGTGAGTAATTTTCTCATCCAGTTATATAACTAATATGAAAATAGGACGGGCACATCTAGGGGGCAAGAAACGATTACAGTGAAAGTTTTAACATTTTATGGGAATAATTTTCTTATCAAGTTCCACAATTAAGATGAAAATAGGTAGAGTAAATCTAGAGGGAGTAATTGTTCATGCAAATTAAATATTTATTAATATTTATCTAAGGAAGTATCACATTGAAAGTCTTTTGTGGGAATAATATTTTTTATCAAGTTACATAATTGTAATATAAATAGGGCGAGTGAGTGCGGGGAAGTAGTAGCCCACATACAAAGTAAATATAAGTTATTGCTTCAATGTACATTTCTTTATAGATCCAGTATTAGAGAAAAATATTTTATATATATTTTACACTATTAATCTTCTTGAACAAACTAATTCCAAAGAACTACAAAAAAATAAAAAATAAAAAACTTAAAAATTATTAAGTTGTACTACTTTATTGGCTCTTCACTTTTACATCAATAATACTTTTTCTCAAAATGATAAATAATAATTTATTTAATTGAACTAATTTATTAAGCAATCTTTTTTAATTAATTTACTAAATAACAGTCAAACTTAAATATACAAAATAAACTTAACTCTACATATTTAATAATTCCTACTGTACTAACAATGTATTTTCATCAAAGGCATCTAGATCTCTTGTCGTATTCCAACCAAAGATTCGACGAATAAAATAAAAAATAACAATTAAAATTAACGAAATCAAAGCCGACAATATAGGCACAACTATCAACATATCCGCTAAAGGCTGTTCCATAGTATATTCCAATAGCACAATAGGCAAAGACATATTAAGTACACTTGTTTCGATGGCTACAGTCATGGCATCTGTTACTGAGCGGCAAAAAATTTTGGATAAGACAAAGGAAACAATATAACCAATTATGGGAAAAAATAAAGCAGCTATGATGATCTAGAAAGAAAAATTAAACTTTATATATATTTTTTTCAATTATATTTTCTTTAAATAACTAACCATCGTAGTGATTTCCTTGAAAGCAAATGCATTTATGCCCACTGTAACACCCACTAAACACAAACTCAACAATACGCATACAGGTTTCAAGAAACGAAATATAAATCTAGTTGTTTTTGGTATAAAAGTGCATAAAATAACTCCCACAATTAAGGCCAAAAAAAGGCCAATAAAACCAACGGCCAATTCTACAAATGGTAATTTTAAATTTGAGTTTTGATTAAGGACAGGACCCATTAAAAAAATCCATAGGGGCAGCATACCCAATGCTAAAACACTGTTTACAGTAGTGATGGCCAAGGAGAGATTTATATTTCCTTTTAGAAATACATTGCAAATATTGGCTATACCGCCACTGGGTGCTATAGATGTAAACAGCAAAGCCAATTGTAAATTTTTGTTATCGCTAAACACACACACACCGAGGCCAATAGCCAAACCTGGCATAACTATATATCTGGAGCAAAAACCCAATAACGGACCTACAGGACGTTTAAATATTGATCCTACACGTTTTAAATCCAAAACGGTGCCAAGATTAATAAACATCAACAGCATTATGGCGGCTGCTGTATAAGTAAAAGTTTTGTCATCCACTCGTTTATTACGCACTACTTTAACAGCCAAAACTTGTTCACTCTTTTCAACTCTATTAGTTTGGGGATCATTAAGTGTTACATACAACTGTGTATAACCAAAATAATGACCTGTAACCTTAATCACACCCTGCCAAGATGAGTCTTCAATATCACTCAATTTTAAATGCATTTCATTAACTGCAGCTATATTTGTATGTTCTATTATAAATTCAAAATATATCTCATTATTTCCTTCGGATTTTTTTTCAATATCGTATATTTCCAAAGGCAAATTTGCTACAGCTTTTGTTCCTACACATAATTGTGGAACCTCATCCTGTATGCCATATTTTATCTTCCATTTACCAGCTATTACGCCAAATTCTTGACCCCATACTGTCCACTTGATTTGTATAGCCAACAGCCAATAAATTATTTGTTTTAATTTTAAGTTTCCCATAATTTTACTTCTTTTACGTTGTATAACTTTTAATGTCTTAAAGATGACTAAATGGTATGATATCAGTTTTATACACTCGAAACCGATTGATATTGAATGTATTAAAGTCACACAAAGGAATCATATTTAAAATAATATCGGTCAATTATACTGTTGCAAGAGCAGGGGAAAAATATTCACTCTATTTCAATTGATTTATAATAGCAAGTAGAAAATTAAATTATTCTTATCAAAATCTTATTTTGTTTGCAAACATTTTATATTTTGGTTTACAGAAAAGACCCTTTTTTACTGCCTTTAATATATACAAAACTCTTTAAAAAAAATTATGTCAAAATCCATTTAAAAGAACAATTCATTTTAGAATCTTTTGTTAATAGGTTATATACATATTTGAGAACTTCTGACAAAACATCTTAAGTCGAGATAAGACAATCTAAAAGTTTTTTAATCATAAATGGTAACTTTTCCTTTACACTAATCGCCGTCTTTTTACCATTCTTTGCTTTAGCTTACAAAATTTAACTTTCCTATAAATTCTATTCAATATTATATTCAATAAATTAAAATTACCTCAACATCTTGTTATACAATGGGGATCTCATCTATTAATTTAAAATTTACAAACTTGAAATTCAAATAGTCTAATAATATTTAAAGATTGGGTAAGAAGCCTTTCCAATATATTTGCACAAAATGGTACACAACAAAAAAATTGAAGGAAATGTTAAGTATTCACAAAATACATTATGCCAAAATTTGTAAGTCTGAAAACCATACCTTAATTGCATGTCCAACATTTACTTCTAGCTCAGTATCCGTAAGGTGGGATTTAGCTAAAGAATCTAAAATTTGTTATTGCTGTTTAAAGTAACATTCAAGTCAGTGTAAAGAACGTAAACAGTGTGGAATAAATAATTGTTCGCGTTATCATCACCAAATGCTTCATAAAAAGAATTAACATCGATCCCAACATACACTAGAAATCCTCCAGTTACTCGAAATATAATCAACAATAAAGAAACAGAAAAAGAAATAGAGCTTTTGAAAATGGTCCCAGTAAAGTTATAGGGACCAAAGGATTGTGCTGTTGTTACGGCATTTTTAGATGAAGGAAGCAATGTTTCATTAATAGATAACGATATAGCAAATAAACTTGATTTCGATGGCCCAAGAAAACCATTGTGTTTAAGTTAGACAGGTGATATAAATAGGTATGATTCAGAGTCTAAAAATATATCTGTTACTATTTCAAATTCAAAATTGTTCACTTTGGAAAATGTAAGAACTGTTATTGATCTTGACTTACCTGGACAAAACACAAATTGGAAAAAAATACTTAGACAATTCCCTTATTCATCTAACGTCGACCTTGAAAATATTATTTGAACAGTCCATGAATTCTTATTGGTCAAGATAATGCATTGCATTGTATTCAACCATATCCTAACTCATTAATTCTTTCAAAAACTCGTTTGGGCTGGTTTATTCATGGGTCTGCAAAATTAAAATTTAATTCAGAACAATGTGTATTATTTGTGATAAGACATTGCATGAGATTGTTGAAACCCAATTTCAAATAGACAGCTTTCTATTAAATGAATCCAAAAATAAGTTTTCTGACGAAGGAAAACATTGTATTCAACAATTAGATAATAGTATACGATTTATTAACAAATAATATTGAGTAAAACTTCCTTGGAAAGAATCAAATTTAAAATTTCCTTATACTTATCCTTTAGCTTTAAGCAGACTTAAATGTTTGATTCGTAAAGTTGTAATGGAAGACATCATAGAATCCTATAATAATGAAATTGAAAATTGAATGAACTAGAAGGAAAATCAGTTTGGTTCCTTCCTCATTTCGCTGCTATCAACTCAAAAAAAAAACCGGTAAAACTCTAGTTGATTTTGATGCATCAGCAAAACTAACAGGAAAATGTCTTAATGATTATCTACATTCTGGCCTTGATTTACTAATTTCTATCTTTGGTACCCTGATTCATTTCCGCAACTTTAAATATCCTTTTGTTGGTGACTTTAAAGAAATTTTTAATCAAATTCAAATAGAATATACTGATTCATTTGCTCATTGTTTTTTATGGGATAGCGCAACATCTGCTGATAATCCTAAAATTTTCCGAATGCAAGCAATGCTTTAATGAAAGTTATCCAGAAGCTGCAAGAGCCATTAAAGAATATACATATATTGTTGATTTCGTATATGGCAAAAACAATGAAAAAGATGCAATAAAATTATTCAATGATGTTATAAATATTCAAGCTGCAGGAGGTTTCGAACTTAGAAACTGCATTTCAAACAGCCATGAAATTATGAAAAATATTCCGAAACATTTAATATCACAAAAATATAGATTTGAGGATAACGAGGAAGCTGCAATTCAATCCGTTTTAGGTCTGAAGTGGAATGTTAAAACCGATAAACTAGAATTAAATAACTACTTTTTAGATGAGTTCAAGGACACATTATCAACAATTATTCCCAACAAACGTCAAATACTAAAAGCCGTTATGTCAATTTTTGACCCTTTAGGAATTTTATCTCCAATAACCATTAAAAGAAAAATGATAATACAGAATATATAGAAAACAAAGACTGGGTGGGCTGAAGAAATTCCGAAAAATATTTTTAAAGAATGGTTAAAACTTTGTAAATTTGTTAATTATATAAAAAATATAGAAATTAATCGATGGTATTCCCATTTCTTATTAAATTTCGATCAAATTGAAATTCACACATTCTGTGATGCAAGCGAATTGGGATACGCTGCAGTAATATACATGAAGATAAAAAAGGAAAATGTAACGGAAACAACTTTAGTAACAGCAAAGGCAAGAATAGCACCTTTAAAGTCATTGTCAATATCAAAATTAGAGCTTATGGCTGCTGTTTTAGGTATTCTTTTATATAACAAAGTAAAACGGCATATTTCATATTCTATAAATAATAGCTACTTTTGGACAGATTCTTCTACAGTTGCACAGTGGGGTCAAACGCAAATTTTTTGGTAATAAATCTGAATCTCCTAAACTACTGGTCGGATCAAATTGAAATGTATGAAAGAGTTGTAGAGGAGGACCGAAGCTTTCAGAAAAATCATCTTGTAGTCACCCTGTGATAACACGAGATAAGCTACAGGGTGTCAAAGTTGACTACCTCGAGTATGTAAAAGTTAAAAAAAAATCGTAACTTGTACAAATGAAGTCCGATTTTAAAGATTTTTATATTTCTGGAAAGTGCTTGGCAAGATAAAGAAAAAATAAGCTTACTCATCTAAGGTATCTCTTACAGTTAAAATTTTTGATTTTTTGGCTGGACTTTCTTTCGTTTTTCGGAAATAAGTCCGGAGATATATGAGGTAAAATTTTTTTAAAAATATTCTGTAATTTGCTACATATTTCAAAATAATATGCTGAAAGAATTTTTGGATTATCTCAATTCGTCTAGACGTGAAAAATATTCAAAGTCAGCACTCTGAAATTGGCATGAAAAATGGCTATTTTTTTACAAAAATATAGTACAATTCATTCACTTTTTTCTCAAAGTTCCGTTAATAAAAAAATTTTTTTCTTATTAATTTCAAAAGATTAATAAAGAAATTTTGAATTGATTTAAGTTTGCACCCTACATCCAGCATTGGCCGAAAATTGTCAATTTTAAAAAATAGTTTCATTTTTATCGATTAATAAAAAAAATGTCACGCGAGCTTTTTTAAATTTGGTACCCATATTTTTTATAGAAATAGATTTAGAATGATTTAACACTAAACTGCTTCCCGCCCGGCCAAAAACGAATGCAGGAGTGGAGATTTGATGTTAAAAGTCAGTTTTTTTAACGACTATTTTTAAAAGCATATTAAAAGCATATTAGCATAATATTTTTAATATTATTTCTTATGTAATGTATAAAACACAAATCAAGCTTTCATTCCTAAAAAATCAATAAAATAGCTCCAATAACCTATTTTTGGTAATTTTTCAAAAATAAATTTAAAAAAAAAAATAGCTGAAAATCCCAAAAAATTTAATTTTTTTAATACAACTCCACTAATTTTGCAAATACTTTAAAAATGTTAAAAGAATATAAAAATAGACTTATTTACCAATTCAACGATGTATAAAATGTTGATATAGGTCATTTAATAATAGTAATATAATGGCCTCAAAACTACCAAGTCACGTCAAAAGTTGCAAAATTCACTATTTTGTTCCGTATTTCCATATGTGTGTATACGTAACACTCAACTGCATTGCTTATTTTTGTTACGAGATAATAATATTTATTAATGAATTTATTTAAAGTGTTCATAATTTTTTTCTACTGAAAAGGTTTTTAAAATTACCTAAGTAGTATATATAAAATTACCTAAGTAAAGTATATACACAAGTATATTTTCCTTCGTTTTTTATTAAATTTTTTTAAGTTTTTAAATAATTTACCTAGCTACTTAATTAATGTATTATAAAAAAAATGATTTTTTTACAATCGCATAGGTACATTTTTTGACGTACCTGTTTAACACTACAGGTCATAAAAATAAACTGAATGAAATTGGAAAGGGGGGGGGGGGTGGGGGGGGGGTTGGTTTTGAGCAAAAATTTAAATTTTTTAATTCATTTTTGCCTGTCACCATTTACCTGATATAAATATTATTTTTCTATATATAAGTATCCTTATAAATATGCAGATTTATTAGTGAATTTGCCATTATGGAGATTACATTAAAACACTTTTCTATTTGCAAAGTAATCTGGGATAATCTATCTGATATTATAAATCGTCCAGAAAAAATAAGAAAACTCATTGATACAGTAGTATCTTTTGGTTTAACTCTTACTGCAGAAGACAGTTTAAAGCTCGAAAATTTTTATAAATCATACGAAAAAAGGATGCATGCTTCAGATTGGTCAATACCAAAGTTCAAGAAGAAAAATGAAGAGTGGCTGGAGGGAGAAATACCAATTTTCATCGGAAAGCAGAAAAAGGGTCGACCAAAAAAAGTTACGATGAAGTTCAGCTAAGAACAAAGAGAACCAAACAGGAATCTATTCTAAATTCACATACGAATGCCGAAATAAAAGATACATTTAAAGCTTTAGTAACACGTACGCAACCAAAGGAAGTAGAAAAAGTTATAGATGTGTTACCAACAGCTTCTCCCAATCGATTACATCGGATAATCCAAAGCATAGTGACACCGAAATCAACATCGTCCTTTACCTCTGAAGATGCTTTAGCTCTAATATTAAATTTAGGATTATCAAGAAACCAATACGAGATTTTGAGGAAATCTGTTAGCGAAAAAGGATATGATATCTTTCCCAGTAGCAAATCAGTGAGAGAAGCGAAAAGTAATATTTCACAGCCTATGGAGCACCCGGTTAATGCTTCTGTTAAAAGTGCTAAAGTTAATATATTGCAATTACTTGAAAATACTGCCTCTAGAATTATATCTACCTTTAGCAATGATAACATTGAAAAATGCAAAGACTCTGAACTTATTTTAATATTCAAATGGGGCTGCGATGGAACATCAGGATTTTCGGAATACAAACAACTGGGTAGAAGTAATTCTGGAAATAATTATTCCTCGCTGTTTATAGCGTCTCTGGTACCACTTCGAATGCGCTTAAATAAGCCTTCTTCATCGACAAGAAATGACTCGCTTTTTGATGACATATGGATAAATTTAACTCCAGGTTCCAAATTTTTGTGCCGTCCAATCCTTTTTGATTACACAAAAGAAACCACGGTTACAATAAACAGCATTGTCAACCAATTGGAAGAAGAAATTAAAGCATTGCCCCCAATATATGTAAAAGTATCAAACAGAACTATTAAAGTTACATTTCAACAACAATTAACGATGATTGATGGAAAAGTTGCAAACGTTATAACAGATACAACATCTACATGGAAATGTAATATATGTGGAAAAATAAGTTCACAATTTCAGGATAATTCTGAAGTCCTTGTTAATAAAAATTCTTTAAAATTTTGAATATCACCACTCCACGCAAGGATAAGATTTTTGGAGTTCTGCTTACATCTTGCATATGATATGAAGTACAGAAATATTCCCGGGCAGGAAAATGCTACAGTAAAAAACAATTTGGAATTTCACGAATTACGAAAAGAGGAGAAGAAAAGAATTCAATTAGAATTCAAAGAACAACTCGGATTAATAATTGATAAACCTCTACATGGCTATGGAATCTCAAATGATGGAAATACAGCAAGACGTTTCTTTGAAAATCCGGAACTCACATCTTCAATCACAGGCATTGACTTAAATATTTTGAAGCGTTTTAAGATTATATTGGCAGCCATTAATAGCAAAAAACAAATTAATGCGGACAAATTTAAAATTTTTGCTTACGAAACTAAGGAACTACTTAACATTACATACCCCTGGAAATCAATGACTACAACAATTCACAAAGTATTGGCTCATGGTAAAGAAATAATAGAAAATAGTATTTTTCCATTGGGAGAGCTAACAGAGGAAGCACAGGAAGCCCTAAATAAAGATGTTAAACATTTCCGACTCTTCAATACCCGAAAATGTTCGAAAATAGCGCAAAATATGGACTTAATGGAATATTTATTAATATCATCAGATCCAGTTATATATTCTATAAGAACACGATGGCTACCAAAAATCACTCTTGAAATAGAAAAAGAGGATTCCGAAGCTAAGGAAGTTAAAAATTTACTAACGTTTGATGTTTCTGATTATTTTCAAGAAAATCTCTAATAATATCTTCGATAATATATTCTTAATAAAATAAATATACGGGATATATGTATAATAAGTATGTAAATATGTAGAACAAATTAAATAAACATTACTCAAATAAAGAATTTACTACTTTATAATAACAAATATATACCTACATAATACATTAGAAAACTAAAATGTTACGTATACACACATATGGAAATACGGAACAAAATAGTGAATTTTGCAACTTTTGACGTGACTTGGTAGTTTTGAGGCCATTATATTACTATTATTAAATGACCTATATCAACATTTTATATATCGTTGAATTGGTAAATAAGTCTATTTTTATATTCTTTTAACATTTTTAAAGTATTTGCAAAATTAGTGGAGTTGTATTAAAAAAATTAAATTTTTTGGGATTTTCAGCTATTTTTTTTTAATTTATTTTTGAAAAATTACCAAAAATAGGTTATTGGAGCTATTTTATTGAATTTTTTAGGAATGAAAGCTTGATTTGTGTTTTATACATTACATAAGAAATAATATTAAAAATAATTAATATGCTTTTAATATGCTTTTAAAAATAGTCGTTAAAAAAACTAACTTTTAACATTAAATCTCCATTCCTGCATTCGTTCTTGGCCGGGCGGGAAGCAATTTAGTGTTAACTCATTCAAAATCTATTTCTATAAAAAATATGGGTACCAAATTTAAAAAAACTCGCGTGACATTTTTTTTTATTAAACGATAAAAATGAAACTATTTTTTAAAATTGACAATTTTCGGCCAATGCTGGATGTAGGGTGCAAACTTAAATCAATTCAAAATTTCTTTATTAACCATTTATGAAGCCTTATCTTTTGAAATTAATAAGAAAAAAATTTTTTTATTAACGGAACTTTGAGAAAAAAGTGAATGAGTTGTACTATATTTTTGTAAAAAAATAGCCATTTTTCATGTCAATTTCAGAGTGCTGACTTTGAATATTTTTCACGTCTAGACGAATTGAGATAATCCAAAAATTCTTTCAGCATATTATTTTGAAATATGTAGCAAATTACAGAATATTTTTAAAAAATTTTTACCTCATATATCTCCGGACTTATTTCCGAAAAACGAAAGAAAGTCGAGCCAAAAAATCAAAAATTCAAAATTCAAGCGTAAATATCTTTTTAACTGTAAGAGATAACTTAGATGAGTAAGCTTATTTTTTCTTTATCTTGCCAAGCACTTTCCAGAAATATAAAAATCTTTAAAATCGGACTTCATTTGTACAAGTTACGATTTTTTTTAACTTTTACATACTCGAGGTAGTCAACTTTGACACCCTCTAGTTTATCTCGTGTTATCACAGGGTTACTACAAGATGATTTTTCTGAAAGCTTAAGTCCTCCTCTATAACTCTTTCATACATTTCAATTTGATCCGACCAGTAGTTTAGGAGATTCAGATTTATTACCAAAAAATTTGCGTTTGACCCCACTGTGAGTTGTTTGTTGGATTAATAGCAATAAAAAATTGCTAACATTCGTTGCAAATAGAGTAATAGAAATATCTCAGTTTTCAAATACTGATGATTGGTTTTGGGTATCAACAAATTATAACGTAACAGATTTATGCACCAGAGGACTAATGAAAATTCCCTTTTCACAAAATAATATATGGTTTCAAGGACCAGAATTTATACAAAAAATCGACATTGACATACCAATACAACCACAAAGTAATGCATCCACAAACAAAATATGCATGGTTATAAAAAACAATTCTCAACTTTTTGAAATTAAATGGAATTATTCGTATAATAAAATTCTTAGATTTTAAAATTTATAAAAATTTGTAAACAAGAACGTATGAGTAATAACAAATAGTTTAATAATTTGGATAAAACGGGTTCAAATTGATATGTTTTCGGATGATATACACAATATCTCTGTTTTAAAAGGTGATAATAAATCTGGTCGTCCATATAAACATTCTACATATGTTGACAGTAAAGGAATTCTACGTATAAAAAATCGTTTATTAGATGATTCAATTGCACAATTAGAGGACCCAATATGCTTGGATAGAAAACATCCTTTTGTTCAAAATCTAATACTACATTACCATAAACAACCCAATCATCAATTAACAGACGCTGTAATTAATAATATTCGAAAGAAATATTTTATCAAGAATATTCGATCAGTTGTAAAATCAATTCTCAATAATTGTTTTACCTGCAAACGTTTAAAATGTAAAGCCACTAACCCTATGATGGGTTCTTTGCCACCAGATCGCTTTTTAGTACATTATATACCGTTTACTGTGGTAGGATTGATTTTTTGGTCCTTTTTTAGATAAAATTGGCCAACTATTCATGTTGAAATTGTTCATTCCATAAACCATAGATTCTTGCCTTTTAGCAATTTTTCGTTTAGTTGCAAGAAGAGGTGAAGTCAAAAGGATATGGTCTGATAATGGAAAATACTTTCAAAAGTTTCTATTGATGCAAAATGTTCAGGTTTTCATCGTATTTGGAAAACTACTCAAAGCCATGTAAATTACTTCTGGAATAGATGGCTTAAAAATATCTACCAACAATATCCTTGAGAACAAAGTGGACTCAATCAACTACACCACTAAATAAAGGAGATATCATAGTAATTTCTAAAGTAATTTCTAAAAAAAGATATCGCCCATAGGTATTGTTGAACAATTATATTATGGAACAGACGATATGTTTGATTAAAACTGCTCAAGGAAATATTAAATGAAGTGTACATCAACTTTGTCGTTTCATTGCGTATGAGGATACTTATTTACTGGGGGAGAATCTTCCTTAAAGCATTTGTAAAAATAAAATTTTATTATTACTCTTTGTTTAAAACATTATAAAATATAAAAAATATCATTCAATAATTTAAATTAAAATTTTTAACAAAATTTAATCACAATTTAACACTTATCAAAAGAAGAATAAGAAAAATTTTAATACCAGATTATCAGATTAACTGTCTGGTAAACCGCGAAATTGCAAGATTATTGCAATAAAAATAAATCAGGCAGTAGTAAATTATATCTTAACCTAACTATCTTAAAGTAAGTAATAATTTTTAATGTTTATTAAAAATAACAAACAATATAGTAAAAAAGCCACGAAAAATATGATTTTTTGTGGAATATATAAATATTCAGGTTTTTGGGTGAAAATACATATTTTCGAAAAAATACCTTTTTTTAAAACAATCTAGCTAAAGAAAGTAGATCCGCAATATTTTGGGAAACATAAAACATGCCAAGCGGGTCGGTCCCCAAAAAAAAAATAAAAATAAAAAATAAGTTATGCCAGTCACCCCTTAGAAAGAAAGAATGAGGTTTCTAAAATTATTTTTCGCCACGCCCCAAAATACCGCCCTTTTTGTTTATTGTTCATAGCGTCGCCATCGTTGTTAATGGTTTGATATCTGCTTGAATTTTCTCTTTGGTGATTTTTGAATCTAACATCAAACTCTAGATGTCACTTATGATATCTCGAATCCTTCCCACTTATTATCTTCATATATGATGAAAACCCTTTGCATATACAATAAAATTGCAAAGGTTCAGAAAACTGTTTGAGTTTAAATCTATTTCATTTAACACAATTGTTAAAATAGTGAAGTGTAAGCAGAGTGTAATTTATTTTTACGTAAATAAAACTAAAATTATAAAAAAGTTAGCTTTGAAAAAGAAAAATGCACGAAAAAGAAATTAAATAAAAAAAGAAAGAAATTAAAAAAATATATGCTAAATGCTTTTAGCACTTTTTTACAGTATTTTTAATTCAATACTATTTTCATTTTTTTAAGTATTCTTTAATAAATATCACGGCATTTAGTTGTCATTTTTAACTTATTTGCCAACATTACAAATAATTCAGAAGAAAAATTGTTTATAAGTTGTCATTTGAACTCAATTTTACAAAAAAAGGCAACGAAAATATTTATGAATTTTCTTTACAAATCGACTTAGCATAGTTGTTTGCTACTGTAGAACAATTTAATATATAGTCCAATATTTTCATCCGATTTTGCAAATTCTTTTCCAATTAGTTAAAGAATAAAATATTAATATCTTTTCCGAGTCCAAAAAAAAAACGATTTTGAAATTGAAAATTGTAAAAATTATGATTTTGTGTGTGTGTGTTTTTTTTCAAAAAAGTGTCTACACTTTTTTTCTCTAAAATAAAACATAAGACTAAGTATGGACCCTTCCGAATTTGGCCTATTTCGTATTGAAATTTTGACTTTAGTCTATATATTCTAAAATCCCAAAGCATAAATCTACAAACAGAATGCATTTTAGGAAACTCCGATGTGTTCTAAAGAGCTTTCAACGGCTTTTTCCAGGTCTGGAACATTATGTGGGATTTTCTCCATTTTTTAGGAATTATGAGATTCGTTTTAAAAAAAATTAAAAATTTTTCTACACTTCATCACTTGAAATTATAAAGTCGTCAACAATCGAAAATTTTATTGGGATATCTTGACTAACAAAGATTTTATTACAGATACAATATTTATAGTTTCTCCAAAAAACATATTTTTACAAAAATTTTACTTTAATTCCATAAATCGGGAAACTATGGACTCGACATAATTCCTAATTATATACAAAAGGATTGAAGTCAATATCTTTTATAGAACCAAAACTACGTTACCTTAAAATTTGATATTTCGTTTCTGTTCCACTGTGCAGTGTGATTTACATATAAATGAAACTTATTTGTGGAAAATTTTATATTGGTACTAAAATAACGATTTTGTAACATTTATATTTAGGGATGTTATAACATTTTTATGGATATTATTATTTTTTTTAACTGATCTTCGGGAGTGCGATCTGTCAATGTTCAATACTTAAAAGAATATTGTACTTTAATTTAAATAACTTTGTTTTTCTATAATCTTAGAACCTTAATTTTGTTTGTTTGTTGAATGAAAAATATTGAAAATAATGAAAATATTTTTCATATTATTGAAAATATTTTTCATAATATTGAAAATATTTTTCATTACTAAGAAAACTTTCAATACAATAAAACGATTTATATAAAACTACTGCGGGTTTTTATTTTACTAAATATTTTAATAACACAATCAGTAAATTGAACCCCGAATTGGAGCAAATTGAAAATTAGTACTAACATTTAATCAGATTTATATTTTTGACCAGGGCTGAAATAATCCACCAAGTAGTTTAACAAGTAGTTTAACAGAAGTTATCGAGTTACGTTGAACATTTTTTTTTTTTTTTTTTTTTTTTTTTTTTTGCAATGCAAATAGGGTTTGGGGTTTTCCGCAATATTTCTTTTCCCGGGAAACGGAAATCCCGCGATTTTTTTTAAAACTGTGATTATAAGAAAAAAAAGAGGGAATGATTTCTTATAAAGAAAATTACTTTTTTTATGAAATAAAACAAAACGAAACATAAATTATACTGAATTAACGAAAAATTAAATATTATAAAAGTCATATAAAGCCATTTCTAGCATAGTGTCTATATTAGATAATTTTTTATCAAGACAAACGTAAAAATCAACGCGAATTTATGCAAGGTGGAAACAGTTGCATAAAAACAACAATAAGGCGAATTCATCAATGTTTTTTATATATGCAGTTTGACAGCTCTAACAACCAAAAAAAAGTAATCAGCTATTTAACTGAGGTTACCCTTGATAAAAATTTGTCTAGTATAGATACTACGTATGATTAAAATGAGAGTATCATATAGTCGATCCTGACCCTACACCACTAGTATAAAAATATAAAAAATCAGGAAGGAGACTTATATTGCACCTGTGGTTAATTTTACTAAATGTAAAATAAAATATACAAATACAGAATAATGCGTTGATACTAAAATCTAGATGATTTTATACACTTTAGTGGAGCTATGGTAAATTTGACAATGTTGTTTCTATTTACATAAAACTTATTTATGCACGGGGTTTATATGGGAGCTATGGTAAATTGTGGACCGATCTTCATAAAATTTGGTACAAAGATTGATACTTCTACAGAACTACTTTGCATGCATTTCTCTCTTTTCCGGGGGGACATTTGTATGAGGGCTAGGTGAAATAACGGACCGATCACAACCAATTTCGGCTTAGGCTTCGTCCTTGTATCATAAAAGTCCCACGTGCCAAATTTCATTGAATTATCTTTCAATCAGACGGATGGATGGGCACATCAGCACAAACACGTAATACCCCAACCACCTATGGTGGTGTAGAGTATAAAAATTTGAAATATTTCATAAAAATAAAATTAGTACCTTTCGTAATTTATGTTAAAAACTGTGTCTCATATTTTTACGTTATTTTACGTTATTTTTTTAAAAATATACATATATAGTAATCTGTTGGATAAATTTCATCATAATTGTTAAATGTTTCAAAAGAAAATGTTATGTTAGAGTGAAAAATCTCCCAGCCAACTTATTTAATATTCATTTCCACAAATCTATAATAAAATCAAAATATCTAAAATTTGAACATGACAAAAATAAAGTTGATTTAAAATTTCATGTGAAACAACTTGTAGATAATCAAATACATAGATAACTGATAGAAAAAAAAAAACTTAATTCAGTAGTCAGAAATCTAATTCTTGCCACAGTAACATTCCCCTCAGATAACTTTCTAGTTGTTGTTATATATGTTAAACGCTTGCAAGTACCATGTTTAGAGTAACATCAATTTTTTATTGATATAAAATATTAAAAATAGAAAAATTTTTGTTGCAGAATTTACAAACTACGAGAATATTTAATTTCCCGTTTTCGCGTTAAAATTAAAAAGAATACCGGGAATTCACGATTTTTTGACGGAAAATCCCGGGATATCTCGCCCGGGAATTCCCGAAGCCCAAACCCTAGTTGCAAATATCATAAATGTGTGCCATAGGATTTTCCATTCTTAAATTTGTTGAAAATTGGAAATTTAGGCGATAAAAGCACCAGCTTTTTTTCCTGAAATCCGCGCAATTCAAATCGCAAATAAGACCACATTATTTTTTACTTTATTTTCTGTGTTATCCTATATAACACCTTAAAGATAGATTGTAAATAATTTGAAATCTCTTAAATAAAATTAAAAAATATATAAATTAGGGTTTTGAAACAACCTCAAAAAAAAAAAAAATTTAACAAATATTGGAGAGTTAATATTATTCTGCAAAAACAAAAATTAATATTTGGGTTATTATTAATGTAATTTAAATAAAAGTAGCATTTATTTCAACAACCCAAAGAGGGAGTGAAAAGCCTTGTAGCTTTTTTTATTTAATGATTTTTTTTACGGCCATATCTTGGAGCACTCTATTGTAGTTAGATGTTCATGTTAAATTAATTATAAAGCACGCAATTTATATAAAATTTGTATAGGTTAAAAAAATTGAAACTAAAATGAAAAATTTCCATTCATCTCATCATTTCACTTAAAAACAAATGCCACATTCCATCTTATCTATTCATTCATTATCTATTCATTTAGCCACTTGCCGATTGTGCTGATCAAAATGTTGGCTCTGGACGAACTTTCACCACCAAGATTAATCTTGAATCTGCTATAAAAGCTATACAAAAACACATTGGTCTTGATGTACATGTAGCCATGGCTGTGAATCATAATTTAAGTACAAATATTAAAAATGTAGCCTTATGTGCCGGCTCGGGGGCTTCACTCTTGCGCGGCATTGAAGCTGATCTCTATATAACTGGAGAAATGTCTCATCATGATGTTTTGGATGCTAATCACAGTAATGTAACGGTAATACTCTGTAATCATAGTAATTCGGAAAGAGGTTTTCTTAAAATATTTAAACCGAAACTGGAGGATATGTTAAATGGTGCATGCGAGGTAATGGTCTCAGAAATGGATGAAGATCCCATAAAAACTTTTGTAAAAAATGATTAAATGGAAATTAATTTAAAAGTGAAAGTAAGAAAACACAAAAAAAAAACATTTTTTTGTCTTTATATTTAAAATATTTTATTATTATTAAATATTATCATTATTTAATTGATATTGGTATGGTTTTTCTAACTATTATATGATTTTTGGAATAATATTGAAATAATAATTTAAGAAAATGAAACTGTGCAAAAATGTTAACTAAAAGTGTTTTTTGCCTAATATGAAATAAAAAACAAGTTTCAAAATATATTAACATTTATAAAAAATCTAAAATCTATTTTCAAAGCCACCAAAAATAATTCGAAATTTTAAAATTACTTTTTGCTCGAATATTTGAAAGGTAGAATTTAAATTTTTTATTTCCGAAAGGAAATTATTTTGATTTCCAAAAATATTTAAAAGAAAATTTAAAAATTTATTATGTTCTTTCCCTACAAACATTTGGAAGATATCTTCCTGGAAGAAATTTACGCAATATCCTACTTCTTATCAGTTTAAAGGAAATTTGGCAATAAACAACAATAAATACATAAAATTTTATTGTTATTATATTATCGCTTTTTTCAGTAGGATGATTATCACCTCCAGAATAAACTGATGATATCCCCTTGAGATCATCTGGAAGAAATTAATACAATACTTTTATTTTTCAGGCACAATTTTTTTAGTTGTCGAAAAATTTAAAAAAATAAAAAATATTAAAAAACTTCGTTTGTCTTTTAGCAAAAAAAAATAGTGGATATTTTATGAGAGCCTTTTAGTTATCGTGCTTTATGATGTTAAGATGTATGTGCATGTGTGCTTTACAAGATGGAAACATTTTCTTTATTATATTATTTCAAAATTTATTTAGTAATAATTTTTGTATATATTTATTACATCTTCCAGATTATCTGGCGGTATCTTCTTTTTTTCATCTAGGCGATTATCTAACAATATTGCCTATTTTTTCTTCCAGGCGTATTCTTATTGCTTAGATGTATTCACAATCTCTTCCAATGGGGGAAACTTCCGTAATACGAATATGATTATTGCGGCAATATTTTTTTTTTTTTTTTTTTTCTAAGCAATACGAATTCATTCGAATCAGGGTTTATGTGCGTAATTTATTTAAATACATACAAAAGATACTGCCAATATATCACAGAAATCTGTTCGGAACTATTAAAATGGAATTTATAAACTAACAACCAAAGGAAGTATTTTTAAATAAATGTAAAACGCAGGTTTAATTCTGTTTTCTAGAAAATAAGATACATTAATATTTTTTATTGAAAATTGATCTTTTACTTAAAAAAAAAACATTTAAATAAAATACTAGAAAATACTTGAAAATAAAAATTAAATAAAAAAATTAGTTTAAAAATATATATATATATTAACAAACAATAGGAAAGGCATAAATTATTTAGTTACAGGAAAAAAGAATAGACTTACGGAAGAAAACTACATATAAATGCATATTGTTGAGAGAAAACAATTGCCAATTAAAGTCAGGATACAAAGAAAAATATAGAAAGTATAACAATGACTTAAGGGTCTAAGAAAAAGAATAGTAAGCTAATTTTCTTTTCATTGGAAGATTTGGAAAGTATATTCTTTAGCATTTAGCTTTACATTTACTTTAATGACGATGTTTGTTGTTCTATATATATATATATAAAAAACTGGCATTATTAACGAATTAACATTAAATGAAATGCCCTTAGGCTTGTCAGTTTTATTAACGCTATTAAAAAAGAATTAAATTCTTTTTCAAGCTGTAACTTTTTGTAGTTTTTGTAATACTTTAAGACCCTGTTCTTGATACTCCTGTTTGGACATCCAAAATGCATCACGATCTTTAGTAACTTCAGCTAAAACAGCGCCTCCAATAAATACCATATCCTTTCTTCTGGGAGGATCTTCAATGCGTATTTTGAATTTCTTTCAGGGAAATAAAATTTATCAAAATTTATTTCCTAAAATCATAAGTAAATAATTCCAACTTACCGCTAATTTATCTATATCATTTTTCAAAACTCTTTCCAAATATAATTGTTTAATTTCACGTTCTAAGCGTGAGGGTAGACCCGGATACATAGTTGAGCCACCAGATAATACAATATGTTTATATAATTCTGGTCTCATATCAATATCGGCCGCTTGTATAGTATTGAATACTAATTCAGCAATACCTTGACCTTCTACATTAATTAAATGCGGTTGGAATAGAGCCTCAGGTGCTTCGAAACGTTCACCGCCCACCTTTATCACACGACCATCTGGTAAGGTGTAGGACTCTACCAGTACCGTAGTCTCTAGTGCCAGTCTTTGCTCCATTTCAATATTGTAACCAATGTAGCAAAGTTTTTCCTTCATCATGCGAACTGTTTCAAAATCAGCGGAATGATTAAAAGCGTAACCACGTAGTAAAAGTAACTGAAAGAAACATTTTTATAGAAATGAAAATTCAAATAAAATATGTATTATGAGAAAAATTAAACTATAGACTAGAGTATAGTGAAGACTATAGACTGGACTAGAGACTAAACTAAACTATAGGCCACATAATATACTACAGAAGAGCACACCACACTGTTGGCTAGATTATCTATAGACTCTATACATTCTTGCCTATAGACCACTCTGTAGATTATAAACAAGTCCGTACACTAGATTTTTAATTTTGAAAAATGGTTTTTGTTAAAAATGTGTTACCTTAATTAAATAACGTGTTATATCACGACCAGCAATATCTAAACGTCTTGTTAAATGTGGCAGCGCAAATTCTTCATAGACCGGACAAATATGTGTAACACCATCACCCGAATCAATGACAACACCAGATATTAATCCTTGAGCATATAAAGTTAAAACCGCTTGAATGGCAATATAAGTTGAATCAAAGCCATATTTTTCAAACATAACCTATAATTAAATAAAAACAGTATAAGAGATAACTTTTTCCAAAACCTTGAAAAAAAAGTAAACATTTTACCTCTATCATTTTTTCGCGATTCTTTAAAGGATTCATTGGTGGTTCTGTGAGTAATATTTTCGTATTTGTTGGATCGATATTCATTTTTTTCGGTCCGAACGTATAGTCCCACACATGACACATATCTTCCCAATTTCTTACAACACCATTTTCCATAGGATACGATACTTCGAGTAGTGAACGTAATTGTGATGCTTCATCGCCAACCATTAAATCCTAAAAAATATTGTTATTTAAAATGTCAATGTTATCTGACTTCAGAAACTCGAGAGTGAAATGTAAAGAATTATTATGAGGAAAATTAAAATGTTGGTATAAAAAGAAAAAAAGTAAAGCAAACTCTAGAAAGAAAGAAAAGTACAACATATACATAACATATAATAAACGATGTAAAACAAAGTGGGGCTAAGGGAGTTAGAGGAAGCTGTTAGGTTGATTGAATATTGATTGAAACAATAATGGGTCAGGAAAATAATACATTAAGCCGCCTAGAAAATTACAGCCAATGGGAAGGAATGGAAGAGTACAACATAATTATAAAAAATATTTTTCTCAGAACCTTTTATCTGGCGAGTCAAAACAAAATTGTATGCAATGAATAGAAATATTCTAAACTTAAATTTTAGGTATTAATTAAAAAAATACTTTTGATTTGGACTAAAGTAATGAAGTTAAAGAATAGCCTAGACTATATATTAGTCGACAGAAAATGTTCGACTAATTTCGTTGCTTATAAGATTACATAAACGAGTACCAAATTGCCAACATTTGGACCTTAACAAAATTAATTGCCACACGTATGAATGAATTATTCGTTCAACGAGTTGGAAGAACCGTATGAGGATGCCTCAAAATAAACTTAAATACTATACGTGAAAAGGAATATATTTAAGATTAAAAAAAAAAAAAAACAGTTTCTTATGAAAATTTAAAAGACATTATAAACAATAGCCAAAGATACATTAGAGTCACTTGATGAAGATTTTTTAAACATAAACTGCATTAACGGCATGCTTCAATAAAATCGTAGTTAATGGCAAAAAATATCAAAAAAAAAAAAAAACAGCTTTATTCTTGCAGAAAAATAATAGTGCAGTTTCTGTTAAGTAATATTTTATTATGAGGGATAAATTACATTCTTTGCAGGCACGTAACAAAAAACCTGAAAATATGATCTTTAATAGTTATATAAATACAATTCCGCTGAATCAGAACTATGATCCTAAAGTAACTTTATTCTTCACGAAATAAGTTAATAATAACATCACATTTTCAACAATAAAATTGCTCGCTATAAAATTACATTCAACGTGAGTTTAAAAAGAAACATTACAACTCCAAATTTGAAAAGCGAACAAAACCAGAAATAATACAATAAATAAGCATGCGTCTTTTTTAAATAAAAACAAAATATACGTGTTAGTTAAATTAAAATAAAACAACAAACATTCATACAATAAACAAAATTAATAAAAATCTTAAATAATAATTTATGTAAACGGGAACAATAAAAACGCATCTTTTTTTAAGTCATTCTAACAACGATTTGTTAAGGTAACGTTACTTTCAGCAACAAGAACAAAAAAACGGGAGTAAGAAATGAAAATTAAACAACGTCTAGTTTAGCTAATAAAAATTGATTTTTAGTAAAACTGACAACTAGTTTAATTTGATGGTGGACAAAAGAAAAAAAAAACTTAACAATTTTGTAATTAATGAAAATAAATTAGGAAACTATAGACTTACATCAACGTGTAAATCCTGTAAAAATATTCAAAAAAGATATTTTTCCAAAAAAATATTTTTTTCATTACATATAAATAAAGAAGAACAAAAAAAAGAGATTTGTTGTTTAAAATTTATAATAATCAAAATTAAATAAACCAATTTAATTGAATTTAATAAAATTTATAGGAGGAATAACTTACCTTGACTTCAATATCGCCAATTTTATTAACAGCCCGAATTATTGGTCTGCCAACCATGGAGGGGAATATGTGGGCGGGAAAATTGCTACCGGCATAGCCACATTTAACGAACTGTGAAAAAAAAGGAAAATAAATAAATTGAGCTTAAGCTTAAAATATTATTCACATTTATATTATTTGAATAACAAGCTAAATTTTAATTGAAAATAATTTGTTTTACAAATGATGACAAGCTCTTTAGTTTAGCATTTGAATTCGTTATTATAATTAAATTAAACATTACAAGTAATATTAACTTTTTTCAAAATTAAAACTTTTATCTAATGTTTACAGATAAACGATTTTTTTAGAATTGATATGTCCATGTATTTGTTGCCGATAAAGTATTTAAAATAATAATAAGTATTTCAAATACAAAACAATGCAGATATCAACACACACATAATGCAATAAATACACTTCTACAATGTATAATATGAATGAGTAATCAAAGCTACTACTAACTTGTCGCAACAATTATTTAACCTTTAATAGGGAGGGTTTTTAAACAATAAAGGCTTGGACATTTAAATATATTTTTTCAGTTTTCCTTTAAAAAGGATTTTTAAAAATGACCAGCATACGAATTACAGGTTAAAAGTATAAAGACTCACAATCTAAAAAGTATGTCACTAGTATTATTTTTCACTACCTTTTGTAATCTCTTTTATATTTCACTTTTCGCCCCTAAACTCACCCGCATTAGAAAGGAAATGAATTGCTTAAAGGTAAATTGAAACCAGGAAAATGGTATTTCTACTTACACCGGTACCATTGTCGCAAACTATAACATTGCGTCCTTTGCTATCCATGTTTTTTTGTTTCTTTTTTTTTTTTTTTTTTCTTTTCTGCTGCTGCTGCTTAAGGTTTTTGACTTTTTTGTTGCAAACAACTTTTAAGGTGTGTTCTCTTTCTTTTTTGCACGTTTTATGGTGAAATTATTAAACTTTTATAAAATGTTTGAAGAACTTATAAAATAATAATTAATTTGTATAGTTTTATTTTGGAAAACAGTAGAATATTTATAGATTTTTTTCACAATAATAAAACTAAAAATTTTTCTAATCCACCGCTGCGGATGACGAATAATGTCAAACCTTTGCGGGTGACAGTTGTGATTAGAAAATCGAAATGTCATCGAGAGTTAGTGGTGGCAATTGAGCGATTTTTTTTTTTTGTTAAATGAAGCGATTATAAAAGTAAAAAGTTGGAAAAAATTATATTTTTTATTTGTTGTTATATGAAAACTAAAAATGCTAAATTTTGCTACTAAAGTCAATTTTTAATAATACAAAAAAGTAATTTAATAATATAAAATTTAAGCCGCTCACTTTTGTATTTACGCGTTATAAAAATAGTTGCAATAAGTGGTGAAAAAAATTGTAAATTTATTATTTTTTACATAAATAGTAAAATATGTAAAAAACCAAGTTAGAGCGCTATATTCTTCTGCGTCGAATCTTTTATACTGTTCACCACCTTACCGATAAATAATAAAATTTACGCCATAAAGAATGCTTTCATATTTTTTCCAAGCTACAAAAATGGAAACACAAAATTAAACTATCATGGCAGGTGTTGCTACCTTAAAAACAACACTGATAGCTTCTGCTGACTACTAAAACTATATACATAAGTTTGTATGTAGATATATACTTATACAAAAAAAAAACAACAACAACGAATCTATTTCTAACCTAAAACGTCCAAATATACATACAAATTATTGTGTATGTAAATTCAATAATCAATTACTGCTTGCAAAACACTGATAGTCATTTGTGTGGGTGTATATTTTTAATAATTTTTTCAGATGTTTGCCTATATCTTGGTTGTTTGTAAACCGATATGGTTAATTAAAAAACCGAAATTGTAGAAAAACATTTACAACAGATTTGTACAAAAACGAATTCCGAAGCTTGTATAGAAAAGCTAAGACCAAAAATTTGTTTTGACCTATATCTCAGTTACTAATGAACCGATTTTGTTCAAAAACATTCCAAAAAAAGATTCTGAATTTTCTGTGCAAAAACGGAGTCGCTAGCTTATATATATAAAAATATAAAAACTACGTTTTTAAAAGCCTTTTCGGTTTTTGACGATATATAGGCCATTTAATGGGCCGATTTTGTTGATTTTTACTAGAGTCATTCTAATGAATATTCCCTATAATGTGATGTATAATATATATATATATATATATATATATATATATCTATATATATATATATATATATATATATATATATATATCCGATAATTGGGGCTTAATAAAAAGTGATTTCAACAAGACAGACAGACATCGTTATATCTATCAATAAGGATCCAGAAATTATATATACTTTTCGTGATTTTATATGAATATTGTAGAAATTCCAACGGAATGAAAAATCTGTGGTGAAGGGTATAACAAGAATTTATTTATTATTTTATATAATTTTAAAAAGTTGTTTTAAAAAGTAATATATTATTATTAAAAATTTATTGGCTTCGTTCCTTCACAGATCTTTCAGAAATTGAAAACAAAAGCCTCAGGCTCGGTTAAAAATTTTCAAAAAGCAATAATTTTCAAATGGAAAAAATAATCCGTAAAAAGAGTACTAAATTTTTATAAATTTAAAAAAAATTTAAAAAATTAAAAAAAAGTTAAATTTTAAAAATAGATTACTTTTAGAAAAAATACAATTTAAAAATGTTGCAATATTTAAAAATATACCAATTTTCAAATAAAAGTAATTATGTACAGATTAATTTTTCAAAAAGGACAAAAACAACAAGAATAAACACCTATTCCCGCAAGACATTTGTATGGGGCTAGGTTAAATAATAAATCGATCATAACCAATTTCAATAGACTTTGTCTTTCTACCAAAATTATTATTTCTGAGAAATTTAATCAAGATATCTTGAAAATTGCGATCTTTACTTTGTTCACAAGGTTTACATCCAATTTAAAAACGTAACAATTTAAAACAAGAAAACTGAAAAAAATTACCTATTAAAAAATATATACTTAAAACAGTAAACATTTTGAAACAACATTTTAATTATGTATCAATTTAAAAAAAATGTCCAATTTTCAAAAAAGGAACAGAAAAAAACAAGAATAACAAATAAAAAGTGTCAGTTAAAATAATAATAATAATAATAATAATAATAATATTATTGTTATTATTATTATTATTATTATTAATAATATTACTAATAATAATAAAATAAAATAAATAAGTAAATAAATAAATAAATTTTAATAAAAAATACATATATTTCAAAATTGTCAAAAAAGTACTAATTTAGAAAAAATTTATAAATTTGCAAAAACGATACCGGTCTTTTAAATGTGAAAATTATAAAATAGAGTTATATTACATCGATATATTGCAAAACTTTACATAGATTTTTCTTGAAACTATACTTTGCAATAAATTTTATGATTTAAATATCAATTATTTACAATTTCAAAATTGCTTATCTCACATTCAAAACTCTATTTTACGTTAAACATTGAAGTACGTACATATGTATGTTCATATTTTACATGTGAAATGGGATTGAGCCATCAACTATTCTATACTATTTTTTGGCCCGAATTTGTTTATGTTAATATATATTTATGTATTCCTATCGATTTCTGTTGTTAATTTGCATATTTTTCTTGAAAGTTTCAAGTTTTTTTTAAGCTAAGTTCACGCTGATATTTGACGATTTTTGCAAATATTTGCTTTGCATAACATCCCGTCTAGACGTAACATAAGATGTAAGATTTTTGTGTCAGAGAGTTTCAAATTCGATATCTGAGAGAATTATCTCACGTGTTGACTAAAATATTAGTATTATAAGAAGTATTATAAGATTGTGTGATGAAATTTCTCTACACAACTATCTTATAAGATGAACTGTCAAAAAAAAAAAAGACACATATACGAAAGTTTGTTCGTGTGTGTGCATCTATATTTTGAAAATTACTAAAAAAACAAGTCTTCTGTAAAATTATTTCCTTTTAATTATTGTTTTAGATTTTTAAAAACATTTTTATAAAAGTTGTGATAAAAAGTGTGAATTTCTTAAATAAAGAGGATTAATATTAAACATAATATAAACAAAATGGTTATCGTTGGTTTTGTTAAAGCAGAATGTACATTGTACGACACTTAATATTTTAGATGATTTTTTTAGTATTTCTTTAAAGAACCAAATAAAGTTTAAATTTGGCGATTTCTGGATAACAATTTGGCGACAGAGTCTATAAAAATCGGACTACCCTGGTTAGAATTGCGAAGCCACAATTTTCTCGGCGGCGGCGGCCTTTATAAATAATTTGCGGTTCGACTCAGCCACCTGTAAAGCTGGTCGGCGTAAGCTTCGTTAAAACTTTACATGCCACTATTCATCCTGCAATGACAACCCTACTTATTCGTCGCAGTGCTGCAAAACGTTTTGTAAACTTAACGAAACTTTCTATTTGACATTTTTTGAAGGAAGAAATATTTTTCATATTTCGAGAGAAATACCAACCACAATGCAACACTGAAACGAACATTACACGAAAAATAAAATTTTTGTCGATTTATTGCAAAAAAATTGTATACTTTTTCCTGAAAATTTAATAGAAAATATTTAATTTAAATAAAAGTGTTACGAAGGAATTGTTAAAGGTAATGTGGTGAATGACGACGAAATTAGGGAACTAAATTTAACAAAAATAAAAGTTTATTAGAAAAAGTGAAAAAATTTTTTCGCAACTTGTTAAAAAGGTCTGCAAACAGTGTCAAAAGAAGAACAAGTAAAAAAGATTTGCAGAAAATATAATTTTTTCTTATTGGATTTTAATAAAAAAAATTCAAGACCAGTACAAGTTACAAAGTTTGTAAAGTTTCGAAAGCAAAACAAAATATTAAACGAGAAAATTTAATGAATTCTTAAAAGTTTATGAGATAAGAATATAATAAATATTTATTAAACATTTTGAATACACATACATACAACTACTGTTAAAAAGCAAGCAAAAATATATAGAAAAGAAGGTGAGGAGAGTGAAAGAAAAAAAAAGTGTGAATAAATTTAAAAGAGAGGAGAAAGGTGGAGTTGAAAGGAGAACTAAACGAACAGAATAGAAAAAAATAAGGAGGTGTAGTTAAAGTTGTTGAATTTTTGTTTTGTGCTTGTCGTGAAAGGAACTTAATACACACACTCACGCAAAAGGAACAAAAAATCCCAAGAAACATGTCTTCTAATAGTCAAGCAACAGCCGCTACCGGCAATCAACAATCTACTGCATCCTCTTGTACAACATCGGGTGTAACTTCTGGAGCCGCCGAACAACAGCCATCATCGGCTAGTAGCCAATCAAATCAGGACAGTCCCATACGCAGTAGCCTAAGACCTGCAATAAACACTACGGATCGTGTTGTAGACAGTGTGCCATTTCCTCCTAGCCATAAGCTTACCATGTCTGAAGTATTCCCAGACCCCCGCTCGGGAAAACCAAATCACGAACTACTTAAGCAACATTTTATTCTTGAGGGTCGCATAGAAGAACCACCCGCCCTGCGCATTATCCAAGAGGGCGCAGCCTTATTGCGCCAGGAAAAGACCATGATTGATATAGAGGCTCCTGTGACAGTGTGTGGCGATATTCACGGCCAGTTTTATGATCTAATGAAACTTTTCGAAGTGGGTGGCTCACCAGCCACAACCAAATACCTCTTTTTGGGTGATTATGTTGATCGAGGCTATTTCAGTATCGAATGCGTACTTTATTTATGGTCATTGAAGATTACTTATCCCAACACTTTGTTTTTGTTGCGTGGCAATCATGAGTGTCGTCATTTAACTGAGTACTTTACCTTTAAACAGGAATGTAAGATTAAGTATTCGGAACGTGTTTACGATGCCTGTATGGAGGCATTTGACTGTTTGCCCTTAGCTGCCCTAATGAACCAACAGTTCCTGTGCGTTCATGGAGGCCTATCACCAGAAATACACGAATTAGATGATATTAGACGACTGGATCGTTTTAAAGAGCCTCCTGCTTTTGGACCCATGTGTGATTTGCTCTGGTCTGATCCTCTGGAAGACTTTGGCAATGAAAAGAATTCAGATTTCTATACGCACAACTCGGTTCGTGGTTGTTCGTATTTCTATAGCTATGCGGCCTGTTGCGACTTCCTGCAGAATAATAATCTACTTTCGATAATACGCGCCCATGAGGCCCAAGATGCTGGCTATCGTATGTATCGTAAAAGTCAAACCACCGGTTTCCCCTCGCTAATCACCATATTCTCAGCACCCAATTATCTCGATGTGTACAATAACAAAGCAGCCGTTTTAAAATACGAAAATAATGTCATGAACATACGCCAGTTTAATTGTTCTCCTCATCCCTATTGGCTTCCCAATTTCATGGATGTATTTACTTGGTCTTTACCTTTTGTAGGCGAAAAGGTTACCGAAATGTTGGTCAATGTTCTCAACATCTGTTCCGATGACGAACTAATGACCGAGGAGAGCGAAGAACCCCTCTCAGACGACGAGGCTGCTCTACGAAAAGAAGTCATACGTAACAAAATTCGAGCTATTGGTAAAATGGCTCGTGTCTTCTCGGTGTTGCGAGAGGAGTCAGAGTCTGTATTACAACTTAAGGGTCTTACACCAACTGGTGCCCTACCACTGGGTGCTCTATCGGGTGGCAAGCAGTCATTGAAAAATGCTATGCAAGGTTTTTCTCCCAATCACAAAATCACCTCATTTGCCGAAGCTAAGGGACTCGATGCTGTCAACGAACGTATGCCACCCAGACGCGATCAGCCACCAACGCCTACAAGTGATGATCATCATCAGCAAAATCCAGCAGCTGGTGGCAATGGTAGCACAGCATCAGGTAGTACTAACAATGTCACTCATAGTGGGTAAATAAATAGACCATTAAGCAATATACAATATACTTACTATATGTAAAACATACATACAAGCAAAAAAATCTAAGAAATTTCAACAACAAACAAAAACTACATCATCATAACAACACAACCATATGAAGGAAGATACTTTTGATGAAAGAATACAAAATATATATTAATTACATTTAAAACATACAAGTTTAAAAGTATAATATTCTTTCATTTTACTCTCCTCCTACAAAGAAACAAAGAACACATTTTCCTACATTTTTATAATACTTTCTATTTTTTATAATTTTTACTTAAAAAAAACCAAACCACCACCCCCCTCAAAAAAAAAAAAAAACAAAAAAAAAATAATAAAAAAAAATAATAATAATAAATAGGTATTTTGTTTTTGATTATTTGTAATTTATGGATCAAAATTATTGAAATAGTTAACTTTTTAGGTTAAAAACTTGTACTGCAATTTGAGCGCTTTAAATTTTAAAATGCACCACGAAAACCTTAAATCATTTTAGGTAAAATTTTATAAATATTATTAAATTTCTTACATTTTTACAATTTCTCAATCACGTTTTTGTTGATTAATATATTATTGGCTTTCCAAAACAAAAGGTATTTATAAAAAGGTATAATTTTTACTTTTGTAATTTGTTATACTATGTAGTTCAAAACAAGATATTCTTTTAAATGCAAGGAGAGAGTCCACTAATATATCAATTTAAACTTACATTAGAACGAGTTTCGAAATAAAGTGTAAATATAAAAATTTGGGATATCTGCACTTTCTTCGAAATTTTATACTGATTGATGTACTTTCCGATGAAAAAATAAATTAACAATTTTTGAATACGTTCATATACTGCAGTTTTTCTTGCCGTAAGGGAATATAAAGTGTTACTTACAAACATGCTGATACAGAATTTTTGTGTGTTTAAAGGTAAAGCACGTATAACCGAGAAAAATTAAAGATATCGAATGAAAAATTCCCTTGTCTGAACGCACGCTATTTTTAATTTAAGTCCAATTGTCATTATTTTTGTATTTTTCATGTTCTTGGTGAAACAAACAAATTTAATTTCATATTAAAGTGATTCTCAATGTTCCAGTTTTGTTGATTTTTTTTAACAATAATTATGCACTTTAGTGTAATAAAAATTTTATTTTTTATAAAATATATAAAAACAGAGGGGTTTCTTATACAATTTAACTAAATATACAAAAAAAATAACATGAAAATAAAATAATTTTTTCTTTTTATTTTATATTCCTTCTTTCCTACAACAAACCAACAACCTAAAACAATTAATTTTTCGTTCTAAACGAATCTATCATGCATTTGCTTTACTCTCAAATTGTATAACAATTCTTTATAAAATATTATTATGTATAATGGTTATTAATTATTATTATTGAATTATGTGTATGAAAATTTAATATTATGGATTTATTAATTATTAAATTTATATTAAAAATAAAAGAAAAAAATATATATATAAATGTATGTATATGTTGTCTGAAAATCTATTTGTATCCACATAGTAAAATACCTAAATGTTTGGATATTAATAGATATATATAGTTACATATATACTACATTATGATAAAATGTAATTTGGTAGTTTTATTGTGTTCCTTATTAACTTACCATAAACAAATTAAAATGAAAATCTAAAAAACGAACGGAAAACTTAATTATTAAAAGAAAAAAAGTAAATTATTAATTTCTACTATTGTATAGTGTATATATTTATTTAAGTTATTAATTATATTAAAATAATGTTATATTTTTAAAAAACGGATATTTTTTTATTTTTTTATTTTTATTTTTTTTTTAACAAAAAAAGTGAAAGAAAACAAAAAATTAAGCATTTATTAAATTTACAAAACAAAATAAAAATTATTATTATTAGAAATATTAACAAAATAAAAAATAAATAATTTATTAGATTTTTTTGTAATAAACAATTCACTTGAGAAGAATTCAAAGAAAATATGGAAGGAAAAATAGCTTTTTGTATTTAAATGGTGTAATTTTTTTTATTTAAATAATCTAAATATTATGTGAAATAAAAAGGATTCTTATAAGGCATGTGTATATATTTTTAAATTAAATTGGTAACAGGACTTAGTATTAAAATAGAAATAGAAATTTGATTAAGAGACTTTTATATTTTCACATAATAGAAAAATAAATAGATTTTAAAACTTCTACAGCTAGTAATGTTCACAATAGAGTTGCTAATATGAAACAAAACTTTAGGAAAAAAGATTTTAACAATAATGTTAATATTGTGTAATGCTTTTATGACTTTAGAAAAAGATTTAATGAACACATACTATAAACTTTAATTTGCTGTTTTCTTTTCGGCTCTATATGGAGTCGAAAGTTTTCGAAACATAAAACTTTCAGATGTTACAGCTGCAGTTAAACTAACCATATTTTTGGAACTTTGACAATTTGGGTTTAATTGCTGTGGAAATGTTATTCTATTAAAACATTATAGATATTTTTCTATTTACGAAAATTTTTAAATATTCAGCTTAATCAAAAAGTTATAAAATATAAAAAACACAAAATTATCATTACCTACAATTTTAAAATATATAAAGAAATAAATAAACGCTTTTTGGGATTTTTGATAAAATCGTTTTTATATGCAATGTTAGCAAATTTTCAAATATACAGTTTAATTAAATAGTTTCAAAATGTAAAAACATAACCTAAAAATTAAAAATATCTAAATATAACGATTTTTATAAATTTAAAAAAAATCAAGTACTAATAGCCTAATTTTGTAAAACGAAACTGAAATTCGTTTTGAAAATTTAATTTTATTTACTGTTTTCATACAAATTATCAAAACGAATTTTCATTTTGCTTTACAAAATCAGACCTTAAATTTGATGTTAACAAATTTTCAAATATTCTTTTTAATTAAAAAGTTTACATAACTTAAAAATTAATTTAAAATATCTAAAGAAAAAAGTATGATTTTAATCAGATTTGATATCAAATTTTTCAAATATTCAGTTTAATTAAAAAGTTACAAAATGTAAACAAATTTCATCATAACCTAAAAAATTTAAACATTTAAATATATAATAGAAATTGTCTTGAAAAAACATCTGATTTGAAAAATGAGTATGCATTTATAATCAGTTCTATAATTAATTTTGTTTGAAAAGTTTCTTAATTAAATTTCACTTTAAAATTTTAATAAACACCATTTTCAATACAAAACTAACTAACGGCGTTTTTCATAATAAAATTGAAAATTGAAATTTATTAAAGGTTTATACAAATTTCATTCAAATTATTCATAAATTAATTTTAATGATTTATAAATTGTTAATAAATTTAAAATTGTATTGTAAATATGGTGAGAAATCTAAACAATGAAGTACAGTTTTATAAACTTAGCTTTCTTTCTCTAATTTAATTTTATTAACTTGAATTTAAAAATGTTCTTTTTCTCAAACACACTCTTAAATACGCTCACTAACACGAATATAAACATCTAACACTGAAACGTGTTAACAAAACAACAATGAAGAAATCAAAAAAAAAAAAAAAAATAAGTAAATAAATAAAAAATATATATATATATATTTATTATATATAGGTACATCTATAAACTTTACATATAAAAAAAAGAACTTCACATAAATAAATAAAAAAAAAAAAAATCAATTTAAGTAAGTACTTAAGACAAAAACAAAAAAATAACTTTTTAAAGCAATCTTTTCCAAAATAAATATTTAAATAACTAATAAATACGAGTAAATATATTATTAAAGATTTTACTTCATCAACATAAATTATATATAATCACTAACTGAAAAATAAAATTAAAATAATACGGTATGTGATGGAAATCAATTTCAAAAGCAAAACGAACTAAAATCGATAAAATATGTGATGTATTTATTTTTTCGTTTTCTTTATTGATAAAAATTACAGTAAACTCATTTTATCATATTTTATTATAAAATTTTAAGTGTTCCACGAAATTTATTTCATTAGTTTTCAATAGTGCTTATAAGGGAAAATAAAGGAAAAATAAAACATTGTTACAAAAATTATTATTAAAATCGAACGAAATTCATCACAACTTTTCAAACCATTCGATTTGAAAACGATCGATTTCCATCATATACCTGAATAAAAATAAAATAAAAATTATATTAGCATTGCACGCTGTTTAGATATGACATCTCAAATCAACAAGAAAGACAAATTAAAAAAAAAAAAAAAAAACATAATGCCTTAAACAAAAAATATAAATTTCATTGAATTTATTTACATGTATGATTTTAAATTTTTTATAAAAAAATGTGTTAAATTAAATATTAAAAGGGGATTTATAACTCCCCCTTAAAAAACACATTACAAAATTGTAGTTTGCGAATTTGTGTGAAGTTTTTTCTAATAAAATTGTTAAGTATTTTCCCAATCCAGTGAAAAAACATCTAAAAGGTATTACTTAGCTCTTAAGCTAATATTAATATTTCATAAAATATAATAAAACCAAAAGGTCCAGAAAACCCCAGTTTGTTAAAAATTATTGAAATTGATTTGAAAAATACTTGGTAATCCGAACATCATAATTGGATGTTATCCAGGAGATGTTAAATTTTCAGTAGCAAAGTAAACAAATTTCAATTAAGAAATCCATTTAATAAAAGATTCGAAATAATAAATTTCATAATCACATAATTAGAAATTAATGACCGAATATAGCGTAGAATTTAAATTAATAGGAAAGATTTTTTTCTGATTTTATCTACAAAATTACAGCATAAACTTGGATTTCTCTTAAGGCTTATAATTCAACACTTAATACTAAAGACATGAATATTTTGAGAATTTAAAATGCATATATTGAAACAAAAATATTAGTTACAGCATAATCATAACTTCTTTTTAAACTAATATTTTAATACTGTATACTGAAGGCGAGAATATTTTAAAAATTGAAAAAAAGATACTAAAAATTGAAAATTAAAACACATTTTAAAGAACTTCCTATTTTTTTTTTTTTTTTTAACGGAGTTCATTAAAGTCATATATAAAGGTAAATTCAATATTATTTCTAATTGATAATAAAATTTGGTGGTCGAACGTTAAAAAAAATAATTCGGCTATTTATGAAATTTGTTGTTATCCCTTATGTGGTACTATTTTTCAATGAAATACTTTTCTATTTTCTATACAAGTTTTTAGCTTGTCTATGTTTCTTTTTTAAGGTTTCAGACTTGTATTTTACTTCTTAATTGAAATTTGCCTGCTCTGAAATCCTATCAAAATCCTATTATTATTATTATTTTTTACTAAATGTACTTTTTATTTTAATGGTTTAAAGTGTCATATTATAGCAAATTAAATATTGTTTTTTTTTTTTTTATTAAATTATAATTAATATTAACACTAGAAACTAGTCAATATTTTGTATAAGTTTAAATCATTTTATAAGTCTTACATAAAACCATAAATGAAAAATAATTAAAAAATGTATTGAAATTATAATAAAATAAAAAAATAATAATAAAACACGCTCTAGATTTTAATGCACGTACTTATAAATATTAAAAATAAAATATAATTAAAAAGTAGTTGAAATTCAAAAATAAAACTCGAAAAATTCATTAAATTATATATATATATATATATATATATATATATATAATATTTTTTTTTCCAATCAAATTTAGTAATATAAGAAAACAAAATTAACATATAACAAATTACTAAACAAAAAAAAATAAAAAATAAATATATGTATATTAAAATACCTTTTAGCAAAAATAAAAAAGTTTCACAAAAAAATGCTTTAAATCAAATTTGAAAATTATTAAATAATATTATTAAATAAGAAATGCTAATAACAAGTTATTTGAACAAATGAAACAAAGTGTTTGAAGAAGCAAAAAAGCTGTTTTTTATTATTTTTTAAAATTAAACAACAATTTTAAATATTTCTTAAGAAAATCTTTAGAAAAGAAATAATTACTTATTTGTTATGTAAAAAAAAATTATGAAAAATAACATATTAAAATTTTATGCCTCACTCCTTTAATAACAAAATAAATTAAAAAAAAAAAAAACATAAAATATTTATTAAAACTCCTACACATATTTAAAACAAAAATATAAATTTATAATGTACTTACCATTAAATTACAAAAGAATACAAAAAAATATGAGAAATACAAACTTACAACAAATTTAGCCTTTTCAAGCAATTCTAAAAAAAAAGTTTAAAATTAATACTAAGTATAAGTAAAATAAATTATGAACAAAATAATAAAAAAAGAAGAAAATCTAATTAGGCTCATTGTAAGAACAGAAGAAAAAATTGTTTGAATATTTAATAAAAACTAACAAATACAAATATTTAGAAATACTTTCGACTTCTTAAAGAATTTTTCAAAAATAAAATCTTTTTTATTTTTAAAATTAAAAACTCAAGAATTAATGAATTCTTAGAGCAATTTAATATTAAGTGAAAAGTTTTAATATTGTATATTTTCTGAGGTTTTAAATGCCTCTAAACAACTTAAAATTTAGCTAGAATTTTTTTTTAAACAATTTCAATTTCTATTTTAACTAATATGAAAACTATTATCATTCCTATATAATTTTTAATTGTAAAGCTTAACAAATAATTTAAGGGGTGTAATACTTTAGAAAAAAAGAAAATAATTTAATAAAATTATGTTTTATTTAAATAAATAAATAATTAAAATTTCACTTAAACAAGATTTATCATTTTACAAGAATTGAAATATTACAAACCTGAAAAGAAAATACTGAGCAAGAGTTGATTTAGTTATATCTACAAAGATTCAAAAAAGTAAAACTTAATTTTTATTTAAAACTTTTCAACAATCTATAACTAATCATAAAGACTTACTTTCACAGGTAATTATTTTGTATCTATGACGTCTGATATAAAAATGTGCTTTAAAGAGGAAACCAGGGGAAGAATTACAAAAATGTATAAAAAATATAACAAGATCTCTAGCGCAAAATCACTTTAGGGTCTTGAATGATTGCTTGAAGTATTTCAATCACTAAACTAAAAAAATATAACATCATGTGATTTTGAAGTTATACTCTAAACATTTCCCCTGCTTTGAAGAAGCCCAATATTCTAAAACTGCAAATACTTTAAATATTTCTAGTGCAATTTTTTATTTAATAAAAAAAAAATATTACAACTTCTAAGAATTTGTGTAATATCAACTAATTTATGCAAACTTCTTTTCTGTATAAGCAAAACACGTATAAGAAAACATATTTAAATATCTTTTCAGATTTTACAAATAAAGCTCTACGTTATAAATTAATAAATTACAATAAGTGCGAGTATAATATAAAAGAAATAACAAATTAGAATACTCTTATAAATGATTATAAACAATAAAATATAAAAATATTACAAACTTCACAAAATAATAAAATCATGTTAGCAATTTATTAAAAAACAAACCAAAAAATATATATAAAAATATAAATACAAACATTAACATACTATAACTTAAACAAAATGAACCTAACTAAGCTACATTTCTATTTAAAGAAAATTTAAAAAGAAATTAAAAAAATATACTATACTAAATAAAAAACAAAAAAAATCTAAAATTGCTATTGTGGAACACATTTTTTTACTTATACATTTATATTTTTTAAACAAAACTTAATATTATTCAATTTTATGAATTTAATTATACATAAATATTTAACAACATAAATAAAAATATATTTAAAAAACCAAAAAAAACCCAAAAACTTATTAATGGAGTAAACAAAATACAAAAAAAAGAAAAAAAAAACAAATAATAACAAAAAATATAAAAATGTTTATGAGGAATTCATTTCAAAAGCCAAGTGAATAACAGATAATGACAAGAACTACAAAAAAAAAAACATATAAAATTAAAAATTCAATAAAAAATTTAAAATACAAAACACCAAAATTCTTTGTTTCTTTTTTTAATGAGGGTTTAACAAGTTTTCAAATTTTAATTAACCCAATAAACCAAACGATATTATAATGATATCGAAACGGTATCATATAGGTGATAAAAATTATAATAGGTGGTAATCGTTTTTGAATCTAAAATGATAGTTTTTACAGACTAAAGTGTACCTTTCCTTATGATATCATTTTTCAATGCAATTATTATATCATTTTCGATATCGTAATTTTCAAAACAGCGATAGTAAAATCGGCGTAACCTAGTTTTTATTCCGAATGCTGTTATTACCAATAATAATGCTTTTAGCAGTTAAATATTTTAAGGATGTGTAAAATAATTAGCTGGAAAAGAATAAATCCTAAATAAGTATAAAACATGCTATCAAAGCATCATGTTGTCATGGCAAACATTTTTTTCTAACCAAAATTTTGAAAAAAATAACCAAATTTTAAAAATTTAAAGTTTTTATATAAAAATGAATGTAATTTTATTATATGTATTCAGTTTTTAAATACTTTGCAAAGCATTTAAATTTTAGCTGTTTAGAACAATGTTTATCAAAATGTAGTCACTGATCCAATTTTGTAGTGGGCCGGAAAATAAAGTTTAATAATAAGAATTTAATTATTCTCACTTTCTTATGATATGATGTCGAAAGTAAAGCATAAATTTAGAATTGCAAAAAAGCTGGGTAGAGCAGTAATAGAAAATAAGGTTGACTTTTACAATTATGTGTTCACAGAAAAATAATGCAAACAAGAGTTATTTTTTATAGGGACTTAGCTAATCTCATTTGATAATATGATTTCCAATATCTAAAGATTTAAAATAAATGATATTTAATTGGGACGTTTGGTGAAAAGATTCAATATCAATCGTTCATGTACGAAACACTCACATATATTAAATTTTAATAAGTTAATTTATAAATTGTGTACAAAACTGTGGTCCAATTGAAAATACATCGTTATTTATAAAATACTTTTATTGCAGTTATTTGTAAGATAATGTGGTGCCCTATTTAATTTTTTTTTTTTTTTTTTTTTTTTTTTTGTTTAATTTTGTTTTAACAACTAAGAAGGTACATTTTTTATTCGCTACAGTACGATATTTGGGAGCCTCGTAAAATGTACCAATCGACTCAGAATCTCCTTAGCTGTTCGAAATTGGTTCATTATTCCACCTAGTCCTCAAATAAATGTTCTTCGGAGTAATATTTTGAAGCTCAAATATCTTAAATACATACATAGAAGCTTACTTCTACAGAATTCTGCACAAATAAAGCATTTTTAATCCTAAAATACTCTATAAAAATATTTATGTACTTTATACGTACCTACATAAAATGTGGCATTCAGTTTCAAAAGGATCGCTTTAAAATTTATTATAGCTTCTATATAGGGTGCTCTCTTGAAAATCATTTAAAAGTACTTAAATCCTACATAATTTTTGTATGTTAATACAATTTGGCTCAAATAAGATTAACCATAGCTCCCATACAATGTTCTCTCTCAAGTATGTATTACTTTAAGTCACATACACAATAGTGTAGGATATCATATAATCGGTGATATAGCATAAAATTTCATCTGGCATAACAAAAAGAATTTGTAGAATCGATGCGCCGAAGACTGAGTGCCGTTATTAAAGCAAAAGGAAAAGCACCAAACATTTATAAAAAAATTTTTTTATTTGATGTGGATTGGATTTTGTTTTCGCTTTGCAACCTTTGTTGTTATAAGAATTTTTGGCTGTTTTTTTTTTAGAATTGAGTAGAGAATTGAAAAATAATTTAAAAACCCTACTATGTTAAATTTAATCGCATATTAAAGGACTGAAATAAAAAAATTATTTTAACAAAAGCTATTGTACACTTTATTTTGAAGCTCACAGTTTATTATAAGGTAAACATAATTTTAAAATTAAAAAAAATCAAAAATTTAAATTAAAAGTTATAAAAAACATGATATTTTCATCAATCCAACTAAAAACATTTAAAATACATACACACATAGAAAAATTAAAAATGCATAATAATTTTCAGTGCTATGCTATCAGTCCAAAGTGAATAATATTTTATTGACAGCAAAAGAGATTGAATAAAAAAAATAATAATAAAACATATGCACGTGTGTCGTTTTGTAACCTAGTTGTTGTAAAAAATTTACAAAAATTTTCCTTAGATTATTAATTAATTTACAAATACGATGTCAGCCAATATAGAAATTATTATTGGTACTTATGAAGAGTTTTTATTGGGCTACAAATTCGATATAAAAGTAAGTAAAAAAGTATTTAATACCAAAGTATTGTATGAACATCTCTCTTTTTTTATTGTTTGTTTATAAATCAGAATGAAAAGCCCACACTAAACCAGACTTTTGCGGATAAATCCCATTCTGGATTAATAAGATGCGTAGCTGTATATGAACGCTGGGTGGCCAGTGGTGGTACAGATGATCGTATTTTTATTTACGATATGAGCACCAGAAAACAGTCACAGGTATTAAATGAAATTAACAAACACGTACATAATTCTTACTGAAAGCTTTCTTAGATTTTACTTTCCCATGAAGGCACTGTTAATTCTCTAGCCTTTACACCCGACGGCACACATCTGTTATCAGCCGCTGAAGATGGACGCATGATTGCTACACGTTTAAAAACTTGGTTCACAGATGCTACTTGGAAAAAAGCTCACAATGGCTCACCAGTCACCCACATTAGCTGTCATCCCAGTGGCAAATTAGCTTTATCCTTGGGATCAGATCTTGTGCTGAGAACATGGAATTTAGTTAAAGGTCGTGTAGCTTATAAGACAAATTTAAAAAGTCGCAACACTTTAGGTTCATTACCCGATTGTTTGGCCTGGTCACCTACGGGCGATTATTTTACTATAACTGGTCAACGTGTTGTAGAATTTTGGTCAATAAAGACGGCAGATGTTGTACGTTCACACAAGACAAAATCGAAACCTATTTGTGTTATGTGGATAGGTGATAAAACATGTCTGGTGGGTTTGGAAGATGGTAAAATATTGTGGCTTTCAACAGATAGTGAGGAAGAAAAGGTAAAGGCCATTTCTTTTAAAGTTCAGTATATTTTGTTTTTAACTTATAATTTATATTTTTAGGAAATTGTTGCTCATAATGCTAGGGTAAAAGCTATGAGTGTTTTTAAGGAGAATCTAGTCAGTGCATCAAGGTAGGTTTAAATTTTCAATTAAAATAAATATATAGGAATGTGAATCCAATCATAGAAAAAACAACCACTGTTTTTATTTATTAATACCAAACAAGGTCGCGATAATTTGAAAATAGCTTCAGAATTACGTTTTTAAAATCGTGAATGTTTTAGAAAATATGCATTACAAATAAATGCAATCTGTTCAAAGCAAACGTTGTTCTTTATAACTCTTGGAAAAGTTTGCCTCTCACGCCAGACCATTTATGTGTTTCCGAATATCTGGTCAAATGGCTGCTATAAAAACAAAAAAACATTCTATAAGTTTTTTTTTCATATTATATTTATTCTATGTGGTTGCAAGGTATTCAACCAGTATTCACTTCGAAGGACCGTGGACAAGAATAAATTGAAATTAGTCTTTTTTGGCGGTAACAATGCAGAGTTCGTGAATTTTAATTAGGCATCAGTTTGCCAAACGAAAATTTTTTGGTAATAAATCTGTATCTCCTAAACTACTTGACGGATCGAATTGAAATGTATGAAAGAATTGTAGACGAGGACCCAAGCTTTCAGAAAAATCATCTTGTAAGTCAACTTGTGTTAACATGAGATAAACTGTAGGGTTCAAAGTTGACTACCTCAAGTATGTAAAAGTTTAAAGAAATTGTAACTCCTATAAATAAAATCCAATTTCAAAGATTTATATATTATTTCTGTAAAGTGCTTGGTTAGATAAAGAAAAAATATGCTTACTCACCTTAGTTACCTCTTACAGTTGAAAAGATATTTACGCTTGAATTTTAAATCTTTGTCTCGACTTTATTTCGTTTTTCGGAATAAGTCCTGAGGCATATGAGAGAAAAATTTTCTAAAAATACTCTATAATTTGTAATATATTCCAAATAATATGCTGAAAAAAATTCCCAATTCATCTAGAAGTGATAAATGTTCAGTCAGCACTCTGAAATTTATATTTTTTACAAAATTATAGTACATAATTTCCTTTCACTTTTTTCAGTTTTTTTAATAAAATTTAATAAAGAAACTTTAAATTAATTGAAATGCTGAATTTTGAAAAAAGTTTAATTTTTATCGATTAATAAAAAAAATTTCGCGCGAATTTTTTTTTTTAATTTATTGACGGTATTTAGTCAAAAAATAGATTTAGATCGATTTGACACTAAATTGCTTCCCGCCGGCCAAAAACGAATGCAGAGTGCAGATTTTATGAAAAAAATAATTTTTTAACGACTTTTTTAATTGCACTAAAAAGCCTATTAGCAAAATATTTTTACTATTATTTCTTATGTAAAGTATAAAATAAATATTAAATACCTGCAAAAGTCATTTAAAAAGTTTTACAAAACAATTTTTGGTAATTTTTCAAAAATAAACAATATTTGATAAATTTAATCGATTATTACGATCATTATCTCGTTACACAAATAACAAGCGCCAGTACAATTGTTTGTTACGTATATGCACATATAAAAATATAAAATAATGAATTTAAAATATAAAATAATGAATTTAGTGAGAGTTGACTTGAAAACCATTAGAACACCACTAAAAGTCTAACTTGTTCTAAAAAAACGTAACTCTGTTTTCTCTCTGTTAGAAAACCAAACTCTTTGTATGTGTTAGTAGAATTTTCTTCAGAACTAATTTATACGTATGAAGAGAGTTTTTTTGCTGAGTGAATTAAAACAGTTGAACTTCTAGTTGTTTTCTGTGTTTGAAACAACCTATGTACACATATGGACAAAAAAATAGGTATGAACTTCCTCAAATGAAAGTATTTTAAAATTCTACGTTTTCATTTTTTTAAATTTGTATTTATATTTTATTTATTAAATACAACTTTCTAAGGAACAAAAAAAAAAAAAAAAAAAAAAAAATACTAATGGAATTTACTTACATTGAGATTTCGATATCAGAAAAAAACCCATATTTTTCTGTGGCGTGTTCGCAAAAATTTTAAAATTACAAATTATAACCTATTTTTAAAACTAAATATTAATAGTATGAAAGGACAAAATTATTTTTTGGAATTTGTTTGATCATCCTCAGAATTTTTCATTTTATTAAAATGTTTCAGATATAACCATCTCGACCAAAGGCAGTCACATAATACGTCTTATTACCATTATTTTCACATCTTTTTTTATTAGACAGATTCTTGTTTTTACTATAAAATTACATTTTTATAGTTTTTATATATTATATTTTTCGCATAAAATTTATGGATCTGAATAAGTTGTTTCCTTTTATTTGGAATATTTTGCATTATCCGAAAAAGTCCCGGAGTTCCAAAAATTGAACAGGGTTATGCTGCAATACCCTTACATACCCCTTTTGTGGATGTTTAAGCTTTATAACGATCAAAAGCGTTCATGAATTATGTTGGGAGAGTCGCTCTTAAGATACAATCTGAAAGTTTCTGAATATATAAATTATTTCTTTGATAACAATTCTGTCTAAAATTGTTAAATAAACTTGAAACAATTATTTCAGAAGTATTCCAACCCAATTAGTAAAAAAATTTCAATAATTTTTAATAATAGCAGTATAATATCCTAGAAAGACTTTTGGGGAGTAGGTCTCTACTATAGGAAGGATAATAAAGGAATCTCAAAAAAGTAATTATGTCTTCTCATGCTATTATTGACGTTTTATTGATATTTGGTTTTAAAAATAGGAAATTATTTTGCAATCTAAAAATTTTTGCATACACACTTATTTTATTGTTCACAGAAAAATATGGATTTTCTTCAAAAAGATCTCTTCCGATCTTCAGACTCCATTGTAAATTAATTTCAAACTGATTTTTTATACCTTAGATAGTTGTATTTAATAAATAAAACATAAATATAAGTTAAAAAAAAAAATTTAAAACATAAAATTTTAAATTTTTTCATTTGAAGAAATTTACATCTATTTTATTGTCTATGTGTATACATATTATAATATATCATTGAATTTTTATATTTTATAAGTTTTTGAAATGTAGACGGAGTTTTGTCTTAAAAAATATTATTATTTTTTTGTTTTATTTTTCTTTATTATATTGTTTATTTTTGAAAAATTGTCAAAAATTGGGTTGTAAGGCTTTTTAAATGATTTTTGCAGGAATGAAAAATTTATATTTATTTTATACATAAAATAAAAATTTACAATTTAGTGTCAAATCCATCTAAATTTTAACCCTTGGTTACCGGTTTGTATAAAATTTTGTGCAACAAGTATGTTAAAAGAATTTTATTCATTTTTGTTGAAGATTGTGGCAATTCTATAGCTTTGAAAGTGACTAATACATTTTTTAAATGACCACAACTTTTGTTGTATAAAAGATATATATATATATATATATATATATATATATATATATATATATATATAGTCATATAGTCTAGAGACGTATATTTAAAAAACTCATCTTTACTACAGAGAAAAATTCACAGTGGTCAAATTTTTTTAAATTTAAAATGGAATTTTCGACCAATGCTGGATGTATTTTAATTTTTTTATTAACCATTTAACCTCATATACCTTAGGACTTATTCCCGTCAAGCACTTTACAGAAATATAAAAATCATTTAAATTTTTGAAACTTTTACATACTCGAGGTAGTCAACTTCGAAACCTTGTAGCTTATCTGGTATTATCACAGGCTGTTTATAAGATGATTTTTCCAGAAGTTTAGGTCCTCCTCTACAACTCTTCCATACATTTCAATTCGATCTGACAAGTAGTTTAGGAAATACAGATTTATTGCTAAAATTTTTCTTTACAATTTCAAAGATTAAAACATCTTTACTCAGTAATTTATTTCTAAATATAAACTCACTAAAATTTTTTATCCCTAATTTCTTATAACATATTTTAGTTCCGGTGAAATAAAACTTTGGCAGATAAACAAAAATAAACAAAAACTTAAGGAAATTGCTACAACAAATATCGGCTGTCGTCCCATCTGTATAAGTATATTAGATCTGGAACAATTCGGATCAAATTACGTGATTAATAGTACATTAGGATCTAAAGAAAATGAAAAAAAACCAATTACCTCAGAGGCTAAAGTGCCACAACGAGGAGTGGTCACTATTGAATATGACAATGAAGATGACAAGGACAAAGAAGCTGACGAAGATGAAGGAGGCAGTGATAATGAGGAAGGAGATAATGATGAATGTGAAGATACCGAAAATGAAGCAGATAGTGTGGTAGAAGAAGACATTGATGATGCTGATAATAAAGATGATGGCATAGAAGAAGATGGTGGTGGCGATGATGATGATAGTCTTGATAACGAAGACGGTGAGAGCGATGATAGTAACCCTGAACCTGAAATTCGTTTACCCAAATCACGTAAACACAAGTTACAAATTATTAAGCATAAAGAGGATGAAAATAAAAGGCAAAAATTTGATAATAAAAGGAACAATAATCACAACAAAAGAAAGGCAAGCAAAAAATTAAGAAACAAAAAATAATTGTAGAATTATTTTTCAAACAAAATGTTAATAACTTTCCTTTAAATTCTTTATTATAATATCAATTAATGTTTGTACTAAATAAAAATAAATATAATTATTCATTTTAAAAATTTGAATTAAAATTAAAGTATATATTAAAGTATATACAAAGTATAATGTTTCCAAATATAAATAAAATTCATATTTAAATTTTTTACCTAACGTTTCATTTTTCAAACAGCTTCTGTAGCTTATCCTTCTACCAGAAATTTTCAAACTGGTTGAATTGTTTTACTATTGTGCTTTCAGGCTAGACTAGTACTTACAATTTCGTTTTGTTTTAATCTTCATCTACATTTATTTTCTAAATAAAGTGTAGACAAATAAGCTAGAAACCGTAAAATCTGTACAAAAGTTAACATAGAAATTAAAAGTGATTCAACATTAAATTACTAACATTTTTCAGTATTTTTAAGCTTTAACCTCTTCTATAAGGGTTAACGATCTTTTTGACATTTCTTTATATCTTTACGTTTACCGGTCGACTAGCTTAATGATTGGAAATTTACAGTTAGATTTGTATTTTGTTGACATTTATTTTTGTTTGTACTCTGGTTTTAAACTAATAATGACATGGAAATAAAGAAATAAAGAACAAATTTACAAAATGAGTCTACTAATTTTTAAGTTGATTTTACTATGGTTTTTATTTATACCAAAATCATTAACCGATGACGTAAATATAAAAACAAAACCTAATATAAAATCTGTAGATAAGTTTAAAGGTACATGATTGTATTCGATTAATAAATAACACTAAATAAATTTATAAATAATTCCTTAGTTCTTTTCCTGAAAGAGAATACCACTTTTAACTTTAAACCCTCCAAACTTGGTTTCTTTGAGAAACATTTAAATACTTATTGCTACAGTGGCAAAACAAAAACATTAGGACGCCTTTTGGAAACTATTGAATTACAATTGGAAATCGAGAGCGATGATTATACACAATACGAAGGTAATTCACCGGCTGAAGTTGAAGAACACTATTCGGAACATCGTTCTATATTTAGTTTAAACTTATTTTCTCAAAAACGTTCGCGTGTCTCACTGTCACCGTTTATGCAACAATGCATTGGTATTGAAACCGTACAACCCTATAATGTTACTCTATACCGAGAGAAGTTGGATTACTATCGCTCTATTCAGTTGATGAGTGGTATTATCATGTTCCTGTTTGCTGGTATCTTAAGTACAAATTCATTGTTTTACTATATCACAGGCATATTATTTGGTATTTGCTCATCATTTTTGTTGCTAATATGGCTGTCGGGAAAATTAATGCCCAAGTAAGTATAGAATTTTAATCTACTTGTACAAAATTTTAATCACTTTTAGCACTGTTCAAAAAGATTATAAATTTAAAAAAAGTTTACAACTTAAGATTTGTACAAAAGTTAGTCAATTTATGTCATACTACTGCCTTTATAAATCTGTGGAACTCACGATAAGTAGTTATTAAATCTTCTAGCTAAAATTAAAATTAGTTGTTTTATGGCTAACTCCGTAAAAACTTTTTTTTTAGAAAATAAGCTGAATTTGTAATCATTTATCGAGGGCTTATATTCAAAACCCTCTATCTCAGATTTTCATGAAATTTGAAGCTGTTATTGCATATAGAAACCCTCATCTATGATATAAATTTGAAACAAAAATTCCAAGTTTTTCAAATTTTATTAACGTTTTTGTATTCTTCTATCTTAGAAAATACATAATTTATTTTTATCTTTGAGTGCAAAACCCTCTATATCTCTGAGTAATTATTTTATTTTTTGATAATATAAACATAACATATATCATTTGAGACTAATTTATGCATGGTGAATATGAATCTGGACAAAAAATTTAAATCGGTTGAACAGTTCTTTAGATATAAAATAATAAATAATAATAAATATTTACTTTGTATGGCGCCTACTACCCCCTATAAACCTACCCTACCGATTTTCATATCAATTGTGGAACTTAGCAAGAAAATTATTCCCACGAAATCTCTAGGCTTTCACTGTAATAGCTCATTAAATATGCGATAACTAAAATTTATCTTGTATGGGGTTAACACTTCCTCTAGAGTTGCCCGCCCTGTTTTTATCTCAGTTATGATTCGTGATAAGGAAATTATTCCCACACAATTTTAAAACTTTTGATCTAATAGTTGTTCATTTAAGCGATAAATAATGTTTAGTCCAACATTCCCTCTGCTCCGATCCCAAAATAAAGTAGCCTATTTGAATTATGTTGGTTTTTTAATTTACTAATTAGTTTAAAAACTTTAAAAATGATGCATTAAATGTAAATTAAATGTATTTTTTACAATGCAAAATCGTATATATAGTTATTTATATACACTGAATATTTCAAAAGTACTAAATCTTCTATCTCGCTTTAAAATTGTAAATATTAAAAACAAATGATTTTTAGTGATTTTAAATAAATATTGTAAAAGAAAATATTTTAAATACCTGCAAAATAAGAGAAATAATAGGTTATTTTTCTCTCTTAAAAATTTGTGTTTTTCAAGATAGAGGGTTTTGAATGTTATCTTCATACCAAAATTCGATTTTTATATGGAAATTTCGATGAAAACTAAAATCCTTTATATATAGATAGAGAGAAGGTTGATATGATACACTCATTGTATCACATCTCCACCCAGAGACCAATGTCGGTGCATTGTGAGTCCCTTCAATTTCACCAGATAGAGTAGAAGAAGCAGAGAAAGGATCAAGAAAATAGTGAAGGGTAAAAAACTAAATGGAAAAAGTTATTAGGAATATACAGCCTATTACCATAACGAAGCCTAAGTCGTCTACAAGCTCCCTATTTCGAACGTCACTGCCCAATCAAATCATCTCCCGACGTCCTCACACATTCTACAAAAATCATAATTTCCAGCGTCCCATTTAGACTTCATCTTCTCTATCAAGCAGTGTCCCGTTATGACCCCTATCATGATTTTCCAACTTTTCCTACTCAAACTCAAAAAAGTACTTGTGACTGTCCTGCCGAGTGCCGGCCATATCGCCTTCGTTACCTAACAGTCCACTCTACTCTCCCAAGCCGAATTGGTTTTAGCCGAGATCCATTCATTGATCTTCCTAAAGAAGAAAACCAGCGTTGGTCTCACTCTCCGAAACATCTTTCGCTGCGCCTTGCCTTGCCAATTCATCGGCTAATTCATTGCCAGATATATTGCAATGGCCAGGTACCCAGCTGAGTCTTACCAAGTAATGTTCTAACAGCTCCCTCAGTGATATCTTACACATAAAGAGTAACCTCAGTACCCCTCGCAACGTTCAATCTTTAAGATGCCGAGAATCTCAGCCTGAAAATCGCTACATTCATCAGGAAGTTTAAATTAGATAGATAGATAGATAGAGAAGGTAGATGTGATACCATATAGTACCACATCTCCACCCAGAGACCGATCCCGGTCCATTGTGAGTCCCTTCAACAGAATAGCTGCGAAATAAGAGTATAGAATACAGAAAATAGAAAATACAGAGTACAGAAAAAGTAGAGTGAAAGATAAAAAGGAATAGAAATGCAACGAATCATAAAGGGGGACCAGCAATGCTACCAATCCCCCTAGGGTTATACCCCTGATTCTCCCTCAAGCAGCCGATTCAAATGACGAAGCCTATGACGTCAACAAGATCTGCGTCCCGAACGCAGATATATATATATATATGATCTAAAAATTATCATATATATATATATATATATATATATATATATCCATATATATATTCCTTTTTTGAGAGAGAAAGTAGGCTAATAGGTTTTCACCAAAATCAACCAGTTTAAGAAACCCAGTTGACTCACATCTCATTTTAGACGTACTATGATGTATGGCATTTTAATTGGCGGTTGGACCGTTGGTTTCTATATCATACGAATGCTATGGGATAATATACAAATGATCATGATGACATATCGTAACTATGTATGCTGGTATATTATTATAACCGGCATTATTTCCTTCTTTTTCTGTTATCGCTGGGGACCCCCCAAGAATCGACGTTCAAAGGATATTATCAAATGGTTATTGCAGCTGGTGTCATTGGTATTGATATATTTTTCGAGTAATTTCAAAGAAGCCAGTGTAGCAATAATGCTTATGACCGTTATACTATGTTATTTCCCAAAGGTCTTAAAGAGAATCATGAGTTTAAGAACTAGATCTTCTAAGGATTTGAATAAGAAAAAAGATAGTCTTAGTATAACAACAACAACTAGACTAAAAGAACTTAGAGATGACTGTCAACAATGGCTTGTTAATAGCCCTCAATATAAGGAATGGAAGGTAAAGGATTTTTTTTAATTTATTTGTGCATTCATTAATTTTTCTTATTGTATTAGATCAAACCTAAAGCACGTTCTTCGCTAAATAGCAATGCAGAACGCCTAACACCCACTCAAATGAGCAACTCTGGATCTAAACAATACCAAGAAGACGGCCCCTCTAGCTCAGATGTAAGTTTGGGTGAACAAGATTTGACTAAACAAAAACTTTACCCTCTACCCGATGGCTCATTTATATTGAGCGAAAAACCACCTATCATAATAACACCACGCCATGCTACACCTACATATCATCGTTCTACGCCGGCCTTCTCAAATGACGAACAAGATGAGGGCGATTATACACCAAAGAATCATCATTCTCATGTACTATTACCTGCTCATTCTCGCCGTTTAACTGCTGCTGCTTCTACTTCTGATTTATTATCTGGTCGTCGCTGTGCTACACCCTCACCATCCCAATTGCAACGTTCCACTAGTGTACAACGTGTACAATCTCGTTCGGCTCGTATGATATCGTCGGCACGAAAACATCATGGTAACAATCCTAAGATTAAAATTGAAAATCCTACTACAGATGATGAAAGTTAAGTGTTTATGTTTTAAGTGATTATTTTATGAAAACGTGTTTTACTTTTATTAATTGTTTGTTTTAAATGAATCATTTTTATAAAATATTTCCATTAAGTAGTAAAAAATAGAATAAAAGAATAACTAATTCAATTTTTCTTCTCAATAAAATTTTTGTTAAAGTTTAAAATACATTTAATTAGATGCTCCTTTCCTGTACCTTTAATCTGAGCTTAATATGCTCAGTATTTTACAAAATACAGTGATTTGAAACAAGCACGTTAAAATCAATTTTTTTTTAAATTGTGCAACCCTGTTTGCAAAAGCTTTCAATCCTATCCATGATGAAATCATTTAACAAGGTGTATGTATGCATAAATACAAAACTACAACAATGTTTTTATAAATTGAAATAAATTAAAGATTTCTATACAGCAATTTTTTCTTAACAAAAATTTGACATTTCAGTCACACTAAAAAATGAAACAAAAAATAAGCTTATAATGACACATTGTACTGGATACGCCATGTTGCTATCTATTGGTATACATGTTTTCTTTTCACGTACTGTCTATACTATTCAAATTTTATTCAAGGCAAACGTAAAAATTAGAGCGAATCTATTCAAGGTAACCTCAGTTAAACAGCTGATTGCTTTTTTAGTTATTACATATATAAAAAACATGTATTCTCCTTATTGTTGTTTTTGTGCAACTGTTTTGCATAAATTCTCGTCGTTTTTGACATTTGGCTTGCCTAACAGTCCGTCTAGACGTAACATAATATGTAAGAGTTTTGTGTCAGAGAGTGTCAAATTCGCCCTCTGAGAGAATTATTTCACGTGTAGATTCAAATGTTAGTATTATAAGATGTATTATGAGACTGTTGTGATGATATTTCTCTACACAACCATCTTATAAGATGAACTGCCAAAAAATACACATACACGACAGTTTGCTTGTGTGTGTGTGCATGTGTATTTTGGAAATTATTGAAAAACAATATCTTTTTTTTTTTTGTAAAATTGTTTCCTTTTAGTGTTTGTTTTAAATGTTAAAAATCGTTTTTATAAAAATTGTGTTAAAAAAGTGCGAATTGCTTAAATAAAAAGGACATGTTTACTCTGTAACTGATTGAAAATAATAATATCTTATAGGATTTATTAGAATACGTGTACCCCTTATTAAGATTTAACATAATATAAACAAAATGTTTACTCTCCTCTGCCGGCGTTATCTCACATATTATATCAGCGTTAAACTCAGTTGTAGACCTGGGGTAACCTAGTATATACATTATGCAATTTTTTATAAAAACAAAATCAGAGCGAATATATACAAGGTAACCTTAATTAAACAGCTGATTATTATTTTGGTTGTTACAGCTGCCAAACTGCATATATAAAAAACAATAATGAATACGCCATATTGTTGTTTTTGTGCAACTGTTGCCACCTTCCACAAATTCGCGTTAAGTTTGACGTTTGTCTTGATAAAAATTGTCTAATGTAGACACTATGTTATCCCTCAAAAAGTGTACTCTCAATAGGCGGCGCCAAATTCACATTATTAAGGCATTGCCAACATAAACAATAATTTTAACAGCATTGACAGTCCAAAATTTGCGAAGAACCGTTACATTTAAAAGTTTATCATATTTAATCACGCAAATTAACTGAAAAACCTTAATCTCTTCAGCATTACCAGTCCAAATTTTACGAAGAATCGTTACATTCAAAAGTCTTACCATATTTAAATACGCAAATTAATTGAAAACTTAATTTCTTCAATCTTATAAACAAAAATAACTTTATTTAATGATATTTGTATTGTATTGACTCAAAGAGATTAAAACTTAACAAACTAAGATTAATTTAAAATTGTTTACTAATTGTTATAAACTATAATTGTTATTAATTTGATGTTAAACATGTTAAAGACAAATTATTTATAAAAAAATATAACAGAAAAATAAAATGTGCTTAAACTACAACAAATTGTTTATAACAAAATGACAATAAGGCTTTTAGTTTTTTGTATAGTTAAAAATACATTTTAACAAATTAATTTACTTAAAACACTACTTGATTTAAAATATTTGACCTGTTTATAGAATCCAACACGGATTGGTTTTATAACATTTTCTCAACAATACCAATAAATTGAGTTTTTGTATTCAATTTCTGTTTATAAAATCCAATAATTGGATTTCTGTTTTTGAAATCCAATAATTGGATTTAAAAATTTAAATATTTTCATTCCCAGTTTATAAGGAGAATTTCAGAACAACGCTGAAAATCGTTCATTATTTATTTAAGAATATAAAAATGTAATTTAGAGCGGAAATATCAATCATTTGACAAATTCTTTTCATTACATTTTCATAAACCTATTTCAAGTATAAATTGGAACTTCGTTTCCATTCCAATTCCGTTGAGGATTTCATAAACAGGTTGATTAATGTAGGTATTTAGAAACCAATAACTTGATATTGACTAAAATAACAAATTTAACTTTTTTCTTTTCCAATTAGGCAGCATGAGCGAAGCAACTAATTAATAATTAAAAACAAATGCCTTTGTAAAATAATAAAATAATTGACTTTTCTATATGAATTATTTTTTTAATTTAAATTAAATTCCTTTGGATATGGATACTTAAACTTTTTGTTTTGTGATGTTAAGAAACAGTTTTCAGTGCCCTTTAGATCAATAAATTTAAAACAGTTTAGAATAAACGTATTTTTTAGTGAAAAATTTCCAATTTCCATCATCAAATATACTAAGTAAAAATGGCTATAAATAATTTTAAAATTAGCATCATTATAATAATAAGTTATAAATAACTTCTGAATAAAATTTTGACTTAAATTATTAGCACTTGAATACCCGATTCTTAATTGCTTAACAAAAAGAGAGAAAAATGGATAAAAATTAACAAATATTGCACATTTTTTAAATTTCAAAAATAATGAAATTAAATTAACAAGTTACTACTATTACACTAGAATTAAATAAATATCATTATTAAAAGAAAGAATGAATTTTACTACATAAATTGTAGTAACTATAGTTCAGTGCGATTGGCAGCTACTTCGGCCAGAATGAGTAAATCTGAGGTAGACGACGATATATTGTCATTTAAAGAGTTGTTGTTGTTGCTGTTATTATTACAAATATTGGTATTATTAAAAATATCAATTGATACTGTAGATGTAGTTTTCTGTTTTAAAGGAATGATTGGTGATGTTGATGTACTATTAAGTGATTGTGGTGGTGTTGTATTTATTGTTGTTGTTTCGGTACCTTTTTCAATTGTTTGTAGAAACTTAATGGCTGTGGGAGCTTCTTGAAAATAACAACAACCGTTAATAGTTAAAGGTAATAAAGAGGCAACTTCTTGTTCTATGGCTGAAACATCACGACGAGTAATGCTTTCTTTGCGAGCCTTTCTTTTTTGACTACCCACAGCTGTATGCATTGTTTGTTGATGCTGTTTGACTATGGTTTTTTGTTGCAAACTTTCATTGGATTGTTGTGTTTTATTACTTAAATTACCTTCATTATTGCTGTTGTTAGTGTTATTATTGCCATTGTTAGAGTTACGTTGTCCTCGCTTTTTACCATTGGAAGAAAATTTCTTTTTCTTTTTGGTATTACGTTTGCGTTGCAAATAATCATCCAAATTTAAAGCTGGCAATTCTTTGATTCTTTCCTCCAAATCAAAACCATTTGTATCATAAGACATTATATTATCACATTCAGAAAGAGAATGCTTTTGGCAGATATTATTTGTATTAAGATTGTTATTAAAGTTATTTACATTCGAGAAATTTTGCTTAACATTTACTTCGGTATTGTCAACGCCTCCACCACCACCGCCGTCATTTCCACCTGCTAAACGTACTAAGGATTTTGATTTTTTCACAGCTGTTGCTATTTGACCAGAATTTATTAATTCTTGGTATCTTTTACCCTTGCATGATCTAGCACTTTTCTTTTTGGGTTCTAATACATCCTCTTCGCTACTGTTACTCGAAAAACTATTCTCATTGTGAAAACGACGCTTTAAGTGATTTTCTTCCATGGCATCAGCATTTCCTGTAATATGAGCACTCATAAATTGTGATGTTTCGCCTAGAGCTTGCTGCAAGTCGGCGCATTGTTTTGTGGTCTTTGATTTATCTTGCATTAATTGACTTAAATCTCCCATTTGTGCTTCATCGGCTAGTTTAAAGTAGTTACTATGATTGTTGCTGATGTTACAATTACGTGTATTATTGCTTACAATTTCATGCGCATTGCTTTCGTTATAATCTTGATACTCTTGGCCAAATGCATTGGCCGGACGTGTTGTTAGAGTTCGTAGAGGTGGTGCTGGTAGTTTATACCATTTAAAATTGGGATTTGCTGAAAAGAAGGCATCTTTGTTCTAGACGTCAGAACAACAAATAGAGGTGACAAATTGTTATTATGGCTTCTTTTAGAAGAAAAATATGTATTAAGACATTTACCTGTTGAGCTAAATTTGTAAAACATTTCTTGTCATTTACATCCAACGAGGCCCACCAGTCTCCCAGTATTTTTGTTATAGCTCTAAAAGTAGGTAAAAGAAAAATATATTACTTATTACCAGGGCAACCAAAAATATGTTCTAAAAGTGTTTTATGCGCAAAAAATGTTTTTAAAATCGGAAAATATGCCCTTAAAATTAAAAAATATGCTCGTAAAATATTATTGTATCTGGATAAATTCTAAATTGCTTAGACGAGCTAAAAGGGCCTAGTGGATTAGGTTCAGCGAGACCATTGGCTCTGTCAATGAACTATCCAGATTCAGGAAGATACTGTCAAAGGATCCTAGTGTTCCGGGGAGTATCCAGAGATCAGATGGTTCATGGACGGAGTCTAGCTCGGAGTCACTTAATGTACTTTTGCAAACCCATTTTCCGGGTTGTAAGGACCCATTGATGGAAGGATCAGATAGGGAAGATCACTTCTTCACAGAGTCCGCCATCGGAATAGTTGAAACGGTAGTGAGAGACCTGATTACGGTTGAGAAAGTAACATGGGCGGTGAATTCATTCGAGCCTTACAAGTCACCTGGCCCGGATGGTATTTTTCCGGCCTTGTTACAGAACGCACCGTTGGTGATTCGTCAACTACTAGTGGATTTTTTTAAAGTTTATCTGCTACATAGACACATACCGAGGGAGTGGAGAGAGGTAAGTCATATTCATACCTAAAGGTGGTAGGACATGTCACTCGAAACCCAAGGATTATAGACCTATCAGCCTATCGTCTTTTCTCTTGAAGACATTAGAAAGACTGATAGATCTATATCTAAGATCATCTATTGGCACCAACAGCATGAGAAGTGCTCAACATGCTTACCTGAAGGGTAAATCTGTTGAGAGTGCGCTGAATGATGTGGTGGGCTATATAGAACAAGGACAGGAAATTTACCATGGCCGCGTTCTTGGATATTGAGGGAGCGTTCAACAATATAAAGATTGACGCTATTAAGCAGGCGCTGGTGGATCTTAAAGTACATGACTTTTTGATGGAATGGATAATCCTCATGCTGAGCAACAGGGTTATCAACTCGAGCTTGGGTGGAGTATGTTTAAGGAAACTGGTGACTAGGAGAACATCGCAAGGGGGAGTCCTCTCACCCCTGTTGTGACGAAAGATCGTGGCGTGTGCTGATGATGTGGTCATACTGATAAAAGGAAAATTTCTTCCCACAATCAGTGAGATCATGCAGTCCGCGCTAGGTGAGCTGTCCTCTTGGGCCGCTGATAAAGGTTTGAGAGTGAATCCAGAAAAGATAGAGTTGGTTCTGTTTACTAGTAGGTACAAGGTAGAGAATTTTAGATTACCGGTACTATCTGGAACGGAACTAAGACTTTCCGACTCAGCGAAATATCTAGGGGTATTCCTCGATAGTAAGCTGACCTGGAAGAGGAATGTTCAGAAGAGGCTCAAACGTGGCCTTGATGCCTACTACACCTGGTCAGACGGATCAAAGATGGACACAGGTACTGGTGCGGGAGTCTACATTATGGGCACGGATCAATTTTGAAGAAATTGTAAAATTTATTGGCAATAACTCTGCAATTTGGACAAGTCCACTGCAAGTTTTTTGCATTGTCGGAGCTTTAAGGACACTACATTCTAAATGGTAATTTCCCAAACACATCCAACAGGAAAAATATACATTCTTCGCCGGAAATACACACACCAAAACAAATATTTTCTAGATTAAAACGAGTAATATGTAACTGAATGGCAAAACTGCGGATAATTAACAAGGATATTAATTATAATATTGATCTTAATAGTGGAAAACAAAGTGGTAATATTAAAAAAAAAATATAAAACAGAGTTGTTTTATCTGAGAAGTTTACAAATTTGACAAATAGAATTATACCAAATGTATGTCAATGAACATACAAAAACAATTTCATGCAAAAATATGTCTTAAAGTATATACAATAAATAAAACAAATTTTAAGACTTAATTGTAAATTAAATTTCTATAAATTTATAAGATGACAGTTATTAAGTAATCGGATTTGACAGTAGAAAGAAAATTTTACTTCAGTTTGGTTTATTCGAAGCCCAGGAAAAATTATGATTCTGCATATTTTTGGTTGCCCTGCTTATTATATATGATTTTTTAAAGAGTTTAGCTTAATGGTACTCATTTGAAAATAGTTAAATTTTTTGAAAATTGTTACTTTTTGTTAAAATTAGATTTTTTTTGGAAAATTGTTACTTTAATAATTTGCAGTGTTTTTTATTTTTTGAAAGTTTGCATCTACATAATTTTATTTAAAAATTAATATTTTGTTTTTTTAATCGGTCGATCTCTTGATCGATTAAACATTTTTAGAATTTCAGACCGTTAAAAAAAAACAGAATCAAACCAAATAGTTTTTTTTCAATAGAAATAATGTACGAATAATAATGTTATTTCTGACTTAAAATAGTTAACATTGCTCCCCTATATAATATCCCATTGTTCATAAAGGGCGTTAAAAAATAAAAATAACAATAAAATGCTTCTAAATACACTCTGATACAAAATTAGTTTATCAATAAATTTCTTATTTATTTTAAAACAAAGTGTTTTATTTTATGTTTTATTTAGTGCATATTTTTTGGGACAACAATGAAAAAAGTATGGTAAGTTTAAGTTTGTTATTCCGAATAAAATCAAATAAGTTCTACAGTTTTGTTCAATTTGAAAAAACTAAATCTTGTAATGTTTACTCTAAAAATTATGGAAAATATATTTTTTAATATTGTTAAAAATTTTGCTTTCAATATTTGCTCAAAACATAAACAAATGTATACGATTGAAAAGTCTGATTCTTCTATTTCTCAAAAAAGTTTAAAAAGAAAAAACTTAAGAAAATAATACAGAATTAGGGATACATTTGTACAAGAATCATTTCGAGAATATATTTGAAAATTTTAAGACAGATTTATAATGTTCTCAAGAAGACCTTTAACATAAGCTATGTCATGATGTCTCAAGTAATTTTTCACTTTAGCAGATTGTTATTAATAAAATACAAAATAAATGTGTAAAGTGTAATATCGAGCTTACCTATTTTCTAAGTTTTTATAACGCTCCTTAACAATAGCACGATGACGTTTGCAAAATATTAAAAACGCATTCATTGGACGACGGGCATGATGATCGGGTTTAACAGTGGCAGGAGATTCATTACCAATATTATTAAATGTAGACAAAGAATTTGTGTCTCCACCTGTAACAGCGGGCAAAGACTGTGATTCTACAGTTTCTACATCAACGTCTATATGAATTTCCTCCTCTTCACTAGCATTATTGTTATTACTTTTGTTAACTTTTGAAGTTTGAATTTGATGATGTTTTGAAACATTTAAAAATTGAGCAGATTTTCTTAGTTCATCAATAGCTTCACCTCCTCTGCTATTATTATTTAATCTATTAGATTTAATTAAAAGAGCACCATCAGATGAAGTGGATAGTTTTTGAAATCTTCTTTGTTTTCTATTAAAAATATGTTCATAATCCACATCTATATTCGAATCTAAACGTTCTTCATAGTCAATATCTTCATCATTATCGTAATCGGCATCAATGTGGTCATTGTCCTCATCATCTTCGTCATCATCCTCATCTTCGTCATCGTCTAAATAGCTACTATGGCGACTACCATTAGGAGATTGATTGTCATCGTCATCGTCTTCGTAGGATTTTGATTTAGCATAATTGTGAACACTTTCAATGTGACGATAGGCATTGTTTTGATCTTCAGTACGTTGGGTTGTTGATGGTTGTGTTTCGGTTACAGATGACAATGACGTTAACATATTCATTGTTGCTGTTGTGGGTGACTGTTTATTATTTATAAGGCCATAATTATTATATTGTTTATTATAAAACTGATAGTTATTATTATTGGTTTCCGCGATACTAGAAGAATCCATTTTTATATCATCATAGTTTTTATTGCCATAAATACTATTAATGTTATTTTTGTTGAGATATTTTTTATTATTTAAATCTAAATTAAAGGCACTTTTATTTTGTATATTAATTGGTGTTATTACTTTGGATAATGGTAAATGTTCAACATTTACAACATCTATTTCATTATCATCTTTTATTTCTCTATCTTTAACACTTGAGGAGGCACTTTTATAGCTTAAGGTACGAAAATTATTCCAACATTTATTATTTTGTAATTCTTTAGGATTTTCTAAATGTTGTACTCTAACACGTTCCTGTTGATTTATTTCATTGTTTAATAAAAATTCTTTCTTTTGCTGCTGTTGTTGTTGTTGATTTTCTTGACGGTAATCAATTGTATTATTGTAATGATGATGGTGTTGGTGGTGATGACCACTGATTGTAACAAATGTTCTTGTTTGTGTGAAAGAATTTGGAAGTAATTTTGTGGTTGCTGGGCAATTAAATTTATCCATGTTTATTAATTTTGGTTTTAAAAATTCCAAAGCATTTACACTATTGATCATTTTTTGCAGTTTTTATTAATCTAAAGGTTCAATTTAAAACATTACAAACTGAAAAAGAGAAATAAATTATAAAATTATATAAATTTGATAGTTTTTATTTAAGAAGGAGATATATACATAATAGAAATATCATTAAATTCAATATTGCTTCTGATAACAAATATTTTTCAAGGGACTACTATAAAATTCTAGCTATATTAATATTATCATATTATTAAAAATTTTATTTATACATAATAATTTAGAACCCGTTGATATTTTATTTATCTAACTTCAAAGATTTAAGTAAATTTCAACTGAAAGCTCTTGAATTGGTATTTATAAAAGATAAAATTTATTTTATCCACTTTTTTAATGTTTCGTGATTTTAAGTGTATTGAAAATTTGTTTGAAATTTTTTAATCCGAGTTTCTTTTTTCTATTCTTTTCTATACTTTTCTTGGTCTCAGCTTTTCTCTATTATTTTCCTTTCCTGGTCTTCTCTATAATTTCTTCTACAAATTCTCTCTACGAAGGGACTCACAATGGACCTCTAGATCTCCGAGTGGATGCACATGCACCCTTCTGAGTACTTTGCAACCCTTCTCTACCTACCTTCTTATGCAAGTACCTTGTTCGAAATACTATAACTCCTAAATAACGCAATTACATTTAAATATGTTTACATCAATATATTTGTCAATAAAATTACTATTATTCAAGGTTGGTTACCGTTACCGCTAAAATACCCTTACCACTAAAAAAATCTATTTAACTTGACTACCATTACCACTAAAATACCTTTACTGAAATAATTGGAAAACCCGTTAACTCTACCGAAATAGCTCAAAATACAATTACCGAAATAAAACAAATTATCGTTACCACTAAAATTCCGTTGCCCTTATTACAAAGTTTTTTTCCGTGTGCAGTCTTTTGCTGCATTTACTCCTATCGGACGTGTCCCCCATGGTTATAAGGCACATGGTATGCACATTCTGGTACACGGTGCATAAAGGCCCCTAACTTGAGTGTTCAGACCATAGGTATTATCTCTGGTCCTAGAGTTCCTTAGAGTCTCTCGCGGACCAAATAAATGCAGTGCACTCTAAGGTCAAGGTGGTTAGCAGCAGTGACAAGGACCTGAATGGTTAGTTAGTGCTTAAATAAACTAACAAAAGTTCATTGTAAACTTTAGCCTAGTCCGTCTAGTGCCGTGCCGTAGCGGAAGATAAGGATAGTGGCGAACCAGCCAAACCTGTATCCATTCTGGACCAGCAGATATGGACTGGCAAGCCAAAGACTACTGATGATGTGACTGTTCATGCACCGATCAGCAAAACTGGCAAAAGATTGTCTGGGATGATAGGCCTGGATATGATCAGCCATCAACAAGCAAGAAGGCAGTAGGTCAGAGGTCGACCAGCTCTACCAGTGGAAACCATAAGGGCACCACTGGGGGGTGACTAAGATCTCTGGCACGTGGCCTTTCTCTTCGAGTGCTGTTGGTCAAATCCCGCATGGCTCTTCTAAGGGTCCCCAAAGGGGGTCACTAAAAGGACCAGATCTGGGGATGACCAGCAAACCTCAATGGCTAAGAAGGCTGCTCGCATACCTTCCAGCTGCGCTAAGGCCCTAACGAGGAGGTTATTAAAAGAGCTGGGTCAGAAAGCGAACAGCCCTTAACATAGAAAAAGGCGAAGGAGTCAGTGTTGCAGAACTGTATTCAAGCTGCTGTTATTGACAAAGTTGATCCAGACGGGAGGATCAGCGTTGAGTAATGACGACAGATTGAATACAAGCTTAGAGACATCGCCCTTGTAAAATGAAGTCCGAACGAGATATCCTTCAAAGGCGCGGACTGGATGAAGGGAGTTAAAATTATCAACTGAGGTAACGAGAAATCTTTTGAATTTCTTAAAAACACAGTTGCTAAGTGCAATTCTCTCGATCTGGGGGCGAAACTTGAGGTAATACTGGCGTCTGAGTTGCCTCTGCGCCCAATAGAGACGGCATGGTTTCCTCCACCCATTCCAGGGGTTGAAACCATTCGGACATCATTGAAAATGAAGAATGAAGATCTTGTTACAGGTCAATGGAAGATTGTGAACTCCATGACCTGAAAGGAGAACTAAGGCAGAGACTTGTGAATCAAGAGTCTCTGAAGAAGCTGGAGTCACTGGGGGAGTTGTCAATTTAGGCTTTGGGATTATTAGATTTAAATATGTTAGATCTGGTAAACTCAAAGAGGCTGTCAGTGGGGCAAATTAATTTGCATCAACAGAATGACTCCAAAGTGGACGTGGCCCTTATCCAGGAACCCTGGATTAACAACACCAGGGTATGTGGCCTAAGGACCACGGGGTATAAACTGTCCGTCCACATTGGAGAAGGTTCGGACATGTATATTGGCCAAGAATGATCTGTATATCAATCTTCTTCATTCTGTTAGCAACGGGGACCTTACAGCTGGAAAGCCACTGGAGCTACAAGGCTTATAATGGCATCCGTGTACATGCCATACGAGGCGGCCGATCCACCGGGCATCGCTCTGCAGCATTTGGAGGAGCACTGCAGGAGGAGAGGAGTGTACATGGTTCTTGGATGTGATGCGAATGCTCACTACTACCAATGGGGAAGCAGAGACATCAACAAGAGGGGTGAGTTAGTATTTGAATTTGTAACTAATTATAATCTTTTTATCTGCAATAGGGGTAATGATCCCACATACAGAACGAAGGATAGGGAAACGGTTATAGACGTGACGCTAGCGAACCAAATGGGTGAATTTGTCAAGGACTGGAGGGTACCTATGAATTATTACTTTTCGGATCATAGCATGCTATCCTTCAGTCTTGACTTTGTGAAAACGAGGGGAAGACCTTAAACGAACTCCAGAAGGACAGATAGGAAGTCCTTCGGTGAGTTAGTTGATAGGGATTTAAGGGATACTGAGGGCTGGAGAAATTCAGCTGAAGGTATCGAGGAAGTCGTGAATAATTTCGCGGATGTTCTTAAGAGTAGCTTTGAACCCAGTTGCCCGGTGATTTATCCAGGCAAACGGGGGCAGCCGAAATGGTGTACCAGGGAACTTAGGTGTTACCCAAGGACCCGGTGGCACCTGGATATATACAACGGGCGGACAACTCGTGGACGGAGTCTGTCTCGGACTCCTTCAGCTTACTAATGGAGACTCACTTCCCAGGCTGTAAGGACATAGAATCTGATGAGAGGACATGTAGTGTCAGTCATAACCTACAGTCTGGACCAGAGGAGGATGATATCGATGCGATAGATTAGATGATCACCAGAGACAAGGTAAGATGGGCGGTAAACTCATTTGGGCCATATAAGTCACCGGCCATATTACAGAATGTCAATTATAGAGTCATCTCACTATTCGTAAAGGTATTTAGGTTAAAATGAGATATATTCCCAGGGGGAGGAGAGAGGTAAGGGTCATTTTCATACCCAAAGCGGGTAGGACGCTTTGGTATATAGACCGATCGTCTTTTCTTTAACAACATTAGGATAGAGGCGATTAAGGAATCACCCGCTTCGTTAGGTATTGGTATTCCTAATCGAGTTAATCACCCTGATGGTAAGCAGCAATGTCGTCAACTCGAGCATGGGAGACACTTGCATAAGGAAGCTTGTGACAAGGGGTACACCGCAAGGGGGTTCTTTCTCCATTATTATGGCTTTTGACAAAGAACGTCATATTGAGACAATTCGATGCCAGGGGAAGGAAGATCGTAGCCTACGCTGATGATGTAGTATTGTTGGTATCGGCTAAATTTCTACTCACGATCAGCGAGGTCATGCAATCTGGGCTGCGAGAACTTTCCCAATGGGCGAATAGTAATGGATTAGTAGTCAACCCTGAAAAGGCTGAACTGGTTCTGTTTACCAGGAGATATAAGGTTAAGACATTTAATCTACAAGTTTTTAATGGGACGGAACTCAGTTTGTTAAGGGAAGCCAAGTACCTGGACATTTATTTGGAAAGCAAATTGTTTTGGAGGAGAAATACTCCAGAAAGGGCAAGGAAGAGGCTTAATGCCTACTACGCATGCAGGAACTCTATAGGGAAACCTTCTTTCTAAAGTTCAGAAATGTGCTTCAATTAGCATTACGGGTGCCCCGTAATTTCTGGACATTATTCTCCATCTTCTTCCAATTGAGGAATTCGTGAGAGGAATGGCTGTGCGTGACTGAAGGAATTGGGATTAATAGGGAGCTTCACAGCGGGGCATGTTAGCATACTTAATGAAGTAAAGTTGGATAGTCAAACATTATCCTCGGCCGCCAAAACGGATTATGTCGGTACTAAAATTGACTTCGAGGCTACTCGCGTTATTGAAATCCCTAGTAGGGACCTCTGGACTGGAGCGGAGAAGCTCCATGGAGGGTGTGCTATCTTCACTGATGGCTCGAAGATGGAAGTAGGCATAGGGGAGGGTGTTTACTTCATGGGAACAGTTATCAAACGATCTTTTAGATTGTCTGATAGTTTCATCGTTTTCCAGGCAGAAATTCTAGACATTTACAAGGCTCTAGGATTACTACAGGAGAATGTTGAGAAGGACACTGAGGTAACTATCTATTTGGACAGTAAGGCAGCACTGATGGCAATGTCATGTTACTGTGTCAGATCCAGATTAGTGTTGGAGTGTAGGAAGGAATCTAGAAGGCTAATGGATGCCTAAAGAATAAGATTTTGTTGGGTTCCTGGTCACTGCGATATTATCGGCAATTAAATAGCTCGTAAGCGCTCGGAGTTGGATAGGTCTTTTGTGGAAGTATCGGTTAAGATTCCAATTGGGTCATATTTCATGGCCATAAAGGAACGAACTATAGAAAGAACGAATTATTCTTGGAGGAATAGAATGGATTGCAGGATATTTATGGCTTAGTTTTAAACCAGCAAATTCGAAGCATCTTCTGGGCATGAATCGTGGGAATCTAAGGATCATTGTTGGTATGATTATTGGTCACCTCGCAATAGGGAATATGACCAGTAAGTGGGACACTGCCGCGTCAGATTTTTGCAGGACGTGCGATGATGTGGAGGAGCTAGAGGCAGTGAAGCGCATACTCTGTCATTGTGTAGGGCTTCAGCGTAGTAGACTGAGGTGGTTTGGTAGCCATATTCTACACGAACTGGAGGAGATTGCGGGTAGAGAACTCAGCAACCTTATAGCTTTCGTAATGGGATTAAAGTGTCTTAGATTCCACACTTTTTTATATTTCATATATTTAGTTATATTCCTTTCCAATCTTGTGCTTTATTCTACTAAGGTTTTTCTCTTTCTTCGTCTATCAGCTTTCTCTGTTATTTATAAAGGGGTCATAATGGACTGAATGGTCTCTGGACGGAGGCGTGAAGACTTTGCCCTTTTTAACCTAACCTATTACAAAGTTTGAGAAAAAATTATTATTTTGGATAAAATTAAAATAAAACTTGTAAGAATGTTATTGTTATATAGCCAATAGCCTACAAATAGACAATTTTATGTTGGCAATTGTCAAATTCTATCTCTTTAAAATGTTACATGTGGAACAATGATAAATCTATTGCGCAATATATTTCGCAACAAATGTTTAAACACAAAGTTGAGCAAAAATATTTAACATAAGCTGTCAAATCTATTCATCTCTTTATAATTTTGCTCTTTTTAACAAAAAGAAAAGTGCAAAATAATTAATTTCGCTTTGAAAAGACAAATAAAGAATAAAAATGCGAAACAAATTAAAATTTTTGATATAAAAGACAATTATCATATAAATTTCTCATGTACATTTTCTCCACCCTTAAAGTTTGAAATAAAATTCTTTTCCCCGTTAATCTGCCGACGTTATTTCTAATGTTAAGACGAAGAATCAGCCCGATCTTTTAATACTTGACTTCACTTTATATTTCATGGTTGTCGACAGATTTCTGTCGACCGTTAGCGCTAAAATACCATTACTGAAATAACTACGATACCGTTACCAAAATAGCTCGAAATATTTATAACGCTAAAATAGCGTTACCAAAATAATTACAAATATCGTTACCACTAAAATACCCTTACCGAAATAATCCAACCGGTTGAAAACCTTTTATGCCTTCAATTTATTCATTCAATTTATGCCTTTAATAACATAGTGTCTACATTAGAGCTTTTTTTTATCAAGACAAACTTCAAACTTAACGCGAATTTGTGGAAGGTGGCAACAGTTGTACAAGAACAACAATATGGCTTATTCATTTTTGGTTTTTATATATGCAGTTTGACAACTGTAACAATCAAAATAATAATCAACTGTTTAACTAAGGTTACCTTGTATATATTCTCACTGATTTTGACGTTTGTTTTAATAAAAATTTGCCTAATGTAGACACTAGGTAAACAAAATAGAACATGTACATAAAAGCGTTTATTATAATTCCTTGTTATCTATCATCAGTATGGCAATATCACTACTTATGTGTCTACCAGGGATGGAAAAGTTGACGTTATAGTATTTTTTTGATAATATTTAACATTCAAAAGTACCGAAGTACTCCTCGAGACATTCGATACTGTCAAACGATTATCTTGATATTGCACAATTCGAATTAATTGATCTTGTACCACTTTTCTATTTCAATAACAGGGCCACGTTTTAGTAAGATCTACATATTTTACTATAATGTTTAACCTGAATAAAATCATTAGGTATCGTATTTATCCTTCGTTTTAGATATACACATTACATTCTTTGAGTTTTGCACTAAATAAAAATAAAAAACTGTAAAAAATTTGAATTTTAGTACTCAGAAGGTGAAAAATAATTTTATTTTCCATCCCTGGTGTCTACTAAAAGCTCTCATACAAAAACAAAAATGCAGAAAAATTGTTTACAAAACAAAAAATATTGTTTTTGCTCACAACCACATTCATGTAAACAAGAAACACAACGCACACGCACGCACTCTATTTAGAATTGGGTACAAATAATGAGCCAAAATTGCAGGTGGAAGACAAAAAATTAAATTGTATAAAAGAAAAACAAAAATTGCATATTAATAAATAACATAAGATCACTCTCTCTTTTACAAAAGGAATTTTATCATTGAAATTTATAATATATTTAATTCAAATCACAAATTCTTTTAATATTTTTAACGCACAACAGAAAATAAAATTTATTATTTTAGTAACACAAACTCACAACTTGTTTGCACCATATTAAAAATATTTATTTTATAAATTAAATATATTAAAAATATTTTTTTTTGTTTTTTATTAAAACAAAACTGCACTTTTTGTTCTATAGTCTTTTAATAATTCTTGCTTTTTATGAATGCGCTACGTGTACAAAGATACGCAACTCAATTACACAGAGTGAAAAATAAAAATAAATAAAAAAAAAAAAAAATACGAAAGCGATAAAAAATTAACAATAAACCAACGACAACACAAGGCTAATATGTATCAGGGATGGAAAATGGCTTATTTTATATTGTACCAATCATTAAAAGTAAAATGTACTCTTTCAACCATAAATATATTAATTATAATATATATTAATTGCAAAAATTTATATATAAATTAAATAGATTTAAAATCTATTTTTATTAAATAATTTTAATAAAAATATTACCTGCAATTTTAAACTTGCAGCAACAATTTTGTTGAGATCAACTCGACACAGTAGAGTAAAATTCTGTTTCTTTTTTTCTCCACACCGACTAGTGCTCTATTATAAATATTTATTGACTTCAAATCTGTTTTCTTACATCTGTTTTCAAATAATTAATTACGGTCTTCTAAAAATTATATTTTTCGGAAATATTTTAAAATATTGCATATTGGTTACCACTACATTTGTAGTCTAATTTTATAACTACTTCCCTTAAAATATTTTTAATTTTACTGCTACCTTCACTGTGTAGTTAATACTAACTGAAGAGGAGGTAATAAGGTGGCAGAGGAGGTAGCTAATAGGTAGCAGAAAAAGTAGTTTTTGCAACAGCAATAAATTTAGAATATGAGAAAACAGATTTAAACAAAAGTGAGTACAACACGTTGTTGTTGTAATAAGACAAAACTATTCGCTTTTACTTGTGTTTTTATAAGGTCGACTCAGGAAGACATATTAGGGATGAGGACGTTGTTAGTACCAGGAAGATAGATCTGGACTTGGACCTTTTAAGATTGAACAGTCACCTAATCACGCAACGTGGACAATTACTGACGCAATTGACAGAGGAGGAAGTCTGCTGGACTCGTCGATTGATTCCCTTGTAGGGACTAGTGCGACGGAGAAGTTAGAGGACCTGACTGCTGGCTCTGAGGCTATAGAGGCTCTAACACGCTGCTAGACGGACAAGATAGTTATATACTGAGTAAGCACCGAAAGAGTATTTACAGGTTCGAATAACCTACAGCTCCATCGAAGGTAGATGGAGGTCAAGAAATTCCACACATTGAAACCACAAGTGCAGCTGACAAGCAAGCATGGCTCACATGCCATCCAGAGTCCTTGTGCGCCCATGAGCTACCCTCTACGTCCAGGAAAGCTCTTCATGTACAACACGACTCTTAAAGGCCCCGCCAAGAGAGTGAGGTCTGTTGATGACCAGCATATTCCGTAGGAGAAGAAGATCGGTTAGGCATTATATATATCTATATATATATATATATACATATAAACACGAAGAAAAAACAAACCAATATCGTAGTGTAATAAGAAGGTGACATCGTAAACCCAAGTCATTTACAATTTAGGTACTGCGCGAGGCTGTTAAATTCTTATTGTATTTCTATGTAAAATTGTTACCGCTCTCATTTACTCTTCTCATTTTTTTCCCTCATAGCATTTTGACATTTTGTGCGGTGGTTTTACACTAACAAGATACAAATAATTGTTGTTAGATATGCAGTCACTATAATTACATTATGACCAATATATTAAACTTTACATTTTGTAAGTGCACATGGTTGCCATACTGTTGTTTTATAACCATGAAAACATTTTAATTAAAAATTTTTAATATATAAAACTTCAAACTTACATTTTAAAAGAACAAAAAGTAATGTTCATTTAAAAATTATGCTGTTAGTAACATCAGAATATTTAAAAAAAAATTGGATTTTCTACAACATGTAATGACATATTGAAGCATGTAAAAAATCTGGCAATATTTAATAACTATGTAAAAAACTCCACAAATAATGCGATATATAAAACGTTCTTTAATTTTAAGATATATTTCAAAATTAATTTTATGGAATTTTATTTAAAATTTTAAACTTATATGATATTGACAGATATTAATTAAATTTAAAATAAAAGATGTTAATATGTAAAAAATAGTAAATTAATGAAAAACTATATTTAATAAAAAAAAATATTATTTATCATTACTTTGAATTTTATAATTTGTCTTCATGTTTTTAAGCTATTTAATTTTTTATTAAACTATTGCTATTCTATTTACTACCTTTAAAACTAAGCAAAGAAGATAGTAGATTTATTTTAAGAATATATTTAAAACTATTATCACTTTTATCTGAAGGTAGCAGTAGTAATAAATTTATAAAAGCTACACTACTTTCAAAATTATAGTTTTTGACTACAACTAAAAATACTGCCATAAAAAAGTGAAGGTAGCTGTAGTTTAAGCAAATGCAGGACTACTAGTTTTAAACTACAATTTTAGTTATTTTTTACTGCTACAACTACTTGTTTTTCAAATGCTGATTATAACATTCTTGTTCTTGAAGTGGCGAGCTATTTGGTAAAATAGAAAGGGGTACCTTGATAGAAATACATCAATTTTACATTATTCGATTATATTTTCAAATTCATAGATTTTAATACTCTATAAATGCACTTATTAATAAGATGGAAAGTAAACTTATAAAGGATGGTTCTAAAGGTTTAAATTAAATGTTCTGACTCAGCTCCGATTTTTTTATTTTTTCATCATTATATATATATATATATATATATATATATATATATATATATATATATATATATATATATATATATATATATTAACGGTTCTAGTAATCTTGATTTGTTCCTTTCTTTTCAGAGCTTTCAATTGATTCCCTAAATGTTCATTGTTCTATTATAAAAAAAAAATATTGCTATTTAAATAACAAATATGTAAATAAGATCGTATAAAATTGTACCACAAAAAGTACAATTGTGCCACGTTTGCCATCCTTGTATATATAAATATATATATATATATATATACATATATAAACAACGGCACCTACTCTTATACCCCGCCAAATACAAAACAATAATTTAATTGAGAACATACTCAACCAGACCATAATTTGTTGTTTTTTTTTCTACTTGAACTTGATTCCATTTATTTATTTTAGTTTGAAATAAAATATTTTAACTTTAACCCAAAGAATAATATCGGTATTTACTTTTACTTTTTAAATATCAAAAAATATCTTATTTTATCAAAAATTTCACGAGAATATATACATATTTTCACTTTTCCCCCATTTACAAATTTATACTCAATCAATCACACACACTAATGCACACACTATTTTCTGTATTTCGTTTTATTATGTTTTCAGTTGTTGCTTTGTTTTCTTTTGATTTATTTGCAATCAGCTGATGAATTTTTATTTCATTTTCTCTTCAATTAATAAAAAAAAGTAGTTTTGTTTGTAAATAACATAATTTATAAAAAAATACAATTGTTCTTTATTAGTTTATTTTAGTTTGTGGTAATTTTTAAAATATTTTTATTTCTACTTCAAAATAAAAATTTTAATTTAACTTACAGTTGTGTCGATATGTTGATGATGTCAAATTTAATTCAACTCTAATGCAGAGAAAAAAATTGCAAAGCAATTCACTTAAAAAAATTAAAAATGAAAAACGCAACAACAAATCAGCCTCTGTCTCTTTTTTGCACTTGAATTATAGTAGGGTTGCCAAGTTAAGAATTTAAGAAAATTTAGGCTATGCTATTGGCGTTTTTTAAAAGTGGCAACAGGAGTATTTCAATATTTGATATATTACACATTTCTTTTGGCATAAATCAAGATCACCGGAACTATTGAATTGTAAATAATTTGATACTGATTTAATCCCTTTTTTACTCGTGATCGTAGTAATATAAAGAATTTTGTACGCTCATTCTTAGCTAACGAGTTATAGGTCTTGAAAAAATCGATATATTTTTCCGAATTTTAATACATGTGCGATCTAAATTATATTGACAAATAGGGTTCATCAAATCGACTTTAGAATTATCGAACAATCGACTTTTTGTTGAAAAAAGTTGAAATCAAATTTTTGGTTAAAAAATTGTCGAGAAATTGACTTTCTTGTTTCGAAGTAGTTGAAAATAGTCGGAAAAAGTCGAAGTCAGAAAATACTCCAAAAGTCGGGTAAAGTTAGAAATTTTCGGAAAAAGTCGAAAATAGTCGGAAAAAGTAAAATAAAATATTTTATTTAAAATAGATACTTTGCAGTTTTTCTTTTAACTACATCATCTAACTGTTGGAAATACTATCGCAAAAACATATTTTTGTGTGTAACTAGCACTTTCATTGCTAATTACTTAATTACTCTATGTCTACAGTACACAAAACAAATTTATTTCCAACTTTGTGTTAAGAGATGGAGAAAGCGTACATCAGAAATTTATATGTTAAACTGTCTTTTTTTTTATCGAAAATTTTAATTTATTTCACTTTTTTATCCTTAAAATTAGGAAAAGACAAGAAAGTCGAAAAGCCGGAAAATTGAAAAACTCGAAAATAATCGGAAAGTCGGAAAAAGTCGAAAAATAGGGCTTTTATTTAAAACGAATAGTTTCTTAGCAATTTTTATTTAAATTACATCATCTAACTGTTGGAAATAGTACGGCAAAACATATTTTTGTGTGTATCCAGCACTTTCCTTGCAAAAATTGTTTGTTAATTAATCAATATATTTGATTGCGTTGTATATATTTTATATTCTTTTTTTAAGATAAATTACAAAAAACTGTCAAAGGAGGCCAAAAATCTCGAAAATATAGAAATCGAAAAAATCGAAAAGTAGGAAAAGTTGAAAAGCCTGGCCGAAGGCCGCAAAAAAAGTCTATTAATGTAAAAAAAAAATAAATATATATATATAGATACATACATACATACATATATATATAATATATATATATAATATATATAATATATATATAATTTGATGGTTCTAGTAATCTTCATTATCGCGTAGTACATATTTTAAATAGTTAGTAAATATGCCTAGAACTAAAGCTTGCGAAATTTTACATATCAAAATAATAAACCATTTTAATGTTAAATTGATACAAAAATTATAACACAAGAAAGTTAAACAAAATATTGGATTTCGATAGAAAACTTTTATTTGAAAAATAATATATATATTCACAAATTTAATCAAAACTTGTGAAATAGGAATTTGCAATGATTTGGAACAAAATTCAACCTTTTGAATATGGCTGAAATGAACCTTTTAGAGACGTCAATATCTGGAAGTCGTTATGACAGTGCATTGCTCCTACACGCGAGAACTCGAAAAATCCTGAGGTTGGTTCTAGTTCATTAGAGTTACTTCACAATACTCAATAAACCATAGAACGATATGATAGCGAAAACGATACTATACTAGGTGCCGATTATATCATATTGTATTGCAGAAAACGATATTATTATGATATCGAAATTTCGAAATATTTGTTTCCAATAAAATAAAAAACATAAACATTTGAAAAAAAATTTCAAAATAAAAATATAAAAATTAAAAAATTTTCAACAAAACAATTTTATTTCCAACTTTGTGTTAAGAGATGGAGAAAGCGTACATGGAAATCTGGAAATCAAATAAAAAAAATATTTGTTAACTGCTTTTTAATACTAAAACCAAACTTTTTAGGTACGTAATTACGTAAAAAACTTATCCATAAGGATAATAATATGTCATGAATGATGATTTATATATATATATATATATATATATATATATATATATATATAGCATGCAAAACAAAAACGATTTTACTTATTATCGTTTTTTTTTTTTTTTTTTTTGAAAATTATCATAATTTTATGGGAAAAATATATCATAAGGAAAGGTACACTTTAGTCTGTAAAAACTATCATTTTAAATTCGAAAACGATTATCGCTAGTGATAATTTTTATCAACTAGATGATATCGCTTTGATTTTTTTAATTTTCTTTAAAAACATACATAGATATAAAGATTTCATACTTTTCAGAAAAATATTTTCTTATTTTTACAGAGATGATTTTAAAAAAGAAAATAACAAAACTTCAATTAGCCAATATTGCCTTTTGAATTTCAATTGAAAATTTTTATTTTAGGCTATATATTTCAGAATCATTCAACTGAGATTAACAATCGGCAAACATTTTCAGAAACCTTGTAGCTTTTTGTAGTATTTTACCAGAGTCGATATGTCGATATTCACCGAAAATTTCAGCACAGAAATTCACAATATTTATATAAATTGAAACATAAGAGAAGGTTGTCCATTAACAAGTTTTTTATAATTTTCAAGTATCAGAAAAGAAGATTCAAGTTAATATCTTTCCTAAAACCAATATTAAATCACGTTAAAATAGTATCATCACTTTCAAAATTTCATGGTAGAAAATTTTATTACGAAGAAAAATTATCAGATGCCGTTATAAACGACGTTCAAAAGGTACCAAAGAAAATTGACCTATAATAAGTCTCTAAAAGATACAGAGAATGTTATATTGTGTTACCACCTACGGTATTGAAAATTATTAGAAATATACGACTCTTATTTTTTGTAATCCAATCCAAACAATCAGTTTATTCGGTCTTAATTTACTATAACCTAGTGTCTACATTAGGCAAATTTATATAAAAAAAAAACGTCAAAATCAGTGCGAATATATACAAGGTGAACTTAGTTAAACAGTTGATTATTATTTTGGTTGTTACAGGTGTCAAACTGCATATATAAAAACAATAATGAATACGCCATATTGTTGTTTTTGTGCAACTGTTGCCACCTTACACAAAATCGCGTTAAGTTTGACGTCTGTGATAGAAAATCTCTAATGTAGTTTAATTTTAGTTTGTTTTTACTAAGCCGTGTTAAAAACTTTTATACTTGGCAACTCTGAAGTATTAGCTTAACGAAAGATAGAAATGTATATTTAAATTGAGTGCAACACTGTTAATTCATTATATTTATGTATTCATTCTATTTGTTATTTCTGCCTTATTTTTTCTTTTTCATCTGTTTTGGAGTGTAAATATGTGTGTTTTGTTGCCGTAGTTTTTATCAAACACAAAATACACGTATGTACACGGTTAAATGTTTGTTGTTATGTTTACTATTACGTTATACTAGAATGTCACATTAAAAAGGGATGGGGGCAAAAAATAAACAACAAAGGGATATAGGTATGTAGGTGTGGGTTCGTTGTTCGTTCGTTTATTTGGGGTCTAAAACTGATATTAACGCTGATATAATATGTGATATAACGCAGACAGAAGAGAGTAATCATTTTGTTTATATGTACTATTTTAAATGCTAATCAGTCACAGAGTAAATATGTCCCTTTTATTTAAGAAATTCGGACTTTTTTATAAAAATATTTGTAGAAACAATATTTAAAAAGAAACAACAAAAAAACATTTTTTTTAGTAATTTCCCAAATATACATAAACACATCAGATGAACTTCTCTTATAAGATAGTTGTGTAGAGAAATCTCATCACAGCAGTCTCATAACATAGTGTCTACATTAGAGATTTTTTTTATCAAGACAAACGTCAAACTTAACGCGAATTTGTGGAAGGTGGCAACAGTTGCACAAGAACAACAATATGGCGTATTCATTATTGGTTTTTATATATGCAGTTTGACAACTGTAACAATCAAAATAATAATCAACTGTTTAACTAAAGTTACCTTGTATATACAATTTTTTATGTAAGTACCGCGCGAAGCTGTCAAATTGTTTTTGTATTCCTATGTAATATTTTCGCCGCGTTGCTGTACTCTTCTTCATTTAATCATTTTTTATTCATAGCATTTTCAAATTTTGTGCGGTTGTTTTGAAAAAACAAAATACAAGCAATTGTTTTTGTAGATGTGCGGCCACTTTATTATTACCCGTGAGATAATTCTCTAACGTAGTCTCCATATTAGACAATTTTTTATTAAGACAAACGTCAAAACTAACGGACATTTATGTAAGGTGGCAACAGTTGCACAAAAACAACAATAAGGCGAATTCATTCAAGTTTTTTATGTATGCAGTTTGACAGCTGTAACAACCAAAAAGAATAAACAGTTGTTTAACTGAGGTTACCTTGTATAGATTCGCACTGACTTTGACGTTTATTTTAATAAAAATTTGTCTAGTATAGACACTACGTTAGAGAACGCATTTGACACTCTCTGACAGAAAAATCTTACATATTTTGTTACGTGTAGATGGGATGTTAGGTGATGGAGTGCATTTTACGTTGTCGTCTTGTGTATGAAAATAAAGCAGAAGAAAAATAATAATGTATGTAGTAGTTTATAATAAGTCGTTTTACTTCGTTTTTATGTTAACTTTATAAAAAAAAAAGTACAAAAATTTTCAAGGTCACAAGGCACGTCAAGAATAAAGGCACATAGTGTACTACTTACTAACACATTCACACAGATAATTCAAATGCAAAACACTTTAATAGAAGGGTACGTAAATTTGTACGAATATCTGTATGTAGTACATCTAACTGTTTTGTATTTGATGATCTCTATTTGATTGTCTAGGCATTATTTACCTCCCTACTACCGTTTCACCATTTGAATTGGCAAAGTCTACAGTGTTTAAGTGTGTATTGTTTAATAGTTATATACATATGTGTGCATGACTATACTAAATACAATTTGTATTCAATATAATGAATGTCGGTTTGTCGGTCATTCAACATCATTTCTATCTGTCTGCCTGTGTTTATTTTGTTCTTTTTCAGGGTCATGAAAATTCGATTTTTTTTTTCTGTATGTCTTTCTTTTTCTTCATTTCAAAAATGGAAATCACCGAACAAAACAAAAAGAAAATAAGGTATGAATACACAGAGATGTAGTAAAATCAGAACTTTAAGCAAAACAAAAATTAAATGCAAAAAAGTGTTTGTTTTCATTTTTTACTTTTTAATTGCTTTTTGGTTTGATTTTTCATATATACTACCTATGTATTTTTTAAATTGTTGTTCAGGTGATTTGTTTTAAATTATATTATTTTTTTTATTTATTTTTGTTTCTATACAATAAAAAATTTGTTGTTTACGTATGACAGGCAGAATGACACGTTCAATGCAACAATATAAAAAAGACGGAAATAAACTGCGGTCAAAGACATTTTAAGATACATTATATTTAGTATAAATTCATCTATAAAAAATATATACAAAGTACATATATAATGTTGTTTTGTACATACATATGTGAAAAAATTATGTATGTATATATATATATATATATATATATATATATATATATGTATGCGCATATGAATGTATTAATAATAAATTTTATATATGGTATATGTACACACTTTGAAATTTATATAATACTTTGTAATTTATATAATTGAGAACTTATAATCACTTTTACAGTCATTTGAAACATGTAAACATTTTTCAGTATTTCTTCCTTGCTCAAAGTTTATTTTTATTTATTATACTTTCATTATACTTTCAATAATATAGCAAGAACACACAAATACCAATATTTTTCAAGGACTAAAAATAACTATTAAAATTTTTTCAAATTAAAAAAGTTGAGTAAGTGTTATTGTCTTTTATTTCCCAAAAAATATTTTTTACGTTGTTTGATAACAGTTATTAAAATATATTTTTTTTCCTGATGTTCATAATTTTTATTTTTTGAATTAAGTTTTTACGCTGCCTTATAATAGTTACTTTTAAAGTAAATTTTTCCCGTTGCTAATAACTTGTATTTTTCAATATACATATAATTTTATATACATATACATATATTTTTTACTTTGCTTGATATTTTATGTTGTTTATAACTTTAATTTTACAAGAGCTGCATAAGATTCTTGTTGCATTATTCTCACGCTCCCCTTATAACTTCCTGAATTACTTAAATATGTAATTTTTTTTTTAATTTTTTAACAGTTAAACTCAACATTTTTATATAAATCTTATAACAGTTATGTCTCTAATATATTTTACTGTTTATTTAACGTCACATTGGGGCAGGATTTTAAAAATAAATCAGTAATTTATAACTCGCTGATCCGCCGCTTGCCGTTGTAGGCAGAGGAGTATTTCAGTTTATGTCCTACAGTGTACCAGAGCTACATGAGACAGAAAATTTCGGTTTCACTTTCTTAAGAAGTTATAATTTGCTTAATTTATTCTTGCATTCAACATAAAGCAATTTCGTTTATTACAATGAATTGGGCACAACAAAAATTATACATCTTTCTCTTCCTGTGACTCATGTCCATAAAAACCTCATACTCAAATGTGACATCTCTATTCTACTCTGTGGTTTATGTTTAGATTTCGGTTTCCAAAAACCTCTTAGGATCGATTCCTCTGACATGAAAATTTGTACACACTTGCTAATTTTTGGTTTGCACATCGTTAGCTAAGGTGAAAAATCACGTAAATAAAATTGTTCTAGTCAAACTTTTCAATTTAATTCGGTTCTTCTGTAAATAGTAATAATAATAATAATAATAATTTTTTTTTACACTTCAGCTAACGATATGTTATTAAACTCTTAGTTAGCGAATTCTTCTCATATGTATTTTATTTTATAATGTTGACTCCACACCTGAACAACAAAGTATTCGAAAGTGATATCGATTTTTAAATTTTGAACGATTTTTTTTTTTTTTTTGAAAACTTTCGAATACGACTTTATAAAACAATCGAAAAAAACTTTACTTGGCGTTCAGTTATAGGCAACAAAACCTTCGTTCTCGAACAATCGAAAATGAAATCAATAGTGCATGTTTTGCGAAACAGACATCGTATCACAAAAAGTAACACTTGCAATTCGATATCGATAAGATAAACTGGTCGAAAAATTTTCGTAAATAGTATCGTAAAGTGTTCGATAAACAGAATTCTACAACATCGAAAAATATCTGAAATTTTAATAATTCTCTGTTCGTTTTCGATTTTTGAAAAGATAAGCTTAAAAAGTCATTAGCAAACCTTTTAAACTTGTTTCAATTTTCTTTTGTTTCAACATTTTTGCAATAAGATATTTTGTTAAACTAAAATTGAAAATAGTTATACATTAGATGAAAAACTTACAGCAAAGTTACAAAAAAAATTTTTTTTAATTAATTTATATTTGATTTTTTTTATTGGATATTGCTATTTTCCTTCGTGTTTTACATGGACGTTTTGAAAAGCATTTTTTACTCAAAATCTAACATTTATCATCAATTATGGAGCATTTTTATTTGAAGGAATCTGAAAATATTTAAGTACATGATTTAAAATAAAAAATAAATATAGTATCCTACTTACTTCAGAGAGTGGTAGAGGTTTCCATCGGAAATTAGTTGCACTTAGAAAAAACACATCTTAATAAACTGTAAAATAAAAAAATAAATAAATCAATGTATATCTAATATATTTTAAATCTTGAGTAAAAGACAACTTACTTACCTTCATAATTTTTATTTGAATTTTAAAACTTTCAATATATGTATATATATATATATATATATATATATATATATATATATATATATATATATACTCAGATACGTTAATTATAATTAAATCATTGCATGTATTTTTTATTTTAACAAAATTTTTCTATTGCTTACAATGATTTCTTATTTTCTTATCCTTAATATTGCACAACATTTGAAAAAGGGGTTGGTTCATGAAACATGTAGCGTAAATCTGCACAATTGCGCTAAAGGGAAACTTAAGCGTTTAAATGAGTACCCTTATTAACTTTTAAAATTAATCCATTATTAAAATTTTGTTAGTCTTTCATTTGATAATTGTATTTAGTAATAACATTAATTAAGGATCGGTCTAAAGAATTTTTTACACCAAATGTACCTACACAAAGTACAACTTATTGCATTTCATTATAACTTTCTTATTTGCACTCACTTTTATAATAGTCAAATATATACATATATGTATATATTGTACATATAAAAGATAAATATATATAATGCATTGATTAGAGTACAACAACCTTTTTTAAAATTATAAACAAATACTAATGTATATTTAGCCAACTACATACACGATACAAATATTTCATAATACCCTGCAAACATTATCTATCGAAATCGTAACTATATCGACACGCCAGGAAGTTGATATGCGTCGCTTTTACTATCGAATTCTGATCTACTTAGTAACACCGTTCGGGAAGAACTGTGCCACTAAGCGATAGTTCCTTTTGAGTAACGCTTTAGTCATTATTGAATGTCACTAATTCGAATCTTCAAATCCGCACTAAAGCGTTACTCAAAAGGAACTATCTCTTAGTGGCACATTTCTTAACGAACGGTGTTACTAAGTAGATCAGAATTCGTAACGCTTTAGTAAGTTTTGTACGTCACGTATTAAGATCTACTATTCCGCAGTAAAAAGTGTCTAATAAACAATCCTAATTCGAATCTTCCAATCCCCACTAAAGCGTTACTCAAAAGATGCTATTTCTAACTATATGAGAATTCAACAGTAAAAGCGAAACATATCAACTTCCCGGTGTGCCGACGTAGTTACACTTTCGATAGAAAATATTTGCAGAATTTTAAAACCATTTTGCATAAAATTTTTAAAATAATAATGCCAGTAATACTTATACTTAAAAATGTAGGATTAGGAATGAACAAAATTATCTAAAATTTTTTAAATCACAAAATTAATTCTTTCTGATATTTATTATGGAAAGCAATAAAATTAACAATATTTCAATATTTTCAATTCAAATTAACATAAAAAAAAAATAATAAATTAAAAAAGAATACTAAAAAATATTATAAGTACAAAATTAGAAAAGAATATTTGTTTCTTTCAAATTTAATAAAGTAGATATATATAATAAAATAAGAATAATTATTAATATTGTAATTTATTTTTTAAATAACAAAAATAACTCTTCCTTGTATTTACTACAGAAAACAATGAATATAAATGCACAGAAAGATTTTGAATTCAAATGAAAATTTAACATCTATTAGAATATTTGCAAAATTTCCTGCAGTTATTAGTATGTTCGGCGACAATGTATGATTTTTAGAAAGGTTATGATGTTCGCATTATAAAATGTTTAGTAATATAATATACGATTTCTAAATATTACAAGGCTACATTATTATTTATTTTAATTTTGTATTGAATTTTCTATGTAATTAAAATAAATAAAAATTTTTTGGTTAATTTTTTTCTAAAATCGCCAGTTTTTCTAAAATTATTAAAGAACAAATGTATTACACTTTTTACAAGGCGAACACCATATACTTTTCTAAAATCATACTTTCTCGCTGAACACATAGCTGACTATTAAGAATTTTGGAAATATTTGAAAAAATATTTATAATAAATTTTCTCTAATTTCTCTTTCAAATGTTTCCATTATTATAAAGGAGATTCCCTTTATTAAAAACTATATGATCTTTTAATCATTTCCATACTTTATTGCCAATTTTAATGATGATGTACCATTTAAATCATTATTTAAATTTTATCTTGGCCCTGAAAGTTTTTTCAATCATTTTTGTCAATATTTAAGATTTTTGAAACTTAGAAATATATACCGCTACTTAACCAAAAATTACCACAATCTACTCTACACAACAAGAACAATCTTTGAATTCTTTTCAAACTTTTAAATAAATTTAATTTAAAATTTTAAAAATTCAAAATTGATATATATATATAGAATAGACTTGTAAAATTGAATTTTTAATATATTCGTAATTTTTTTTTCTATAGAAAATTATTCTGAAAATTAGCGACTTTTGCTGCGGGCATGTCATACATAAGTCAAACTCCTACACTTTTAAAAAATGTTGTTTTAGTTATTAAGAATTTTATATAAAACTAAATTTTCTGGCCCTCAAATTGTTAACAATATATTTTTTTATTTTTGTAGAAAATGAAAATGTTTTCCTAAATTTATTCGCTTGCCCAGAACTAGTTGAAATATTAATAATATCTTTTAAATTATGATAAATGCTTACCTTATTTTCTTAATTATTATTTAAAACTTATGAATTTTTTGTTTCACATCAGTTTACATAAATAATTTTATTTAATGTTAATATTTTTTCACTCTAATCACTTGAAAATTTTTATTTTTACTAAGAAAAATTATATTGTTTCTGCTTGTTCTTTCCCATTATGAAATGTAAACAATCGCCAAAATCATGATTTTATGATAAAATTTCGAACCTAATGTGTGTTGTTTTTGTAAGGTTTTGCACATTCTACTATTAATCATCTTAGAGTGCCGAATTCGACAGATTATGTGGATTGGTAAACAACAATCTTCCAAATGCTAGAAAAGGTGTTGAAAAATAGTGTTTTCGTTTTTGGATAACTGTAAATGTTATCCAAACAACTTCTAATAGTGATTAAAGAAGTTACGCTTAGAAGATTCAATTCGTATACTAATATATTTTGTTGTTGGAAAATTGAGAGAAATCTTCTATTGCACTTCCAAGAGTGGCGAATTAGTGAGCTATTTCGATAAAGAATTCACTAAATGCTTGCAGGGTAGAATTGAAAATAGAAAAGATAACGATACTAATGCGCAGTTAATAATTAATGCTATTTTCATTTTAAACAAAATATATTTATGCACATACGTGCATACACAATTACTACTAATATTTTCACGTAGCAACAAACAAACTTTTAAATTGCATACATACATACATATATATATATGAAAATATCAGCAGTTTAGTTAACAATATGATAATTAAAATAATAAAATAAAAAATACTGATGGTCCATGATTAATATTTAAATAATACATGCATATGTAATGTATATGTTTAGATAATAAGGACTGATAGCACTGATCGGCAAAGAAATTCTCCTATAAACAAAAATATAAAAATAAAAAGAATCTGCCCTAAATTTTTTTCTATCACGAACATATTTTTAATAGGCATGATTAATATTAATATTATCCCTTAATAAAACGATCACACTATCCATTCAATAGTTTCTGCGTTATTCGAAAATTAGAAACTATTAAAAATGGCAATATTTTCGGAAAATTGATGAACAAATAATTATTCTATTCACAATTATGACACCTATAGTATAAATTCCATGAAAGTTGTGTATGCATACGTAATATTCATAATATTTACTATACGTAATATTATATACAGTGATGGTCACGATTTTAGCCCACCTATCATGCATTTTTTTTAACATTCATTTCTTTTTCTAGAAGTTTTTAATTATTTTATTAGCTCTGTATATTGACCACAATTCACTAAATACACCACATCAAAGGTTCGGAATATTAAACTTACAATTTACGCAACAACATTATTTAAAAAAATTACACTTTTAAAATTCAAAGAACAGAAAGTTAGACAACTTTCAAAAATATTGCAAAAAATCAAAGTTATCTTTGCAAAATTGCATGTATCGATAAGATATTTCAAGAGCTTACATTTTTTTTTTGAAACCATACTGCTTGTAAAGCTTTTCAATCTGTGTAGTATAACATTTGACATTTTTTTATTCTAGTGGATACTTAAGTATATTAGAAAGGTATTTTTTTTTTTTTTAATTCTCAGTAATCTCTTGGTGAGGAGTTTTCTTGCAAATTTTGTGGTTATTCAGTTTTGGAAATTCGCTTTTAATTAAATATTTCGTTCTTGTGTACGGGTTTGGACTTTGTGTACTATTTGTGATACTTTGAAGGATTATAATTAAATTATAATTAAATGATTGCCAGAGTTTTAACCGATTTTCGTAACACATTTAATCGAATTTTTCGCTATTTTTACTAGTTGTCGAATATTAAAATTTTAAAGCGTTTTACTAATTTTTACATAAAATGTTCTCACAAAAATGATCGTAATTTAATTAAAATGCATTAATAAATTGTAATTTATATTGAAAATGCATTTTTTCGAAAGTAACTTTGATATGTAGTTGAAAATGGGCTTTCTGTCCTTTGAATAATTTTTTAAATGATACTTTTGCGTAAATTGTAAGTTTAATAATACGAGTCTTAGTACATTATAATCAATATAATTAACAAAATAATTTAAAACTTTTTTCTAGAAAAAAAGGCTAAAAAATTTCAGGTCGGGTGGGCTAAAATCGTGACCAACACTGCATACTTAATTGTGAATAAAAATTTGTGCATCAATTTGGAGACACATTTTATTCATAGCATTACTAGCTAGCTTTATAATTAAATATACATATTTTTTTAGCGTTTTCATTTTATAACAAAATATAAGAAAATACCGAATGCGGATTATTGTTCAGCACATTTCACTATTTCTTTTTAAAGGACGTGAAAACAATTTCTTTTGTCTACCACTTAATTGTCAAAATATTGCATTAATAAATTGTTATAGTTTAAGACATAGAAAACAACTAGAAGTCCAACTTGCTCTCAAAAACCTGTCTCAGCTGTCAAAGAAACTGAACTTTTTGTATGTGTTAGTACAATTTTCTACAGAACTAATTAATACTTGTGAAAGGAGTAATTTTTTTTGCTGAGCGAATTAAAAGAGTTGAAATTCTAGTTGTTTTCTATGGCATAAGATATCAATAAATATTAATGTAAAATAGTTGAATGCTAGATTATAGACTGAACTATACGCTAGGCCATACTCTACATAAAAACAAGCTCCTGCTTCGCGAGCAATTTTTAAAGTTACAACTTGAGAACGACTATGTTTCTATTTTTATTTAATCAGGCTAAATTTAGGAAAATATATTTCGTTCAAGATTTATTGAAGCTTCATTAAGAAATATCAGCTTGAAATATTTTTTTAGTTAGGTCGACAAATTCAAATTTTGACATACATTTGGGAATCAGATTTGAAAATTATACTTATATATTGACTACAGACCAAGCTATAGATTTAGCTATAGACTAGACTATAAACTTGTCTTCATACTAAATTATAGATTAGAACATAGACTTGACTATAGAAATATCTCATAATATGGTAAAATTTTCAGGTTTTTGTATTCAAATAATTTTTTTTCTTTTAATTTGTAGCTTTTGATAAAGAGAACTATAAACTTGACTATAAATTTGAAAATAGACTTTCCTATAGACTTCACTATACATTTGACTATGGAATACACTATACACTAAAATATAGACTTAACTATAAACTAGACTATAGACTAGATTATATATTTGACTATATATTAGACTATCAATAGCCTATATAGACTATAGATTTTACTATAGAATAAGCTATAGATTTGACTATAGACTATATTATAGACTTGTACTAGGCTACAGACTATCTACAGACAAGACTATATAATACACTATAGACTGTCTATAGACTAGACTATATAATTAAGTATAGAATTAACTAGAATATATAATTGACTATAAACTAAGCTATAGATTTAACTATAGATTAAATTATGTACTTGTCTATAGACTAGACCTTAGATTAGAATATACACTTGACTATAGAAATCTCTCATCATATTCCAGAACATATCAAAACATTAGTGGTAAAAAAATTATCAGTTTTTTTTATTCTCATAAAATTCTTTTAAAAATTTACGGTTTTGATAAAAAAACATGTGTATATTAAGATATTGCAATATTATAATGAGTAGTACGTTAATTACCACAAACTATGTGGTTTAACAAGAGTTTAAATAGAATATAGATACATATTTTTATAATTACTTTCTTGTATTTTGCCAATAAAACGCTTTGCTATGATAAGCAAATGAACTATTTTCTCTACCAAATTAATAATCTAATAAAAATAAAAAAGTAATTCTAATTTATAATCCTTATTTGTTTATGTGACAGAATATAAAATTAAGAAAAAATAGGTTTAAAAAAAATTACATGTGAGATGGATGTCGTTTAGAGTCGTTTGTTTACAGAAAATAAGTCTTTATTCATACACAGTAATTTTTTTTGAAAATATGTATGCATATTTTGTATATTCCGGGATTTCGTCTAAAATTAAAATAATAAGCCATTAACAAAGAATTGTTAAAAAAGCATCAATAATAAAATGCGCGTAATAAACGTTCTTGAAAAAAGTTATTACAGCTAATGGTGTTTAAGAAGAAAATTATTTGACTTGACATTGTGGTCTTAGCATATTATATATTTTATGCAATGTGACGTATGTAACGTATGCTCGATGTGCATAAGTGATCAAATAGGATAAATATAATTTTTCTCTGATTAAACAAATCGCTAGTAATAAAAATACTAGATAAAATCTACATACTAGTCAAATAAGAGACTAGATCCAGCATGTGACTAGAATATCTAATAAGTACACTAAATATTTTTCTTTACCAGAAGATACTATATCCATAGAAAACAATTATGTGCTGGTCATATGTATACAGGATAAAAAAATGTTTTGTTTTTTTTTCGTCCTATTCGCAACTAATACAGTGTCCAGTGCCACGTTTCTTAGCGACCCTGCATATATTTGTTTTACTTCTTTAGCATTTTTAGTATTAAAGAATAAAAATATTTTTAGGTCCGCGAAGTAAAATACTGTTTTAAAATATCATTATTATGTTTACTAATTAGATACGATCCTTAACGAAAATAAATTGAATGATTTGTAATAGAAAGCTAGAAACCGTTACTTGATAACATGGATTAAGATGATGTTCAACTGCGAAACCAGTCCCGCACTTTATGGTAAAAATAAATAAAATAAAATAAAATAAAAATAAATAAATAAATATATATATATATATATATATATATATATATAAGAATCAAATAGCACTAGCTCCAAGGAAAACCAATGAAGGTACCCGTTTTTTAAGTAATTGAAATAATCATTTTGGTGAGAGATGCAAATTTCAAAAAGTTTTTAATTAAATGAATTATTTACTAATACCTTTGATAATTAGTGAATTTTTTTTTCTGTGTACTTTTAATTATTTTGTGATTCTTGTTTATTTTTATCTTTTGCTGTTTTTTTTTTTTTTTTTTTTTTTTTTTTTCTTTAATATTTTATAAAGTATTAGACAATAAAAATGGCACAATATTCCGCCCCAAAAAGAAAAATTTTTACTATTTTTGAATTAATATGTCCAAATTCAGTTAATATTATATAATACCCAGCAAATTAACATTTTCAATAATTCAGTAGAACTATGTGTATATTTTATACTTTTTTATAATTACTTTCAACAAGTGAAAATGTATTTTTAGCAAAATAATAAATAAAAGTAATTATTTCTAAGAAACCCCACTACTTCACCAATTCAGAAGTTTGTAGTTTTGCTAACTTTTAACAAGTTAAAATAATATGTATATCAACATTATATTAAAAGAGTAACTGTAAAAGTAGTGAATTGGAATAAAAAAAAAAAAAAAAAAAACATTCTTCCAATGGAAACCATGTGTTAGCTCGATTTCAGCACTAAGTACTTCCTTCCAATGACAACACTCTGTTAAAATCAGTGCTTTTTAAGGTGTTGACGAGTACTTATAATAGGGGAATGTGGGGTATTATGACGGTTATGAAGAAAATTTTAATTTTTTCGCGTATTTTTAGTCTTTTTCAAAAAAGTTACTGGTAAATGTTATTATTGCACTACATTTCTAAATTATATTTCATCTATAAAATTTCTAATTTAATTGCTTTTCGAGCGCAAGCAAATAAAATGTACTGAACAAGTTTTTTAAGTTCTGATATTTCTGTAGAAGATACTAAAATCAAGAGCATTTTTAAATCGATTAATACAAAATTAAATACTTTATTTTATCCAAATTGTGGAATTTTGATAATATAGTAGAAATATTTAGGGGTAAAGTAATGTATAATTTAACAAATTTTCCACCAATTTTTTTTTCAATTTTGCTGAAAATATAGTAAACAAATTGGTTAATCAATCAATTATTTGAACACTTATAAGAAAATTTAATAAAACAGATAAAAAATTTGATGCTTTAGTAAAAGCAATAGAACATACTAAAACTGGAAATAACCCAATAAACTCTAGAGTGATAAAACCCAAATTTTATAGAACCAACATGTATCATTATATTAGCCTATTAAAGGAAATCTGAATTTAAAAATCGCGGAAATTGTGGTTGCTGTAAAAATACATGCTAGATACATATGATAAAACTCATGCAAATGGTCTATACACTTAAATTGTGCGAAAATTATAGTATTTTATTACACCTATCAATTAAAACATTCCAAATATAAAAAAAATGCATATTTTTATGATTTTTTATTATTTTCTATTAGTTTTATTAGTTATTGCCAGGGCAAATAAAAATATGCAAAATCATATTTTTTCGCCGGCTTAAAATGAACCAAACTGTTATTTATTTATCCGTTTCAGACAATTTTAGACATGCTATCGATTTGATATATCATATTTTTGCAAATTTTGATCATAAAAGCATATATTTACATATTTTTGGCTTCGCAGCATATTTTGTCAGATTTTCATAGAAAATCCTTACTTTAGAGCATTACATTTTAGCAATTTATATGGCATATTTCTGCATATTTTATATAAAAAAACCTATTTTTCACATTTTACACTTAAACCATACCATTAGTGAAATTTTTCTTTTTACTGCTCACATACGTTTTTCAAATCCGATTCCTTTAAGAATTTTCATCTTATAAATTGATAAAAATTTTGTAATTTTGTGATATAATGTATTAGATTTGAATGTTTTTAAGTACAAAATCAAGTTATTTTTAGCATAAATGGAAGATATTTCAAAATTTTGACGGAAAATATAATATTTTTTGTCTTAAGGGAATTTTTTCCGATTTTAAGAACATTTTTTATGCTTATAAAACACTTTTTTTAGAGCGTGTTTTTGGTTGCTCTGGTTATTATCTCTCTGCTCCCATCATTTACTTGAATTTTTGTATTCGAGTGGCCTCGTAAATACAAAAATCATTTAAAAATATTTAATACCCTTTACTCCAACATTTCTCTTTTTTCCAAAAAAAAGTTGATTTGAAGAAACAAAGAAAAATAATAAAAAAAAGATAAATAATACCAAAAGATAAATAATTCTTACTATTTTTATGCAAAACAATATCCGTTCTATATATCAGTTCTATTGGAAGGTTCAAAATTAATTCGTTGATATTTTCTTGAAGTTAAATTAAAGTATGTTCCACTTTGCCCCAATCTAACCTACCTATTGAAAAAATGCTTCTTCTGCATTTTCGATATTAAGATAATTATTTTATTTTCACTCATAACTAAAATATGTAAAAGATCATTTACATTTATCAAAAATATGATATAAATTCTTTGACTGGTCAATTTCAACGAAGTGTAATTTATGTATTTTCAAAAATTTATAGAATCAGAAACTAATCAGATTTTTTTAACATAAAATGAAAGAGTAAACTTAAAAATACATATTTGAATAAAATTAATAAAAACAAGAAATATTTGATTTTTGAATTACCTATGTATAATTCAAAAAAATATTAAATCAAATTTGTTATAAAAATTTTCATCATTGGAAAAAATATATTTGTCAGGAATAAGGGAAATAACCGATGTAACATTAAAAACTAAAATGGCGAAATTTTTTTTACATACGAGGTAAATATACTGTATGTATTTGCTGTATTTTATATGAATATATCAACAATATAAAAATGGCGTTATATTACGAAATTGATCGTTAAGAACAACAAATGAAAATAAGTAAGTACCACTTTAAATATTAATATCTCACTTGCAATAAATAGTGACTTATTTTTTTCATAATTTTAAATATGACACTCAATCACTTGTATAAAGTTTTTATGTTAAGAATTTCAATTTAAGATGTTTTTAAATTAAGAATTTCTTTTTTTAGGAAACACCATAACAAAAATATATTTTTTGTTTTTGTAAAATTTTATTCTTAATATCAGTACTATGTATGGTTGCATGTAAATATCAATGGGGAGATAGATAACAAATAAAGGAATGAAAAAATAAATAAACAAATAAAAAGGCAATGAAAATGTTCGATCATAAAAGAAATAAATTTATGTAGAAAATATAACTTAATTTTTTAATAAATTATTTTGTAGAAGTAAACAATGAAATCAAAAAATTAACTATACTATATAAAAAAATAATACAAAGGTAATTGTTAATTGTATTTGTTTTTAAATGTACTCTATATTAAACTAGTATGTATGAATGTGTGTATCAATATTTACCCGAAAACAACACATTTAATTGCAGGTGTAGTTGCCACTTTTTTTTATATATTCGTTTTTATTTTTTATTTAGATGAAATAAAAGTCTTTTTATGCACACAATTTTAAATAAACTTTACAAAATATTTTTAAATTACTTTGATAGATTTCAGTTATTATTTAGATACTTTTTCAATTTTAATTTTATAAAAAATCTTTAATAAAATCTGAACGCAAAATAAAAACACTGTGACAAGTAGAAAATACACAAATGTATTAAAAATAACGAAAATAGCAATCATCTGTAAACAGCCAACGTCAACAAAATTGTCAGAACTGGGAGTATTTAATTGCAGCAGTAATAAGGAAGAAAAGAGAACAAAAATAAAAGAATTTTGTTAATGAATATTTAAATAATGTTAAAATTAAAGGTTTGTATCTCAAGTAAAAAATTTACATTTAAGACGGAGATAAAAATTTTAGTATGTATTGCCGTTAAAAAATTATGTAATGATTAAAACAATTACATAAAACAAACGTTGGATCTCAAACGGGGTTTCACGATACTCAAAAGAATCAATACAAACTCTTTAGGGAGTCGCGAAGACTTTTTCTTAAATGCACATCTGTAAACAGCCAACGTCAACAAAATTGCCAGTGCTGGGATTATTTATTGCAATAGTAATAAGGAAGAAAACGAGAGAACAAGAATAAAAGAATGAATAAAATGAACAAAAAATTTACTTTTAAGACGAAAATAAAAATTGCCGTAAATAAAAATTATGTAAAGATTAAAACAATTACATAAAAGAAACGATAGATCTCAAATGGGGTTTCACGATTCTCAAAGGGTCCATACAAACTCTTTAGAGGGGTCGAAAGATATTTTCTTAAACGCACAAACTTAAAACATTAAATTTAAAGTTTACTAATACAAATTTAATTAATCTTTCGATTTTCTAAATAAATGGTGTCCAAAGCAAATTTTAATAAATTCTGAAATAACTGAGAGCACAGTGATCAAAAGTGAATAAAGATAGGATTTTAACAATTTTTAATACATACAACAAAAAAAACTTCATTTATTTTTTTCAATTTTTATTTGAGTATCAACAAATGTTAATACTTTATGAAAAAAAAAACGATAAAAACTGTGGTCTATATCTGAAAGTATGCACAACAAAAGCAACAAAATTTGTAAATATTAGATATGTAAAATTTTTTTAATTTGTTGAAATTTTTCTTAAGTTAATGGCAATCTTATATCTAATTGCAGCGTTTTTTCATTTCTTTTTGTAATTTTTTCTTTTACTAAAGAATATTTTAATTAAAATTATTATGTTAAAATTATGTTTTGCGATAAAATATCCCGATGCAGTAAATGTTAAGTGTTTCCTGAATAAAAAAACAACGTTTTTTTACATAGTATAAGTTATAGAAAATTGTTTATTTAAGGTCTAAAAAATACATTTCGGAAGCATAATTTAAAAAATTATACCTTTTTCAATATATGTAAAAGGACTTACTTACGCCAAAAACTTCGTTGAGTTATGATTAAAAATAATATGGTAACGTGCTACAATAATGGATTTGACTACATAAATAGGTTATGCAATCTCTAAAATTCAATATGTATGTAGTCGCCAAAAAATTCTTTGAAAATATTTATTGAAGTTACAGACCAAGCAAAATAGTAATGCTCACCGAAAAACATAAAAATCCACATATGTGGTTTTCTAAAAAAAATCTAAGACAATATTGATCCTTTTAGATTTATAACATTCCTCAAATATAGAGGAATGTTTTCATTATTTAAATGTTTTATCAAGGGTAAAATGTGTAATATATATATATATTTTTTTTTTTTTTGAAGGGTTAAATTAAACAGAATTGCATAATTTAATACTCAGAATATTCTTTTATACGGCTCAAAGTTATTGTAGTCCAAAAATTTAAATGGAAACTATTCTAGAGACAACAATAAACAATTTAATTACACCTATACCGTCAAATTTTACAGAAAATATAAAATACAAAACAAAACTAAACAAAATATTAATGTTGCTATTGTTGTGCAGATTCTCATATTAACCCTGTAGCGTTTTAATCCCATTTTTATTAATAGACAAAGTTAAAGGCCTTTAACAGTTTATGTTTTTGTTAGTCCTTACCCTAATTTTGTTGCTTTTGTTCTGTACAGTACAGTATATGCCTTTTAGAGGGACTATGGTCAATTATGGACTGCTTCTAATTATATGTGATAATACGATGTTTATTTTCTTAAGATAAATGAAAATTGGGCTGTATTATTTCCAGCATGAATCTGGATTTAGCCTGGGTGAGGCATATTTTATACTATTAAAATATACCAACATCACACTTATGTGTAAATTTTAAGTTAAGTTATTTTTAAAATTCTGAACAATAATGATGTCCAAAAACTAGAAATATTATTATGCAAAGTTTTATTAATTAAACAATAGGTTATATTAACGAAAATTTTTCGTAGAATTTTAACGAAAAAAAGTATTTAAATTAACCGATTTTTTCTTCAAATCAATATAATTTTTCTTCAAATCAACTAAAAAAATGTTTTCAAAAATACGTTTTTTGTATTAAATAAAATTTCGTTAAAAAATTAATGAAAAATCTATTAAATCAACAAAAATTTTGTTAAATTCGTAAGTAAAACAACACACAATTTTATTGAATTTAATATTCTTAAAAGAATCTAATTTGAATAAATTTTTTGATAATTTAAAATATAGAATTAAAGAAAATTCTTCAAAATCAGTATGCACGTCTTTTTTTGCACGATTTTTTAATAAATACAAATACTGTTTTTATAATATATAAAAAATATATGTATATGTCTTATAATTTTATTATTTATTTATTTTTTTACAAGAAATTTTTGGATATATGTATGAAGCGTTATTTATAAAATTTGACAAAATGTTTTAATACATAAACTAATTTACTTTAACTAGAATTTAGTAGAATTAAATAAAATAGAGTAATTAAATTTAACAAAAATTCTTCAATATGAATAAAAAATTTAGTTAATTTAAAAAGGTATGTAAAATTGAAGAAATTTTATGTTAGTCAAATTAAATAAAATTCTTCAATTCTTCAAATTTACTAAAGACATGTAGAACGGAAAAAATTTCGTTAAAATTAAGTAATTTATTTTAGTCAAATTGAAGAAAGATATGTAGAATTGGAAAAATTTTCTTCTTCAATATAGAAAACGCATATGGAAGTTCAGTCGAACTGAACTACTAATAACAAAGCGTGTGCACGTGTCTATATATTTATTTTTTGCTTAAAAACCAGTACTCATAAATAATACTGGAATAAAAAAATTCCAGTGAAAAATAAGTGTTAAATTGTGTTATATCAGATAAATATAAATCCTTCAAAAAGAAATAAGTATTCATCAAAATAATAGTCATGCAGAAAATGTTAATTTAAGTGCGTTTTACAAAAAAAGTTAGAGCGCCACCTTACAGACAAATAATAAAATGTATGCCTTAAAGTATGCTTTCACATTTTCACATTTGTACTTAAAAAATTAATCTACATTTTTCCAAACTAAAAAAATGTGAACAGAAAATTAAAATATCATAGCAAACTTTGCTTAATTAGAAAAACAACACACTGATAGCTTCTGATGACTACTAAATTTATAATTATACATATGTTTATGTGTAGATACATGCTTATACAAAAAACAACAACACTTAGTCATTGCCATGCTTCTATTGTGTGTATATACAACAACACTGGAAGTCACTGCAATGCTTTTTATATTATGTGTGTATATTTATAATATTTTTTCAGTTTTTTGCTATAACTCCGCTTATGGTCCGATATGGTTAAGTCAAAAACCAAAAATTTTAGAAAAATATATACAGCAGATTTGTACAAAAACGAATTCTGCAGCTTATATAAAAGTTTAACAAAATCCAAAAATGCGTTTTGACCAATATCTCAATTACTAATGAACCGATTTTGTTCATTTCTTCCACAAAAATATTCAAAAAAAAAAAAAAAAAAAAAAAAAAAGATTCTGAATTTTCTGTGAAAAAACAAAGTCGCTAGGCTTATAGAAATGTCGAAAACAAATACGTTTTTAGAAGCATTTTCGTTTTTTTTTTGACAATATCTCGGCCATTAATAGATCGATTTTTTTTGATTTTTGTTAGCGTCATTCTCAGGAATATTCCCTATAATTTGATGTCTAAAATATATATGTGCTTTCCAAAAACTGATTTCAACAGACATCATTACATCGACTTTCCTATTAATAAGGGTTCAGAAAATACATACTTTTTGGGTTGGTTTTAGATGAATATTGTTGAAATTACAAACGGAACGGCAAACTTATATGAACCTACGAGTTACCACAATATTATTTTACTAAATACACTATATATTTTTTTCTTTTTCTTTCCACAATTTTTTAAAGCTTAAGATCATCCACAAATAAACATTGAAAATAGTATTGAGGTAATATTGAGTGATAACTCTACATATTTTTAAATATTTAAGATGGTCGTTTATTTGATTTATTTCACCTTACAAACTTATAAACAAAACATATAATTGCTTATAAACAAAATTAAATTCAATTAAAATAATCATTTTCATAGTATTTTATACTAATTATTTATATATAAACATATAATTTATTTTTACTTTTTTTATTTTTTACTAATTTTGTTTAATTTAAATAAACTTATTTCTTACAAAAGCATTGCTTATTGTAATGTAATCGCGAGCTATATTTCGTATTAGTTGAATAAAATAACGCAATAACATATAAACGTAAAATTCATTTTAAATTGAAAAAATTTTGTCCAATTGAATAAAGTTCAATTCTTTAATTCAATTCTTTAATTTGAAGAAAAAATTAGTTAATTTGAAAAATATTTATTCAATTCAACTAAAACTTAAAAATAAAATTAAAATAAAAAAATTTGTGTAGTTAAATTGAATAAAAATTTTTCAATATGAAGAAAAATTTTGCTAATTTGAATAATATTTTATTCAATTCGACTAAAAATTTGTCAAATTAAATATACCTTTTAATTTGACAATTTTACGTCAATTTAGCTAATTTACGAAAAATTAACTAAAATTTCTGTTGAATTGATATTTAACATACCTTTCTTCAATTCTTCACCCCTTTTCACCGTATTTATTACTCTTTTTTTGGTTGAGTGTAGCGTGTTATGCATAGCGCTGTTAATATTTAGGTGAAGACCTTGTAAAACCAAAACAAGTGAATTTACCAACAAGAGAGATAAAAACATACCAAAAATCAACTCAGAACAATTTTTTATGAGTCTAAACCTATAATAAGGCCATGATGTAAGCAAAAGTATGGAATGAGTCTATTTTTCCGAACTGAATCGGTCCAACTCACATTAATGTAAACAATTAGTATACAATAGATCGAAATAAGACATATTATTATTTATAAAAAATAAAAAAGTGTTGAAATATTTAACTGATTAAAAGTACAGGATACATAAAGTGTCGTAATTAATATAAAAAATAAAAAAAATTGCAGTTGCCTCGAAGAAAATCAGTTAAGCACTCCTCAATATTTCTTGAAATATAAAAAATCTCTTTCATTAAAATTCCCAACTCGGTAAAAAAGCCAAAGCAAAATTAGTGATAAAAAAATAAACGAATTGACCAGCTGTTTAGTGCATTTGTATTAGTTTATGACAATAACAACAAAGTTGTATAATGGTAAAAAACGTAAACAAACATAAATCAAAGAAAAAGACCAAAATAAAAATGAAATGCAAAAACGAAATACTTAAAAC